>CM063504.1:113582123-113597123 GCA_032207245.1 Pardosa pseudoannulata | reverse complement strand
ATCTCTCTCCATAAAAAGTGATTCGCTGCAACACTTATCAGAATATATTTAACATATTTCCAATTAATTCCTCTTCTCTCTTTTGAAAGTATGGCTGTGTCACTTATTACGATATGGCACAATTTATCAATATATTTGAAGATATTTTTCCTTAAACTCCTCTTTTTCTCTTTGCAACTATCAGCTGTGTTTCCTTTGATTAACCTTCAACAAATTTGATTAACTGTATCACTTTTAACTCTTAAACTCTTGTGCTTCTCCCTTTATGACGAAATTCCATTCAAACTACTCCAGAATAATGCAAATAAATGTATAAGCTATGAGCATAAGCCATGAATATAGAAGCATTTTAAGATTATCACTTTACTCAAGAAACTTCAAATCTTTACGAACATATGTACATGTTTTAACGTATCCGGTCCCTTTTTTAAGTGACACAAGGAAGAATCAGGTGTATCTTGATTAATGAATTTATTTACACTTCTGCTATATACATCATTTCACAACTACACAAAATAAAAACAATTTCCGATCACAGGTAAGTGATTAGTACACGTAGGCCTGAGTAGAGACGGGTACCTAAACTAAAATCAGTCTCTACCGATATACTGGTGATCCGATGGAAGAAACAATTCGGTAGCTCTCGCGAAAGTTCACTAAAGTACTGGTAGATTATCAAAGCACAGTTACAGTTCCGAAGGAAAAATGCAAACAATCCTGAAGAGGATTATATTCGAAAAGGAAACCCAATGCACAGGGTATCGTTTCAATCTCAGCAAGAGATATATCCCAAGACGGGATTTCGCTAAATAAAACTCTCCGATGGAGAGACTGGTCGTGGCGACCTCCAAGTTAGCCGATGCGGGCTACTCTTTAAAGAAAATATCCCAAGGTGGGATTATAGCAAAAAACTCTCTGGTAGAGAGACTGGTCAAGGCGACCCTTGAATTAGCTGGTTGCTAACTCTTCTCTAAAAAACAAATCTTCTCTCGTCTCTTTCTAGGATAGGGGCCTCTAAGAGAGGGGCCTCACTCACAATTTCATTATTGGATCACCTAGCGATGACCTCACCTTCGAACAACTGGATTGGTCTGGGTTAAACAATCATCGGCCGCAAACCCAGGGGTCCTTGGAATTCTTAGCGGCTACATCCAAGTCGCGGCGAATCTTTTGTCATTCCAGTGATCATATTTCTGGCTGTCTGTGAAGGTGCGGGTTGTCTGGTATATTGTTCCTCTACTATAGGGCACATCAGTGTAGACATCGTGGTGCCGGGGGAAAACAATCATTTTGTTTCCTCACAAGCGAAGTCCACCTCTCAAAGCAAAGTTTATTGATGTCAAAACACCGCTAAATCACGCCATTACAATGTTATGTGGTTGTGTAAAGTGAATACAAAATCAATATAAAATGAGGCCTTTTTAGGATTCCCTGCACTGCAGGTAAAAAATGTATCTGTACCTGTACTCCATTGGAGTACAAAAGGAGTACCTGTACTCCATTTCGCAATCTTCTAATACAGGTTATACATATATCTATGAAACCTAGATTAGTTTTGAATGTTTTTCATCTCTTCAAGTGGTTTTCCATATATTTTGTACGTGTAATACTACACTTGAAATAGCTATACAAAATTCAAATACAACTATTAGTTATATTTGAATTTTGTATAGATATTTCGTAATTTTGTATAGCTGAGTGAACATTATATCTCAAGAATGAAAAGAATAAGAAACTGAAATTTCGTATAAATTACACCCATGCATGCAGTTAAAATCGATTTAAATAGGTAGAGATTTTAGCAACAATTGAAATCTGTCATTGTTTCCAACAAAGAAAAATGCCAAAATTCTTACTTTATACATCAGTCTGAAATGTGATTATATACCTCTATATATGCATATACAAACTGAAATATCACTGACAGAAATACTGATTTTTAAATTGTATGTCCAAAGAATTGAAAATTGATAGAATGTTAGAAATTCGGATTTAGAATATTTTCTCTTCAGCTCACTATTTGGAAATGTCATATTTTGACGAGATATTTAAATAAGGGCAAAATCGTAAGAAAATATATGTACACTTCTCTTTGACTAATTAGAATGACTAAAGAACATTGAGACAGACGTAAATTAGGTTTTATATGAAGATAATTCTTAAAAGTTAGAACGTGCTTATGTATAAAACTTATCTCATACACATTTTATATATTTAAATAATGGCAAAATCGTAAGAAAATATATGTACACATCTCTTTGACTAATTAGAATGACTAAAGAACAATGAGACAGACGTAAATAAGGTTATATATGAAGATAATTCTTAAAAGTTAGAACGTGCTTATGTATAAAACTTGCATACACATTTTATATATACCTTTCCTTATAACGTACAATTAAAATAGCTTTAAAATATTTAATATAAGTATTTAGAACTATTATTTTATACATGTGTAATTTATTATTGGTGGGAATATTGAACGGTTAGTATTATTAAATAGCAATTAAACATTTCTAACTTTGCTTTAATTTAGTTGTTACTGTTCGGAAAAATACATTACTAAATAAAAACTTTTAAAATTGACATTTGTTACTAGATATTATGAAAAAAGTAATAAGTAACAAACTAAGTATTCCTTGTGCAGAAAAGCAGAAAAAAAGAGAATTTCCCTTGCAAATTATATAAAAAATCCTTTAATTAATTTCTTTAAAATATGCTATAATATATTTAACTCTATCTTAAGATCATATATTGAAAATGTATCATAACTTTGAAAATATAAAAGGAAAAAAATATTTATGTAATCTTCCATTTATTTATTTTACTTGTTTGCCCCAGTTTTGCTAATCCCAGTGAGTGACGTGAAATTGCGTGTTTGTGGAAAATTGAATTCTAAGAACAGAAATGTTGTTCTGTCCACTTTTAGACATGAACGTGAAGCCGAAACACTTCCTCTACTGCCGTTTAGATATCGATAAAACCCGATTGAAAAAATTACGGATACGAAAGAAATATTTGGGTTTGCCGTACGGCATACATATATCTTGAATTTTGAAAATGGAATGTATTTCAGACGATGCTATCTCTTATTTTTCTTCGTTTTTCATCTTTTATAGCGATTTAATTTTGCGTTTTCTGTGTAAGCAGGACATCACGTTTTCGGAATCCGTCTTTGGAATTACATTATTTTAAAAGTTTCAGGAAAATTTCTATCGTATGTATTCTTTTTACATTTTTGTTTTTTAAATTACATTCTATTTTATAGATAAAACCATTTCATTTTCTGCCCTACACTTCTGTTTAAAAAACAGGTATTGCTGACTTTCAATTAAAATCAAGAAATATGTTGGTAAGATGTAAAATCCCTCTAACCACGCGATAATTCCAATATTTCGATTAAGAAATCGAGTGATCCGATCCGTTCTCAATATTGTATTCAATATCGTGTGTGTATTAAAAAAAGTTCTAAAATATCCACCAGAGGGAGCTTGTTCGGAAAAAAACTTGAAATTTAACACAATAAATTACCAAAACAGAGTACAGAAAGAATATTTACATTTATTGACTACTTTCTGTTCACCTTGTCATCGAACCACATTAAGGGCTGGTCTAACCAAAATTGTTTAACTGCTAGCAACGATAAATCTCTAATTAAGCTGAAAATTGCTTCCCATCATTGGTTGGCGCCATGGGTTAATAGCTGTTAGCCGCTAAATTACTTTGGTGAGACCGACTCTAAGGCAAGGGGGAAAGCAAAACAATTCAGTTTGCCAAAACAAGACCAGATTAAGACAAAACTATTCAAGAAAAGCAGCTGTTAATCGTGCACATGAGAATGTAGGGAAAGATGATCCTCGTGACCACTTTTATTCACCTTCAAAATATCAAGTCGGTGGACATTGTGTTCAACAGAAGATTGTAACTGAACAGTTGTGAGGCTTCGAACATGAATCGTCATTCAGCGTTCCAACGCCTCCACGATACACCAGACTTTTTAAACAGCTCTATAACTAAAAATCCCACAGAGTTAGATCCGGAGAATGTGATAGCCATGGATTAGAAAAGCAGTGACTAATACAACGTTCCTGTGGGAAGTATTGGTGCAATAGCACATTCACCAACCCATGGATATTTGGATGCGCACCATCCTGCATGAAAATGGTCGATGTAAGGACCGCTTTTGCAGTAATTGCGACACAACAAATGTCTGTAGAATGTCATGGTACCGACGGTCTATAATGGAGCATGTGACATACTCACTTACACCAATTTTTCCAAAGACGAATAACCCAAGGATGAGCGTCACCGTGAATCAACACCAGACAGTGTCCTTTGGGGACTGTAGGGGAATTTCAGTGTTGATCCGCTGATTTTCCTTAGGCCAAATGAAGCAGTTCTTTGTGTTAACTGTCCCATTGAGGTAGAAATGAGTTTCGTTCCTCGGAATATTCCAAGGCCATGACAGATCACCAGTCATTCTGTTGACAAAACTGATTGTGAATGAGAGACGTTGTGGTTTGTCGTTATCAAACAGTTCCTGGGTGTGGCGAATCTTGTATGGGCAGTAATACATTATATTTCTGAGTACCTTTTGGACTCTGTTGTTAGAGTAACTTGTCTGACGAGGAACTATACGCGAGCTACTGCTCCTAGACTATCATGTCTGTGGCTATGCGTCAACAGCTCCCTTTATGGCATCAGCAAGTACTAGTGTGACACGTTTGCGGCATCTTCCACGTTGGACTCCTAATTTTTCAGTCTCTTGAACTTTCTTAATAACTTCCTGGATATCTGTATTAGACATTGGTCCATGCCGTAGGTTCTTTCTACGACGAAATTACCAAACTGCAGTAGAAGTATTCCACTTGTTTTCGTGAAGCTGCTTCAACAATAATGCACGTTTTATTAAAGAGATCATCATTAGTATAGCCGGAAACATCGACTTCAGTATGACAACGCTAGCAAATGCTTTATACCTAACCTGTTTTGAATAAAGCTTCTTCTTCTTCCCAAACATGCAAATGTCGACATTTTTCTCCTATAACTGACAGCTTTTCCCGATTTTGCTTTTTAGTACACATAATTCTTGTTCTGGATTGTTAATACTGTTTCTGTATTCCGTGTTAAATTCCAAGTCTTACCTGAAGAGGCACTCTCTGGTAGACATTTTGGAACTAATTTTTTTCCGAAATTAAGTGAGAGAATCTCATATACAGTCCATATACAAAATTTCGTTGCATTCCTTTCACAGGTTTTAAATGTAGGATGCGGTTTATAGAGATAATTTAATTATAATTACCCGCATTTTAATATTTCATAACTTGAAAATTTAAAACCAATAGATTTTTATGCAAACGGAGGTTTAAAATAACATTTTAAGAAAAATGCATCACAATTTCTTATTCTCTCAATCTACGTTCATAAATATATATTAATGGTTTTATTTTTTCTAAAAACAATTTTTAGCAAACGTTTGTTTTTAAAATTTCAGGAATTGTTCAATCATTCTAAAAATATAAAATAATAAATGTCGATTTTTTTAAAGGTTTAAAAATAATAAATCTCCTGAAACTAATTTAACCATCCATTCTACTTATCTCTAAAGAATTACTGAAGATTGCGTACGTGAATATACGCTCTATATTTTTAAATTATCTATCCTAGAAAACATATTTAAATTTGTAAATACTGTTTGGCACAAAGAGAGCATTATTCTATACTTATTTTCTCGACAGAGAAATTCAAAATAACATAAAATGTAAATCATGAAAGATTGGAAATTCCAAACGCATGCTATGAGATACAGACGTGTTTCGTATGTTAAGATTACCTGAAGAAAGACGTCAGCAGATTATATAACTTTCAGTACTTTCAAAGGGTTTCTATAACGAAATTGATAGTTAAATTAGTCTGGTGGTAAAAAGAAATGGTAATATGTGTTATACAACAGAATTAACGATAGAATACTAATAAAGTATTACATAACTGAAGCTAAATATATGAAAAGCAAAATAAAATGTGTATACAAAAATGTTGTTTATTTCATTGAAATAGATATTTCAAGGAATCAGTGCAGTCATAAATCAGTGTATACGACAAAGTCTCGAGAAATTCTAACGTATATACTATGCGCATTAGAGAACTATTTGAGTTTTAATTCACGATTTAATAGACCTTTTAGCTTGGCCAATATAGAATGAATTACAACTGCCCCGAGGTATACCAAGTTCATGAAGTTGCTGCAGGGAATTACTTTATGTTCTGAACAGCCAAACACGTAATTTAGTATTGTGATACCGCTTAAAGATACTTACTGATTTCATAAACTAAAATTTATTGATAATGGTAAGTATTTCAAAAATATAAATCCAAAATTTGTGACTTGTTAAGATTAGAATTTTATATAAGTATGTAATCCAATAATTATAAAAGTTCTGGACAATGTGAAAGCTAAACAGCTAGTATTAATAAAAAAAATGCAATCGGCCGACATGGAAGAGAACGGCATAAGTTTGATTAAAACTTTATTTTAGAAATGCTAAAAGGACATCTTTACGATTGAACGAAAAACAAAGGAAAAGACAGAATAATCACTCTGGTCCAAAAGAAGTGCACCCAAGAGTGAAGACAGAAAGAATTTTCCCACTTACTCAGCGAATTTAAGTGTAAGATCAGGAAAAACGTATTTGACCATTTGCCGGCGACAGCTGGAAAACTTATTGAATAAGACAGAAAATTTACATCTATAGGATAGAGAGTATTAAGTTGAAGACACTCCTTTGTTTAAGACATTTAGAGGCTGGGAAAAAAGATTTTAAGGAATTAGAATGGGAGAGAGGAGGCTTTTAAGGAAATATTAAAGTGGAATAATTTTGATATATTACGCGTATATACATTGGATTGTGACAACGTTATCACATTTATTACTTGATTCATATAGTCCGGAATTTATCATCATATGGCCAATATTTTTTTCATCGTTTACCCCTCCGAGTGGAACACATCGAGGAAAAAAGTCTCCAAAATATACGATAAAGGTTAACTGCGTCAGTGGATAAAACGTTCTATGGTTTTTCCTTCACCCTTTGTCGGCTAGAATGGAATACGGGAAACCCACCCTCGTTATTGTCCCTTTAGTTCTGGTTGTAAATAGATATATAAATAGATATTATAGATTCCTAATTTTTAACACGATCGTCGAGTTTAATTAGATCGTCGAGTCTCGAAGATCATTAAATAAGAAATAATGGATTCTAAAATTACAAATAAAAATATTCTTTGAGAGACTTATTTATATTTTTTACGAAAGTCATCCAAGATATTTAAGTGATGCAATTAGAGATACATCTGTTACCGCGAAAGAAATACTTCGAAATTGAGATTTACAGAGCCATGAAAAGCTATCAGCGTCTTTATGCCTCATGGGGTAGGGGTGCATCCCTCAATAAATGTCAAAGAGGGGTGCAGTTCCTAAACAATCGACCTGACACTCCTACCGCAAAACTCCATGGGGGAAAGCACTAAAGCAAAAATATACATTACATCCATTTTTGGAGGTTTTTTGGAGGTCGAAAATTGTACGTTTTTAAGACTTTATCGGTTTGGCGGAACTATACGTGTGAACCGATTAGAGGGTTAAGGAAGTTTAGTTTTCTCGCATGTATCATAGATACATTTCGGAAATATTGTTTTTGTGGGCGTTCAGGGAAACTATGTAATTTTTTTTTTGTTATTTTGAATTTGTGAGTAGATCACAATCAAGGCCGTATGAAAGGCAAAATGTATTTTGCTCATCAAGGGTTTATCTATGCCACCTGTTGATTAACAACTTTAATAGTCACAATATTGGAAGATCTATGCACAGGCAAGTAGTTATATTAACAAAAACTGAAAAATAGAGACGAAAATTAACTTGAATCAATCCTGGTTTGTCTGACTCATACAAAGCTTTGCCCAAAGAATAATCATTTCTATACGTATAAAATAACAGCTGATTTGTACAGGTAGAGGCAATAGTATGCACATTCTTTGCAGTATATCTTTCGTCTTGTACAAATCCAGTGTTTCTTACAAAAAGGAAATTACTTTTAACTGTACTAAATATTAACTCTTAAAAAGCTAACTATTTTCAATTAGTGTCAAATATAATTAACACCTTCATCTCCACTCCTGTTATCAAATTTTAAGATTGATCTGATTTAAACAATTGTGTCAAGAAACAAATATTACGGCTCAATTCAAAATGAAGTGAAAATAAATTGAAATTAATAAATTACAGAAACAGTTAAATCTGGTCAAAAAGCAAAACAAAAAAATTATTTAAAAACAAATATTATTAACGAACAAATATAATTAACACCTTCATTCTCACACCTATTATCGAATTTTAATATTAATCTGATTTTAAAAATTGTGTCTTAAAATCAGAAGAAACATATGTTACATTGCTAAATTCAAAATGAAATGTAAATTAAATTGAAATTAATAAGTTAAATAAACAGTTAAATCTGGTCAAAAAGCAAAACAAAATATTTGAAAACACATTAGAAATACTAAGTGATGAAGTACAATATTTAAAAGATTTTACTTATTTTAAAGCGTAAAAAAAGAAAAATGTATTATTCAAATATTATTATTGATCATTTCTCGTAAACCAGCTTTTCTTTTTAAACATTGATTATTAATAACTTAAATTAGTATTTCACTTTGATATGTTAACCTCTTTTAGAAACATATCTAGTTAATACTATCATTATATTTATAAATAGATTAACTTAAGAGAAACTACAACTATTTCGACAATCTACATCAAGTACAATCTACTTTACCCTTTTTATCATTCTTGATACTTTGTACTCTTCCACTTTTTCTATTTATTCAGTGAAATAACGGCTGTAAAAGAGCTTCACATATATCTACAAAAATAAATAATGAAATAAAATATGCCCTACTTGACAAGTATACTTTATTTTTCCTAGCACTCCGAGTGATATTTTAAGTGCATAAGGCAATTCAAAGAAAAATAAATAATTTTTTTCTCTCTTTCGAAAGAGTCTTTATTTAACCTAGAGGAATTTTAAACACACAATGTACGCGAGCTGCCTGTATAAGGAACTTAAGTACCCTCTAATAGGTTCTCAATGTGAAAATCTTCAGTCAGCAAACACGATCTACATATTATGTTACAATAAAATAACTATAACAATATGTTCATCATGCTTAATCAGTTTCATCTCCAGCTTACTCGACAAAAAAAAAATACTCTTTGCGTAAAACTTCTTCAGCCGTAAGAGTAAATTTTCTACTTCATTCTTTTCCAGAGAAACAGGAAATTTTATTCGTTTCAATATCAACTTTTATTGGCACCCTTTTAAAAGATCGGTTATATATTTTCTAAGTTTCTTTTTTGTTTTCTATCAGGTTGCTAATAATAATTCAAATGGAAAATTTATAACTTTTTTCCCGATAGAGCATCTTTACTTTTATGCTTACTTTTCCTTTATGCAATAATAGTCCTTAACAGTTCTGTCTAACTGCCAAATACTTAAAATATTGATTCAAATAAAAAGTTATATATTGCAATTGAAATTCTAAATTCAAATTATTGCTAGTTGTATAAAGGAGTTATTTATTTCAGCTGGTAACATAAGTAAAAAATTTGCAAAATTAAAATCATTAATAGAAATTTATCCACCCCTCTCTCTCTCTCTTTATATATAAACACACACACAAATACATATTATATATATATATATATATATATATATATATATATATATATATATATACATATATATATATATATATATATATATATAGATGTGTGTGTGTGTGTAGTAAAAAGAACTTCACGATGGTTAGTTGCAGTCATGGCCCATAAAAATGACACCGTTTTAGTTAAAGACCTTTATTAACAGAACTTTGGAGGACGGGTTCCCACTTCATTATAAGGACAGGACAAACTTAAGGGTCAGCTGGCAAGAATTTATAAGTAAAATTCCCTTAACACCTGAGTCAGCATCTTAGTCCACATCTGTGTGAAAATCTGTAAGAAAATCTGCCTCCGATAGCGTGCATCACCTTTTTGTTTGGGAACTTCCTAAATTGTCCGCTAGGGCAATGTAGAGTTATAATTTGCTAGACTCCATCTTTGAGGACGTGAACTGTACCTCTAGTAGTCAATTTAGGTTGAGGTTTAAAAATGGGAAAGGGACACGGGACACTGGACAGGAGACAAGGGAATTTTTGTCCTTGACTTAAGATTTGAAAACCCCTGAAAATTTTCTCGGGCTCTCTTTTTCGTTTTATTCAAACTGACCCGATCTAGTTTACTTTTCCTTACACCCACCCCACACCCACATACACACACACACACACATACATATATATATATATATATATATATATATATATATATATATATATATATATATATATATATATATATATATATATATATATATATATATATATATATATATATATATATATATATATATATATATATATATATATATATATATATATATATATATATATATATATATATATATATATATATATATGTATATATATATATATATATATATATATATATATATATATATATATATATATGTATATATATATATGTATATATACATATATACATATATATACATATATATATACATATATATATATATATATATATATATATATATATATATATATATATATATATATATATATATATATATATATATATATATGTATATATATGTATGTATATATATATATATATATGTATATATATATATATATATATATATATATATATATATATATATATATATATATATATATATATATATATATATTTATATATATATATATATATATATATATATATATATAGAGAGAGAGAGAGAGAGAGAGAGAGAGAGCAGCCACTTCGCACATAGCCTTCGATATGGGTAATTAAGGTACTCCCAAATACACATTTAGATTGATTTCAACATTTCTGTAAGATATAGAATCTAATGCGTACCCAGAAACAGCGCCGGGGCTCGTAGGTGTGCAGTACGTGTATGCACGACGGCAGTCAAGTTTCTAGTGAGGCCGATATATCTATACTATTTATACTGTTTAATAGGGGGTGGCCAAATACTATGCAGGGATAGGGGACGGCAAAATACAATCTTGTAGGTGGCTCAGAACTGGCTTTGATATAGGTACTATATCTAAACTACATAGGAAACGTCTCTGTATATACGTCTGTTGCTAGTAAGCGTGCTTGCATGATGTGGTTAAAGAAAACTGGTAACTTGGAAAGTCTATTTAGACAATTCATCTTTAATTCTTCCCCACTAAAATGATTAACATTCTCTTACATAGTGCTGTGAGGGACCCAACCAAACAGAGTGAAAAGATTAATCATATGGTGACGCTTAAAAAGTTACAGTATGTTGCGCAAAATTGTTATGTAAGATCAGTAGAGTAAGTCAGTAGAGCTTAATTTGGTATTTTTTAGATCGCAAAATGTTATTACGAATAGAAGGCAACAAAGATATTTCGCCAAAGATTGTAAGTTTATGGATAGAATAGTTAATGATTTATTTTAAAATACAATTAAAATTAAACAGGTTACTTAGGGTTAAAATGTGTGAGTGTGAGTCTTCATTCTATTTAATAACCAGAGTTTAGTGTTGTATCTAATACAAGTTTTATTGTATTAAAAAATTACCTCACCAAACAATCCTTAGAAAAATCAGTTAATCGATTTGGTTATATCGCAGTCTCTTGATGTATGATGGATAAGACTTGGTTTATTGGTATTGTACTTTGTTGCTCTCAGTGCCTGTAAGCTGGTATTATCTTTAGGCTTTTAATTAATTAAATAGAACATAGCATTTATTCTTAACTTTACCAACAAATCTTTTGCGGTTTATGATTATTTTATTAATACCCATGGATGGTTATTAATAAACCTAAATACTCGTGATCATATAATCAATCTTTTTGTAGCCACTGTATTTCAAAACAGTGTGATATCCGATCTATACAACCTATATAATTTTATAAGGATTGATCTTTTTTTCAGGATTATATTATCAAATATTTTAAAACTAACCTCACCAAACTATCCAAAGAGAAATCGGTTAATCTATCTGGTTATATTGTAGTTTCTATAATGGATAAGGAATAAGAGTTGGTTTATTGGTATTATACGTTGTTGCTCTCAATGCCAGTAATTTGAAAATATATTTAGGAGTTTCATTAATTGTATACGACATAACATTTATCCCTAACTTTTTCAACAAATCTAGTGCGGTTTATGGTTATTTTATTAATAACCATGGATTGTTATTGATAAACCAAAATATTAGTGATCATATAATATATCCTTCTGTAGACATTCTATTTCAAAAAGTGTGATATCCAATATATACAGTCTAAATAACTTTATTAGTTTTAAATTTTCTTACTTATACTATTAGAATTTTTTAGTAAACATTATCTTATATGAATGAAATATATTCGACGCCGCATCAACTACCGTCTCTTAACTGGGATTGAACTTTATGCGCATGTGCGTATGTATGTATATATGTTAATTAAGTAGTTCTATGCAAGTTAAAAGAAAAAAGTATAGAAAATAATTCACAGATGGGGAAACTAAAGCATGTATCTATATCTATTCAGCAATATATTTTTGGTATGCCAGTTCTTGTCTAGTTGCAATGCGTTATCTACTCATAGAAAATTTCTATAGAAGTTACCTAATAGAAAATAACTTTATATTCTGTAACATGATTGCGAATGTTTCTTGTATAGTTTCCAATTTTTTAACCATTCTCATATTGTTGCCCCAGTGCTTGTTTTATTTATATACTTATAATTCTGTGTGGCCGCAGAGCTTTTGATTTGAGAGATAACATTAGCCAAGATAATATATAAATAGTAATCCAGTTATGTCCTGCCGACGGGAAACAAATTTCGGAATTGGAAGTAGCCCCTTGATATATGACTGTTACGCCGGAGCTATAAATCTTAAATTTTATTTGCTCCCCACAGAAATTGAATCACGCAAAGTGAATCACATCCTTTACGTGATGCAGTCATTTATTTGACGTGACATATTCTGTCTTCTTTGATGAAACTAAATAAACCAATGAAAAAAAAAGTTATGTTAGTGTTATAGTCATCAGATGTATTTGTTTACTGGTCATTTATCAGAAGGCTTCCGCAACCAATAAAGCAGAAGCACTGGGAAATTTTACTTTCAGTAAGAACGTTATCCTTCATTTTTCTATTACTTATTTTATTAGTGGGGAATCCAATAATTTGTTGGATGTCAAGATTTATTATAAAGACCACGTCAAATGACACTAAAACAATTTTAATATTTTTTGGAAAGTTACTTCAATGAAGAATGTGCACTATTTTATTTTAACGACCCATTTCTATTCTTAATTCTAGTGAAAATTTAATTAGAATTGATCCTTGATAGGCTAAAACTCAGTTTGCCTAAAACACCAAGATTTTGGAGTCAATCGCCAAAATTTAGTATAATTATATAATAAAAAGATTTTCTTGTTGAAACTTGCATTATTATAAAACCTTTCGTTTTAGTCAAAGGATCCTCTTAAATAATAACAAAGTATAATTTTAATATTATTTCACATTTTTTTGGCTTACATATTGAAACGACCAAAAATTATTAATTCACCCACTAAAAGTTATTTTATACCTTCAATATTTTATGAAAGCTATATACATATATATACCTCCTAAATTTTTAGATCGCTGTGTGCTTCATTAATAAATGTACATAAAGTTTAAATCATTTTTGAGCTCAGTGGTTAGGACGCTGATTTGGGGTAACAAGATCATTTCCCACTGCAACATATATGTTCGTAGCCTTTCGGTATTGGCTTTAAACTGTAGGTATTGGTCTCATTTGCCCCAGTGTTGCAAAAGAAGTAGACCGTAGGTCTCCAAATCAAACCAAACCAACCTTTTTTAAGACCTACATTTTACACAGTTACCAAGATAGTTTCCCTCAGATTGTAGAGGAATTTATTTCAAAAAGAAAGTCGTGAACGTGTTATGAGTTTAAATATCTGTTTTCAATTTTCATTAAATCTATTATAACAAATTATGTTTTTAATATATACTTTGAACTTTAAATAACCGTATAATGTTTCGTTTACAACAGAAAAACTTATTCTTTCCAGGGTATCACTGTAAAAATAAATTTGAACATGTTAGAGTAAAGTTTAGTTCCAATTTATTTTTCAAGTAGGATATCTTAATCGCTATTCTACCTACTAACCACAATATAAGGTGTTATAAATTATTACAAGGATATATAATGTCTTATAGCCCTCTCCAAATTTAAGTATTTGCCTGAAATCAGTATCGTGGTATTTATTTCGTTCGTAAATGAATAATAATTTGATTTTCGTTGTGTACATTATTCTATGTTAAAATTTAACTCCAGGTTCTTGAGAGGCTAATGACAATTTATATGGTCTAAGGACCAATGTCACCAACAAAATTAAAAAAAAAACTTATTCAATAATTCACCAATTAACAAAAAATGATATACACTATTATTTACACTTAAAATTCTACTAATAATAAACGTTAGCCACTCATTTGTGAAATATATTACTTAACAAGCGAAATCAATCATGGAATATACAGTAGAACCTCAGTATAAAGACCCCCCCTGTGGGAGCGACATCATATGGCCGTTGTAACTAAAGAACGTTGTAACGAATTAAAAAATAATAAAAAAAATGAGCAAAGAAATGATGCAACAGTACATACCTAGAGAACACTTCTATTTATTCACATTTCCATTTCTGAATTTTTGAAAAAAAAGTCTTTGATTGTTGCCGGTTTCAAGTTCATTTGGGAATTTTTCATTATCACTGATTCCATATCCGTTAGATTATGAAGAATATCTTCAGAATTAAATTGTCCTTCAAAATATTGACGCAAGACATT
>CM063504.1:113567123-113577123 GCA_032207245.1 Pardosa pseudoannulata | reverse complement strand
CAAGTCATTTTACTCGAATAAAGGAGCACATTTTGAAGCACGAAGCTAATATTTCAAAACTTTAAGTGAATTAGCTTTTGTATAGTTTAGCTGCAAGTAGATTTTTATTCAAAATATGTTAGGATGATCCTAAATTACGAGCTGCAGGGAAAACGTACTTTCAAATAGAAATTTATATTTATATTAGATGCGAAACAGCGATAGTTTTCTACTTCCATTTATTGGGTGCTTTAAATTTAATTCTATGAGGAATCTCGTTTCATTTGGCCTTAAGTCAAATTTTTCGAAGAGTGCAATAATGCGCAAATTGTGTTGTAACTCTGAAATACTTTCCTGCAAGTTTCTACCAAACATATTTAAAGCTTCAATCCAATAGTAATTAAATAAACTTTCGGTGATAACTATTTGTTGTGTTCTTATAATTGGTTGTGCATTAATTTTGACATACGTTCTGGTTCATGAATGAAAAGAGTTGAAAGATTTAGTGAAGAAAAATCTAGTTGGAATTGAATTCTGCTAAAATTGTTAGGATACCCATAATTTGGTTTGTCTAGTGTCCAATATGGTGAAAACAAAGGGGTATATAGATACCATCATTCTTAGGGGAAGCATCTCTCATATTTAAATATTTAAATAATTATCTTTATATAATACAGCACCATTTGGTGAGAGTACATATATTACCAAAACCCTTTTCCAATAGGTATAAAAGTAAGGCACCCTATCTAACAATAGATGCCAAATATATATAAATCTACAGTCGTCACTTTCGTTTGATATACATAATAAAAGTTATGTTTGTCATAGAGATAAATCGAGTGATTAATACTGTTCTGAATTGCCTTTGTGATTGGATGTTGTTCGTTGTTATTTGAAGCCACTTGGTCATATCAAGCACAGTTGAATAATACGCTACTCGTATAAAGACAAAGGGATGCGCCTTTCGTTTTAACAAACACCGCTAAGGTGTACGACTTTAACTCAAGTGAATCCTCGTAATTTAGAAGGATTTTATTATTTAAAAATAATTGTTTTAATATTTAACAAGAAGAAGAGTCATAATCTTGGCATGCCACCCCCAGAGGAATTGATTGAAAACTTGAAGGACTTAGAGACCACGAACATATTTTACGTGCCCCAGTCACTTTTACCAAACACGACGGATCTTAGGCCTCGAGATCCAAACCCGCAATCCTTCAGTTGTGATTAACATATGTATTGAGGCATAAGTGTGAAATGTCGGGGTCTTCAAACATACTTCCTAAAAGTAACTACCATGAGAGTGAAGTAGGAATACGATGCTAAGGTGTGAGATAAAAGATTATCATATGACGGGATCAGTAAAATTTTAATTTTCCAGAATTGTAAAGTACCCTGTGAGGCAGGTAAAAAAATGGTTTATGTTTTGGATGAGAATTATCTGGTACACGCTCAATAATTGGTTTATCTTCAAACATACTTATTAAAAGTAAGTACCATGAGAGTGAAGTAGGAATACGATGCTAAGGTGTGAGATAAAAGATTCTCATATGACGGGATCAGTAAAATTTTAATTTTCCAGAATTGTAAAGTACCCTGTGAGGCAGGTAAAAAAATGGTTTATGTTTTAGATGAGAATTATCTGGTACACGCTCAATAATTGGTTTATCTTCAAACATACTTTTATCTTCATACTTCTCTACAGTCTCCCGATACTGTAAATGCAGTTTAGAATCCCGTAAAATTCATTTAGTGAAACCGCGTGGTTATGTATGAAGAACAAACATACAAACGAACAAAATTCTTAATTTTTTATAGATATATAACTTAAATGGTAAATATTTATTAGTACGTGAAATAGACTCGTAGACCTTTGTGAATATAATTTGTTGTTAATGCCGGCGATAAAATTTTCATTGCAACAAAAAATAATCGATGATTAAATTTAAAATAATCACATATGTACCTAATCTATTATTTAAGCCAAATAAAAGAAAACTATTGACGTCATATCTAAGTTCAGTGATAAAACGTATGAAAATAATGCAGACGATATTTAAATAGTTTAAAATAAGAAAAGAATAAATGAGATGGTTAAAGGAATGACGTCATAATGCTAGAAAAAAAATGTTACTTTTATCTATGTATTGTGTGATAAATTGATAAATTGATAAATTTGGTCGCCTGCACTTAACAGGGGAAAATAGGTATTGAAATAATGGCATCAAAGGCTCGAAAAAGTAAGGGTGGATTTCATACGTTTTAAAGGCGACAGTATTATTCTCTGTGATATAAAGCCTATTATTTTTATCAATTTATTTTAGAATCGGATTCATAGTTTAGGAGAAGATAACTTGACTCGCTTTGAATTTTGCTAACCCTAACTCATCAAGAATCAATATGGATGCTTCTATCCATTCCTGAACCAACCGCTTCATAAATTCGAGGACAGACGGACACATAACTTAGACTATTATTATATCGGAGATTCTTGCAAATGCCAAGAAACCTCAGATTTTAATTAATTTTTAAGACAGTTTAGGAAGAAAATAGATGATGGTTCATCAATGTTGTTGTGATGTATCTCAATAGATTAAATTTGTTAAAATTATATATTATTAACTTTAAAAGGTAAAGTAATTTAAATTCATAATTACAGTAAACAAAATCAGTTTCCATATCTCTAAATTATAATCATTTATAAAAATTGAGATATTTTTGAGAAACAACAACCGAAAAAATATATTCAACTTATTTAAAGTTTTTCAACACATACGGGCTATAATAAGTCATTTATTTAACTTGAAACATCCATAGACTTCAACGATTCCAGTATACTCCTGTAACACTTGTTGTTTCATGTCTCACGAAAGCGTTAAGTTGTAAACAGAAGCATTTATGCAGACGGAAGTGAAAGAGCTGAATTCTAACTTGTAAGTTTATATAGAATATAAAATTACAACTACTTGTGGGTAAAATTCACATGCAATGCCATAAAATTTCTGATACTGAAAATGGCACTGGAACTTTTAGCTTGTTAATAAATTTTGTTATTTATGAAGTTAAATAATATTTTTGATTTTTGATAACGTAGGTTGTTCTATATGCATGCCTTACACAAACACACATACGCACACACATAAATGTTTAAAATTACATGTATAAAAAATATTTATCATAAAAAATTTTATAATGGATCATAAAAGCAGACACTTTATTTAACATTATTACATCTCATAGTATTATATATAATGTAAATTCTAGCATGCCATAAACAGATAATAGTTCGGAAATAAATTTTGCATGTACTCTTCAAAATAAACTTCTGAATAAGCAATTGAAGTTTTGACAGGTAATTCTTGCGTAGAACGTGATAAATTGGGAAATAAAAAGCATTTTCCTTCTTAAATTTTTCATGCAATGTGCACTTTTCGCGAAGGAAGAATCTTCTTTTGCAGAGAAAGTTCCAGTTAAAAATGTCGTAGTTCATTTTCAAGTCATTTTACTCGAAGAAGGAGCACATTTTGAAGCATGAAGCTAATATTTCAAAACTTTAAGTGAATTAGCTTTTGTATAGTTTAGCTGCAAGTAGATTTTTATTCAAAATATGTTAGGATGATCCTAAATTACGAGCTGCAGGGAAAACGTACTTTCAAATAGAAATTTATATTTATATTAGATGCGAAACAGCGATAGTTTTCTACTTCCATTTATTGGGTGCTCTAAATTTAATTCTATGAGGAATCTCGTTTCATTTGGCCTTAAGTCAAATTTTTAGAAGAGTGCAATAATGAGCAAATTGCGTTGTAACTCTGAAATACTTTCCTGCAAGTTTCTACCAAACATATTTAAAGCTTCAATCCAATAGTAATTAAATAAACTTTCGGTGATAAGTATTTGTTGTGTTCTTATAATTGGTTGTGCATTAATATTGACATACGTTCCGGTTCATGAATGAAAAGTGTTGAAAGATCTAGTGAAGAAAAATCTAGTTGGAATTGAATTCTGCTAAAATTGTTAGGATACCCATAATTTAGTTTGTCTAGTGTCCAATATGGTGAAAACAAAGGGGATATATAGATACCATCATTCTTAAGGGAAGCATCTGTCATATTTAAATATTTAAATAATTATCTTTATATAATAAAGCACCATTTGGTGAGAGTACATATATTACCTAAACCCTTTTCAAATAGGTATAAAAGAAATTCACCTTATCTAACAATAGATGCCAAATATATATAAATCTACATTCGTCACTTTCGTTTGATATACATAATAAAAGTTATGTTTGTCACAAAGATAAATCGAGCTATTAATACTGTTATGAATTGCCTTTATGATTGGATGTTGTTTGTTGTTATTTGAAACCACTTGGTCATATCGAGCAGAGTTGAGTAATACGCTACTCGCATAAAGACAAAGGGATGCGAATTTCGTTTTAACAAACACCGCTAAGGTGTACGACTTTAACTCAAGTGAGTCCTCGTAATTTAGAAGGATTTTATTATTTAAAATAATTGTTTTAATATTTAACAAGAAGAAGAGCCATAGTCTTGGCATGCCAACCCCAGAGATATTGATTGAAAACTTGAAGGACTTAGAGACCACGAACATATTTTACGTGCCCCAGTCAATTTTACCAAACACGACGGATCTTAGGCTTCGAGATCCAAACCCGCAATCCTTCAGTTGTGATTAACATATGTATTGAGGCATAAGTGTGAAATTTCGGGGTCTTCAAACATACTTCCTAAAAGTAACTACCATGAGAGTGAAGTAGGAATACGATGCTAAGGTGTGAGATAGAAGATTATCATATGACGGGATCAGTAAAATTTTAATTTTCCAGAATTGTAAAGTACCCTGTGAGGCAGGTAAAAAAATGGTTTATGTTTTGGATGAGAATTATCTGGTACACGCTCAATAATTGGTTTATCTTCAAACATACTTATTAAAAGTAAGTACCATGAGAGTGAAGTAGGAATACGATGCTAAGGTGTGAGATAAAAGATTCTCATATGACGGGATCAGTAAAATTTTAATTTTCCAGAATTGTAAAGTACCCTGTGAGGCAGGTAAAAAAATGGTTTATGTTTTGGATGAGAATTATCTGGTACACGCTCAATAATTGGTTTATCTTCAAACATACTTATTAAAAGTAAGTACCATGAGAGTGAAGTAGGAATACGATGCTAAGGTGTGAGATAAAAGATTCTCATATGACGGGATCAGTAAAATTTTAATTTTCCAGAATTGTAAAGTACCCTGTGAGGCAGGTAAAAAAAATGGTTTGTGTTTTGGATGAGAATTATCTGGTACACGCTCAATAATTGGTTTATCTTCAAACATACTTATTAAAAGTAAGTACCATGAGAGTGAAGTAGGAATACGATGCTAAGGTGTGAGATAAAAGATTCTCATATGACGGGATCAGTAAAATTTTAATTTTCCAGAATTGTAAAGTACCCTGTGAGGCAGGTAAAAAAATGGTTTATGTTTTGGATGAGAATTATCTGGTACACGCTCAATAATTGGTTTATCTTCAAACATACTTATTAAAAGTAAGTATCATGAGAGTGAAGTAGGAATACGATGCTAAGGTGTGAGATAAAAGATTCTCATATGACGGGATCAGTAAAATTTTAATTTTCCAGAATTGTAAAGTACCCTGTGAGGCAGGTAAAAAAATGGTTTATGTTTTGGATGAGAATTATCTGGTACACGCTCAATAATTGGTTTATCTTCAAACATACTTATTAAAAGTAAGTACCATGAGAGTGAAGTAGGAATACGATGCTAAGGTGTGAGATAAAAGATTCTCATATGACGGGATCAGTAAAATTTTAATTTTCCAGAATTGTAAAGTACCCTGTGAGGCAGGTAAAAAAATGGTTTATGTTTTGGATGAGAATTATCTGGTACACGCTCAATAATTGGTTTATCTTCAAACATACTTATTAAAAGTAAGTACCATGAGAGTGAAGTAGGAATACGATGCTAAGGAGTGAGATAAAAGATTCTCATATGACGGGATCAGTAAAAATTCTTAATTTTCCAGAATTGTAAAGTACCCTGTGACAGGTAAATGGTTTATGTTTTGGATGAGAATTATCTGGTACACGCTCAATAATTGGTTTATCTTCAAACATACTTATTAAAAGTAATACCATGAGAGTGAAGTAGGAATACGATGCTAAGTGTGAGATAAAAGATTCTCATATGACGGGATCAGTAAAATTTTAATTTTCCAGAATTGTAAAGTACCCTGTGAGGCAGGTAAAAAAATGGTTTATGTTTTGGATGAGAATTATCTGGTACACGCTCAATAATTGGTTTATCTTCATACTTCTCTACAATCTCCCGATACTGTAAATGGAGTTTAGAATCCCGTTAAATTCATTTGGTGAAACCGTCTGGTTATGTATGAAGAACAAACATACAAACGAACAAAATTCTTAATTTTTTATAGATATATAACTTAAATGGTAGATATATATTAGTCCGTGAAATAGACTCGTAGACCTTTGTGAAAAGAATTTTTTGTTAATAATGGCGATAAAATTTTCATTGCAACAAAAAGTAATCGATGATTAAATTTAAAATGATCACATATGTACCTAATCTATTATTTAAGCCAAATATAAAAGAAAACTATTGACGTCATATCTAAATTTAGAGATAAAACGTATGAAAATAATGCAGACGATATTTAAATAGTTTAAAATAAGAAAAGATAAATGAGATGGTTAAAGGAATGACGCCATAATGCTAGAAAAAAAGGTTACTTTTATCTATGTATTGTGTGATAAATTGATAAATTTAGTCGCCTGCGCTTAACAGGGGAAAATAGGGATTGAAATTATGGTATTAGAGGCTCGAAAAGGGAAGGGTAGATTACATAAGTTTTAAAGACGACAGTATTATTCTCTGTGATATAAATCCTATTATTTATACCAATTTATTTTAGAATCGGATTGATAGTTTAGGAGAAGATAAACTTGACTCGCTTTGAATTTTGCTAACCCTAACTCATCAAGAATCAATATGGATGCTTCTATCCATTCCAGGTCCAACCGCTTCATAAATTTGAGGACAGACGGACACATAACTTAGACTATTATTATATCGGAGATTCTTGCAAATGCCAAGAAACGTTAGATTTTAATCAATTTCTAAGGTAATTTAAGAAGAAAATAGATGATAGCTCATCAATGCTGTTGTGATGTATCTTAATAGATTAAATTTGTTAAAATTATATATTATTAACTTTAAAAGGTAAAGTAATTTAAATTCATAATTACAGTAAACAAAATTAATTTTACCCATCTTCACCTAATTAACACAGGTGTAAATTAATGGCAAACCACTACTTCTGAACATAATATTACGATATCTGATTTTAGCTAAATTAATAAATAGGCAACAATAAGCATGATCGAATGATCCAGTCCCTTTATACAAAATTCGCAAAAAATAGGCTCGCCTATATAAATACGCCTGGTGTCGAAAGTTGAAAATAATAATAGCTGCAGCCATGGCTACATTAATATTACTTCACCCCTTAACCAAAGTGTTAATGAACAACATGGCTGAAATCTATGCAGAAAATGTCGTGCTTTTGACTAAAGTTATTGGTGTATTTATGATAAAGAAATATTTATAAAACATTTTTTAATTAGAAATCGAAATTAGAAAGGGTATTACATTTATCAAAGCAATTTGTTTAGTAAAAAAATGGCTAACACTATCTTTTCGGACATCTCCTTTTGCACCAGAATTTTCAGTCGAAATCCTAGGTCTACCTCTTGTTCTTATCACAGATGCTTTTAGATAAACTGTTGTTACAACTCTTCGGAACTCTTTCAAGTTTAGGGCTTCATTTTTGTTGAGAGTTTTGTGAATTATCCATGCATTTACCATAGCCATATCCAATGAATGTATAAAAAGTTTCCAGTACCCTTTCTTCCCTCGAATTTTAATGGACTGGTTGGCTGAACTTTATTCTCCAACCAATTTAGTCGTGGTGATTCACACCGCCCATATGTTGTAAGGATTTATCAAATTCGGCATCTTCACGTTAACTTGAAGAGTTCAAATCTCATAAAATTATTATTGAGTATGCCAAACAAAGGATTTACTTTGAAGGATCGATCATGGGCATGCTGACTACAGTTCCATTGTCGACAAAGTGTAAAAAATATTTTAAATTTTGGAAGCGGTTTCTTGACGTGACATTTTCACCAAGGTTATGCCAAGGTCTTCGGCATCTGAGCAATAGTCACGTTCACAGGTATTTGAATGATAACAAGTTAAAAGAAAAATTCCTACAAAAACACGTATTTCATCAGCAGTGGTAAATAAATCGTGTTCATTTTTACATCTGTTGCATGTCGCACAGTTTCTTTTACATTGAGATCGTAAACTTCACTGGAATACAACTGCTCAAAAAGCACTTATGGAGTTTTGTCTTTCAGTGCAGTTTCCATCTGCTTGAAGAAGTCACTTGCAGTTGATTCTTCCTGTATTTTCCATTTTGTGTAATGCGGTGACTTATTTTTTTATCCAAGATGACTGAAGTCCTTTAGACCTTTTTTTGCTCTTTGTTGTTGAAAACTAGAGATTGTGGATGGTTCAGGCTGCAGAGTATCTCTATTTCTAACCTCCAGAGACCCAGGAACATCGTTTATAATAATATCACCTGTATTTACTGCATTCTTATTCCCTTCATCTTCGTCAGTTAGTTCACTAGCATCTGGTGGTAACACAGCAATTTGAACGTCGCTCTCATTTGAATCTAAACTATTTAGTAAATCCAATGCGTCCTCCAACTTCGGAAACCTTTCTATGGACTTAATTCAGCAAGAGTAAAACACTAGAAGGAAAAATATTTTTTTTACTCTTAGTTAGAAAGGGAGAAAGAATGCGTCAATTGCGTGCGTATCGTCCCACTGTAATATTTAGAGGACAGTTAAAAAATAATGAGCTAGAACCCACGTGAGAATAATATAACTCTAATTTACCACCGAAATGATAACTGAAGAGTACTATCACATAAAAAATGCCCAGTGAAATGTCCAAAGTAAACTGAAAAAGAATTATGCAATTGCAAAGAGATGGTACAAACCACGCTCACTAATGCAAGGAATATACAAAATGCCTAGGGTAAGGAGTAGGGGGCTAGAGCCGTAACTCAGCTTACAAAATATTCGCAACAAACAGTGATTTCCACGTGATATTTTTCAGCTATCATTTTTCAGCAAATAATATAATGGGATAAAATGGGTTAATTGTGAAATTTTGTTTAATCTGAAGAAATTAAGGTTATTAGAAGATAAAGAATTTTGTATTATGTGAAGTCGGAAACGTCTCAGTTCCCTTAAAGATAAATTCCCTAAATAAATGCAAAATAGCAATGACTGTTTTTTGTGCAAAGATTTATTATTTTACACTCAATACTTATTGGCATGATCGTTTTCAATATTAATATGTTACTTCCTCTTAATTTCACAATAAAATCACTGATATTTATATATTTTTTAAAGTGCAATTTTTCTTTTCATACTGACTCGTCTATGAAAACTTTTTTCCGTTTATTTTTGGAACCGTACCAGGAAAAGCTACTTATCATGCAGATGAGAATGAGAATGATAAATGAAATACAACACTCTACACTTTTATTTGAATGCTGTACAAAGAGAGAGTTTCTTTTTTATAATCTTCTTAAGAAATGTAAGACTATCCAAGGAAAGACAGCAATAAAAAGCAAAAATAATTACTGTTTTGAAAAAGACATTGTATGAAGAGTATACAGAATAAAATACTCATTTAAAAAGGAGTTCTGTGTAATGTCCTTTTTATTGACGTGCCCGGTGTCACTGTTCGTATTAATATAAAAGATAATATTTCTTTGCGTTTTTAAATAATCGTAGAAAACTTTATGTAAACTCCTTATAACCGTGGACCGCGGTATGGAAAAGAAATAACTTATCCGAAACTGATAAAAATAACAGAATAATAT
>CM063504.1:113549623-113562123 GCA_032207245.1 Pardosa pseudoannulata | reverse complement strand
ATTTAGAAAACATTCTTTGGAGGATGTACAAAATTCAGGTGAATTATCTCAAACAATTTTGATATAATTTTCTGCCTTAAGGGCTTTAGGTAGTCCAAGACACACATTCTGTAAAAAATACCCCATTTTAATCCTTTAAACTTAATAATACAAAGAAACTTAAATTAATGCATGATTAAGTATACTTTTTTCAATAAATACATATACAAGTATTGCTCCTTTATTTTAAGTATACTGACAATGCGTAACACTTTCAACCAAGAGTACTACCTTGTTTAGAGGTGTGCTGGCTTCTCGGTGGGGAGGTTAGCTTGATTATACACATTTCAAATGTACTATTGCGTGACAGAACTACAACTTATTCTTCTTCATAAGCACAACAGCTCTTTCCATGCATTGTCTTCCTCATATAACCGCACTTTCCAGCGTGACCTGCCCCCGGCAACTCCTGTCCAATTCTGTATCTCCAGAATATCCAAGGATTTTAATCCATCTAGTTGAGGTGTCTTCCTCTGATTCAAGTTCCCACAGAATTTTCGAAAGTGGATATTTTAAGGCCAATGTTTCCTGACGAACAAACATGGTCCAACTTCATAACCTGTTGCGCCGGATGACCTGAGTTATCTGTGACTGCTTGTAAAATTGTTATATTTCAAAGTTAAATCAAATTTCCAGCATCCGCTCTTTTGTACTTGGTAAAGGATAGCTCTTAGAACCTCTTAAATAGGTTCAGAGAATGCTGAGTGTCAGTGAGGAGAGTCCAGGTTTTGCTTTCATAGAACAGGATGGGCAAAATGAGAGTTTCATAGATTCTAAATTTAATTTTGTTTCTGAACTAAACGGGGTAAAAAAGCAGCTCACCGTTTCTCCATCTGTGTGATTTAGCTACTAAATTTCAAAACAATCTAAGTACTGGTCTCTTTGTTGAATTAGCTCAGTATGTCTATGCAAACTATAATAATCATGGAAGACCAATGGTCATTTTAGGTCGTAACTCTATTTGCTAACTCTATTTGCTTATCTAAACTTCTATTTGAACATTTCCATTTAAAATAGAACTGTGATTGGTTCTGGAAATCCAGGATCTTAATCTTACCTTTAACCTTTAGCATTCCAAGTATGAAGTATCACTTGTTGTGGTCCTAGGATTATGTGGCTTTTTAGAGGGTACATATCTAACATTGCTATTAGTCACTTACTATGAATATGTTTATCAACAATATTCTAACAACAAAAATATATGAATTTTAGTGACTCTCATAGACAAATAAAAACTTTATATAGTTAGCTTGATCCTTGATCATTTCGAAGAATTCGACAATGGTTGATCAGCTTCCGGGTAGTCCGGAATGTTTAGTAAACAGTACAAATTCCTTGAAATTATTGTCAAATTTTCGCACTCTTATTTTGCACAAACTTTCACATCTTATTGATGTACAACTCAAGTTGAATGGAAACTGAAGTATAAAAATTGAATATTGTTATAATAAGCTTATAATAGAAATATATAAATATGACAATGACTCGAACTAAACTGTGACAAATTTAGAGAGTTATTCACGAAAAAAAATTTTTGTTTAAAAGTAATTTACTAAGTTCATCGTAGCGAAGCAAGGGCACACTTGTTAGTAATTTATAAATCTGAATTAAAAGCTTTGGTAGATATATGGTAGGTTTATATTATGATCACCATATATGTAGTTGGTCTAGTTTTCTAGTTGGTTGAGATCGGCTCGTTCTGATCCGATTTACATACGTTCACAATCTGTATATCCTTGAAAGTAATTATGTAACTTAGATTTTAGCTTTAATTTAATTATAATTTTTCCATAAAAATGTATAAAAAAAACAAAAATCATAAATAATAATGAAATGCTTAAAATATGGTGTTTACACGCCCAATAATATATTTATAATTTTTTTAATATCCAAACTTGTGTCTTTTTTATTTTATTTCTTTTTGTATCATGTCAACCTTCTTGTTTATTCATTTTATACCTTCTCACCCCAAGATCAAACATCCTAATAATTTCAGCTTATTTCTTTAAACTTATTTAATTTTTTCTCTTTTCAATACCATGCCAAGATCATTTCAATATTCATTGTTTACATAATTACCAGCAAACTGTGAACTAGAGGTCTGGACTAAGAGAGTTTGAAACACGAACCTTTTTACAAACATACATGTGAACATGGTCCTTAGTGTGATTTCCTCTTAGCTAGTGTTCTTAGTGTCGACTAAGGCCAATGTAAATTTTTCTCTGTAAGCAACTTTTTCGTATTAATAATTTCCAAACAAAATAATGTTCCACGTTAACAAATATATAATCTAAAATAACGTTTGAGTTACATGTTTTTTTTTCCTCTGACAAAGCAATATTAATATCAACAAATTTGAACAGCAATTCTTAGATTTAGATACCATGTCCTCCACACTGGACATGGTATCTAAATCTATTTTTCCAGTAGATTCAGTTTAAGCAACATTATAGGCACTAGATTAGTAGTTCCGGAAGAATAGAAGCAAAATCGATGATTGCTCACAAGGAAGCAGGAGGTGTAAAACGTTCCATCATAAAAAAATATGAGTAACCAACGCGTTGTCTAATTAGGGGATAATTTAGACTGGAACCTTGACAATGACCAGTAGTAATGGTTAATAGCAACGCACAGTATTCAATATATATATATATATATATATATATATATGTGTGTGTGTGTGTGTGTGTGTATGTATGTATATGGCTTGGTGGGCATCACGGCCCATCTGACCGTAATGCCCTCCAGGCGTCTCCTGATTGTAATGGACAGATCGCCAGTACTGAGTCACCCCACCAAGCTCGGTAACCGACAAGGGCAGGCGCAATCCACGAGCGAACGCAGATGATTGGTACTGGGGAGGAGAATTAGAAAACCACTGGATGCTTAGCGGATCTGTTGACGCCAGAACTAGTGAGGGTGGCTAGAACCATGCGAGCCGAGAAGAAGACAATAAAGAAGAGTGAGTTTGCTTGTTGCACCTAGGTATGGGAGACAGATGAATGAAATTTAGAAGATTTGGTTTGGTTTGGACCGCTACGGTCTATTGTTTTGCACACGAGAGCTACTGCTTAAAGCCAGTTCCGATCGGTTACGAACATCCATGCCATAGTGGGATTCGAACCCATGAACTCCAGTTCCGAAGGCCAGCACCCTAAACATTCGGCCATCGTTCGGCAGGACATGAAATATTGAGAGTCGACAGACATAACCCTGGGTCTCGAAACCATCACTCACGAGTTATTGTGACAGAACTTTGGCCCAACCTGCGATACCCTCGTGACTCGGCTTACTAAAAAAAGTGCCTTTGCTGTTTCGCAAGGCTTCAGGGGCTGAAAAAATCCTAACCGAGCCAGAACGAAGCACAGAGTAAAAAATAAATAAATAAGAGGGAAGCTGAAAAATGATCAGTCCTTTGGTGGTTACTCCCTAAGACAACACAAACAAACAAAGCGAGGCCTCGTAATTTAGAAACAGGGACTAAGCAGAAGAGTGTCAGACATCGCCTGCCCCTCCAGAGGTATCGTTTGGGAACTTAGAAGACATTGCAATCAGGAACCTTATTTAACGCTCAGACCTGTATTATCGAACATGGTAGATGTTGTAGGGCAGCAAGTAAAACAAAAAAATTAAAAAAGTGACAACACTAATAAAGTTGGTCACAATGCAAAACAGTCAATAATAAGGCCTCTAAGCAAAAATGTAAAGAAAACAAAAATTAATAACACTCCACTCACAAGGAAGGCCCTTTGTTTACGAGATTGCTGCCTTCTTCTACTGAGGTTTCTCGGCTTATCTCGAGTCTTAACCTATTGGAATGTTTATTATTACAAAAAGCTCCTACATAAAACTTGTTGAATAAACAATATCTATTATTATGATTTATTACTAAAAATCAGATGAAAAATTAAAACAAAATGTACTTCGTTGCGAGATTCATTTTACAACAAAGTACTTGAGAATTATAAATGCTGTATAAAAATATCCTGGTTAAATATGCTTCAATATGCTTCAGTTAAATATACTTCAAACCAATTGCCAAAGTTTCTACTTTAAAATGATTAAGTTTAATCTGAAGATATTCAGTCAAAAGTTCCAGACAAAAGCACTCCATAGTTTAAAGATAGCTTTTAAGCTTTATTTTTAATCATACGTGTCTTGTAAAGTGAAGTACTCATTTACTTAAAAATGAACATAAAACATACTTGTGTTTTGATAAAAGCAGTTAAAATATGCATTAATCACTTCTTGTTTTTTTCAGTGGTCAAGTGTTTTGATAAAAAGAATTTAAAATGTACTTTTATGCAAGAAAAACACCAAATATTTAATGTATATGGAGTTGTGTTAAAAATATCTTTCTTGTTACAAAGAGTAAACACTTGAGCTATATTTTATAATTAGAAAGGTTTATACAGAGAATAATTAGAAGAAAAACATTATCTTGTCTTGTTCGTACAGAATAATTTAAATATTATATCTAAAATATTGTAATCATAAACTTATTCTTGGAATGGAGAAATATAAATGTGTGTGTATATATATATGTATATATGTGTTGTCTAATTAGTTGATAATTTAAGACTGGGAACCTAGACAATGACCAGTAGGTTTATGGTTTAATAGCAACGCACAGTACTCAATACAAAGTGAAGTTCTAGAACTATAAAAAAGTTACACAAAAAGGTTACAGGGACTATAACAAAAGCAACTTGGTATCAGCATGTAATACAAAAAAATTCAAAATAAGTGACAACACTTAATAAAGTTGTCACAATGCAAAACATCAATATTAAGCCCTCTAGGCAAAAAGTAAAGCAAACAACAATTAATACACTCCAAGCTCACAAGGAAGCGAGGAGGTGGGTAAAACGTTTCTCATAAAAAAAATATGAGTAACCCAACCGCGATGTCTAATTATGGATTATTAGACTGGGAACCTTGACCAATGACCAGTATGTATGGTTAATAGCACAAACGCACAGTACTCAATACAAAGTGAAGTTCAGAACATAAAAAACGTACACAAAAAGGTTTACAGGGACTATATATATATGTATATATATGTATATATATGTATAAAATGTATATATATATATATATATATATATATATATATATATATATATATATATATATATAATATATATATATATAAATATATATATATATATATATATATATAAATGTATATATACGGTATATGCGTAATATATATATATATATATATATTTTATATATACACACATATATAAATATACTATATATATATATATATATATATATATATATATATATATATATATATATATATATATATATATATATATATATATATATATATATTATATTATATATATATATATATACAATATATATATACACAACATATATATATTATATATATATATATATATATATATATATATATATATATATATATATGTTTTATATTATATATATATATATATATATATAGTATATATATATACATTATATATATACTATATTTATAATATATATATATATATATATATATATATATATATATATATATATAGAGAGAGAGAGAGAGAGAGAGATTGAAATTAAATATAAAAGATAATACAATTTTAAACATTTTAAATACTTCTATGCGTTATGCAGCAATTAAAAACATCTAAAAGTAAAAAAACTATAAAAATAGATAAAACCAAAAAATATAGAATCTCAAAGCTAGACAAAAAACAATCAGTGAAATGATGTTTCGAAGTGACTGGGGGGAGTTCAGACCCCTTAGTCTGGTTAAAACCGGTTTTATGCTCTAACAACTCTCCCAGACTTCGGAAATATCATACAAAATATAAGATGAGTGTAAAATAGAGGGAGAACATCATAAGGAAATACCAAGCTAAAATTAAGCAATTATTGAAAGAATTATCAAAGCTTGAAACAACAATCGACACCTGGCTACACTTAGTTAAATAACACTTAGCAATTTAGAAGAAATCTTTTACGGCATTCTATTACAGTTAAATTGAAAAAAATTGTTTAGAATGTTTATTAAAAGACTAGTAGGAAATCCACTATTATGCGCCCGTTTTATAAATCGTATTATTTGCTAAACCATTATTTCATCGTCACTGTTAAGTCTATTGCATCTAACCAAAAAGTTAATGATTAGGTTGCGTTTAATGTTATGGTGTTAACATCTACGCAAAGAAGAAATCCAGTTAATATTAAACAAATGTCCATCGCGTTTTCAAATAATCTATATTGAACTTTAGTATTAAAAATATATAAATTTACATCTAAAAACTTTAACTCACCATCATTATTTTTAAAAGTTTCAGCCAATTGCTTCTTCGACGTCCTTTGGGAATATGAGCCATCCAGCTACGGGGCTCATATACTTCGGACTTGATTTGTCATTCGTTTCCTGCGACAGCTGTGAAAGGAAGACGGGTGCAGGTGTTATTCCGAATGGTTCCAAAAGATGGGCATGATTTCTGATGTAGAGTAGGCTTGTAGAGTAGGCTGATGTAGAGTAGTTTTTATGAGGGGATCAGATTTCCAGCAGGTGACCGCCGAAGAAAGGGAAAGAGAAGAATCTGACGTTAATTTTCGACACAGCAGCATCTCTCGCTGGAGAGGGGATTTTGACATTTTTTACAGGCCGCTCGTCCATGTGTTATGTTTGCAGATAATCAGGCTTCGGGACTTAAAATATGATGCCTATATATTTTCCTTGCAATTTTATTATATGATGTTGTAAATACATATGCTTGTTCTTAGGAAAGCTGAGTAATTTATGCATCCCAGAAGCAACACCCCCACCATACCAGCCTCAATTAATGAGGCTGGCAGGTTACATGTATTTTTCATAATTCTCCCACATAGCACCTTTTCGTTGTGTACGTTTTTTCTAAATCTTCTAGATCGCCATTGAAAAAGTAGTTTGCAAAGTGATTGAAAAATTGAAATAATAAACTTACTTAAATTCGATCCCTCCAGACCCCTCAGCCGGGTTCATATACTATTTGCATACGTTATATGCATTAAAGTTTCAGACTGTCCAACTTCTGGAGCAATGGAAATTTCTAAGATAATTTTGTTTGCTTTGGTTTTGTTCCTCCAACACCGATATACCTTACTTAACTGGGATTACTTTTAGTTTCTAACATTTCAAGTATTTTTGTCATATTTCTCTTTATACACAATTTTTCAGAAAGCTTCTTTTAGCCATTATGGTCTGATTAATACAGTTTTTATATTTATAACAGAAGATGGAAGTACTACAACATCAATTATTTTCTTGCTTGTAATTATGCTACCACACTTTACACATCAACTTCTGAGCTGTATATCTTTGTTTACACTATAAAACCCCTAGTTACACATACACCAGAAATACTGGATATTTTTATCAATTTGCAATTTTAAAATAATTTTTGGCAACAGCTTTAGTGAAAGACTTAATTTTTCTGCACTTTTTAGTTATATATTTTATGGAATATGAGCTGCCATATCCTTAGCTGCACAGAATATTTTCAAGCTAGATAAGCTTTTATTACTGCAATACACTAACTTTAAATTTATCGAATTATAAATATTTCATCACAAACATTAAATAATTGTTTGCTTTTAGAAACATTTTGTATCTAGTACAGATGAAACCGAAAACTGATATACAGCTTCGTTCTTCTAAGTAGGTCACTGTTGAAAACAATATTGCAACAAAAAACTTAACTCACAAAATTATATACCTAAATCAACAACACTATATCCTCAAAGCTTATCAATTTCATGTTTACCAAATATCTAAAAATGCTGACATTTGAAATTTCAATTTCTAAATTACAGATTATTTTCTCAAAATCCTTTCAGCTCTACATTCCGTGTTATGTTTATGAAAATTTCATTTCCGCATTTCATAGAATTCACTTTTGTAATATTTTGTTGCATGATATATCATTTTGAATAAATAGAGAGTCAGAAAACGAAACAAATTAGCAAATATTAAAATTGTCGAATTAGAAAGTAAATAGCTTCAACTGAAATCCACGACTTCAAAATGTAAATTTATCACTGATAATCAGTCAGCCACGTGGATAATCAGGAAGAACCAGAAGTTGTATCTTGATATCTGATATATGTTATGAGGGGATTTAGATTAAGATAAAAAAAACTTTGAATTAAAGTATTATAACAGTTGTAGTTTGAGATAAAATTTTCGGATCTCAATCTTATTTCAGGATATTTTGTTTGTAGAAAAGAGGATCTGAAGATAAGGATATATGACTGCCAATGTTTTGGGATTGGATAACGAGATTAGATAAGACAAATGTCGGCAATCCTGATCCTAAAGTAAAATGGCCTTTTGTAAATTTTTATGGAGTCCTGGAGGTACTTTTGCCCGTTGGTGACCAAAATTAGAGGGATGCAGTCTCTCCAAGGTTTGCGGTTTGAAAGCGAGGGTGTTGCCGATTCAAATCTTTAACCAATGAGGAGTAAAAATATCAAGATCTGTGATTGACCAGAAGAAAAGGAAGAAAATTACAAAATAAAAAAAGAGGAGAAGAAGAAGAGTTCCAGAGCATATTGGTGTTAGACGGCATTGGTTAGAGGTCTTTCTAGCAATATGAGGCTATACAAGTTGGAGACCGCAGAAGAAAGTCGGTGAGAGCATCAGTAGGAGCCTATTAGCTGCAAAATTATCAACCAACGAAATAGTGTCCATCTTCCGAACGCCGTTTTCAACATAATCTTAAGGTACTCTTAGATATCATTAGTAAACATTGCTTAAACTCAGGTTCTCTCTTACTCTTTTCCTCTATTTATTTGTTGATTTGTTATTGGTAAGTTTGACTATAATTTTATAAGAATTTTAAGTCTCCTAAGCCAATAACCTTAGTTACTAAATTGTTAACTATAAGAGCGAATGCTAAGTAATAAATAAAGTATGTTATCCAAACAGTGTGTACATAATAATTCAACAATAGTTATTTTAATATAAATAAATTTGTTAAATTTTTTTAAAGAAATTTTAAATTTATGTCTTTTTTTATGAAAACTCCTTACAGATGAATAACATTTCAAAGTGAATTTAAACTCTATATTATTATCTATAGTTCTCAGATATTTGGGTTGGAGATTGTTAGTAATCTTAAACAAGTAGACTCAACGCAATAAATAACTCAAAGGAACTAAATAAATATTTCTACGCCTACGATCTCAGTTAACTATTATGAAAATAAAGATATCCCTGTCGCTACATGACAATACACCAAATGTAATGTGGAGTTAATGCTATTCTGCTTCTTCTAACTGAAAGAAATAATTTTGGAATCATATCTAACATTCAATATTGGATTTAGAAAAACAATAATAAGCTATATCGTAAAATGTCACCACGAAATCCATCGAACTATGTAAACAAATGTCAGCTATGAGAGCAAGCATTGTTTATAATGTCTGTAATTTCATTTAAAATTTGAATGTTTGACTGATATTTTATTATGTTTTATAATTCATTGCAGAATAGTAAAAAATAATAATTTTATCGAAATTTTTGGAATTTTTTGAAAGCTTCTTAAATAATTACATCATTTCTTCTTAAAACTGAATTATAAATAATCCGAAATTCTTCAAATTTTAAGCACTATCTTATATGAATATAAAATTTAAATTAGTTTACATAAGGCATGTTTTCAAGTAATGTGTGTATGTACGCATTCATAATTTTAATTTATGTTTAGAAATAAAGAAAACCCTTAATGTTACGCAAGCTACATTAAGCATTTGGAAAACATTCAAATGACACTTTAGATATAAACTGAATCTCTTCAAAGTAACAATTTTGATGTTTCAGAAAGACCTAAAATAATGATCCAATACCGAATTTCCATTCTCAGTTACGAGGCTGATTCCGAATATCAGAAGGAGTTATTTTGTTTTAAAGAAGGATAAAAATTATGACATTGTGTTCCAGTTTTCAGTTTCAATATAGATTCCGTGGATCTTAAAAAAACATTTTGCTTTTAACCTTTTATCTGTAACGTACATCTAAGAAAAACAGATCAAAAATGGAATTTTCCCCCCTTAATTTTGTGCTATGTGTAAATAAAAACGTTGTAAAAACTTTTTAAAAAGTACATAAATTGACTACTTTTTTTAAAAAATAGTCACATATACAAGAGCAAAATTAATGAAAGAGCTATATTTGTATGATAAGTATCATTGCACTTTGTGGCAGTAGCCTTCCAACGTTAGAGATCAGAAACTTCCGTTTCAATAATTCTTTCAACTGATATAAGACAAATCCTTTTTAATTGCACATAATGCAGAGAGGGACTAAAAATTCTGTACATATATCAGCTCTGTGTTGCTTAACTATTTCCAACAACTGTACCGTAAAGCTGCTTATCAACATACAGATTACTGAGTTAATTTACTTTAAAAACAGATACTAGTTATCAATTTAATTGCTTTTTAATGTATTTACATTTTTCAGTTTCTTACAGAAATGGCTACTAGAAAACGATCTAATAGATATAGTTAATTTAAAGCAATTTTAGTTGAATAATGATAAATATAAATTTTTCTCTATGATGAATTTGATATGATTCAATACATTGCAAAGCGTTACATTTTGCAAAAGATCAACGCTACGCTAAAACAACAAATCATTATATTAAAATTTTCAGGCTGTTCTTAGATCAATCGTTGTGGAATGCCTATGTACTTTACTAAAGCAAAACCCCAGACAAACATAAAACTTTTGGAATTTTGTTTAAATTTGTTGAAGAAAGTATCGAAAAATATTCGGATAAAATAATAAAAGCGGTTGTTAAAGACCGAGTTCTACTTGGAATCCTTTGAAACATACCTCGTTAATTTTAAGTGACATACCACCTAAACCCATAAAAAGAGAACCTCGAAGACAATCGTGTAGCTGTTCAAAAAGATGCAAATGGCAAAAATATTTGCAAAGAAACACGAATCTGGTGCAAAGACTAAGTTGGACTTTGCCTTGAATCCTGCTTTAAACCCAACACTAACTGCATCTAATATTTTTAGTCAGCCTTTAATACAAATGTATATTATATTATTTAAAAAAGAACACTGTAATCAATAGAAATATTTTAAAAAGAATTATTTTGGTGAAATCATCTGAAATTAGTTTTAATGCACCTTAGTTTCTAAGGCTAAAAACTATATAAAAAAATATTTCCTGCAAAGAAAACTGCATTTTTGAATTCTCCTTATATAGATTTCAAATAGGCAATAAATAAAAATATGTCATTTTTAAAGCGATCGGTCATGATGAGCAGCCAAAGGTTAATGGCCATAATGCAGAATAAGATTTAAAAAACTTAGAATATGTGTAAGTTATATAGAACTATGATAGATGTAAAATTTCAAACAATGTAGTACCAGCTGCAGTTTTATCAACATAGAAAGATACTCAGTTTTCAAACATAAACATTTGCAAAGTATAATTTTATCAAGTTTGGTACCTGAATAAGCTACATGATCATATGAAGTTTAGTAAAATTAAAAATTGAAATTTAATTTTATTATGAATATACAAATGTACAAATTTGTAAAAAACATCATTACGTATTAAAAAGACAACTAAAAAAAATTACATATTAATGAGAAACAATTTTTTTCTCTTAGACTTACATCCAAACTTTGTACATTTTGACTGCCTGTATACCAAATTAAACATAATTGTTTTTATTTATAACCTATTATAATTATATTTTAGACAAAGCTTTAAATTTATTTAACAAAGATATCAAGTAAAATCATATGAAATAATTCATTACATCTGACATATAAAATTTTATATTCTTCTATTGCTTTATTACATTGCACAATAGAATAAATTAGGTTTAATCGAATAAAATTATTTTATTTTTTTAAAAAGAAAAGTGGGCACACCATTGCTAGTGTTTATGGGATAAGCTTTCGTTCTATAAGTGTAATTTAAATAAATTAAATAACATATATATGTGCAATCCTAACAAACAAAAATCTTACATTCGATGAATACAGTTTTTTACTAACATCCTTTGTTAAATAGAATAAGAATGTATGATTACATAATGTAATACCAAAGCTTTTTAAATAATATAAAAAAATTAAATAAAAATACTTTGTAAAATTATGTATTTACAGTTTTTTATCAGCATACGTAATAAAGATAAAGAAATTAGAATAATCAAGAAAGAAAGTTAGAGCAAACATCATATATTTTAAGTTTTTCTAAAAAAACGTAAAATGTCATGATTACAGTCTTTTTTCTAACGTTAGTCATTACAAATATGAATTAAAATGAAAAAATAAAAATCTTTAATTTTGAGAAATAAAAATCCTATGTAAAGAAAATTCTAATTTTCGAAAATATGATCTTACAATAAATTAGAAACATTTTTGTTTGACCTTATTATACATTACATTTAAACATGCTTTAAATT
>CM063504.1:113542123-113544623 GCA_032207245.1 Pardosa pseudoannulata | reverse complement strand
TTTTTAATAACTATTTATTCACTGTTATGTATAATAATATAAGTTCCCGTTCAGATAAATTACAGATCCAGAATAGTTTCTGCAAAGACAATTTTTAGATATTGCTATCAAATCTTTGCTTGGGTAATACTCAATAAACTCTTCTTTGTTAACCCCTACACCATCAAAATAGATTGCTTTATACCGAAAGATAGTATCAAATTATATATGAAATACATATATCTCTTTTCTTTTGGAAACGCTTATGCCATTAAAGTTGAGGATAAGTTATACCGATTTTAATCGTTATTTTAATGTGTTTATATGTAAGGCAACATATTAAAAGTTTAATAATAATAAAGATCACAAAGATAGTTTTTTTTATTTCTATAATCCCTTGAGATTTTGGAAACTTTAGAGTTTTAAATCCAGCATATGGGTTTAAATCTAGATTTTTTTAATAACTATGTATTCATGATTATGTAAAATAATATAAGTACCTGTTCAGATAAATTACAGTTCCAGAATAGTTTTAGCAAATACAATTCTTAGATATTGCTATCAAATCTTTGCTTTAGAAATACTAAAAAAAAATTTCTTCTTTGTTAACCCCTACACCATCAAAAGAAATTGCCTTATACCGAAAGATACTATCAAATTGTATATGATAGACATATATCTCTTCTCTTTTGGAAATACTTACGCCATTAAAGTTGAGCACAAGTTATACCGATTTTAATCCTTATTTTGGTGTGTTTATCTGTAAGGCAACATATTAAAAGTTTAATAATGATAAAGGTTACAAAGATAGTTTTATTGCTGAAATTTCTTGGGATTTTTGAAACTGTAGAATTTTAAATAAAGTAGACGGGTTTAAATCTAGATATTTTTTAATAACTACGTATTCACGATTATGTATAATGATATAAGTTCCTGTTGAGATAATTACAGATCCAGAATAATTTCTTCAAATACAGTTCTGAGATATTGTTATCAAATCTTTGCTTTAGAAATACTCGCAGAAATCATAAAAAAAAAGAATTTTCTTTGCTAATCTCTAGACCATCAAAGGAGATTGCCTTATACCGAAAGATAGTATCAAATTGTATATGAAAGACATATATCTCTTTTCTTTTGGAAATGATTACGACATTAAAGTTGAGGATGAATTATACCGATTTTAATCATTATTTTATTGTGTTTATATGTAAGCAACATATTAAATGTTTAATAATGATATAGGTCACACAGATAGTTTCTTTATTTCTATAATCCCTTGAGATTTTTGAAACTTCAAAATTTCAAATCCAGCATATGGATTTAAATCTAGATATTTTTTAATGACTATGTATTCACGATTATGTCAAATAATATAAATTCCTGTTCAAATAAATTATAGTTTCAAAATAGTTTCTGCAAATACATTTCATAGATATTGCTAGCAAATCTTTGGAATACTCAAAAACATATTTTATTTGTTAACCTCTAGACCATCAAAAGGTATTGCCTTATACCGAAAGATAGTATCAAATTGTGTATGAAAGACATATAACCTTTTATTTTGAAAATGCTTATGCCATTAAAGTTGAGGATAAGTTATACCTATTTTAATTGTTATTTTGATGCGTTTATATGTAACGCAACATATTAAAAGTTTATTTATGATAAAGTTCACAAAGATAGTTTTATTGCTGAAATCCTTTTGGCTTTTTGAAAATGTAGTTTCAAACCCAGCATATGGATTTAAATTTATATATTTTTAATAACTATGTATTCACGATTATGTCTAATAATATAAATTCCTGTTCAGATAAATTACAGTTCCAGAATAATTTCTACAAATACAATTCTTAGATTTTGCTATAAAATCTCTACTTTGGAAATACTCAGAGAAATCTTTAAAAACAAATCTTCTTTGTTAACTCCTACACCATTCAAAGAGATTGCTTTATACCGAACTTAACTTCTTTCTTTACCTCTAGATCATCAAAGGAGATTGCCTTGTACCGAAAGATAGTATCAAATTGCATATGAAATACCTATATCCTTTTTCTTTTGAAACTGCTTACCCAATTAAAGTTGAACATAAGTTATACCTATTTTAATAGTTATTTTGAAGTGTTTATATAAGGCAACATATTAAACCTTTAATAATGATAAAGGTCACAAAGATAGTTTTTTTGCTGAAATCCCTTCGGCTTTTTGAAACTATAGAGTATTAAATGGATTTAAATGTAGATTTTTTTAATAAATGAGTATTCATGATTATGTATTTTTAGCTATACTCATGTCTCTTAAATTTGTGTTTACTAATCTGCAGGCTTTTTCTTGTATTTTTCTCGATACTAATATATATAAAACTTATGTCAAACATAATATATATAAAACTCAATGTCAAAGCTGTTACGTCTATTTAGCCTTATGTATTTATACTTATTCTTTCGTCAGCTATCTTCAATTTTCAAATATCCGGAATTAATACTTCAATTGAAGTGGTTTTACTGTTTACTAGCAACCCACA
>CM063504.1:113534623-113537123 GCA_032207245.1 Pardosa pseudoannulata | reverse complement strand
TTGCCACACTATAAGTACAGATCACATATAAAACCAAGTATTACTGACCTAACTGCATCGGATGGATGAACTCAAACTGCACAATGGCTGCCGTATTGATAACCACTATAAAATATCCGTGGTACAAGCAAAAGTTTACTTTGATTTCAAGCTCCATGGTCTACTTTATTGCTCCCCGAAGATTGTTGAGACCTGAACCTTTCTACTCAAGACCATTCCAATCTGCTACGAATATCCAGGTCAACAGTTTGATTTAAACTCGCGGACTCCAGTCCTGAAGTAGCACCTTACCATACGCAAATCGTCCATCACATATGCTAGGGTAGAAGAGTGACAAAGCTAACGCAAGAATAAAGAAAACGATGAATTGTAATTTTTATTTTCTAAAAATTTTTTTCATTTTTTTAAAAGAAGTATGTAATTTTATTACATAAGCCTTAAAAAACATTAAATTTTACTAAAAAATATTTTTGATTAAAACGACTATTTATTAAAAATTAGGTCTGTTATGACTTGCATGCATCGTTAAACAACAAGCAAAAGTTTGATCATTTTCAGATGTGGAAAAGTCTCTTAGTTTTGCTCTTAGTTTACAGCATACCAATTAGTTGATTTCATTTCTTTCATTTTGTGTTAATAAATGGTAAACACACAATATTGGGTGTCCATATTCCCTTACGTAAAATATTTTTTGTTCAAGTTATACAATGTTTTAAATACTACTTTATTAATTTTCCATTGATGCATGTTCCATTCACTGCAACTTAAGAAAATACTTTCCAATTTTAGAAAACATTGACTTAAATAGATATTCTCCAAAAGTATGAATATCAAATACATAAAACTGATGCACCTAAAACATTTAAAAACTACTAATCCAAGAAAAAATTGCCAATTTAACATACAAAATTAAGATTGGAAGAAAACTACAAAAAGACAATGGTATAACTTAATTTTGAAATTTAAAAAGCAATCAAAAGGAAACATTGAAAACTTCAAAGAAAAATTGTACTATTTAAGATTCATAGAGAGTAAATAAGAGAAAATATTTTAAAATAAAGAGTTGAAAATTTTTAAGAAGAAAGAAATATTTATTTTCATTTTGAAAAAGAACTGCATTTTGACCATGTGTTTATTCATTTCAAAGTTATGATCATTTTTAAATGGGGAGGCGTTTGGGTTTATTTATTAATTATTATTCGCCACTACAGTACGGCAGATTTTGTTGACCTGATTTATGTTGAAACATAAACATGAACATAAAACGGTATGAGTACATATTAAGATAGCCACCTTGCCACAATAGGGGTACAGAGTACATACAAATTCAAGTCCTTTTTGAGAATAGAATCTAACCACATCGGGTGGATGCACAGAAATTGTACAACGGCTGTCGTATTGATAACCACTATAAAATTTCTCTGGTGCAAGAAAAGTTTATTTTGGTTTCTATCTCCACTGTCTACATTTTTGGCCGAGTATTGTTGAGGCCTGGATTTACCACTCAAAGCCATTCCAAACGGCTATGAATATTGAGGCCAACAGCGTGATTAAAACACGGGGAGTCCGATATAGGAAGCAGTGCTCTACTATTCCCACATCGTCCATCACACATGCTAAGGTAGAAAGTGACAAAGCTAATGTCTACAAGGGAACGATGAATTTCAATTTTTCATTTTCTAAAAATGTTTAATATTTTTCTTGATAATATCTAATATTATTACATAAGCCATAAAAACATTAAAATCTACTAATTTTTTTTTATTAAAATGACTAATTATAAAAAAAATGGGTCTCCAATAATATTTTTAAAAGATGCTGTTAGTTAACAGCATACAAATTAAATGATTTTATTTCTTTCATTTTATGATAATAATTGGTAAATACACAAAATAGGATATCGAGATTCCCTTACGTTAAATATGTTTTTAAAGTTATACAATGTTTTAACTACTATTTAATTTATTTTCCGTTCATGTTCCATTCATTGCAACTCAAGAAAATACTTTCCAATTTTAAGAAGAATAGACTTAAATAGATATTCTCTAAACGTTTGAATATCAAATACATAAAACTGATGCACTTGAAACATTTAAAAATTACTAATTCAAGAAAACATTTATCCTACATACTGAAGTTTTAAAGAAAATTACAAAAAGACAATGGTATAATTTAATTTTGAAATTTAAATAGCAATCAAATGGAAACATTGAAAATTTCAAAGAAAATTGTATTATTTAATATTTACAGAGAGTAAATTAAGAGAAATTTTTTAAAAAAAGATTTGAAAAAGAAAGACATATTTATTTTCGTTTTTAAAAGAAAATGTATTTTTAACATTATTCATTTCAACATAGCATCTTTTATTTTTAATCTTTCATAGAATACTATAAGCTATATAAAGTTTACACTTAAACTAATAACAAAATATTTATATTCACATAGTACAATTTCATTTTCAATTATTATCCACACATAGGTTTACAGATACATCCATTAT
>CM063504.1:113499623-113529623 GCA_032207245.1 Pardosa pseudoannulata | reverse complement strand
GACTCTTCGTCTTTATTAATGAGGTGATTCAGACTGGATTTTTTCGACTGTATGTCTTATTTAAAATACTTCCTCTTAAACAGCCTGGCACTTCACACGTTTGAAAGAAACCTTTAATTATGTGCTGAATCAATTCAAACGATTTACGAAACGTTATTTAAGGTATTGTAAAGGAAATTTACTTTAAAAAATGTAATAAAGAATCAAGTATTTCACTTTTCCAGGTAAATTAAACAGAAATGTAAGATAAAAATTTAAAATTACTATGTTTGATTTATAAACCTTAAAAACATGTTATCAATTTAGTGTGGACGTTCAAATCAAAAATATATAACTAGTTTATGATTATAGTAAAATATAAAAAAATTTCATTGTGTTACACAATATCAGCAATTCTTTCTCCTGATAAATAATCTGCGATTCTTTCTCTTGATTATATTCTAAAAATACCTTATATTGGGTAACTCTCTATTGTATTTAGAATATATGGTAGAGTTTATGAATATGAGTTTGAATAAAAAAATATGCCAATTACATTGGTTTCACAAGAATAACAAAAATGTCTAATTAAGAACAAGCTTAAAAGAGGTAGATTTTTGACTCTGTTAATATATAAGGATGCTTCAACTAGGATGCAAAACTCCTGTCAGTGATAAGCCATTGCTAAAATACGGAATTAATGTCAGTACAAATGTCTCAAAAATGACTAACACTTCGCGTGTGGCAACGTATTTTTACGTTTTTTACATTCTGTCACTGGAGCTCGGATCACATAAAAATGAGTATTTAGTACATTTGTGATGGATATCCGCTAACTACTACAAATCTACTAAATACGTATAATTATATGTATGTGTGACATTGTATGCATGTTGTTTGAGTTGCTATGCAACGTTTTGCATTTTTTCTTTCCATAAGTTATGATTGTTGAGTTACTCGGCCTTTTGTTGCGTTATTTCGTCTTCAGTCGAATTCTTAGCTCCAGAACGTGCAAGTCGTGTTTTTTCAATTTGAAGCTTGGTTTTTTATTGTTGAATAGAAAATTAATAAAATGAGTCGTTGTGACAAAGACAATGATGAAGAAATATGCGCTCACAGATTATCGGACTTTTAAAAAACATTTATTTTTGTGATTTTGTAAAAATATTTTTTTATAAATAATTATACAGTATATATTAGTGTAAAATAAAAATAAATTTCGTTCATAACAACAAAGTAGTTTCGATTTACTGCGATCTTTCTGAATAACCAAACTTTTGCACGATTCACGAAAAAACCCCCGCTGCACGAGTAAGTTGGTGGTGAAATACACCCACATGCCAAGTGTTAAGATTTCAAATCAATATCAAACTTCAATATACATGCGACTATTAAGAATACATGTCAAATTTATTTGTGTTAAACATATGTAAACACTTTATGACGACATCATAGAATTTCATTATATAATGTAACTAATTATGAACTTGTTTCTCATGTTAACATACATGCAGATAGTTTGGTAAGAACACAATGTTAATATATAAAAATATCTTTAGGCAGTACAGTTTTATTTGGTGAAAAGTGCACGTCATTTATTAATCTGATGCCCAATTAAATCTGGTACTTATTCTCAAATTCAATTCTTAACGACTGCAGATAAACAAGCCTGAAGTTGGATTTTAACCAACAGATAAGTACTAAACTGTAATGCTCACGCCCTTCATACATTGTCTGACTGTAATGTAATATTAACTCCAAGGTAACAATAATTAAAAAATAATATCATACAATGTAATATATCTAGTAAATCTTTAAAATATAATATACTGTTAGCATGAATAGAGTACTTGTGTTTCCATAACATTTAAATTATACAGGAATCTTCATGCTACACTCCGATTTGTTTGGTATTTTATGACCATTTATAAATAATTTAAAAATTATTTGAATACGTTTCACATTTTTAAATACGTTGGTCATCAAAATAAACTACAGTTAGTCTACCAATGATGAAGTGGAGGGAAAAAAAGACATCTGTGGCTTCTGCGAAATAGGATTCTTTAAAACTTCTCTCTTGGGAAATCAAGATTCTCAGTCTTCTACGACAGACCTGCTGGCTTGAAAATAATAAAAAATTGCCGCCTCCGGAAATACAGTAGTGATTTATCTTTATCTTACACTTTGTATCTATACACACATATAAACAAACATAGTGTCACAGATAGTTTTGATGATCCAAATCTAAAGCTCTAAAAAATTATATATCTTAAAATTTGGGAGAAATACAGGTACAAACGCTTAATTAGGTATTTTCAGTAGAAGATGAGTGGAAGATATAATCTAAGGGTGGAAGATATTGATAATCTAATAGTTATTGTTCTGTAAACGAATCTTTAGAGCTGATTGTAAATGACCATGGACATTCTATCCAATAATAAGGTATTTTATAGAATGCTTAGGCATTATACAGAATGCCTAAAACTATCCGGAAAAGTATGAAATGGTTGATATTTGGCACAATTTAGAGGCATTCTACAGAAAGGGAAATGAGGAACTGCCAAGTATGAAATATATCTACCAATCATTTCAAATATCACATAACAACGAACTTGACTTTAAGTCCAAATATTTGACTTCAGGCCCAAATTTGTCAGTTGAATTATTCGGTTTTGTTCGGATGTGTCAAAATACGCAGTTTTACGTATATTTGTTTACCAAAAAGAGGAGATTTATGCTGCACTGCACGGATATGATGGAGCAAGATGTAGTGTTGTATGTAAAAATGTGGTCTATAGACATGAAATAACGATTCTATGAACTGTCCAAAATTCGAGTTAATGCAGAAAAACATAATTGTTTTCCAAATCAGACCCAAATTTGTCGGGTGTACTCGACGGTATTGTTTGGGCTTGTCAAAATTATCAGTTTTCTTTAAATATGTTGAACAAAAAATTATATTTTTTACTAGACTGCATAAAAATGAACGAGCAAGCTGTATTGTTGGATATGAAGTCGTGGTCTATGGACATGAAATAAGATTCGATCTAATGTCCAAAATTCGAGTTTATGTACAAAATTTTGCTTTTTTTTCTCATCTGACACTATTTATTAGCAGTTAATAAATAATGTAAAAAAAGTCAAAACGGCTAATAAGAAGGAACCCAATGACTATTAGTTACTGAAACGCTATCATGTGATGGTCATGGAAAACCAAAGTAAACTCATTTATCCTATTAAAGAAGGATGAGTGACTCGGCAAGGTGGTTAACATAAGTCGCAGCCAAGACCCCAAGGGCAGGCCGGTGCAGTGAACTCAAGGGGAAGCAACCCCCAAGGGGACCACTGCTCATTTTTCAGCTCCCACCCTTTTTTATTTTCTATTTTTTTTGTTTATTTATTTATTTATTATTTTTTTTGGTTGGTTTGAGTAAGCCTAGATTGGACCCTCAGGGCTAATCCAGCAGGACCCACTCCTACTGGGAACCATTTTTTTCTCTGTCCATCTCTTAGGTTAGGTTTGGGTTTTTTCCTTTCCTGGAGCTATAAAAGGCTCCAGTGTTCCCTTTTTCGAGAACGCCGAGTCACGGGGGTTCCGCAGGGTGGGCCAAGTTCCGTCACAATGACCCCTGAGTTTCAGGATTGCGAGTGTCGCCTCTCAAAATTTCCTGTCTCTCTTTTTCGGCCCCCTTGGTGTCCGTCCTGTTTGGTGCAGCAAACAAAATTCTCTATAATGGCTCTGTTTTCTCCTCTCAGTTAAAGTAGTTTGCTCCATCTTCACTAATTCCGGCGTCAGGAGGTCCACTAAGCATCCAGCAATATTCCAGATTCCCTCTCTTCAGCAACGCACGTATTTTGCGTTCGCTCGCGAACGGCGACTGCGGCGAGACGAGCGCGGGCCGGGTACTTCAAAGGTGTGGGGTGGGTTAGCCCCATATTTGCGATCTGCCCACCGCAGCCAGGATTAGCCTGGAGGGCCTCACGGCTATTAGCCTGGTTTGCGCTTGATTGATTACATAGTATTACGTGTATTACGTTATACACTCTGAGATTTTCACTTTCTTCATGAATCGAATTTGGACTTTGAACACGAAGGACGTGATAAAATGTTGAACATTCAACCCAATATAAAAACATTACACATCATGATATTGAATTGTGAACCTTGCCATAGAAATAGAAAGGTATTAAACAGGCTTTCTTTGGAAATTTATGGGGTGTTTTTTTTTGCCAAATTAATTCTCATAGTCAAGAAATTCTTATTAATTTTCAGTCTCAGCCAGATAAGAATACAAATTAATTAGGCTGTACCAAGATCATTTCATGAAATTTGGTATTCTTAAGTATCTACCACCAAAAAGAGGTGCAGAAGTAGCCAAAAACCTAGTGGATTTATCTTCGTTGCTTGAAGAGTCATTTATATTAAAATATGACAATTATTGGGAATTTGCCTATAATGTAGTGATCAGATTGAAGGAGTTTGGGTCAGCAAGGAAGATCGTCCATAGTAAGCATCACCATTTGCAAAGTTAGAGTAGTGTCAAAAGTGCTAATTAGGATATAAAAAATGTGCTCTTTAATTGTACACATTGCAAGAAATCTGACTACTGGAGTGAAATACAGCGTTTGGTTCAATTTGTGAAAAATATAGCTTATCATTTGGTATTAATAGAGCATGGTATGAGGCTATTTTTTACTGAAAATATAAAGAAAGGCTTGTAACGTCTTTTTAATCTGAAGACATTTTATACATAAATACAGAAAATCAGCTACAAAACAAAGAATAAAAAGCTTCCATACAATAGAAAAATTTAAACTAATAAGGTTATGCAAGAGAAAGAGTCTTTTTGAGAAAACATAAGATTTTAATCGATGGTGGATTAAACGAACATTATGAAGACCTACTTACAGAAGAAAATAATCATTTCTGATACCTATGGTGTCTGTTAAAAATATAAGAGTGATGGCCTTGCATGAAAAAAGTGTTGTCCAAAAATTCATACTTTCTGTGATTATGACAGTAAAACTAATGAGATGGCTATTTTATGCATCCTTTTTCGTCCACTGCAAATGCTGTTGAAGGTAAAATAAATTTTAAATCCAAATAGAAAAAAACATAAGAAATGAAAATAAAACCGCTCTGTATCGCTAATAGATTTCTACTGACTCAGATATTTTTCCATTACCATTCATATAAATCTTTGAATCTTTGAGAATTTAGGCAGATCAAACTGATTGAACCTAAATGAGAGGCTGTAGATGGAACGATTTCTTGTTTTCCATCAAACCTTGCTACAATATGGTAAAGCGCCTTTAAATATATACACTGTCTACCAATAAGTATTTGGACACCTAAGATAGAAAAGAAAAACTGATTTTATTCAAAATCAATAGTTGGTAGAGCCTCCACGAGACCCCCCCCAGACCATAATTCTACGTCCGCCCAACTTGACTGTTGGTACAATGCATTCTGGCAGGAGACTTTCTCCAGGCAGACGCCAGACCCAGACTCTGCCATTCGAACTGTAAAAGGTGAACCTTGATTCGTCGCTCTAAAGAATCCATTTCCACTGATTTGCGGTCCAATTTCGATGTGCTTTGCACCACATTAACCGAACAACGCGGTTGGACTTTTTGATCAAAGGTTTATGGGCAGCAGCATGAAAATGAAAACTAAGCAGAAGTGCTTCCTTATGGATGGTATTCATTGAAACAATACTCCCGGATGCCCGTTGAAACTCCTCGCGAATGAGGGCCATCGGTCGGGTGCGGTTCTTCCAAATTTCTCTGAACGGTCTCTATATCCCAGTTTAGTTGGTCTGCCGACTCGGAGCACATTCCGACAATAACCGCTCCACTTCCACTTCTTAATCACATAGGCCAGTGTCGTTTTGGTGTACTTCAGATCATTAGATATGTCCCATAAGGATCGGCCATATTTGTTATACCCGAAAATTATACATTTCTCGAAATTAGAGAGCTCCGAAATGCGCGGCATCTTGCATGCGACTAATTCCGATGCTGTTTAATAAACGACGTATACTGGCGAAGTCCGTGACGTACCGCAGGGCTTCAAATATCTTCATTTGCATAGTTGTCCAAATACTTATTGGTAGACAGTGTGTTTTAATAGCCTACTAAAGTTATTATAGCTTTTAAGTAAGTCAGGGTCAGTCCCTATTTTTGATGAAGAACAATTCTCCTGTGGATGATATTGGCTATGAAGTATCTCACTATGAAGATGAAATGGTGGAGGAACTCCCTGTACCCGATGATTCTATCTGTTCACTCCGTCATGGCTTGCTCTCTCCCTCTCTGAAGGGGCCTCCAAATCTACCGAATAAGTTCGATGTCCACTGTTGCTTGATCCAGAGACGACTGACTAGGATTAGCAACCCCTCTCGTCCAGTGGGGTCGAAGGGGAGTCACTGATAGCATTTTTATCCTTCGGTCAGTCTCTCACGCTGGTGTTGTCCAGTAGTGTAACTTATTGTTACAGTCAGATCACCTGATTGTGTTTAAAATGTGTAGTAAGTTATTATTATCTTCCCTAATTTTTGAATTCATTAAATTTAATTAATATTTTTTTCCTCTTTTCGCGGGTATTTCTTTTTTTAAATACAATTTTGCCATTTTTTCCTTGTTAATCATTTATGTCTAGTGAAGTGGTAGTTTAATGAAGATTTTTCATATCCCTTCATAACATATTTCCCTTGTGGGGTATATATATATTTTAACCTACATTTTGCTCTTTTTTTCGTATATTGCCTCTTGCAGGTGCAGGTCTAGCTGTTTTCTCACGGTTGCAGCCTATCTTTTCAAACAGAGCCGCCCTCGATCTAGGATTAAGTTTCGGACCGAGCGTCCAATTCTGGCCACCTGCATTCGAAGCGATTAAACCTTGCGACCATAATTTGAGCCCATCAGCTCATATTCTGACAGTTTCTGTAGTCATAAGTTTCGGTTTGAGATAACAGCCTCTCCTTTGAAAGGTGCCACGTTGTGGTGTGTTTCCAAGCTCAGCTCCGCATCGTCTTTGGCGAATTTTCATCACCGGGGTTTCGCCTCACTATGATTGGGCTTTTGTTTTCCGCGCTCCTTGTTTCGACTTTTCATTGGTCAGAGCCGCGAGAACCCTATTATCCTGGTGAGTTCGGAGTTTTCTTTTTAGCGTGAGCGCAGCCTAGAATTTCTGGTATTTTTTGGGAGACGGAGAGACAATGAGATGAAGTTTTAACACCCTTGCCGATGCTTTTTTTTTCTTTTTGGTCGGAAAAATGTTTCCGTTGGAGCCACCTCGATCATCGGCTAGAATAAGCACTCTATACTTGTTCTGTTTTACTGCTAAGTTCCTGGTGTTATTTTCATTTAACGCCACAAATTAGTCTCCATCATATTTTTATATAAACCAACAATTTAATCTCCAAAACACTTTTAAACAACGCAATTGAATGAATCTTAGTTACCCACTATTAGATCAATCAAGGCAGAAGTGGAAGATGTTATTTGTAGATTATAAAGTGAAGAAAATTATTTGATCGAATACTAAATAAAAGGATGTCTCTCCATCAAGTCGGCGTCTGATTTTTATCTACCTGAGGTGACTCTTAAAATAAAACCTCCGACTCTTCATCAATCAACCTACATACAGCTCCCTTCCTCTACATGGAGTCCCGACTCTTCAGTATAGGTAGTCAGATCGTTTGCAAATTAAATGCATTTAACACTTTGTACATGTCACGTGCTTAATATTTTTATTTCTGTAAGCAACTTAATTTTTTTTTAAATGTAGATAATTTAACGTTAGCCAAGTGCAAGAATAAATTACCAAAACCCCTCAAAAGTTGCACCTTTTTTCCTTAGATCCGAGTTTATAATTTTATGAGAGCATCAAATATAAATTAAATCTGTTATTCTTTTTACAAAAATGCGTTATTTTAAATTTATATTGTTTAATTGTTGGACAGTAATAGTAATAATTAATGGAGATTATTCGTGATACTTGAATATCACGTTAGTACTATCAAATATTCATAATTATTTATTTTTCATTAGTTACATTTTAGTAACTAATAAGTTTAAAATTATGTATTAATAAGTTTAAAATTACTTATTTTTAATATGATGCACATTGCACTAATTAAACAAACTACAGAAAGCGAATTCGTATTTCAGTTAATTGTAGTTAAAAACGTGTATGTGTACTTTATCTTCAGAACTTAATAAGTGATAAACAGTATAATTCTGTTAATATTGATAGAAGTATAGAAAATTTATTATTTTTCCTTTATTATTTCTCCAGTGGGAAATCAGACATACAGTTACGTAATTACATATAGTTTCTAATACTATTAACAACACATAAAAACAGAAACAAATTACGGCCAAAAAATAATGTGTAAACAAAATATATTGTATACTGCGAACAATACTGCATTACATATGTTTGTCGGTAAAAGTTGGATAAGGGTAAGCAAATTGGTTACGAAATATATTACATAAGATAGTATAATTTAGACAGTACATAATCAGCTATATTTTTTATACAGCTGAACGTCTTAATAATAAACATCTGTTTTGCAATTTTTTTGGTCTACTTTTACATTCAACCAAGAATAATTTGCCAAATTTTTCTTAAAATACTTCCCAATAGCGAAATGATTTCTAGATTTTTGAGATCTATTTTTTTTCTCTATTATAAATTTCTAGATATTTTTAATCCTTTTAAATAGTGCATTAAATATGGCTGTCGGTAAAAGTTGGATAAGGTTAAGCAAATTGTTTACGAAATGTATTACATAAGGTAGTATAATTTAGACAATCTATTATCAGTTACATTTCTTTATACAGTTGAACGTCTTAATAATGAATCTCTGTTTTGCAATTATTTTGGTCTACTTTTACATTCAACCAAGGATAATTTACCAAATTTTTCTTAAAATACTTCCCAATAGCGAAATGATTTCTAAATTTTTGAGATCTAATTTTTTTCCTCTGTTATATATTATTAGATATTTTTAATCCTTGTAAACTTATTCTTTTACTTAACGTATTTAATGATAACCAAATACCATTAACTAATTTGTCACTAAAATTAATTATTTTAACATAAAATATTTTAAACGGAAAAATAAGTATATTTATGGATATTGCTTTGATTTTTTTCTAGTTTTACATGTTGATTTAAATTTGATAAGTAAAATAAAAAAGAAATTATATTAATTTATACAAAATATTGATTAATTATTTTACAGTATATAGGTATTATGAATTTTAAATCCGCTTAGGCAATTCAAAAGGTGAATCTTTATTTAGCAATTTTTTTTCTTTTAAAGAAATTTTTAAAGGATTTTCATACTTTGTTAAGAGGGTAGGATAAAAAGTTTCCGGCCTAACAAGGAAAACAAAAGAAAAATGTTTAAAGCTAACAGTATTTTTGACGTATTCCCCTTACAAAGATATATACTTGCTTCAGAGGTGCTGTAATGCTTGGATCCCCTCTCTGTGAGAACTTTCGTCTAAGGCCTCAAAGTAGGCATTCATCACTGAGATAATTTCAGATATCAGATGTATTTCAGGTATCAGATGAGAATATCCTTCCAGCCAGAATTTTTTTCTGGTTGGGGTAAATGTAGTAGTAGGGAGTCATATCAGGAGAATAGAGTGCATGAGGAAGGATTTCGAATTTCACTTCATACAGTTTTGCCATCACAATAACAGCTTGTGAATGTCTCCATTGTTCTGATGAAACAGGACTTTGTTTTTAGCCACACCTGCACTTTTATATTTGATTTTAGAAAACAACTTACCCAAAAGATTTGCAGAATGTTCACAATTGATGGTCGTGCCTTGTTTTCAAATAACCCAATAATAAAATTCCCTTATCATCATAAAATGTTGCCATAAGATGTCCGGCAGATAGAGCACTTTTTGCATTTTGGTGCTGATTTGACCTTTGCTGATTACTGACTTCCATGGTGCCTCTGGAGTGTAGTGATGAATCCATGTCTAGTCCACAGTTACGAAACTCAAAACATCAGTTAGGTTTAAATTGTATAGCTTCAAAAATTGATCCGATATCGCCATGCGCTGCAGTTTTTCATCCAAAATCATCTTGCTCACAATTTTCTTATGTTCAAAATATCGGTTAAGCTATGATGCGTACGTCTTTGGGTATACCAAGAGACTCAACAACTTCTGTCAGTATGTACGTATGTTAAATGAAGCGTTATTTTAAATTTCAAATTCACATCCTGACAATTTCCGAATTTGCTTCAAATACTTTTTGGTGATATCTGTCAGTACGCATTTCCTATAATTTTCAAAAATTATTAGTCATAGAATATTGAATATTTACTATTTTAAAATCAGTCTGAGCATATACCTTTTTAAGTAAAATCTACATTTTAAATAAAAATAATTTTCAGATATACTCTACATTGTATTACTGTATTTTTAAATGATGAAACCCGTATTTTAACTACTGATCGATTATTACGAAAGCTATGAGATATATATGAGTCTACAAAGTTTCGATACTATAATTTTAAAAGTTTAGTCTCGCACATATATAAGGAGAAGTATCATCTCTTAAAAAGTTCTTTTCATTTCGCGACATGAACAGCACTAACCAGTAAGATATGTAGATCGATAGCTGAAACAGTTTCTTCAGAATACAAAGAATTCCTGTAGATTCGATGTCAGGAATAACTCAAATAACGAAGTTAAAACAAACGAATTAACTCTCCTTTGGCGAGTTTTGACACTTCGCGAACGGGTTTAATGCAACGTGCTAAGATATCTAATTATTTTGCAGCGCATCAACTAAAATTACAATTATAGTATCCTGCTGAATTTTCAACGTATATTCTCTACAGGTTTGACAGCGTTCATTTTTGTGCAGTTTTACAAATAAATTTACTCCTACAAATTACTTTTTGTTAGTTTAATTCAAAGTTATTTAAAACTATGTAGTTTAAATTATTTTATAAGAGACATATATTTTCTTGAAGTATTTTAATAAAGAAAATAAAAGCCTTTTTTGCAATTTAATAAATTGTGTCGAAAATCCAGTATTTCATTGTTGTTCTTTTGAATTCTTCTTTGTTTTAAATGTTCATTTTACATTTAAATTATGATTATAATAAAACTTATAGCATTAAATCCAATAACAATAAATTTATATCACTTTTGCTTAATTAAATATCTCAATTGGTAAAATTTCGTCTACCTACGAAACACTTTAATCACGTCAAGAGATAATAAACTGGGCAAAAATTATTATACGAGTCAATAACTAAACAAAATTAGAGACAACTAAACAACAACTAAAATTAGAATAATATTATTCCGCTGAATTTTCAACGTATTTTCTTTATAGCTTTGACATCGTCCATTTTTGTGCAATTTTATAAATATATTTCAGTCCGAAAATTTTATATTTTGTTAATTTAATTTAAAATTGTTAAAAAAGTGTAGTTTAAATTATTTTATATAGACATATATTTTCTTAAAGTATTTTGATGGAGAAAATAAAAGAATTCTTTGTAAGCTTTAATAAATGTGTTTAGATTGTGCCGAAAATCGAGCATTTCATTCTTGTTCTTTTGAATATTTCTTTGTTTTAAATGTTTATTTTACGTTTAAATTATGATTATAATAAAGCTTATTACATTAAATTTATTCACAAGAAACTTATATCCCTTTTACTTAATTAAATTTCTCAATTGGTAAAATTTCGTCTCACTGTGAACCAATTTAATCAAGTTAAGTTATAATAAACTAGGCGAAAATTATTATACGAGTCGATAACTAAACAAAGTTAAAGACAACTAAACAACAACTAAAATTAGAATAATAGTATACCGCTGAATTTTCAACGAATATTCTCTCCAGCTTTGACAGCGTCCATTTTTGTGCAATTTTATAAATATATTTCACTCCGAAAATTTTATTTTTTGTTAATTTAATTTAAAATTGTTAAAAACAATGTAGTTTAAATTCTTTTATATAGACATATATTTTCTTAAAGTATTTTAATGGAGAAAATAAAAGAATTCTTTGTAAGATTTAATAAATGTGTTTAGATTATGTCGAAAATCGAGCATTTCATTGTTGTTCTTTTGAATCCTTCTTTGTTTTAAATGTCCATTTTACATCTAAATTATGATTATAATAAAGCTTATTACATTAAATCTATTCACAATAAATTTATATCCCTTTCTCTTAATTAAATTTCTCAATTGGTAAAATTTCGTCTACCTATGACCCACTTTAATCACGTTAAGTGATAATAAACTGGACGAAAATTACTATACGACTCAGAATGTATATATAATTTTCCATTTTAAAATAACTTCTTCTGCATTATTAATTGAAATTCGGAACACATAGAATGACGTATGTATTTTACTTTCAGAGGAATTAATTTACTTAAATGTGTACCATTTTAGATATTTATAGACGTAGATTAATTCAATGAACGTCAACTGCTAATGAATTTTTCTGTTAATGGCACTATGGCACGCAATTGACTCTGCATATGTAAGAGCCCTTTGCTTTCAATTATGCTTTAAATTAGTTTAAAGTGTAGTCATCACTAATTACCTGATATGTCTCAAACATTTCTTAGTTTAATCACTTAGGGAAATTTCTTCCCCTCAAGACGTACATTACACTTAATAACAATACATAATACTAAAAAAATATAACTGAAACTTAAATTGTTAAAAAGAACCTGGGTTACAAATTACGAAATTTCCTTAACAGTGTAGTAACTTATGCTATGTAATTAATTATTAATTTTAAAAAAATGTTTGACTGAAATTAAAATTAATAATCCCTTATATAATAATAGCCTAAGTTATCTGTCCGTCTGTCCTCGATTTTATGAAGCGGTTGGACCTTGAATGAATAGAGTAATCCATAGTTAGCAAAATTCAAAGAGAGTAATGTTTATCTTCTCCTAAACTATAGATCCGATTCTAAAATAAATTGGTATAAATATGCTTCATATCACAGAGAAAAATACTGCCTTCTTTAAAACGTTCAAATTCCACCCCTTGCCCTCTTTTCGAGCTTTTAAGGCCATTATTTCAACTCCTATTTTCCCCGGTTAACAACAGGCGATTAAATGTATCAATTTATTCCATAATAAATAGGTAAAAATAACATTTTTCTAGCATTATGACGTCATTCCTTTAACCATCTCAATGAATGATTTCTTATTTTAAATTGCCTTAATAGTGTAGTAACCTATGCTATGTAATTAATTATTAATTTTAAAAAATGTTTGACTGAAATTAAAATCAATAATCCCTTATATAATAGTTAATTATATAAGGATTATTTACGTAATATTACGAAAATTATTTACGTAATATCTGAGTTCAATGATGAAACATGTGTAAATAATACGTTTCATCACTAAATTTAGATATTACGTAAATAATTTTCTTTTATATTTGGCTTAAATAATAGATTAGGTACATATGTGATAATTTTAAATTGAATCATCGATTATTTTTTGTTGCAAGATAATTCTCAGATAAACAACGAACCATATTTTTTTACCTGCCTCATAAAGTACTTTAGAATTTTGGAAAATTAAAAGTTTTACTGATCCCGTCATATGACGGGCTATATGCTAGTCAACTTATAATAAAGCAACAATAACGAGAAAAAATAAAGTTACAACACTTATATTTGTACTAATTTTAAATAAGTATGTGGATCCACATCTGTTACACATATTTCTGTTCAACAAAAAAAAAATCGACCTCAATAATTTAATGGCATACATACATTCTATGGGAACTGTTGAAATTACAATTTATCAGTGGAAAAAATAGCCAAATTCACCTGAATTTGTTTTACACACTTTAAATTTGAATATTGTTGTTTACACAAATGAGTCAAAGGGGTGAGCCATTCGTTTTTACGAGCACCGCAAGGATGAAAGTACGACTTATGCTCAACTGGGCAGTCGTAATTTTGAAGCAGAGACCATGCAGAAGATCCATAGACTTGGCGTGCCTATCCCCCAAAGTTTTTGATTAAGAAAGTGGATGACATTTGTGATGAGGCGATTTAGATCTGATATATAACTGTTTCATTCATTCAAGAAGTAAAATGTTCGGGATCTAAATCTGACCTCATCACATCATTGTAGATAGAGGACCAAGGATCATAAATTTCGATTTAACGGATATTGTAGTCTTGTACGGTTGTCTCGGGCGGGGTTCTGATTCCAGTCCCATATAAGAATCCCGTCTCCGTACTTGACATCAAATAAGAATGTACCTTTGTGGAGTATTTATGAGTCCCTAAGGGACAGTGCCCAATTAGAAGGGATAAGGTTGTTCACGTTGGTGGTCTCAGGGCGGGGTTTGGTCAGACCAATGAAATTCTGGCAACTATCCCGATTGGAAGACAAGAAGGAGGAGGGGACAAAGTTTGAGATAATAAAATATGAAAAATCTAAAAAATGAAGAGATGGATTAGAAGGTCCCAGAGAGATGGATTAGGAGGTCCCAGAGTTTGGTTCGGAGGTCCCAGAAGAGATTGGTTCGGAGGTCCCAAAAAGAAGGTGCTCGATAGTCCGGCCAAGTCCGCAAGAAAGTTTCCTGTCCAAAGTAGTACGGCCGCACCCCAAAGACTCAGGAGAAAGCCCCTGACAATGTTTGTAACAGATCAACGGATGATGTAAAGATTCCCTCTCCTGATCAGCTATTGATACCCTTCAACCAGAAGTGTTCCGGGACCAACTTTTAGACCCACAAAGGTACCCATTTTGCATTAAATTTTGAAATCGAGATTAGGTCCTCTCTCTGCTTACAATATTTACCTAAGTGTATAAAAAATTGTCAGAAGTAATTTTGAATAGATTGGCTAAGCTTACTTATTTACTTATTACTTATTACTGGTTTTGTAAATATATGTATAAATATTTTATAATAAATTTACTTTTTTTTAATATTAAGCTTGTCTCAGTTGCCATCATTTTAGCGGTTAGTTTATTCTTCATATTTATGTCTGTAGTTTCTCAGAACCTGTGGTTAAATTTTAGTAAAACAAATATTTAACACAACGCAATTTAAAATAAATCCCACTATACATTTGATCACAGGTTGATACTTAAATATATAACGAGGACTACACGACAACATTGTGACCATGATCATATTTTATGTTCCCCAGTGACCTTTAATGAACACGGCAGATCTTAGGCTGACTCGGGCTCCGAACCAGCAACCCTGCAGTCACGAGAGAGTTGCTTTGGACGGCTGAGCTACCGCGGTTCGTGCACAGAAATGAAGAATGGTATTTTGCTGCGGTTACTTCGAGTGTTTCAGTACAGATTAACTGAGTGAAAAAATAAATGATATATTTCAATATTTAAAACCCATTAATATTTCTAAAGACTAAATGCTTGCATAGTGTTTTGAATTGTGTTTGCATTTATATACAAATAAATTAAATTAAATATTATTTTTATTACACAATGCTAGTTAAAAGCGTAGACAAAAGCATTGAGATTCGTAATTCATTTCCATTACAATCATTATTATACATACCTACCATATATATCCATATAAAAGAGATTGTTATTTTGGTCATCAAAATAAAGTTTGTATACATTTTTCATATAGAAAACCTCATAATATGTTATGCACAAACACAAAAAGATAAAATTTTAAATCTACACATGAAGATGAAGTAAAAATTATTTTATTTATACCTACCCTGTACATCAATATATAATGGATTGTTATTTTTTGGAGTCTAAAATAAAGTTTTTTACATGTTTCATATAAGAAATCTTATAATATGTTATATAGAACTATGATAAGATAAAATTTTAAACCTAACCATGAAGACGAAGTAAAGTGTATTTTATTTATACCTACCCTGTATATCTATATATATATATATATAAAGGATTGTTATTTTTAGCATCTACAGTAAAGTTTGTATACATGATTCACACAGAAAATCTCATAATATGTTATACACAAACACAAAAAGATAGAATTTTAAATATAAACATGAAGATGGAGTAAATAGTATTTTATTTATACCTATCCTGTATATCCGTACATAAGGGACTGTTATTTTTGGCATCTAAAATAAAGATTGTTTACATATTTCATACAGAAAATCTCATAATATGTTATACAGGAACACAATCCATATATATATATATATATATATATATATATATATATATATATATATATATATATATATGCATATATATATATATATACATATATATACATATATATACACATATATATATACATATATATATATGCATATATATACATATATATACATATATATATATATACATATATATATATACATATATATATATATATATACATATATATATACATATATATATACATATATATATATACATATATATATACATATATATATATATATATATATATATAGATAGATAGATAGATAGATAGATATAAATATAAGGGATTGTTATTTTTGGTGCCTAAAATAAAGATTGTTTACATGTCTCATACAGAAAATCTCATAATATGTTATACAGAAATACAATACGATAAAATTTTCAATCTGAACATGAAGACGAAATAAAATGTATTTTATGTATACCTAACCTGTATATCCATATATATAAGGGATTGTTATTTTTGGCGTCTAAAATAAAGATTGTTTACATATTACAGAAAGTCTCATAATATGTTATACAGAAACACAATGCGATAAAATTTTAAATCTAAGCATGAAGACGAAGCAAAATATATTTCAGAAATGATCGTTGCATTGTAAATATATCACGAGTATCATATTACTTTTTAGACACGAAGTAATTTTAGCTTACTTTCTTTACTTTTTTTTAAACTTTTGTCGCATCCGATGAATACTGGCAGGCACTGTATTGAATAGAAAGAATTTTATTTCAAACAACCTTGAATCTTGAATTTTGGTTTTCTTTTAAGGCAATTAATTATTATAAATGATCAACATTAATAAGTAATCACTAATTGAATCAGTTAATTGCTTAACTTTTTTTATCTTTTGGAATTTGGTATGCAAGATCTGTAGAAACCGAAATGATGAATCAAAACAGAAGTCTATTGTCGCATAAAATTGTCTTTAATGATGAAACACATCACGATGAATTGAAGGTACACAAAATGAATTTAGAATTGTGAATTAGGTTTTAAACACATGTTTATCGCTGAATGCGAATGGAATACAGGCAAAAAATCAATAGAATAACACACACTCACCGATTACAATCTAACAGCCATTTTTCCTTAGCCTTGAATGATAAAAACAAATAAAACAATAAAAACCGTTATATGGTGATGCCATCTATTGAAATAGAAAAACTGTTAGAACAGAAATTCAAGGTCAAGGTCAAGGTAATTGGGTTTAACGGAGTATCTAGCGAAGTGATAAGTCTTCACATTAACCTCCGAACTTAAGGCAGATCAAAACATCAATTTAGGACTCTAGGCAAAGAAAAATTTAATACACTCCGGCTCACAAGGAAGCGAGGAGGTAAGAACGGTCTCATAAAAAATTATGAGTAACCAACGCGTTGTCTAATTAGGGGATAATTAGACTGGAAACTTGACAATGACCAGTAGGTATAATTAATACCAATGCATAGTATTCAATACAAAGTGAAGCTCAGAACATAAAAAAGTACACAAAAAAGGTTACAGGGACTATAACAAAAGCAACTTGGTACAGCAAATAATAAAAAATAATCAAAAAGTGACTACACTAATAAAGTTGTCACAATACAAAACACCAATTTAGGCCTCTAGGCAAAAAGTAAACCAAGCAAAAATTTAATACACTCCAGCTCACAAGGAATCGAGGAGGTGAGGACGTTCTCATAAAAGATTATGAGTAACCAAGCAAAAAGTAATCCAAGCAAAAATTTAGTACACTCCAGCTCACAAGGAATCGAGGAGGTGAGGACGTTCTCATAAAAAATTATGAGTAACCAACGCGTTGTCTAATTAGGGGATAATTAGACTGGAAACTTGACAATTACCAATAGGTATGGTTAACAGCAATGCATAGTATTCAATACAATGTGAAGGTCAGAAAATAAAAAAATTACATAAAAAAGTTACAGGGATTATAACAAAAGCAACTTGGTACAGCAAATAATAAAAAATAATCAAAAAGTGACTACACTAATAAAGTTGTCACAATACAAAACATCAGTTTAGGCCTCTAGGCAAAAAGTAAACCAAAGAAAAATTTAATACACTCCAGCTCACAGGGAAGGGAGGAGGTGAGAATGTTCTCATAAAAAATTATGAGTAACCAACGCGTTGTCTAATTAGGGGATAATTAGACTGGAACCTTGACTATGACCAGTAGGTATGGTTAACAGCAATGCATAATATTCAATACAACGTGAAGGTGAGAAAAATAAAAAATTACACAAAAAAGTTACAGGGACTATAACAAAAGCAACTTGGTACAGCAAATAATAAAAAATAATCAAAAAGTGACTACACTAATAAAGTTGTCACAATACAAAACATCAATTTAGGCCTCTAGGCAAAAAGTAATCCAAGCAAAAATTTAATACACTCCAGCTCACAAGGAATCGAGGAGGTGAGAACGTTCTCATAAAAAATTATGAGTAACCAACGCGTTGTCTAATTAGGGGATAATTAGACTGGAACCTTGACTATGACCAGTAGGTATGGTTAACAGCAATGCATAATATTCAATACAACGTGAAGGTGAGAAAAATAAAAAATTACACAAAAAAGTTACAGGGACTATATCAAAAGCAACTTGGTACAGCAAATAATAAAAAATAATCAAAAAGTGACAACACTAACAAAGTTGTCACGATACAAAACATCAGTTTAGGCCTCTAGGCAAAAAGTAAACCAAAGAAAAATTTAATACACTCCAGCTCACAGGGAAGGGAGGAGGTGAGAATGTTCTCATAAAAAATTATGAGTAACCAACGCGTTGTCTAATTAGGGGATTATTAGACTGGAACTTGACTATGACCAGTAGGTATGGTTAACAGCAATGCATAGTATTCAATACAACATGAAGCTCCGAAAATACATAAATACACAAAAAAGTTACAGGGGCTATAACAAAAGCAACTTGGTACAGCAAATAATAAAAAATAATCAAGAAAGTGACAACACTAACAAAGAGATATATTTTTGTATTTTACAAAATTATAATTTTTATTTAGCATTTTTTCAATTTTTATAAACATAAAACGAGACAAAACATTACGCAAAGTACAAAATAAACCAGATCAAAGTAGCGAAATGATACGAAACTCAAAATATTGGAAAAAAATAAAAATTAGAAGAAATAGCCAAAAAGGACAGAAAACGGTACTTCACTAATAAAACAGCAAAATACAAAAATATTAGGCATAAAAACGTAAAGCAATTTTAAAATAAAAAATTACACAAAAAAGTTACAGGGACTATATCAAAAGCAACTTGGTACAGCAAATAATAAAAAATAATCAAAAAGTGACTACACTAACAAAGAGATATATTTTTGTATTTTACAAAATTATAATTTTTATTTAGCATTTTTTCAATTTTTATAAACATAAAACGAGACAAAACATTACGCAAAGTACAAAATAAACCAGATCAAAGTAGCGAAATGATACGAAACTCAAAATATTGGAAAAAAATAAAAATTAGAAGAAATAGCCAAAAAGGACAGAAAACGGTACTTCACTAATTAAACAGCAAAATGCAAAAAATATTAGGCATAAAAACGTAAAAGCAATTTTAAAATAAAAAATTACAAAAATTTACAAGAACTGTAACAAAAGCAACTTGGTACAGCAAATAATAAAAAATAATCAAAAAGTGACAACACTAACAAAGAGATATATTTTTGTATTTTACAAAATTATAATTTTTATTTAGCATTTTTTCAATTTTTATAAACATAAAACGAGACAAAACATTACGCAAAAGTACAAAATAAACCAGATCAAAGTAGCGAAATGATACGAAACCCAAAATATTGGAAAAAAATAAAAATAAGAAGAAATAGCCAAAAAGGACAGAAAACGGTACTTCACTAATTAAACAGCAAAATGCAAAAAATATTAGGCATAAAAACGTAAAAACTTAATTTTAAAAGAAATTTGAATCGATGTCGTCACCTGGGACAGAAACATCATCCTCGGGACAGCAAGTCTTTTATGAAGACTAAACAGGCACTAAGGTACCCGATCAACAGCCGGTGTCTTATAGAACAAATTTACTATATGTCCATAAATCAAGCACTAAAAACATAACCCGTCGTACATAAAAAATATAGATGATTATTTAAAATAGTTATGAACCGAATAACTTATTATTAACCATCTTTCCAATGACAGGACTAGAAATATTTAAAGTGATTGTATTAAAACTTAGTTATTTATTCCAAGACTCATCTTTCATTTTCATTACAAAGAATAAATTTGAAAACTCCTATACTGGCTTATTACAAACACTTGATACTCTCCGAACCAACAAGCCATAAACGTTATAAATGTACATGTGAATGACTTTTACCATTTATCACGCTTACCATGAACTATCCTTTAAGCAGGTTCATTTAAATTCCCCTCTTGCCTAATGCAATATAATGTTCCACAATTGCCACATTTTGTTTATTTATTAGATTAAGAATAAATGATCAGAGGGATCTGCATTGTATTTGATTACGAATTTTTTTAATTTTTTTTTACTCTGCACTTACATTTGACTCATATCTGAACATTTATCAAGAGTGAGATGATGATTCTAATTATATCCTACAAACATTATGAAGTTGAATATTTTTTTATTTTATCGATAAAGTTGTCCAAGCTGTAAACAAAACATAAGACTACTCCAGAAATTTAAAAAAAATATTCTTGAGAATTTATAAAAATGATGTTAAATAAGTTATTTTTATATGTATAGAGAAATATTTACTTCGTATCTGTTTGGATTTCTGATTTTAAATAAAGGATGGTTTTCAATGCAGCATTGTAATTAAAATCTCATTAGAGTTAAGTTTTATAAACCATTTCAAATAAAATACCGTGTTACATGAGTTCTACATGCGGCAATTTTTGAATTGAGAAACATTAATCACGGCATTTTGTTCTGTAGTCAAAATCAAACGAAGAGTAGAAATGGATGTTACATCTTAAGCTTTTACTTTTTTTATTGGATATCAAATCTAATGAAAAGTTGTGTAATGCTTTCTGTGCAAGAATTAAACAGAACTAAATACTGTTATTAATAAACGGAATGAAATAATTTAATAGGAATTTATCTGTTTTGTAATTTTCTAGGCAGTTACATTGACAGGATAACAAAGATAAGAAATCAAACTTAGCTAATAATAAATTAAACCGACAGATACAATGCTTGTTAACTTATCAGTATTTTGATAGAGTAGAACGAATCTTTTCTTGTTTATTTCTGAAAACATTTATATTTAAGTAAAGATATAGGAGCACAGTTCAAAAAGTAAATTAACAAATCCTGTGACAGAGTAACTTATTCAGGAGTTCAAAAATGACTCTCAGAAGATTCACGCAGAGATATGTATCACTCATTCCACATAGCCACAGTGGCTATCGTGCGATATGTTCTGTAAAAACGCCTCGCGCGTCTCCGGCTGCACTTTCGGAAGTCTGCACGCCTCGTTCTATACCTGCCCGCCTATTTTTACTGGAGCAGTTATCTTGGGTTAACTTAAAGCCTATGTGGCCGACAATTTATCACAGCAGCTACAAAACTCTTGACTAAACATTTATTATTAAGAAGATTTTTAAAAAAACATAAGTACACTTCAATTCATACTCAAACAGGGCTCAAATAAGACCGAGGACAAAAATAAATAGTGCCGAGCGAGAAAACACCTCCCTCCGGTCTCAACTCCTTTCACAAGAATGTCCGTTCCCCGTCGCTGCGACCGGGCATCTCCTTTTCACTCCTCTTCGTGAGGGCCGGGGGGGAATCCCCCCCTCGGTCAAGTTTTCGCCTCCAAGGGAAAAAAAATGTCCTTTTCTGCAGCTGGCGGGGGTAGCATCGCATCTCTCGTCCCCCTCCTGTGGAACTTGCCCACCCCCTATCGGGGTGTCCCTCTTCGGCCGCCGAAACAAAAAAACCAGGGGCCTATGTAACACCAACTCCAGTCTTGAGTCTAGTATTACATGTTCTACAGTGTACACCAATCTACAAAATCTTGTATATAATAAATCGGTGTCCAGATCGTAATGCCACAAAATAACAGCTTAGTTCTAAAATGACTTTTAAAGTTCCTCTTCAACTATCCAAAGTGTTGAAACTCATTTTGTACCTGATAAGAAATGAAATTGGGAGGAGGGGATTAATAACTCCCACCGGAAATGTATCCGTAGTCAGATAAGCTGAAGCCATGAGTGACAGATCTTTTTGGGCCATCAGAATATAAAGAGCAATACACTCTAATAGATCCCAAACACTAAAAGACCTCAGATTAATATCTATGAACTTCCGAGAATGGGTAATGGAATATGATAAGAACATTTTAATTTAAAGGAAAATGTTATATTTATGCTCAACAAACCATGGCCTTATTTCAATTTAAGTGTCCGCCTTCTAAGATGGAGCCAATATGCCAACTCAGAAATTTCTCTGGTTAATAAATATCTTACAGTTTGGTGAAAATTTTGCGCCAATACTTGCACAATACAAAAAAAATAGGGCGGTAATTATGGGAGAGAAAGGTTATTGTGGAATGGCAAGAAATTTTTATCGTCAATCATTGATTTTACTATTTATGAATTCTTTAAATAACTAATTTAGAACTGATTTTAATTCTAAATAGCTTTCAGCCATGAAACCAAATTTAAAGTTTTAAATATTGGAAGGATCTCTGATCCCCATGTTTCTGTTGATCATGCGACATTAATTTTTACTCCTCTAGATGAAAGGATGAAGGATAAATTCCTTACTACCTTGGATTCCGCAAAATGCATTAATTTAGGGTAGGGGGATGGGTTGCCGTTGTAGATTTATCAGTTTCACCGATTTACAATCGTTTTGTACCGATCTTGATAAACAAACAATTTCACCATATGATTGGTCATTTCAACCAATGACTTTCATTTTACTATCGATTGTCGTTCCATCGATTACCCGTTCAGTGAAAAGAATGTTATATTTTAATCTTTTCTATTTTGACTATCAAAACCAACGAAAAGTTGCGTAATATACTCTATTTAAGAACTACACTAAAGTGAGTAGTATTATTAATAATTGGAATGAAATAATTTAATACAAATTTATCAGTTTTGTAATTGTCAGTTTTGCAATTACACTGAAAGTTCATCGATAGAGTTTAAAGAACATTTTCTTGTTTGTTTCTGAAAACATTTATATCTCAGTAGTGATATAGGAAAACAGTTCAAAGTGTAAAGTAACAAATTCTCTGACAGAATAACTTATTCATGAGTTAAAAAAAAGGCACACATGGGATTCATGCAGTGATATGTATCACTAATTCCCCACAACCAAAATAGTTATTGTATGATATATTCCCCATAGTACACCGATCAATAAAAATCTGGGAACAAGAAATCGATGTCCAGATCGTGATGCTTCAACTTTACAGTTTTCTTAACTATTTAGACAGTTTTAAAATGACTTTCGACGTTCTTCTTCAAAGATTCAAAGAGTTAAAACTCTTCATGTGCCTGATATTGATTGCAGTTGGGGTGAAATAATTAATAACTCCTACCGAAAATGTATCCAATTTCAAGTAAGTTGAAGCCATGAGTGACATTTCACTTTTGGGGGTCATCGGAATATATACAACTGCACACCCAGATAATTCCCAAATATTTATAGACATCAGATTAATTTCGATGAACTTCCGATGATGAAGAAAACTAAATACGAAAAAAACATTTTAATTTAACGAAAAATGTTATATCTACGCACAACAACCGGTGGCCTTATTTCAATTTACTTGTCCACCTTGTAAGATTTCTGAGAGAAATGGTACATTTTCTATTTGTCAATGTATTTCAAATGTTGTGATTCTCTATTAGTATAGACAGAGAATTTGATTAGTATCAGAAATTAGAGCATAATCTAGAAGTTTTATTTCTTTACTTTTTGAACCATCTAGGTGATTCTGTCGATTCGCAGGTCTTTTCTCTGCAATTTTGGAGAACAATTTTGCATGAAGCCTTTTTAAAATTTGTTTTACATATTACGTTCTTTTTGTAAATTAATATTAACATACATTCTTGGTCTTACAGGCTAAACATGTTTCAAACTTTCAAAACTATTTCATTATATATTGAAAATAACTTGAATATAAATACTTAAAAGGATCAGGTGTTTAGTATGGTAGGTTCATTTTTGAAAACCGGTATATGAACAATACATGCAGGATAATTTTAAAATCCTAAAGACAATCTTGTTTGAAAGTTGATATGATATAAAGATTCCCACGAGAAAAAAAATTGTTTAGGATAATCAAAATTCAGGGTATAAATGATGACTGCTTGGCTACTTATTGCTTGTTGTGTGAAATGTATAAGTGCCAAAAGGGAATATGATTTCCAAAGTTGAGGTTAAATATACATTTCTGTTAGATTTTACCCCAAATAATTAATGAGCTAAGGTTTTAATACTTAAACAAGTATTTGTCGGAACTCTCTCTCTCTCTCTCTCTCTCTCACTCACTTAATATGTAAAAGAAGAAATTTGAGATACTTAATATATTAAATAAAGTTAACCATCGGGAAGAGTGACTGAAAAGAGGTATTTGATTAATTACTCCTCAACTCCACTCAGCCTCCTCAACAGTATTGAAATATACGGTGTGCCTAATTTAAACTACAGACATTCTAAAGCCACTTATGAACGCTTGAAAGACTCCTATGAACAAAGCATAACTAAATGCTCTTTCAGTAAGGTAAAACTTTGTTACTCCTTAATGAGAATATACAAAATGTATATATAAGCTATTAAATTAAATTACAATGTTACTCTACGTAGGTAATAAATATAATTCTAAGAGGTAGTTGACCTCTTGAACAAAGTATATTTTTCATATCATATAATAATTTTTAATAATTTATAATGATCTAAAATTACAATATGTAAAAGTATTTGCTTGTCAGAATTCTTTCTTTCGCACTTAATATTTTAAAGTACAAATTTGAGATACTAACCAACAAACTAACCATAGAGAAAAGAGACTGAAAAGAGGTATTTGATTAATTACTCCTCAACTCCTCAACCTCCTCCTCAACAGTACTGAAATATACTGTTATAATATCGATATTACTGCTGAATATAGGTATTAATATAATTATAAGGTTGTTGACCTCTTGAGCAAAGTAAATGTTGTGTGAAATGTTATTTATTATAATATGATTTATAATTGAGGTTAAATATAATTTCTGTTAATTTTACCCCAAAAGTATTTACGACAAATACTTGTATGTAATACATATAAGTATTTGCCGGAACTCGAACTCTCTCTCTCTCTCTCTCTCTCTCTCTCACTCACTTAATTTTTTAATGTACAAATTTGAGATACTAACCAATAAAGCTAACCATAGGGAAAAGACACTGAAAAGAGGTACTTGATTAATTACTACTCAACTCCACATCTCCTCCTCAACAGTATTGAAATATACGGTGTGCCTAGTTTAAACTACAAACATTCTGAAGCCACTTATGAACGCCTGAAAGACTCCTCTGAACAAAGCATAACTAAAGGTCCTTTCAGTAAGGTAAAACTTTGTTACACCTTAATAAGAATGTACAAAATTTATATATAAGCTCTTAAATTAAATTACAGCGTTACTCAAACTAGGTAATTAATGTAATACTAAGAGGTATTTGACCTCTTGAGAAGAGTATATTTTTTATATCATATAATAATTTATACGGTACATATGGTAAGTTTGGTTTAATCTTTTTTCTAATCACCATATATATAAAAAGAAAAAGGTCGAAAATTATATATAATTTTATGTATTTTTTTAAAGATTTCAAAAACCTAGATTTATTTCTGTAACTCATGTTGTTTTAAAATGATCCTTTCTTCTTATAGAATAATATTTAGCTCACTTGCATTCAAAATATCACCCAGTGTTTTAGTACAAAATAGAGAATAATTTAAATTAAAGACTTCAAACAGGCTAAAAGATTTTTAATTTATTAAACAACTTTAACCCTGATAATTTTAGAAATATCTTTCGAATTTAAGTAAGATTTCATCTTATAACTATTACCATGTAAATTCCACCAATGGATGAAATTGTTCTTTCACAAACACGTTATATATATATATATATATATATATATATATATATATATATATATATATATATATATATATATATATACAGGGTGTCTATAAAAGAACTCCGGGGTTTTAAAAATTCATATCTCACTAACTATCAAATATAGCAAAATTTAGTCGATTTCTTTGAAAAGAGTAGCTCAAAAAGTTTTACTCATATCATTTGGGAATGTTTGTATCAACTATTGGCTGCGCTGCAGGCCGTTGACCTTGAAATGACGTCTCGAAATTTGAAATGATGGCGACTCCGCAACAAAAGGCTCAATGTGTTATTTGGCTCATAGAAACGAAGTCTGTAGTTACCGTACAAAGAAACTTTCGACGTAACTATGGTGTTAACCCGCCTTCTGACAAAACCATTCGTCAATGGTTCAGTGCATTTAAGGAAACAGGGAATATTTTGAAGCAAAAGTCGCCGGGTAGGCCAAGTGTGTCTCAAGAGAAAGTGGACAGAACTCCGTTGGATTTTTCTTCTGGGGGCATATCAAGAATCTTGTGTATGCAGAGAAAATTCGTGATGCTCAACATCTCAGGGAACGAATAGTCAATTGTGTGGCAACCGTCCCCCCAGACATGCTCGGCAGGACATGGGAAGAGGTAGAATAACTTTTTGACTTCTGGTGTGTCACTAACGGGGCTCATATAGAACTTTACTAACTGTTAAAAAATCTTGAAAATGTAAGCTTGCCAGTCATGTATAAAACATGTATGCATGTTTTTTTTTCATTAAAATATTTTGCCTCAAAACCCCGGAGTTCTTTTATAGACACCCTGTATATTTGCTACAAGAGGGCTAAGTAACAATACGGATTCATATTAATTAAGGTTAGTTTGACCCAGCCTTTTTAATTAGTTCTTTATAATTAGAATCTGAATAATATGAAAACTGATTTAAATTAAATATTTTATATCAGTACAATTTTAGTTTATGGGGGTGTTATTAAACAGTAAAGGTAATGCTCCTTTTGTATTGTCCATTAATATATAACATTAAAAAACATTCCATACCATTTATTATAAAAGAAATGTTTCTTAAATTACTCTTAACTAGTTGATACATCTCTTTTATGCTATTTCTAATGACAATAATTATTTTCAATAATGATCTGCATCTTTTGGCGATATTTAACTTAAACTTTTGTTTAAAAAAATTTGACTTTAGTATTATCGTTCTTTAGCACATGAATACCATTAAGAGTGTATGTAATATGCTTCATTAAGCTTAGAAAATTTTATATTATGAAATGCGAAATGTTTTCTAATGTTATTTTAAAGTAAAAAGGCTTTGACTCAGCCAATAGCTTTCAGGAAATGATTTTTTAAAAGAACTTAATTATCTAAATTTTGTCAAAAACTGAATTTTAAAACTGAGAAATAAATGTGGTTTTAAAGAAATTTTTATCAATAGGAAGAGATTTTATCTGCATTTTAATTCCTTTACTTAAATATAGAAATACATGAATATAGAAATGGATGTGATATACAGAAATTAGTAATACTATTATGTCATAAAGAAAATAAGCTTTTGTATTAAAAGTTTTAAAATAGCTTCTAATTAAGTAATACACACAGTATGTATAAAACAAGAAAAAAAATGTCAGTAATTTATGTTATAAATTCATAATAAAACTCAGAAATTTCTTTGGTTAATAAATACTTAACAGTTTGGTGAAAAATTTACGCAAACACTTGCAACACACAATGCTTACAAAAGTAGTGGGACGATTGTGGGTTATAAAGGTTATTGTCATTAGCGAGAAAATTTTACCGCCAATCCTTAATTCTACTATATAAATACAATTATTCTCTAAATAACTAATTTAGAACTGGTTTTAATACTAAATAGCTTTCAGTCATGAAAATAAATTTTAAATTTTAAATAATGGAAGGACCTCTAATCCTCCTGTTCCTGTCGACCTAGAGACATTAATTTCTACTCCGCTGGATGAAAGGATGAAGGATGAACTCCTTCCTGTTTTGGATTGGGCAAACATGAACTCATTTTGAGGAGGGGAATAGTTTGTGGTTGTAGGTCTATCAATTTCAGTACATTTTTAGTACCGATGCTGACAGAGCAACTATATGACCATATGATTTGTATTTCATGAAAGAGTCCTTGGTTCAACTGAGTGATCTTTTTCTTGTGTCTTCTCTGGTAGACCAGAACTTGGCTCTGTAACGCTAGTTCCTTAGTGGAGTTGACCAAATTAATTCTCGAGCTATGACGGGCCTCGAGTAGGTCAACTACAGTTTTATAGCTGTCTTGGCGACTGGTCTTCAGTAATAGCTGCTGTATGGGAGAAATGCCTGGGTCAGTTTAGGAATTACCTTGTATTTCATGATCGAAGGCTTAATTTTACTATCAATTTTTTCTTCAGCGATTACTAATTGGTCGATAAACGAGAAGCTTACAGAGGAAATATATAAGCATTAAATATAAAATATAAAAAAAATACAAAAAAAATTCTAAACAAACCTGAAGCATGTTCATAATAAAATGTGTATATATAATATTATCATTAGTTTGTTTTGTTATATAAAGCCGTAGATCGTCCACGAGATATGAAAAACGAGTTGTACTTGTAGTGTGGAGATTCTAGATGTAAACGTCCAAAACAAGCTCGTCGTCTTCATTCGTCATCGTCGTCTTTGTCACTCGTGGTATTCTTTCAATTTTGTTTTGGCTAATTAATTTTTTCTACAGCGTTTAAATTATATGTCACCAGATGCTCAACTTTTTTAAACAGTCATTATGTGAAAACAGCCATCCCTGTTGTATAGTGTTTAGCTTCTTTCTGTATCAAATGCCTGACATTTTTGTAGGTTCACTTTCACATAACTTCAGAGTGCCGTAGTTTGAATTATTATAAGGCCTATACACATATTATGCAGCATATGGTGGTCTAACCATATCATCATTAATTTTACCATCTCTTAAATATAATACTTTTTGATTATCTAGTTATCATTGGGATTTTCTATTATATTGTGCTTTTTCTATTTCACTTTATCCTAAAAAATCTTTGAAATGTGCGAAATTCATATCACACAGTGTTTATTTAACCATTTTTCCCAATTAGTAGTCTAGTAAGATTTTTATATTCATTTTAAATCTGATAGGTTTCTCTTTTTTTATATTTTTTATAGACGGGGCCACATTTTTTTCTTTCGACGATATATACTCTGTTTTGAGCTAGAAATATTTAAATTATAATGAGGTTACAAAATGATGGCTTGCCGAATAAAACTGACTAAAAAAAGGGATATGATTCCAACAAGTTCAATTATTATGTCCCAATTGCCCCTTTGAGATACTCAATGACCTATTGGTTTTCAAACTGAACCGAACTTCAGCACATTTCGAAATGCAGGACAAAACTCAGTTCGGTATAAGGACAAGCGGTCTTGAAATTGATATGCATAAAGTGAGTCTTACCAGTTAATATTATTTGTATTTGCAATGCTTGTATGTATGTTAATGTGTGTGTTTATGTGTGTATGTATGAGAAGGAAAATAGAATATTTATTTATAAATATGTAAAGTTAGAGACTTTCTTAGTTGTTCCTGGTTATATGAAGATGTTTTTAAAGAATTAACCATAATGATAAAACATACACAATGATAAAACCAATGAGAAGTTCCAC
>CM063504.1:113477123-113479623 GCA_032207245.1 Pardosa pseudoannulata | reverse complement strand
GTGTATACCTTTCTGGTTATATTTTACTAACCAAGTGATAATTGATGTAAGTGTTGAATAATATATTTTTACTTTTAAATAATGGATAATTCAGAAAGTATGGAACTAATTTCTTGTGATTCGAACTGTGACTCGGAATCAAACACTGAATTATCTGTAAATGATAGTAGCGAAAGTTTACTAGATGACCTGGATAGTACTGACTCTGATAGTAGTACAGATTGAGTCAAGCAAGACAATTTTTTAAAATTAATTGTGATAATCCTTCGGATCCGCCTCCTAGATTTGCTTTCACTGGAATTCCAAAATTAACTTGGCTATCGATGAGACTAAAGGTAAACTTTAGTTCTGTGATGCTTTCATAGAAATGAAAAACGTTGTAATAAATGCTTAAAAATATTAGAAATGTTAATTTTAATAACATATCTTTACTTAAAAATGTAAAATGAACAAAAAAATATGCAATAAAAAAATGTGACATTTTTCTGACCGAATTCTGAAAAAAAAATGAAACTGTCAAAGGGTTAATGTAAGTTTACATTTCTATTTAGCAAAGTTTATGCTTCTTACCTCTTTAATTTAATAAGTGTTAATTTGTTTATAAATTGAGACTTTAAAATAAATCTCAAAATTTAAAACTTGAAAAATTTTAGCTAACTTTTAAGAATTATATAAAAAATGTACTAATAATAAATTACTATAAAATCTAATCCAATAAATTTCTTTTTCAGGAAACTGCAGTATATTGGGCTATATATAAAACAGTTTAAGAAGCATTAATATATTTACATTTTTTTTCTATGCTTGGATGAAATCTATCGAGTAAAAATAGTTTTTTAAAATCAACATTTTAGAAAAAATGAGTTTCATCTTTCTTTTTAATATGAAAAATGAGTTTTATTTTACTGCATACTCTTTTCACATTAAATCTATTCATACGATGTTGCAAGACTGTAATTCTAGTAAAATCCTAAAATAGAGTTTGCAGAAAATTATGAAGAACGATTACCGTTGTTTATCATCTGTTTATAAAAATATTTTGAAGATATAGTGAACAATTGCAAGAATCTAAAAGTCATGCACTGAATGTTGCTTCTCAATTTTAGAAGAAAACATTATTACGTATAACAAAAATAAGTAGATGCAAAATCTAGAAATTTAAAATTGACTCAAATTTAGATTCATGCAAAACAAAAAAACTCTCTTGATATTGAGTAAATCTTGAAAAAAAAATTAATTTCATTTGTTACTCATTTTAACAAAGTTTAGGATTGCTTAAATAAAAATCTCATGATTATAAATAAGAAACACATTTTTTTAGAGTGGCTATGTGCGTAATTATTCTCTTGATAAAAATATACATTTTACACCAAAAACTTTCCTTTTAGTTATTAAACTCCTCCACGCAACAGCTCCTACGGGACAGCTAATTTCCGCTTCTGTTTCTCCTGGTGCGTGGCTTACGTTTCGTGAGGTGGTCAACCTTGCGCGGAACTCCCAGTAAGGTTGGAAGTCATTTTGGTCCATTTTATAATGAGATCACCATCTAAGGGGCCAATATTACTTCTGTGGCGACGTAACTCAAAATATTACCTCGTGCACAAGCAAATGCAGATACTTCAGTTCTGACTTTTCATTTTACCTGATGGCATCTCGTGATATTTTTCTATTTTTCTGCCATTTAGTATTGTAAGCTGTTCACTTCTGTTCTCTCCAGACGTTGAGATGTAAAGGAAATTCCGATGAAATCTATATTAAATATTTAGGCTTTCGATTGTACATTTGTTGTTCTCTTCTTTTATTTCCTCAACATGTGGTGACCTGTAAAGACGATGAACTGTAATTGAAACTCATGTCTACGCATTTTATAGTGGTAAGATCCTAGCGCAGGTAAGAGGAGAATTTATGCTCTTTTCTACAAATACCCACTTTTCTGTAGGTGAGACCTTTTACCTTTTGTAATATATTTGTTTTTCATATTTTGAGCCATTCTTTAAAATGAACCCTTCAAATTCTGCAGCCAACGTTGGCGAAACTAACCGAGTGGCGTTGAAACTGCCTCAGTTTTGGGATAAAGACACCGACTTGTGGTTTGTGAATATATAAGCTCAATTTGTGCTCGCCAACATTACGCAGGATATAACAAAATATTATGCAGTGGTTTAGGCTCTTAGTCAGCGATATTATTAAACATCCACCTACAAAAAATTATATGAAAGCATGAAATCTCGACTAATAGCCGAATTTTCTGATTCAGAGCAAAAGCGTTTAAAAGACTTGGTTTCAAATACTCTGCTTGGCGATGACAAACCCTCACACCTCTTACGAAAAATGAAACTTTTGGCAAATAATAAAATTGGCGATGATTTTTTAAAAACATTGTACTCCACCTTGCAATTTTAAACAGCCGGAAAACTATTTCCGAAATTACAAGTGGCATGTGTGTATTAAATTTGAAATCACACTTCCTATAACGAGACAGCCTAAATACGTTTAAGTC
>CM063504.1:113457123-113467123 GCA_032207245.1 Pardosa pseudoannulata | reverse complement strand
ATAAGTGTCGCAGATAGAAAAATTCAGATAATTTTTATTCACATTATAAATGCATTAGTTAAAAACATTCCATTGAAGATATCGAAATATTTATGTTTTAATCATAAATAAAATATTTAACATAAGGGTTCAAATAATTATGAATTAAAATTATTCCTATTAGAATGATTATTTTTTAATTCTGGGTTAGAAAGTATAGCACGTGTACATGTAATTTTGCATACGTGGGTGAACACTCTTAATATAAAATGTAATTTAAAACTTGATATTAATTTAGGAGTAATTTATTTATCAAATAAGACATTTGACAATATAAGAATTGTGATTTATTTAATTCAATTCTTTAAAAATCTTATAAAAATTCATCTTGTAAGATCTACCTAATCGACCATTTAATTAATTTGCATAGTTTTGAAGAAGCTAAGAATTTTTTTTCCACTCCTCTTCTTAGCCCACTCTCATGTTTCTAATCATGGATCTTGTTGGTGCTTCAACCACATTTAGCGAAATTGGCGTGCTTGCAGCTTGCGTGCGTGGCGTGCTTGCAGCGGGGTGTTTGAAATCTGGCGAGGGGATCGTAACTCAACAAATTGATACATAAACAAAAACAACATTTTGGGGAAAAATTTTACAAAAATTTAATATTTAAAATCTAATTGAATTAACAAAGAAAACACAAAGGAAACACATAACATTCATACTAAATAGACTGAAACATTCACTTAATCACAAATTAAATAAACTGAGTGTGATTTTCATCACAAATTTGTGATTTAGTGTAAATTGTAAAATTAATTTAAAATAAGAGATTTGAAAAAAAATTTTCAAATCACTAAATAGACCTAAATAGAGAAGTAGCCTATTTATCAAACCTTTGGAATTGTAAAGGCTTAGCATATGTCATTTTAAGTCGCGCTCGATCATTGCAAAGCATAAGACTTGAAGCATTAAATCCAATTGAATTAGTTGGTACAAGACCATGTAATCTTGCAGCGAAAGAGGAAATGGAACGAATGAGAAATGAAAATAACATCGATAATAACGAAATTTAATTGTTAATAGAAATAAATTCACAAAAAAATTGGAAAATACCAAGAGAAAGTTAGTCCAAAGGGATGAGGGAGGGTAGGCGGGATCTCATCCAGCAAAAAACTCTTTGACTTAAAAGAAACTGTATTTTGAGTGGAGGTTGAAGAGGAGTTGTAAAATTGAAAATTTTTTTTCAAATCTCTTATTTAATGTTAAGTTTAGCATAAACCGATACAATAAATACGCATAAGCAACTTTGCATAAGAGAATGAATTGTTCGCAGCTGCTTTACGTACAGTAAGTTAAGTGGTTCGTACCGAGGATGTATTTAAGCTTAAGCAAGTGTTTGTCACTCGAGCATAAATGAATGATAGGATTGTGATCAGTGGATTCCTGTGTATCTCCGTTGGTCTGACTTTCGGCGACATTCTCTTTTGAGTAATTTCATTTCCTTTTGCCGTGAGTTAGATTTTACGGAGGATTATTAAATGCACGCTATTTGTTCAAGGTAAATAAACCTAGCTATTTACAGGGTGTTTCGAAAATGACCGGTATAGTTGAAAAATCAATAAACACTAAACGGACAGTAATAGAAATACACAGTTTATTGCAATATTCTTGGGACAATATTAAATCAGGCAGACAAACTTTCAAAATTAGTTACAATGTTTCACAACAGATGACGCTCCAATCTGGAAAAAATCTAAATTACTATTCCAGACATCTCAGCAATAGTACTAACACTAAACGGACAGTGATAGAAATACATATTTTATTGCAATATTCTTGGGACAATATTAAATCAGGCAGACAAACTTTCAAAATTAGTTACAATGTTTCACAACAGATGACGCTCCAATCTGGAAAAAATCTAAATTACTATTCCAGACATCTCAGCAATAGTACTAACACTAAACGGACAGTGATAGAAATACATATTTTATTGCAATATTCTTGGGACAATATTAAATCAGGCAGACAAACTTTCAAAATTAGTTACAATGTTTTCACAACAGATGACGCTCCAATCTGGAAAAAATCTAAATTACTATTCCAGACATCTCAGCAATAGTACTAACACTTAAACGGACAGTGATAGAAATACATATTTTTATTGCAATATTCTTGGGACAATATTAAATCAGGCAGACAAACTTTCAAAATTAGTTACAATGTTTCACAACAGATGACGCTCCAATCTGGAAAAAATCTAAATTACTATTCCAGACATCTCAGCAATAGTACTAACACTAAACGGACAGTGATAGAAATACATATTTTATTGCAATATTCTTGGGACAATATTAAATCAGGCAGACAAACTTTCAAAATTAGTTACAATGTTTCACAACAGATGACGCTCCAATCTGGAAAAAATCTAAATTACTATTCCAGACATCTCAGCAATAGTACTAACACTAAACGGACAGTGATAGAAATACATATTTTATTGCAATATTCTTGGGACAATATTAAATCAGGCAGACAAACTTTCAAAATTAGTTACAATGTTTCACAACAGATGACGCTCCAATCTGGAAAAAATCTAAATTACTATTCCAGACATCTCAGCAATAGTACTAACATTAAACGGACAGTGATAGAAATACACAGTTTATTGCAATATTCTTGGGACAATATTAAATCAGGCAGACAAACTTTCAAAATTAGTTACAATGTTTCACAACAGATGACGCTCCAATCTGGAAAAAATCTAAATTACTATTCCAGACATCTCAGCAATAATATCGCGTATTCTCAGGACAAAATTATCAGAATCCCGTGTAAATGTCTCAGGAGGGATGGCTTCGCATGCAGAACAGATACACTGCTCCAGTTATTCAATTCTTTCTGGATAGTGGCAGTACACCTGGACTTTTAAAAGGCCCCCAGAATAATATCGTAGTTTAGATTTTACCAGACTTCAGCGCCATCTGTTGTAAAATATTGTAATTAATTAAAGCTTGTCTGCCTGAAAATTTACTATTGTGCCAAGCATATTACAATAAACGGTGTATTTCTACCACTGTCCGTTTGGTTTTCATTGATTTTTCAAATATACCGGTCATTTTTTAAACACCCTGTACCTACTACCAAAAGTGTTGTTTTATTAGAGACTTTGATATTTACATATCCTGCCTGGGGTAAAAGTCCACATCTACAATGAATACATTTGAACAATTAATATATTAGAAAAAAATTATATGTTATATTATGGACTACTTATTTAGTTGGTTTTCTTTGGATAGTTACTCTCTAATGTTTCGCTTCACGAGAGCTAATCATATCTGAAGTTTCCGGTTATAGTCCATACTGAGAGTATGCGAACATCCAGAGGGAAATTGGAATTCCTACAGACGCACTCTTGTACGAAGAGTAGCTCTTTATCCATCCGGCCACCGTCGGGCCTTAATATATTATACAGGTATTAAACGTGTTGTAAGGTACTTACAACACATACATCATTATTCGCTTTTCAAAGGGGAAACAGTAAAATATACTATTTAGAATTAAAAGTAAATGCCTTAGATTTAAACAAAAACATTTGTTATATACATTATTTACATATTGATATGACTTGATTAATATATGACATGACATTCATTATTTTGTTTTGATATTCATCAATATTTTTAAAATAGTATTCGTTAATCAAAAAATTATAAAACCCAGGTAACAATCATGAATATTAAGTCGTTTGACCTCAGGCATTCAGAAGGTAGCAGGGCGGGCTCTACGCAGGCTGAACGTTGTTTCTGGCTTAAAGGTCTTCCCTTTGCTGAACGTTGGTGCAAGCGGAACGGTCGTCACTTTGTCGGTTGTGGGATCGTTCAAATATTGCTGACCCGGGCTCCCGAGGTATCCAGCAACTCTTAACTATGCACCTGTCCACTCTGGCTCTCGACCTCGACTCTTTTTTCAGCACCCCTTTTTCCTCTTTTCCAATAACTTGTTATTGAAATTTTCCCATATCTGCATCTCCTTCGGGTGTGCAGATGAGCTCATTAAAATGGCCTTTTGGTGAAAATTAACATCATTTCCTATCCCCTGCCCCCATATCTCATGGCTGCATCCCTGCCTAAACTTTACCGTTACACTTCTGCTAGTCCATCAGCTATAACTCATCCACAGTGGTCCTCCATCAATACTCGAAGTCCATAGCTGCGTCTATATTCATCTTAGAAATTTAGTCCACAGCTTTGTGTGCAAGTGCTGACCATCGTGGGAAAGTACATGAGTACAAACCTGCTATTCGAATTACATTTTCCTCAAAACTGCATTCTACAGAATTAAGTAATAATACAGGAATGTAGCTGATTTCATCAGTTCAATATTTCATGAAATTGAAAAAAAAATTATAACTAATTAGTCGTTAAAAATAAATTAACTGTTTGATTATCTAAATAGTATTAATTCATTATATAGATAATTCATATATATATTGTCTCCAAAGCCTAAAATTGGCTTCCATGAGATGAACCCGGCCGAATAGGGAAATACCCAATTTATCTGTAAATTGGCCTTCCATTATCCGATATTTTTTTAATTTTGGATTTGACTGGCTGCTTTACGAATTGGCATTGGATGAATGGCTTAAGTGAGAAGAAGAGTCATTATCAGGTTTTATGGATATTTTTACTTTGATAATATCATAAATTTTAAATCCATCATCATTTAGTACAGCAAGATATACTTTTGTTACATTTCTAATTGCACCACAGTTTTGTTCGCAACTATTTGTTAAGCATTTAGTAGTGCAGTTAGATCGAGTGTAGCCTTGTCTGAAGGTAAGATATTGGAAAGATACAAAGGTACATAGATATGTTTCTTCTGTGCTCACGGACTCCAGTGTAAGGAATGACACAGAGTTATGAAGCTCTTAAAAGCTGTATATACTTGGTTCGAAAACTTAGTTAGCACTGAGACTCACATCTTAAGGTTCAAGTAGAAAGCTTAAAAAACGAAAACTTTTAAAAGGACCAGAATTAGCTAAAAAAATCGTAGTTTGATAATATTCCATAAGAAAGACACTGATGGAGAAGTTAGGGTTTAATTTTATACATTAACAAAGCTAACAGCTTGGAGCGTATGCACTATCAACGGAGATCATAATCAGAGAAATTATTTATTTCCTCATCATTCTTTGGATTGGATTTAAGTAAATTTATTTATAGTCTAATAGTCTCGCAAACAGACTCAGTAACAATATCTGGATGCGAGAATCCATTAATAATAAAACTAGGGAGCCTATGAAATATTTCGGTTCTGTTTTGAACCATCTGAAGTTTATGAATGTGAGTATGAGCCGCCGAACAACCAAGTCGGTACTAAATACAACAAAATCCATTTACAAATTATTTTGAATAAAAAATATTACTATCCATACTCAAATGAATGTAATACAGGAGTTGAGCAGTGTCCTTGAGTTAAGTAACACAGCTCCCAATACCATAGTTTAACTTTTCATAAAAGTCATCCTACTCTGTCCAAATAAATACCTACACTTGGCTTCCCTCTCAAATATACCAAGTGAGCCCCATTACCGTTGAAGATTAGCTTATAGCTAAAGTAAACAACTTTGGTTTTAGCTATTCAATCTTTTATCCTCCACTGTTCAAACACACTGTCCAAACAACAACAAAGAGTTTGTAGGTTGAAGCGTTTGGAGCACATTCAAGGGCTGTTCAAGGATTGTCGTGTGGTCCACAAACGTGGCGAGAGAGATAAATGGATTGAATAGTCTCTCGTGCAAATTGTAAAATCCTCTTCTGAAACACACTGTTTCGAAAACACTATGTTCTGTTCCTAGCTTGTAAAAAGTACTTTGACATTCAGAACGCTTGTTGAATCCCTGTGACCTCTGTAACCATTTATCTGCATCCTTGTCATCATCTTTTAAAAATCCTGGCTTTCACGTTCAAAGGAACCTTGGATTAGTTTATGCCACGCCTATCTATAAATCACTTTCAGTTCAACCCAAATGTTCGGTAGTTTATTTGCGACTTTAGATTGATGGGACATTTAGCGTAAAATCTTGTATCAGTAAATCCCGTTTCAGAAAGGTATAAGAGAGGGATTGCTCCCCACTTCCCGAAACGTCCTTGAAGAGTTGCATATTTACTAATACAACAGACCAAATCTGGGATTAGCCTAACTTCTGGCATTGAGGATATTCTGCATACAAAAGTAAATTCAGACTAATATGTTAACACATTATATGTGGGACACGTAGTAGTACGTTTTCTAAAGATTGATACTTGAGCGTCGGTCAAGTAAGTACACTAACACGCACTAGTACGAGTTAGTGTAACAACATAGTTTGTTTGTGGGTACAAAAATAGCGGTATATACAGGAAAACGAAACCGAATGTTCTTCTCTACTACATAGATTCTAGAAAAATTTAAAATAAATAAAAACTAGTTTTCACATCAGATCCACAGAATGGGAAGGTTGATTAAAAAGTCAATTAGATTTAAAATTAACTTTTTGTTTATCCTTGGGAAAATGATATTATATATATACATACACTTATATATAATATATATATATAATATATATATATATATATATATATATATATATATATATATATTATATATATATATATATATATATATATATATATTATATATTTTATTTATTATAAAATAAGTACAGTTGGTTAAAAGTTTAAATAATTTTCGATCTATTGAGATTTAACTGAAAAACTAAATTTACGCTAATTTTATGCCCTCTCTCGGTACAATTCCGCTGAGAAATGTATATATTTTTTTAATTGTATTAATGGTATACACTTAATTTATTAAATTGTTCAATGGTGATAATTGTAATCAATAAAGAAGAATTTTATAATTTTTTATTAGATAAAATATCTGTAACATCCCGAAATTTTTTAGTATATTAATTATTTCGATACGTATTATAGGTTAAAACAGATACTTTTTAAGCCTTTAGAAAACATGAAGCTCCATAAGCTAAATTTGCTTAGTATAAGTCAATTATACCGAACGACTATTCTCATACATCTATACGATTCAGCATCTTGATAGAAGCTGGTTGAAAATCCCAATAATTTAAAGATATAATAAGTAATTTAAAAAATAATAGACTGCAACATCAATAGATATTCACTACGAAATTAAAAACTCTATTTTGTTCAAATAGGATATTCGGGCCTTTAAAATGTTTTGTATGAAAAAGAATAAATATCACAGAAATGTAAATAAATCTGGGAATTGATATTACGAAAATCCCTAGATAATGAAGTATAGAAATAAGAATAGGTATATAAAATATATAAGGGTTTGACAGTCTGCTTCAGGATATTTTTTATGCATTTTAAATTTTTCTACAGAATTCGATTTCAAAGGAAATATTTTCAATTTTTTAATACTTTTTAGAAAATTTTTCGTTGTATTATCGAAGATATATTTTCCAGTTAAAATATTTTGCAAGTAATAGAATCCTTTTAAAGATCAGTGTTGTGTATTAAAAGAGGTTTATCTTGTTGCAAGCATTTTTAGAAAAGATGTTCTGTTAACGAAAATTTATTTATAACCCCGAAGTGTTCTTTTTGTGAAGAACGTGTTTACAAGAAACTATTTTAGCAACTCGTTGAGACATCTTTTGTATCAATTTATAAGAATGAAGAGGAAAGTACTTTTTTTCTGCTTAAAAATAGAACTATTTATAGATTATTTGAATAAATGCACAATGTTTGTTTACTTTGAAACATCTATAAGTATATTCGTAAAAACATTAAAATACATATATTTTCTAAATAAAATTATTCATATTTATTCAAGCAATGGATATGTATAAAAATACGGAGAAAAAAAAGGCACAAGCATATGTAAGAGTTCATTTATTGCTATTTTTTATATTATAAGAGGAATTAAATTTTAAAAAGTAGCTGCATAAAGAGATTAAGCAGATTTGGGACACAATTATTATGATTCATTTTATTATGCTCATTTAGAATGAATCAATAAATATATATTTAGGGAAAGATGACAAATAATTGTTAAAAATAGGAATAATCCATAAATATATTCCAATTCATTTAGGATTAAAATTTGAAACTAAATTTATTTTAGTTTTATTATATACCCCAAATCGCTCAAATCATATGGGCTTCAGTTTGATTTCAGAGTAATGTTTCGATGTATGTGTGTTATCCCATCATATAGAGCTATATTCCTCTTCCTGTATGATGCTCCCATAATAAAAAAGAGGGCATTCAAACGTCAGCGATTTATATGGTAAAATGCTAGTATTAAAGAAAATTGTTCCACATTTGAGAGAATATATAGCGATCCAATCAACGACTATTTTAATTTTTTTTTAATATTCCGATTTCTTCTAATATTCCTATTTGTTTAAGATTAAAATTTGAAACTAAATTTAGATCAGTTTCATTATATATCTCAAATCACTCCCATCAGGTGGGCTTGAGTTTCTTTTTCAAATAATTTTTGGATGTATGTGTGTTATCCCCTCATACAGAACGATGTTCCCCTACCTGTATGGTGCTCCCATAATAAAAAGGGCATAAAAAGCCAATGTATTATATAGTAAAATGCTAGTAATAAAGTGTTTTACATTTAGGAATAATCCATATATATAATATATATATATATATATATATATATATATATATATATATATATATATATATATATATATATATATATATATATATATATATATATATATATATATATATATATATATATATATATATATATATATATATATATATATATATATATATATATATATATATATATATATATATATATAATATTTTTTAGGATTAATATATATAAACTAAATTTATTTATATATATATATATATCTCATATATATATATATATATATATATTTATATATATATATATATATATATATATATAATATATATATATATATATATATATACTACAATTCATTTAGGATTAAAATTTAAAACTAAATTCCTTTCATTTTTATTACATATCTCAAATCGCTCCCATGAGATGGGCTTGAGTTTGATTTCCGAGTAATTTTTGGATGTATGCGTGTTATACCCTGATATGGTGCGATGTTCTACTACCTGTACGTTGCTCCCCTAATAAAAAAGAGGGCATACAAAAGTCAACGGATTATATGATAAAATGCTAGTAATAGAAAAAAGCAATCCACAATTGAAAGAAAATATAATTATCAAATCAATGGCTATTTTAAATGTTTTTTTTTCTTCTGGCTCCTATTCCAATTTGTTTAGGATTAAAATTTGAAACTATTTATTTCAGCTGTATTATATATCTCAAATCGCTCCTATCAGATAGGCTTGTGTTTGATTTCTGAATAATTTTTGGATGTATGTGTGTTATCCCCTCATATGGAGAGATGATTCACTACCTCTATGTTGCTCCCATAATAAAAAAGAGGGCATACGACAGTCAACGGATTACATGGTAAAATCTAGTAATAAAGAAAACTGTTCTATATTTGAAAGGAAATATAATTACCAAATCAATGGCTATTTTAAATGTTTTTTTTTCTTCTGGCTAATATTCTAATTTGTTTAAGATTAAAATTTGAAACTAAATTTATTTCAGTTTTATTATATACCTCAAATAGCTCCCATCTGATGACTTTAGTCTGATTCCCGAGTAATTTTTGGATGTATCTGTGTTATCCCCTCATATGGAGCGATGTTCCCCTAAATGTATGTTGTTCCCATAATAAAAAAGAGGACATACAAAAGCCAACGGATTATATGGTAAAATACTAGTCATAAAAATATTGTTCCACATTTGAAAGAAAATATAATTCTCAAATCAGCGTCTATTTAAATTCTTTTTTTTCTGTCCAATATTTCAATTTGTTTAAGATTAAAATTTAAAACTAAATTTATTTCAGTTTTAATATATATCTCAAATTGCTCCCATCAGATGGGCTTGAGTTTGATTTCTGAGTAAATTT
>CM063504.1:113437123-113447123 GCA_032207245.1 Pardosa pseudoannulata | reverse complement strand
TTCTTTTGGAGAGACGAATTAAGGTTCATTTTTCGGATGGTTCGGATAACAGGCTCTTCTGGCTGGAGAACGTCTCCTGCCAGAATGCATTGTGCCAACAGTAAAATACGGAAGAGGTGGAACTATGGTCTTGTTTCTTTTGGTATGGACTGAGACCTTGGTACCCATTCATTGTAAGCTCAACGAGTCACATCCAAAATAGTACAGTAGGCACTATTTTGGATGACAATGTGCATCCTACGTTGCGGCAGTTTTACGGTTTACTTTCAAGACGGCAATATCAGTCGTCATGTTTCGAGGTTAACTAAGGCTTTGTATGGCTCCAATGGAGTTCATCGAATGGACCGGCAGGTCCATAGCACAGAGAACCTCAGAACGAGTTGGATCGCCGAATTAAGGGGTGCACTACCCGTCCAAAATCAGTGAAGGAACTTGTATGTCTACTCCAAGCCGAGTGGAAAACAATACCACTAGCTGTAATACAAAGGCTTATGGAACGTATGCCCGGAGGGTTCAAGCTGTAATTGCCCCTCGTGGAGGCTCTACTAACTATTGATTTTGAATAAAGTTAGTTTTTTTTTTCTACCCCAGGTGTCCAAATACTTATTGGTAGACAGTGTAATTGTAGCTTTAATAATATTAACTCCCAAGATAAAAGAATTGTTTCTTTTAAAACTTTTCATAACATTTAGATTACATTGCCTCCCAGCAATAAAATATTATAATGAAGCTAAATACAGTTACATATCAGTTATGAGAAGCACATAACACAGAGCATGATAAAGGAAATTTAGGGTCTGTTCTATATGCCGTATTAGTCCTCATGTAGAAAAACAGTAGAGTGTAGTGCTCCACAACAAACCAAACTAAACTAAAGCACGTTATGAACGATATGGCACACTCAGCTATGCCAGAAATTATGTAAGAAATGAATTACGATTAGTTCTGTACATAACAACGTAAAGATTTCAAAAAGTGAAATCTTTTAAATGTAATTTTATTTTATGAATGGGTTTTAAATATCTTACTATTTTTAGTCATTACATAAATTTACCACAATCACTAAATAAAATGAAAATACATCCTCAATAAATGTAAAAGAATTTTAATAAGAAGTGGGTAAACGTTGGTTAATAGAATAAATTCAACTGCTGCATACAAATATCAATTTTAAATGTAAAAAAGTAAAATTCTTTAACTATAGATCGAACCCAGGTCTCTAGGGTGAAGTGTGGTATATTACCACTAATCCACCCCCATGCATACAAATAGATGAAGGAAATCGCAAATAACTACTCACATCGTAGCTGGGAGATATTTTATATTTTTAATTTTTCTAAAATTAGATTTAGATTTTTATGTATGTATTTAATATACGGATGTTTTTTACAGAAATTTATAGAAACAAACATACGAATATTTATAGAAACAAAATTGTATAAAATATGGTTACTACTGATTCAAAAGGTATTTTGGTTATCGCAGGAAATCAAAAATATCTTTATTCTTTATGTAATAGAATAGATAAGTAATTTATTCATTTATGTGCTCATACATTTCAGAAAATTAATCTAAAAAAATTTATTAATTGTAATACGAAGGATTTACCTGTATAGTAACGAAAATAATAAAATACACTTTAAAAAATATTTTACATTTAGCTAAAAGTTGTAAATGATTGGGAATTAAGTGAATTAAGTGTGAAGTATAAAATTGTATTTTATAGTTTATGTCACAAGTATTAAATTCTAGGTATACTTGTTTAATAGAGATTCTAAACAGATCCTTGAAAGCAAGCGTCTTATACATTTATACATTAAATTTCAGCATGTATACAAGTGTAATTGTTATTTTAATACAATAACGAATATTCTAAATATTTAAATATAAAAATTATATTTAAATATTTAGACTATGATATAAAATTTTAAGATTTAACCAACTTTTACGACTTAGAAATAGAAAATGGATAAAGCCAGTTGAAACCACTTAAAAATTAATTTCAAAGGAGGACGAAAAGTCGTTTACATTAAAGACGTAACTACGTAAAGTAAAGACTAACTAAATCCAAATATTTGAATAATAATATAAATGATTACATCTTATTTTATGACGATGTGTGAATCCTTTCCTAGACAGAAATTTTCTCCTGTGCAAGTATTAGTCAGACAGTGATCGACTAGTTAAAGCGTTCTCCAGAAATCTGAAGCAATTACATCACTTCAAACCACATACTAAAAGCATATAATGTATGCCTGTAGAATTGAAAAAAACGAGGAGAAAATTTAGACTAAAACACAGTAATTCTTTGATGAATTACACTAGTAGTGTACAAGGTCTGTTTTCAGATATGGTATTTTTGGATTACCTTTATAAGACTCTACCATAACAAATTTAACCAATTTCAAATCTGTTATTTTTTATATTTTATTAATCTAATTGACATTTTTTCATGTTGAATTATCAAAACTTATTAATTGTTTATATATAAATAAAATAAAGTGCAGTTGGATATTCTTGAATACAAAATAGATATGTGTTTTTCTAATGTCATTTTGTACGTGTAGAATGAAACAGACGACGAGGAAATTTAGACTAACACAGTAATTTTGAATTACGCTAGTAGTGTACAATCTTTTTTTCAGATTTGGTATTTTGGTAATACCTTTACAAACCTCTACCATAACAATTTAACTAATTTCAAACCTATGTTACTTTTTATTTTTTTTTAGTCTATTGACATTTTTTTAAGGTTCCTTTTTCACGAATCTATAAAAAGCCTCCATTCATCTTTATTGTAGGGAATCTTAAATTTTCTCATCAATCCAGGAACATCTGAGCAATAAATGAGGTTCTCGTCTTCATCAAAATACTGAATAAATTCCTTTTCACGATTCCTGTACCAATAAAAAGTGGTTCCTTTGGCCAATATGTTTTTTTTCTTTCAATCTGGAGCCTAATAAATGAGTTGCCTCTTTTACAGACTAAGTACTGGTGCTTACATGAGGTCACTGATAAGGATTCGAGCGTCGCTATAGGTTAACAGCGATTGCGACGGGAGGGAGGGATGATGAAGAGGGACATTGCGCGTTCCTAGGCTCTTCCCAGGCTCGCGCGCTTCCAGGAATCTGTCTAATTGGTGATCTGGATCAACATTGAAGCTTTAAAAGCCCTAAAATACTAACTGCGCTGTTGTAGTTTACCACAGAAGGGTAATTTTGAGGGTTTCATCACGGTAAAATGTCAAAACACGAAGGAAAGTATGAAAGCAAAATACGTGAGAAATATTCATAAAAAACCACATAAAATTCAATTTTTCAAAAAAATGTGACGTGATAGACATTTTTAATGATTATTTTCAAAATCAGTACTAAAAAATACGTTAAGTTTAGATGTCACATCCCTTGTATTTTTTTCATCGCAGGCCTGTGTAATCAGAGTGCAGTTGAAATTCTTAAATACAAAATATCATGTGTTGTTTTTCTAGTCCCCCTTTTGAAATGAAAGCACGCCGGTTAAGTTTTTATATGAAACAATTTCCCATACATGCTTAAATTCTAAAATAAATTTCTGAAAAGGATATTTTATATCGCACAACTAAATTATTTAATACCTTTTTCCCAACAAAATTCAGCTTATTGTATTTAGAAATGAAGAAATGTATTAAATATTAACATTTATAAAAAAATGTTTCAAAACACATACTTAAAAATAGATAGAGATTATGCTCTATTATTATATACAAAAATATACGAGAGTTACTCTGAAAATTGATATGCGCTCAGACGAGGATTTACAAAATAAAAACAACGGTTTAATTTTAAAATACAAAGTGTTTTAACACAGCATAGGATATTTTTACTGATTTACTTCAATTTGTTTATCTTAGAATAAATTTTAAACTTTAGAGAAAATGGCGTTTTCGCGAGAACATTATCGCGCTATGATTTTCTATAATTTTAAAGCAGGATTAAATCAAGAACAATGCTTTGAACGGTTGCAATTGTCATTTGGTGATTGATCTTCAGCTTGTGTTACTGTATTCTGAAGGAACTTAATAGTGAAAAGGCAACACGCACTGAAAAAAGTGATGTATGCCGTTTTCTTCAGAAGTACGGGATTGGTCAAAGCCATCAAGTAGGGAGGACAGAAGACAGTAACAGAAAATTGGTAACCCCTAAATGTCTTCCACAAATTCTACAAGAAGTGCTTCATCATGACAATGCATCTTTACATACAGCCGGATTAACAGCTATGTTTCTTAAACAAAAACAAATTAAAATGATAGAACATGTACTGTATTTACCTGATCTATCTATGTGTGACTTTTGATTATTCTTTAATCTAAAACAGAACTTGCGTGGACGTCGTTTTCATTCAGAAGAGATTGATGTGGCTATAATTTCATTTTTTTATCCATTCCAAGAAATGAATGTCTTGATGCATTTAATCTGTGGAAAATTCATCTACAAATGTGTATTGATGCTGGAGGAGTCTACTTTGAAAACACCTAAACTTTTGTAAGTATAACTTTAAAAACCTAGTTGTATCTCAAAATTTTCAGAGTGACCCTCGTACAATATTTTATAAAATTTTTGAGGAAAAATCAATTAAATATTTACATGATTTGCTATATACTTTAACCATAAATTAGTTTCCAAAATCTACTTAAGTTTTATAAAACGATAATACTTCATCTATAAGATAAAATTTTAAAAAGTTTATCTTATATTTGATAACTTAAAGGTCATTTTCCCCTTTAAAGCTGTCGTTAATTCAGGAGTTAGATCGTCTATTAGAAGACCATTAGTTTGATAATCTTGCATAAGATCGAAAACCACATGTAATGAATTTACAGTTAAATTACTAAGGGACTCTCAGTTAATGAGGAAATTGATCAGACACTCTCATTTGTAAGCGTATGTAATATTTAAGTAGAAAGGACAAGAAAAACCGTTATGTTAAGCCTACAATTAAACGTGTTATTGAGTTAATTTAAATAGATATTTTGCTTTCATTTTCAGCATAAAGAAATTTTATATCTCGATACGTTAAACATTTAAATTTAATAGTATTCTCAATAAATCATAAATAATGCTATTACATAAAATGTTAAAGACACTAAAGTCTACAAGAGCAGATAATTAGATAAAATGTTAAACAACTGAAACACCAAAAACACTCAAAAATATTTTGCATATTTCCGATATCATTTCATTAGAAAAAAGGATATATTATCTGTTATTTTATATTATACAACTAAATTATTTAATGCATTTTTCATAACAAAATTCAGCTTATTGTATTCAGAAATGAAGAAATATATTAAATCTTAACATTTATAAAAAATTTTTAAAACACTTACTTAAAAATAGGTATAGATTATGCTGCATTACCATCTACACAAATATACAATATTTTATATTTTTTTTGGGGGGGGGATTACTTAAATATTTATATGCATTTGCTATATGCTTCAACTATAAATTAGGTTCCAATATCTACTTAAGTGTTTTAATGTAATCCACTCGATACTTCATCTATAAGATAAAATTTTAAAAATTTTATCTTACATTTGATGATTTAGAGGTTACTTTCCCCTTTAAAGCTGTAGTTAATTCAGGAATTAGATCGCCTATTAGAAGACCATTAGTTTGGTAATTTTACATAAGATCGAAAACCACATGTAACGAATTTACTGTTAAATTACTAAGGGACTCTCACTTAATGAGGAAATTGATCAAACATTTTCATTTGTAAACTTATGTAATATATAAGTAGAAAGGACAACAAAACGCATTATGTTACACCTACAATTAGATGTGTTATTCAGTTAATTTAAATAGATGTTTTGCTTTCATTTTCAGAGGTCAAGAAATATTATATCTCAATATGTTATACATTTAAATTTAATGGTATTCTCAATAAATCATAAATAATGCAATTACACAAAATGTTAAAGACACTAAAGTCTACAAGAACAGATAGTTAGATAAAATGTTAAACAACTAAAACACCAAAAACACTCAAAAATATTTTTCATATTTCTGATATCGTTTCATTAGGAAATGAATATATTTTCTGTTATTTTATATCATACAACTAAACTATTTATTACATATAATACATTTTTCATAACAAAATTTAGCTTATTGTATTCAGAAATGAAGAAATGTATTAAATCTTAACATTTATAAAAATGTTTGAAAACACTTACTTAAAAATATGTATAGATTATGCTGCATTACCATCTACAGAAATATATAACATTTTATAATTTTTTGAGAAAAAATTAGCTAATTATTTATATGCATTTGCTATACACTTTAACCATAAATTGGGTTCCAAAATCTACTTAAGTTTTTTAAAACAGTTTGCTAAATACTTCATCTATAAAATAAAATTTTAAAAAATTTATCTTACATTTGATGATTTAGAGGTTATTTTACCCTTTAAAGATGTTTTTAATTCAGGAATTAGATCGCCTATTAGAAGACCATTGTTTTAGTAATCTTATTTAAGATCGAAAACCACATGTAACGAATTTACAGTTGAATTGCTAAGGGGCTCTCAATTAATGAGGAAATTGATCAGATACTCTCATTTGTAAGTGTATGTAATATTTAAGTAGAAAGGACAACAAAAAGCGATATGTTACGTCTACAATTAGACGTCTTATTCAGTTAATTTAAAGAGATGTTTTGCTTTCATTTTCAGGGGTCATGAAATCTTATATCTCAATATGTTAAACATTTAAATTTAATGGTATTCTCAATAAATCATAAATAATGCAATTACATAAAATATTAAAGACTTTAAAGTCTACAAGAACAGACAGATAGATAAAATGTTAAAGAACTGAAATCCCAAAAACAGTCAATAAAAATATTTTGCATATTTTTCACATCGTTTCATTTTTACTGTATATATATTATTACTGCAGAAACAAAAATGGCTATCACTTTTTATTTAGTTAATACAATTTATTAAAAGGAAATACTCAATGTTGTATAGTATTGTAACATTAAGTTACATTTGGTTCAGCTTTTTTTACCTCTTCCCGTGAGCCATCGTCAAAGACATACAGAACAGAACCGGTTTGAACTAGAAGAAACTTCAAACTTCTCCCAACCAATAGAAGGGCCCATTGATTTATCGGGATTCTGACCGATCCGTTCTTGAGTGGACCCCTGTTTTTTTCTCCGTGGGGCAGACTGATTTTTTTAGAGGACAAGGTTGTTACTAGAAGATAGAAGAGGGTGAACTCTGCAGTCATCCGCTGCTTGAGGGATAGACATTTTTTGGAGCGACACGAGAGAAAGGAAAAACGACGCCATACTTTTGCGAGACTGACGCCGTGTCGAGAGGAATCTTCCATATCTACAAATGATCAGTGTTATTCCAGTTGTATTCCTTAGGCATTTAATTACATAAAATCATTTAATTAAGACATATGTGCCCATGTGTTTGTTAATGAGTATTAATTTCTTTTTTCTCAAACTCTAAGCCAACTTACCATTATTTCTACAAGTATATTAGCAGTATTTTTCATTATTTCGTGACACTGAACACTGTGAAATTTGAGAAAATATTTTACGTTTTAAAATTTCATACCCATTTTTAGACAGTCAGTTTAATAGATATTGTACAAAACTTTGAGAGCTTCTATAAATAAAAATGCACGTGGAACGTTTTAAAGTCACAAGTAAGGAATGAAAATATCAAACTTTTAAAAATTATTTTAGTTTTCAAATAAGGATATACAAAAAGAAATAAGAGATTTGAAAAAAAATTTTCAATTTTACAACTCCTCTTCAACCTCCACTCAAAATACAGAATCAAAATTAAATTAATTTTACAATTTACACTAAATCACAAATTTGTGATGAAAATCACACTCAGTTTATTTAATTTGTGATTAAGTGAATGTTTCAGTCTATTTAGTATGAATGTTATGTGTTTCCTTTGTGTTTTCTTTGTTAATTCAATTAGATTTTAAATATTCAATTTTTGTAAAATTTTTCCTCAAAATGTTGTTTTTGTTTATGTATCAATTTGTTGAGTTACGATCCCCTCGCCAGATTTCAAAAGCCACTCTGCAAGCACGCCACGCACGCAAGCTGCAAGCACGCCAATTTCGCCAAATGTGGTTGAAGCACCAACAAGATCCATGATTAGAAACAGGAGAGTGGGCTAAGAAGAAGAGTTGAAAAATGGTTATAAGGAAATCAAATAATACTTAGTATTAAATAGAATGACCTCTCACTTATTCATCTCTCATTGTTACAATCTGAACTGTACTCCTGTTTTATTTTCTTCTCCCGGCTGAGATTTATGAGATATATTTCAGATATAATAATTCTCAGAAAATTAATTGTACTAAGGCAATCAAGCCTTTTTATTTGGATTTCTCCTGAAAATAGACTTAGTCGAAAAACAACTTTATGTAATAAATGTAAAAAATCGTAATTTTTTCTCTACTTAGTGATCAGACAATATTAAGAAAGAATCAAGTATTAAAAATCAACCCATGTTCGAATAATAAGTTTTCTACATAAGATAAATGCACTACTACAGAGTAAAAAAAATATTATTTTAATTACATATATTTTTGATTGAATAATATAATTAATTTGTGCTGACCAAAACGGAATATCCAAATTAATCAGTATTCAAATACTGTCAGATTTTGCGTTCTTTGAATTGATAAATGAAATATTAAATTTTTCTATAAACCTATGTTATAATTAAATATTAATGCATTTTTCAAAGATCGGAATTATACATATTTAGCAGTTTTAATATATGAGTATCCTTTGATAACTTGTAATATTAAATCCAATGTATAAAAATAAAAAACACTTATAAATGATTTCGTTATTCCATCTATATTTTACGTAAAATAGCTTATTTTTTTTTCTAGAATAACTATTGTAGATTCGTTTATTGGTTAAAGAAACAGGAAAATTTCTTAAATTTTTGGCCAACATTACAAGGAGGTAAGTATTCTGAATCCATTTCTATTCTGTTATCTATTTCATACACAGTGAAACGTTATATGCAAATATTAAAGAGGGAAATTTCAAAAGGATTAAGAGTTGTCAATATTTTCCGCGATCTCTATGATAAATGTTAATTTTGGGGAAATCTGCATGAGGGTTTAAAAGGACACATGGAGCATACTTATACACTGACTACCAATAAGTATTTGGACACCTATGCAAATGACGATATCTGAAGTCCTGAGGTATGTCACGACCTCCGTCGGTATACATCGTGTAGGAAACAGCATCGGCATTAGTCGCCTGCAGGATGCCGCTGAGTTCGGAGCTCTCTGATTTCGAGAAAGGTATACTTATCGGGTATCACAAATTTGGCGATAATTAAGGGACATATCTAGCCATCTGAAGTACCCAAAATCGAAAGTAACCTATGTGATTAAGAATTGGAAGGTGAGCGTTGATTGTCGAAATGTGCCGAGTCGGCAGACCAACGAAACTGAAAGTTAGAGACAAACGAGTGCTGTCCAGAGAAATTCGGAAGAATGGCCCTCATCCGCGACGAGTTTCAACAGGTATCCGGGAGTATTGTTTCAATGAATACCATCCGTAAGGAAGTACATCTGATGGGTTTTCATGGTCGTGGTCCTGCCCATAAGCCTTTGATCACAAAGTCCAACAGCGGTTAATGTGGTGCAAATCACATCGAAATTGGACAGATCAGTGGAAACGTGTTCTTTGGAGCGACGAATCAAGGTTCACCCTTTACCGTTCGGATGGCAGGGTCTGGATCTGGCGTCTTTCTGGAGAGCGTCTCCTGCCAGAATCCATTGTGCCAACAGTCAAGTTTGGCGGAGGTGGAATTATGGTCTACTCCAAGCCGAGTGGAAGACAATACCACTAGATGAAATACAAAGACTTATGTAAAGTATCCCCCGTAGGGTTCAAGCTGTGATTGCCTCTCGTGGAGGCGCTACCAACAATTGATTTTGAATAAAGTT
>CM063504.1:113404623-113432123 GCA_032207245.1 Pardosa pseudoannulata | reverse complement strand
ACTTATTTATTGTTCTTCCAATATAATTAAAATTTTTAAAAAGTATTATGTTTACGCTGTACAAGGGAATGGGTTTATCAGTTAAAGACCCCCCTAAATCAATCTTATGGTATCCTCTGAGGCAAACTCTTCTATGTAATGCAAAGAAAAATTTTATTACATTTGCATTTATAAAGTTCATAGATAATATTATATAAACTAATTTCATTAAATTCCAGAGAATTTATGTAGGTGACATTTAAAAGGGTAAAGCAGATAGTCGGGGTCTTTTTTTTCGCTTAAGACTCCAAACACAAATATCTATTCAAACACTTACAAATTGTTAAACTATTTATTTATTTATACTTTTTAAGAACACTTATTTATTGTTCTATCAATATAATTAAAATTTTAAAAAGTATTATGTTTTACGCTGTACAAGGGGATGGGTTTTTCAGTTAAGCCCCCTCCCCCCTCAATCAATCTTATGGTATCTTCTGAGGCAAACTCTTCTATGTAATGCAAAGAAAAATTTTATTACATTTGCATTTATAAAGTTCATAGATAATATTTATAAACTAATTTCATTAAATTCCAGAGAATTTATGTAGGTGACATTTAAAAGGGTAAAGCAGATAGTCGGGGTCTTTTTTTTTTCGCTTAAGACTCCAAACACAAATATCTATTCAAACACTTACAAATTGTTAAAACTATTTATTTATTTATACGTTTTTAAGAACACTTATTTATTGTTCTCCCACTATAATTAAAATTTTAAAAAGTATTATGTTTACGCTGTACAAGGGGATGGGTTTTTCAGTTAAGCCCCCTCCCCCCTCAATCAATCTTATGGTATCTTCTGAGGCAAACTCTTCTGTGTAATGCAAAGAAAAATTTTATTACATTTGCATTTATAAAGTTCATAGATAATATTTATAAAATAATTTCATTAAATTCCAGAGAATTTATGTAGGTGACCTTTAAAAGGGTAAAGCAGATAGTCGGGGTCTTTTTTTTCGCTTAAGACCCCAAATAAAAATATCTATTCAAACAGCACTTATAGATTGTTAAACTATTTATTTATTATACTTTTGTAAGAACACTTATTTATTGTTCTTCCAATATAATTAAAATTTTGAAAAGTATTGTGTTTACGCTGTACAAGAGAATGGGTTTATCAGTTAAGCCCCCCTAAATCAATCTTATGGTATCCTCTGAGGCTAACTCGTCTATGTAATGCAAAGAAAAATTTTATTACATTTGCATTTATAAAGTTCATAGATAATATTTATAAACTAATTTCATTAAATTCCAAAGAATTTATGTAGGTGACCTTTAAAAGGGTAAAGCAGATATTCGGGGGTTTTGTTTTTCGCTTAAGACTCCAGACACAAATATCTATTCAAACAACACTTATAAATTGTTAAATTATTTATTTATTTATACTTTTTTTAAGAACACTTATTTATGGTTCTCCCACTATAATTAAAATTTTAAAAAGTACTATGTTTACGCTGTACAAGAGAATGGGTTTATCAGTTAAGCCCCCCTAAATCAATCTTATGGTATCCTCTGAGGCTAACTCGTCTATGTAATGCAAAGAAAAATTTTATTACATTTGCATTTATAAAGTTCATAGATAATATTTATAAACTAATTTCATTAAATTCCAGAGAATTTATGTAGGTGACCTTTAAAAGGGTAAATCAGATAGTCGGGGTCTTTTTTTTTCGCTTAAGACTCCTAACACAAATATCTATTCAAACAACACTTATAAATTGTTAAACTATTTATTTATTTATACTTTTTTAAGAACATTTATTTATTGTTCTCCCACTATAATTAAAATTTTAAAAAGTAATTATGTTTACGCTGTACAAGGGAATGGTTTATCAGTTAAGACCCCCCTAAAATCAATCTTATGTTATCCTCTGAGGCAAACTCTTCTATGTAATGCAAAGAAATATTTTATTACATTTGCATTTATAAAGTTCATAGATAATATTTATAAACTAATTTCATTAAATTCCAAAGAATTTATGTAGGTGACCTTTAAAAGGATAAAGCAGATAGTCTGACATTTTTCGCTTAAGACTCCAAACACAAATATCTATTCAAAAACACTTATAAATTGTTAAACTATTTATTTATTATACTTTTTTAAGAATACTTATTTATTGTTCTTCTAATATAATTAAAATTTTAAAAAGTATTGTGTTTACGCTGTACAAGAGAATGGGTTTATCAGTTAAGCCCCCCTAAATCAATCTTATGGTATCCTCTGAGGCAAACTCTTCTATGTAATGCAAAGAAAAATTTTATTACATTTGCATTTATAAAGTTCATAGATAATATTTATAAACTAATTTCATTAAATTCCAAAGAATTTATGTAGGTGACCTTTAAAAGGATAAAGCAGATAGTCTGACATTTTTCGCTTAAGACTCCAAACACAAATATCTATTCAAACAACACTTATAAATTCTTAAACTATTTATTTATTTATACATTTTTAAGAACACTTATTTATTGTTCTCAAACTATAATTAAAATTTTAAAAAGTACTATGTCCACGCTGTACAAGGGGATGGGTTTTTCAGTTAACCCCTCCCCCCTCAATCAATCTTATGGTATCTTCTGAGGCAAACTCTTCTGTGTAATGCAAAGAAAAATTTTATTACATTTGCATTTATAAAGTTCATAGATAATATTTATAAATTAATTTCATTAAATTCCAGAATTTATGTAGGTGACATTTAAAAGGGTAAAGCAGATAGTCGGGGTCTTTTTTTCGCTTAAGACTCCAAACACAAATATCTATTCAAACACTTTACAAATTGTTAAACTATTTATTTATTTATACGTTTTTAAGAACACTTATTTATTGTTCTCCCACTATAATTAAAATTTTAAAAAGTATTATGTTTACGCTGTACAAGGGAATGGGTTTATCAGTTAAGACCCCTAAATCAATCTTATGGTATCCTCTGAGGCAAACTCTTCTATGTAATGCAAAGAAAAATTTTATTACATTTGCATTTATAAAGGTTCAATAGATAATATTTATAAACTAATTTCATTAAATTCCAGAGAATTTATGTAGGTGACATTTAAAAGGGTAAAGCAGATAGTCGGGGTCTTTTTTTTCGCTTTAAGACTCCAAACACAAATATCTATTCAAACACTTTACAAATTGTTAAACTATTTATTTATTTATACTTTTTTTAAGAACACTTATTTATTGTTCTCCCACTATAATTAAAAATTTTAAAAAGTATTATGTTTACGCTGTACAAGGGAATGGGTTTATCAGTTAAGACCCCCCTAAATCAATCTTATGGTATCCTCTGAGGCAAACACTTCTATGTAATGCAAAGAAAAATTTTAATTACATTTGCATTTATAAAGTTCATAGATAATATTTATAAACTAATTTCATTAAATTCCAGAGAATTTATGTAGGTGACATTTAAAAGGGTTAAAGCAGATAGTCGGGGTCTTTTTTTTCGCTTAAGACTCCAAACACAAATATCTATTCAAACACTTACAAATTGTTAAACTATTTATTTATTTATACGTTTTTAAGAACACTTATTTATTGTTCTCCCACTATAATTAAAATTTTAAAAAGTATTATGTTTACGCTGTACAAGGGAATGGGTTTTATCAGTTAAACCCCTAAATCAATCTTATGGTATCCTCTGAGGCAAACCCCTATGTAATGCAAAGAAAAATTTTAATTACATTTGCATTTATAAAGTTCATAGATAATATTTATAAACTAATTTCATTAAATTCCAGAGAATTTATGTAGGTGACTTAAAAGGGTAAAGCAGATAGTCGGGGTCTTTTTTTTCGCTTAAGACTCCAAACACAAATATCTATTCAAACAGCACTTATAGGTTGTTAAACTATTTATTTATTATACTTTTGTAATAACACTTAATTATTGTTCTTCCAATATAATTAAAATTTTAAAAAGTATTATGTTTACGCTGTACAAGAGAATAGGTTTCTCAGTTAAGCCCCCCTAAATCAATCTTATGTTATCCTCTGAGGCAAACTCTTCTATGTAATGCAAAGAAATATTTTATTACATTTGCATTTATAAAGTTCATAGATAATATTTATAAACTAATTTCATTAAATTCCAAAGAATTTATGTAGGTAATCTTTAAAGGTAAAGCAGATAGTCGGGGTTTTTTTTCGCTTAAGACTCGAAACACAAATATCTATTCAAACAACACTTATAAATTGTTAAACTATTTATTTATTTATACTTTTTAAGGACATTTATTTATTGTTTTCACTTATAATTAAAATTTTAAAAAAGTATTATGTTTTACGCTGTACAAGAGAATAGGTTTCTCAGTTAAGCCCCCCTAAATCAATCTTATGTTATCCTCTGAGGCAAACTCTTCTATGTAATGCAAAGAAATATTTTATTACATTTGCATTTATAAAGTTCATAGATAATATTTATAAACTAATTTCATTAAATTCCAAAGAATTTATGTAGGTGACCTTTAAAAGGATAAAGCAGATAGTCTGACATTTTTCGCTTAAGACTCCAAACACAAATATCTATTCAAACAACACTTATAAATTCTTAAACTATTTATTTATTTATACATTTTTAAGAACACTTATTTATTGTTCTCCCACTATAATTAAAATTTTAAAAAGTACTATGTTTAAGCTGTACAAGGAATGGGTTTTATCAGTTAAGCCCCCCTAAATCAATCTTATGGTATCCTCTGAGGCTAACTCGTCTATGTAATGCAAAGAAAAATTTTATTACATTTGCATTTATAAAGTTCATAGATAATATTTATAAACTAATTTCATTAAATTCCAGAGAATTTATGTAGGTGACCTTTAAAAGGGTAAATCAGATAGTCGGGGTCTTTTTTTTTCGCTTAAGACTCCTAACACAAATATCTATTCAAACAACACTTATAAATTGTTAAACTATTTATTTATTTATACTTTTTTAAGAACATTTATTTATTGTTCTCCCACTATAATTAAAATTTTAAAAAGTACTATGTCCACGCTGTACAAGGGGATAGGTTTGTCAGTTAACCCCTCCTATGGTATCCTCTGAGGCAGACTCCTCAAAATTTAGCAAGGAAAAATTTTAATAGATTTGCATTTATAAGTTTCATTGATAACATTTATAAACTAATTTCATTAAATTCCAAAGAATTTATGTAGGTAATCTTTAAAGGTAAAGCAGATAGTCGGGGTTTTTTTTCGCTTAAGACTCGAAACACAAATATCTATTCAAACAACACTTATAAATTGTTAAACTATTTATTTATTTATACTTTTTAAGGACATTTATTTATTGTTCTCCAACTATAATTAAAATTTTAAAAAGTACTATGTCCACGCTGTACAAAGGGATGGGTTTGTCAGTTAACCCCTCCTATGGTATCCTCTGAAGCAGACCCTTCAAAGTTTAGCAAAGAAATTTTAATAGATTTGCATTTATAAGGTTCAATGATAACATTTATAAACTAATTTCATTAAATTCCAAAGAATTTACGTAGATGACCTATAAAGGGTTAAAGCTTTTTTTAACAAGAAAAATATATTTAAACAGTTAGTCATGAAAGACTTTTTTTTATATTACAAGAACAAAATGAAATTAATTTCATAAAATAATTACTATCTCTTAAGTGATATGGTGTTGTGTTTTTGAAAAACTGTGAAATCAGTGTAAATTATTATGCATTTAGGTGACAAGATTTCTTCAATACTGTTTATAAGTAAGATTCTAAAATAAGCATAAATTCATAAAATGTATATATTTGTAGTATTAAAAATGTACTCAAAGCATCAGTCACAAATGTAAAAAAAATCAGTTCAAAATAATTTAATAGCTTTAGATTTCAACTATAATTTAATAGGTTTTGTTTTGATTTGGTTTGATTTTCTTTCTTCAATTTGCAAGTTCAATTCTTTAACACTTCGCGGGCGGTCAACGTATTTTTACGTTTTATGCAGTCTGTCCCTGAAGCGCGGGTCACGTAAAAATACGTATTTAGTAGATTTGTGGTGGATACCTGCTAACTACCACAAATCTTCTAAATACGTATAATTATATGTATGTATGACATTATATGCGTGTTCTTTAGGTTGCTACGCAACGCTTGGAATGTTTTCTTTCCACAAGTTATGATTGTTGAGTTCCTCGGTCTTTTATTGAGTTATTTCTTCTCCAATCGAATTCCTAGCTCCAGAACAAACAAGTCGTGTTTTGTCAATCTGATGCTTGGTTTTTTATTGTTGAATACAACATTTATAAAATGAGCCGTTGTGACAAAGATAGTGATGACGAAATATGCGCTGACAGATTATCGGACTTTAATTTTAAAAATCTTTTAATTTTGTGATTTCGTAAATATATTGTTTTTTTTTTTAGTTAAATAATCATACAGTTTATATTAAAGTGTAAAATAAAAAGTTTCGTTCATAAAAACAAAGTAGTTTTAGATTTACTGCGATTTTTATGAATAATTAACTTTCACGCGATTCCCGAAAAAAACGCCCGCTGTACGCGTAAGTTTGCGATAAAGTATACCCGCATGTCAAGTGTTAATAAGGAAAATACTTTTCAACAGCTAATCAACTAAGACTTTTTATATTACAAGAACAAAATGAAATTAATTTCATAAATAATTACTATCTGCTAAGTAATATGTTGTATTTTTGATAAACTATGAAATCAGTGTAAGTTATCATACATTTAGGTGAGAAGTTTTCTTCAGTACTGTTTATAAGTAAAGTTATAAAATAAGCATAAAATATATATATTTGTAGCATTAAAAATGAATTAAAAGCATCGGTCACAAACACAAAAAAATCAGTCAAAAATCAGTTCAAAATAATTTAATAGCGTTAAATTGCAATTATAATTTAATAGGTTTTGATTTGATTTAATTTTCTTGGTTCAGTTCGAAAGTTCAATGATTTTCGAATAAGGAAAATACTTTTCAACAGCTAATCAACTAAGACTTTTTATATTACAAGAACAAAATGAAATTAATTTCATAAATAATTACTATCTGCTAAGTAATATGTTGTATTTTTGATAAACTATGAAATCTGTAAGTTATCATACATTTAGGTGAGAAGTTTTCTTCAGTACTGTTTATAAGTAAAGTTATAAAATAAGCATAAAATATATATATTTGTAGCATTAAAAATGAATTAAAAGCATCGGTCACAAACACAAAAAAATCAGTCAAAAATCAGTTCAAAATAATTTAATAGCTTTATATTTCAACTACAATTTAATAGGTTTTGATTTGATTTGATTTGATTTTCTTGCTTCAGTTTAAAAGTTCAATGATTTTTGCACAAGGAAAATACTTTTCAACAGCTAATCACGAAAGACTTTTTTCATATTACGGGAACAAACTAAAATTAATTTCATAAATATTTACTATCTGCTAAGTAATATGTTGTTGTATTTTTTATAAACTATAGAATCAGTTTAAATTATCATATATCCATATCAGAAATTTTCTTCAATACTATTTATAAGGAAAGTTATAAAATAAGCAAAAAAATTATATATTTGTAGCACTAAAAATGAATTAAAAGCACCAGTCGTAAATGTAAAAAAAATCAGTCAAACATCAATTCAAAATAATTTAATAGCTTTAGATTTCAACTGTAATTTCATAAGTTTTAATTTGATTTGATTTTCTTTCTTCAGTTTGCTTTAGTTTGCAAGTGCAACCCCTTCTTAAAAAGCAAAATACCTTTAAACATCTAATCAAAAAAGCCTTTTTTTATTACAAGAACAATATGAAAAGATTTTCCTATAGTATTCACTATTTTCTAAGTAATATGTTGCTGTATTTTTGATAAACTATGAAATCAGTGAAAATTATTATACATTCAGGTCAAAAGTTTTCTTCAATACTATTTATGAGTAAAGTTATAAAATAAGCATAAAATTTATATATTTGTAGCACTAAAAATGAATGAGACATATCAGTCACAAATGTAGAATTGTTTAATATTTTTGCTATGAGTTTTCTTTTATTACTAATAGCTTACATCAACTTTTTTGTAAATAAATATTACTTTTAAAATTTAGCTTTTAATTTTTAAATAAGTTAAAGTTTAAGCACATTTAAGTTTTAAAATATTTCCCCTACCAATGGTTGATCTTAAACATTTTTCTTTCCTTTAAGTAAAGAAATGTGTTAAATTAATATGTTTTCCAGTTTCTGAAATAATTTTTCTTTATGAATATTGTGTATTCTTAATTTTTTAATAAATTCATTTAATGTATAAATAACTCCTTGTTTGAAATGTACGTCCACTTTCTGCATAAAACGTTTTTTAACGTTTTATGCAGAAAGTGGACGTAATGAGCTAAATTTTTAACATAATTTTATTTAGATTTCATTAATTATGTTTTTTATTCAAATGTTAAATCATCAATATTTTCATTATTTTAATGTTCTAAATTTTATTCTAACTTTCTAAACATATCTGTTACTTTTTTTAATTCTGTTGGGATGTTTTCCGTAAATAAATGCATTTAACATATAAATAACTTCTTGTTTGATAGTTACTTCAACTTTCTGCATAAAACGTTAAAAAGAACTAAATTTTTCACATAATTTTATTTAGATTTCATTAATTATGTTTTTTATTCAAATGTTAAATCGTCAATGTTTTCATTATTTTAATGTTCTAAATTTTATTCTAACTTTCTAAACATATCTGTTACTTTTTTTAATTCTGTTGGGATGTTTTCCGTAAATAAATGCATTTAACATATAAATAACTTCTTGTTTGATAGTTACTTAAACTTTCTGCATAAAACGTTAAAAAGAACTAAATTTGTCACATAATTTTATTTAGATTTCATTAATTATGTTTTTTATTCAAATGTTAAATCGTCAATGTTTTCATTATTTTAATGTTCTAAATTTTATTCTAACTTTCTAAACATCTCTGTTACTTTTTTTAAACTTATAGTGATGTTTTTCGTAAATAAAATTTTTGAATCTATATAAATAACTCGTTATACATCTTTTTGGATTAATATTCTATATATTAAAGAAAAAGAACAGTTTAAACTTGTCAGCTTATTATCATTTTATCAAGTAGAATGAAACGCTATTTTAGAACAAAGAAAAATATTAACAATTAATTATCTTCTAGAATATGTCCCATTGTTTCACTGAAGTATACAGAAGAGGGAAATTAAATCTCTTTAATAGCATTTATAATTATTTGATATGATTTGTTTCAACATAGCTTGAATATTTGAGAAGGTAAAGAAACATCATTGGGTTTGCTACTAATAAAATAGTCAGAATCAAATAAAATTTAATATTCGATTGTACTTACTTATTAAACGAAATGAAATATTTATGTGATTCAGGATTAAACATAATAAATTTATTTATCATTCATATATATATTTCTCAAAAAAAAATCCATTTTTCCTCAGGGTTTAAAGCAGTTCATCTTTTTCAGCCTCGATAACTTATTATTTCCAGATATTACAAAACATCAAGCCATAAAAATTAAAAAAGAACGAGGTATCACGGACTCCTTTTTTTTTCTTTAAATGCATTGTCAGCACTGTTTTATCGGTGAATTCGTAATTAAATTCAGGAAAATTCAAAGCCAAGGATTTTTTTCATGGAGAAATCACAGAACCCCAAAACCTAAAAATTCTTACCCCCAAAACTGCCCCGGGAAAAGTAAGTCATGATGAAAACTCCGATTCTTGGTTGGTTCCCCACAGGACAAATCGCATATTAAGTAACTGTCTGCTTGCTCGATCAGCTAGAGATATGCGGTAGATTGAGCACGCGCGTGCAATATTATGCCCGGATCTTCCACCGTGCATCCACCCGGGTTTATTGAATCACGGGTAGGGGTAATTTTTTTTATTGCGCTCTTTAAAATTCGAGAGCAGATAAAGTCTTCGATACAAAATCATTCCACGGTTGCACATAGGACATGCCTCGGGTCATCATTGAAAACACCACTTTCTTGTTTGTAACGAAAGGGATAAGATAGAAGGCAGTGCAGTAATACTACAAAAAATAATAATAAATCATGTTCCTTACGACAAACTAGGCTTACTTTAAGAGCGCGCCTATAACAAAGGAATATCTGATATCTTCGGGATTCTTTTCATAAGACATATAGTAAAAGCACTTGGTGCGTAGCGGGGAAGTTTCAGCGGCAAATTAAACTTGAAGACAAAAAGGTTTTATTCTAGGATAAAGCCCAAATTACAGATCTTAACTGTATAAAGAAATCAATGTCTTACTACATAAAATTTTCCAATTTATCAATTTTAATTAAAAATTATGAAGTTTGAAATTTATGAGTTTCACTGTAAATGTATGTCAAATAAAAATAGGGATTTTAAAAACTGCTTACAAAAACATATATACAAATAAATAAAAAATTCTTTTGAATTTTAAAATATATCTATTAGAAATTTATAGACAAATTTATGCATCATTAGGATTTTATTGATCAAGTTTATATTTATATCAGCTTTCATTTAAAATTTTTTCGGATCTCATACTTCTAAAGAAGTCTTAGTTTATGTTGAAAGTATCTTTTTCGGTAGACCAGGCATTTTAAGTATGTAATCAAACTACAGAAACATTTGAAAAAAAGTTTAAAAACTCATTTCATTTCATAAAATTATGTAATAATTCGCTTTAAGGTGAGATAGTACATTTAAGGGTGATATAATTCTTCATTAGAATAGTCTATTTTTGAATCAATATAAAATGCAATATTCTAATCAGAGTACAAAAAAGTTATATTATTAACAAGGACATAATTTTAAAAAAATTGTTTATAAAGTAGTTCTTTTAAATAACACAAAATATATACACCAAGTGCTAAAAAAAAAAAATCCACTTCCGGGAACACTTTGAAATTTGTAAAGTTTATACTAATTTTTAATAAAGTATTATATATTATTTATAAAATTAGTTTATACTAATTTTTAATATCAAAATGAAGGTAATTATCTTTTTCATTCTGTGAACATTAGTTATATTGAAGTAAGCTGTATATTTTATTTCATATCACGATATAAAACAGTTTTTAATTTTCGTGCTTTAACAATTTAGAAGTATTTTTTTATTTTTTTTAAATTTCCTAAAACTTAAAAGTTTAGGATTACAAAATAAAGAATATATCTATCTTAAATTTAAAATAAAAATTTAGTTTTTAATATACATAATCCAAAAGCTATCTATAGAAAAAACAGATAGGTTTAGGAATATTATTTATCCATTTCGTCTATAATTTCTATGTTGTTTAATAAATGTTATATTTGAAATAGCAAAACAAAATAATTTATTCTTTAAGTTGATAAGAATTGATAACGTTGATAAATAATTGTTAAAAAGTTATTTTAAATGTTGTAGAGTTATTTATTTTGTGACAAATTTAATAAAGGATTAAACACTAATATTTTAATTTTTGGAAAGTACAATGTCTACTTAACTACAAAAGGGAATCTTTAAAAGTGTAAAATTCAAACTAAAATGTGAAATATATTATAATACTTAACCCTCCGAGTGGAACACACCGATTAAGAAAAGTCTCCAAAATATACGCTTTAGGTTTATTGTGTCGATGGCCAAAGGGTTCTATGATTTTTTACTTCACCCTTTGTCGACTAGAATGGAATATGGAAAACCCACCCTCGTTATTGCCCCTTTAATTCCGGTAATAAATAGATATTATAGATTGTTAATTTTTAATACACATAAAGCTCTTCAAGTCTCGAAGATCATCCCTTAAGAAATAATGGATTAAAAAGTACAAATAAAAATATTCTTTAAGAGAATTATTTAAATTTTTTTACGAAAGTTATCCAAGATATTTAAGTGGTGCAATTAGAGATACATATGTTAACGAAAGCGAAATACTTCGGAATAGTGATTTACAAAGCCATGAAAAGCTATCAGCGTCTTTGTGCCTCAGAGAGTAGGAGTGCACCCCTCAATAAATGTCAGTCAAAGAGGGATGCAGTTTCTAAACATTCGACCTGACTCTTCTACCTCAAACACTGGCAGAAATGTACATTACATCCATTTTCGGAACGTTTTTGGAGGTCGAAAATTGTACTTGACAACCGCTTTGAAGACATCATCGGTTTGGCGGCATTGTACGTTCAAACCGTTTAGAGGGTTAAAAAACATACTAAATATATTGAATGGTTAATGTATCATTAAAAATTGTGTTTTGTTACATATCTGTGTTTTAAAACTGAAAAATAATGTTTTTCAATTTGAAAATTTTGTTATCAAATTACGAAAACATTCCAAACTTCAAAATGTTCCAGGTTAATTATTTTGTTTTCAACAACTCGCTAAAACTTTCGAATATTATCTATTAATGTGTTTGTTGTAAAATGATACAATTTTTCTTAAAGTGTAGAGTACTTTCTTGAGTTACATAGGATTTAAAATCATGGAATAAAAAGAAGAAAGGAAAAGAAGTTCTAAAACGAAAAAGAAGAAAAAAGAAAGAAGTTTAAAAGAAGTTTAATTTAATAGTCAATTAATTTAATAGTTTAAAAAGATCTTTAAAAAAAAGTTATAAACATTTTATAATTTTAAATAACTGTGTTAAAAATATAAACTATCCTCAATGTAATTGAAAATAGGTAAACAATTTTGTTTCTATATAAATTTTAAACATTCATTAAATGAAAAATGAAACAACTAACATGCGATACACTAGAAACATTTTTAACAATTGTTATCAAACGTTGCAAATTTTACAAAAAAAATATTTTAATCCAATATTTTTTCTACAATATTTTGGTATTATTTTTTAATGCCACAAAAGTACAGTTAAAAGTTTAATGTCTTAAAAAATCAAATTCAAAATATCTTGTACCTTTAATTGATTATAACGAAAAATGTAAAACATTTACAGCAGAAAAATTTAGATTAAAAAGCATTGTATGTTATAGTATGTCCACATAAAAATTTGCTGTAGACTGTAGGTATAACCAGAAATTTAAAATAATTCAATCTTAAAATTACATTCTGTAGAATATTTTAACAATATAGAAATACTTTTGATTTAAAAATGTTCAGAAACGGACATCAAATATCATTTATATATTAAAAGTAATTTACACTTTTTTAAATGTATAATAAATAAATAGCTTCTCAAAAAGATAATTGAAATAAAATTGTATCTGGTGTATTAATATTTTCCAAGAATATTCAATATAAATTTAAATTTCTATGTTATTAAGAAGTAATAAATTAATACTGTTTTGAATAAATTTATGCCCTTACGTTTGAATGATCAAATATTTCCTCTCAATTCCAACGTACATCACAATTATTATCTCAGATATATTCGCTTATTTAATTAATTGGAAACGTAATATCAGTGAGTGAAGTTTAATTGTCTATGTTTGAAATTTTCTTTTTACGTTCATAATCTATAATATTAATCAATATCATTCCGAGAATACTGTTCTGAAAAATTAATTTTCTGTGCTAGTGTGTATAACGTATTTAATTATTTAAGAAAATATTTCTTTAAGATTTTCCTTTTAAGATTGAAAAATATCCTCGTCAAATATTCATTAATAGTGTACTGCTAAGCAGAAGGATAGATGCTAGATTTTAATCTAATTACTTCAAATTCGGTTAATATATTCTTTTCTTGAAAAATATAAATATTATCGATTATTGTAAATGAATCAACCTCTTTTCATTTGAGTTTACAGGTATCATTAATTAAGAATTGCTTATTTTTTTACAAAGGTTTTTGTCTTGTTTATTATTGGCTGCTGAATAATTGAGTTCACATTTTGTTCTGATTTTTCCAGGTTAATATATCAGATGACTCGTGAATTAATAAAATATATATTCGATTAAATATAAGATAAAATATTTATGTTTATGTTGTAATTATAAATGACAACCGACAGACGCTGCCTTCGTTCAAGTGATTTTCATATGTATTTCGGAATATTATACATATGTATTATTGAAGTCTTTATAGGAAATGATGCATCACAATAGTAAATATTTCATTATTTATACACATTCTCAGTGTTTTACATTCTTTGCTCTCTCCTGATACTCAGAACCCTCTCATTTTGAAAATAATTTCTGCAATAATTAACCTTACATCCATGGGAATCTCGTTAATTTTTAGCTGGATTTCCGCTCACGTCGGCATCAAAGGCAATGAACTTGTAGATAAAGCTGCAAAATCTGCTACTAATTACATTAATTCTGGTATTCTTTATTCACACTTAAAAAATTACATCAAAAAATTAATACATGCTAAATGGCAGAAATGTTGGAATAACGTGTCGTCAAATAAATTGCGAGAAGTAAAATCAAAAATTACCAAGTGGCCCCAACTCCCTTCTAGGAGACAAGACGTAATACTCACTCGTCTACGAGTGGGTCATTGCAGACTTACCCATGTCCATCTTTTGCTGGGTGAAGATCCTCCACAGTGTGCTTATTGTAAAACACCTTACACAGTCGCACACATTTTGTCATCGTGTTGTTGTCTCAAATCAATGTATATAAAATTCTTTAAAAATTTATCGCCGAATCTTGACACAATCATCGGTGAAACGCCACATCCTGGCTTGTTTCCCTTTCTTCGCTGTACAGGTTTTTATTATGAAATATGAATTTGTGTTTTTTTGCACGTTAATCTCTACTTCAATTTTTAATTTTCAATTTAACAATTTTTTGATTTTCAATTTCTCAATTTTCAATTTTATTTTTTAATTTTCTTATAATGTATTAATCTATCTTGTATATATTTGCAATGTATTATCTCCGTTTGTTTGACTTTTATGTGTTTTTAACGTGTTAATTTATAGTTTCGTCTATTTCATCCTCAAAATTCCTTTCACTATTACTTTGTTCTCTATTTTCGTCTTGTTTGGCACAGTTTGTCCTTTCAGGAATTAGCGCCATTAAATTCTAACCAACCAACCAACCAACCAACATATGTATTTCGGTATTCAGAAAAAAAACATTCAACAAAAAAATAAAATTTCAAGAATATTTCTAGAACAGTTTTAAATAAAAAAAAGTAAATACTTTCACATTCATTGAACAACAGTCAAGATATTTGTAACTGCTCAAAGAACTATAAAAGGTGAAAAAAATCCCAACCACAACTGGGTGGCTGGAACTTTTGTTTCCCATGGTTTTGAGTTCAAGACACATATACCCTCAGACAACATCAGTCAAGGCGTATTCAATAGCTCAAATAGCTGTATAGGCTGAGGGAAAATCCTGACACATAGAAAGGGGGATCAAGCCACAATATACAGTATTTATTAAGCTCTTCTAGAAGAGGATACAATGGTTAAAGACTGTTACAAACTAATATGGCAAGCACACAAGTGTGAGAAGAGAGTAGAAAAAGAAAGAATCAAGTCTGAATAACAAAGTGAAATATTAAAGCCGCAAAGGTATGGCTATAATTAGAAACTAAATACTACACAAGTGCGAAACACGTGCAAAAAAATTACAGTTGAACAACATACAGTTTTTAGACAAAAGTATATTCCTTTTTATCCCAAACACTTTTAAGGCTTCTAAAAACAATATTAACACATTGTGTGTGGGTACCTTTCGCTGCGGAATTGTACCGGGAGCAGGCGTTTTGAGGGTAAATTTAGTTGAGTTAAATCTCAATAGATCGAAATTTATTTAATTTTTTAAACATCTTTTCGTATTTTATATTGAAATATATAAACATTGAAATATTTTATAATAGTATCGTAAATATGAAAAATAAAATAGAAATAGTAGTATATAGTGTTCAATTTTTTTGATTATGTTATGTATAAAAAATTTTACTTTATAAAAAAATGAAAGACAAGAACATTCGGCTTCTTTCCCTTTATATGCTGTTATTTTTACACATAAGCAAACCATGTTGTTATACTAACCCGTACTAGTACGTGACCCGCACTCAAGTATCAATCGTCAGAAAACGTACTAGTACGTGTCCAGCATACAATGTGTTAACCAAAATATTAAAATCATTATAATTAATTCAAAATTTCAGTCAACAAACCATACTAAAGATTACTAACAGAACATTAACTTAAGTGAGACGATCATCAAAATACTTACCAAAAGCATCTTAAAGCGTAAATAGGGTAAACAATTATAGAAAAATTTTCATTTAATTCATTATAAATTATTATGCATTTAGGCATAAATAATTGCTATTAATTTTTATAATAATTCCGCAGAAATTCTGAAGTACCCCGTTTTATGCATGTATGGATGAAAATGGTAACTTTATCAGAGAATAAATGTGTGGTAATTGGGAGTATAAAGCCTGCTATATTTACGAAGGAAAACCAGGAAACTACTATAACCGAAAACCCACCCTGTTTCTAAATCTAAGAACAAATTAATATTCTGAATAATACCAAAGTATATCTTTTCTAACTACTATTTTTTCAGACCACTGTAGCAAATCTTTTTCCCTCATTTTAGCTTTCACAGCAGAATTAAAGCAAGGAATTAATTCCCTACTACAATTGAATACAGGAGACTGAGCAAAACGGTTAGGGCATTCATTTCACAGGACACTCACATGAGCCTTAACTCCAATAAATTCAAAAGACTTATCATTAGCAGCCTTAAGTAGTCATGAATCTTACAAATTTCACTAAGTTTAGGATAAAAAATATTAATACTCAGCAAATTTTTTATATGAAAATATTATTATATTCTCTTTCCTATTTAAACATCAGAAAATCGCTTCATAAATGGCAAAATCTGAGCCTAAAAAACAGAATCGAAGTTACTTATTTTGATCACTTCATCATATAATACTATACGGCAAATATAAATATACAATATGTATTTTTATGGATAAAAGGTTGGCAACAACTTTCAGATTGATCCCAAAACTTAACGAAATATTTATAGAATTAATAGCAACCTTTAAGGTTTTATAACCTACATGATCATAATAGATTAAACAGTTATATATCTCAGGATAAGAGATTATGCCTAGATTCATAAAATTTTATCATTTCTTTTAGCTTAATTTCAAAATTTAGTTTGAAATGGTCATAGCAGCCCAAAGACCAAAATTTCATAGATTTTAGTTATTTCATGCAGACACAATCTTTGGGTCACCATGATTGTTTAATAAAATAAACTATTCCCAAACAGTAGAAAACAATTTTGCTTCTACTATCACAGAGTTTTATGCTATTCCTATAAAATGTTTGATAAAACACCCACTAAATTTTGCCAACCCTGTAAATGCTCCTTTATTTTTAATATTTCTACATCAAGCTTAGATACGTCCTAACCATGCTGAACCATAATAGATTTTTCTACATATAAATGTAACGCAAAAGTCCGGCAAATTGAGATAAGCTTACTAACAATTTATGATCCAGTGGATTCTAACATTCGTTAACAGAATCCAAAGTTGACAGCCCATTAGCAAACACAGTAACGAAAGCATCATGCGCATTAAACGATATTTAAATTTTGTTTGCAAGTAGAGTCCAAAGATGGGAACTCAGACACGAACCACGTGGGCAGACTATTTACTAGGTTCTAACATTCGTCAACAGAATCCAAAATTGAGAGCTCATTAGCAAAAACAGTAACAAAGGCATCATACGCATTAAACGATGTTTAAGTTTTGTTTGCAAGTAGAGTCCAAAGATGGGAGTTCAGACATGAACCAGGTGGGCAGACTATTTGTCAATTTCGAAGTTCCCATCCAATAACTGCTATCAATTACAAAACTAACCAACACATTACAGAGATAACTCTTGACTATTTTAACTAAATATAAGCTAATGCCACTGGAAGCAAGAAAGTAGTTAATCAACTCCATGCTTGCTTTGTCAAATTCGCTCACAATATCTAATGATATCAGTGGGATATATTTGGCAGTTTGTTTAATTCTAACAGTATATTATTATCCAAAAGATTTTACCTGGTACAGTCAAAAGACTAATTGGTCTATAAGAAAAAATAATTTGGCCTGTTCTATTTTCTTATAAAAACCGAGCAAGCATATTTTCAACATTTAGGAAAATACTGTAGCAGAACGAGTTCGTTAACCTCTTCCCTGTTTTGCCCGTACGCAGTACGGGCACAGCTTTCGGGCCTTTATTGATTTGCCCTTACGCCGTACGCGCAATCTGATTTCTATTTCTCTTGCACTGTTTTAGGCCGTATTTTTTTCCAATTTTAGTAATAAATTATTCGTATAGATGCCGACAGTTGTCCAGTAATTGATAGTTTGCAGTTTATTGTATTTTCTACTCTGATTGGTTCAAAAGCGTGGGATTTTTCGCATTTTTGTATCAGAAGACGAATTGTTATCTTTTAGTGTATAACTTTCTGGTTACATTTTACTAACCGCCTGATAATTTTATTGATGTAAGAGTTGAATAATATATTTTTACTTTTAAATAATGGATAATTCAAAGAGTATGGAGCTAATTTCTTGTGATTCGAACTGTGACTCGGAATCAGAAACTGAATTATCTGTAAATGATAGTAGCGAAAATTTACTAGATCGCCTGGATAGTAGTGACTCTGCGAGTAGTACAGATGGAATCAGTCAAGCAAGACAATTTTTTTAAATTAATTGTGATAATAGTTTGGATCCTCCTCCTAGATTTGCTTTCACTGGAATTCCAAAAATTAACTTGGATATCGATGAAACTAAAGGTTAACTTCAGTTCTTTGATTCTTTCATAGAAAGAAAAAAGTTGTAATACATGCTTCAAAATAATAGAACTGTTAACTTTAATAACATATCTTTACTTAAAAATGTAAAATAAACAAAAAATGCAATAAAAAATGTGATATTTTTTTACCAAATTCTGGAAAAAATGAAATTGTCAAAAGGTTAAACATGCAACCAAAAAATCGGAAATAATATTTTTTATTAATTTGCGAATCTATACCATCATACCCAACGTTTCTTAGATATTGTTTTAATTCAAAGTAATCGACATTACTGAAAGCAGCTAAATAAACTGTTATTTATTTACTATTACTAGTTTTTTTCTGAAAACTAGTTTCTTCTTAGTTAAGTGCTAATTAAGAAGTTCTGTATACAAATGATGATCTTTACCTCCAAAACACGCGGATAATTAGTGGGTTTTTTTCAAATTGCTAACTCGCTCAAATTTAGAAAATGGGGGTAATGTATAACAAAGAAGAAGAAATAACACAAATAGGAAAAAATTCCAATTTCAAACAATGGACTTAGAGCCCTTTAAATCAGAAGTCAAGATAAAATTAACCCGTTACTATATCTAGAATAAATTTGGAGATGTAATTAGCAATGCTAACTCTTTACATTAGTACTCTTCCTTTCACTCTCTAAAATTGATGAAATGTCTAACTTAACACAACTTGAAAAGTATATTTTTGTTATTTCTTCGAAATTGAATAGCGATTTTTCATGAATATCGTGCCATTGTCTCATTCTTTTAAACTTCTACCCATCACTTCCATTCTTGATGAATTTTGGATGAATTCACACATTTCAGGTTTTCGGCTACTTTCATAAATTTTCAGAAGTTTATGAATTGCTAAATCAGTATGCCTTAATCATTCTCTTCTCAGCATAAGAAGAATATAAAACCAAGAAAGTGTTCTTACATATGTAATAGGTTTCATCTGCTTGATAAGTATACTTTGATCGTAAGAATAGTAAGGATTTTAGAAATGCTCGAGTATATCAAAGCAAAAGGAAGCTCAATAAGAACAGACACCTAGCAATTGTATTTGAGTCTATTCCCTTTGTACAGCTTCGGTTATTCTTCTGATAGTCAACAATATTCAATAGCAAGAAAATTATATATACAATAGTCAATATTCATCTGTTATTTTGAGATTCCCATGGTTATATAATGATAGGATTGTTAGGATATACACAAATCTAATAATTTATGCTTAGCTAGGAGATTCTGGTATCACTAGTTTTCACGTACGAAAACATTATCCTGTGGTGAATATTTAAAAGTCAAATATTGGATTAGTTGATTCAAAGTTTTGAAACCAAGTTTTTGTACTCGTAGACTAATGAAAAAGTTTTTTTTTCGGAACACTATGACTATTTATTTTAGGACCAGCACTGAAACGACTAAAGGTATCTTGAACTAAGAGAAATTGTCCTCAACACTCACAAATCTAGTATAATTAGCAGTTATTAGATTAGTTGATTCAAAGGTTTAAAATCAAGTTTTTGTACTCGTAGACTAATGAAACAATTTTTTTTTTTTTGGAAGACTATAACTATTTATTTTAGGACCAGCACTGAAACGACTAAAGTTGTCTTGAACTGAGTGAAATTGTACTCAACACTCACAAAACTAGTGTAATTAGCAGTTATTGGATTAGTTAATTCACAAGTTTGAAATTAAATTTTTGTACTTGTAGTCTAATGAAACAGTTTTTTTTTCGGAAGACGATAACTATTTATTTTAGGACCAGCACTGAAACGACTAAAGGTGTTTTGAACTAAGTGAACTTGTCCTCGACACTTACAAATCTAGTATAATTAGCAGTTATTGGATTAGTTGATTCAAAGGTTTGAAATCAAGTTTTTGCACTCGTAGACTAATGAAACAGGTTTTTTTTCGGAAGACGATAACTATTTATTTTAGGACCAGCACTAAAACGACTAAAGGTGTTTTGAACTACGTGAACTTGTCCTCGACACTTACAAATCTAGTATAATTAGCAGTTATTGGATTAGTTGATTCAAAGGTTTGAAATAAAGTTTTTGCACTCGTAGGCTAATAAAACAGTTTTTTTTAACTATAACTATTTATTTTAGGACCAGCATTGAAAAATGACTAACGAAGTCTTGAACTAGGTGAACTTGTCCTCAACACTCACAATCTATATAATTAGCAGTTATTGCAAAATTTTATTTCCCTTACTAAAAAACAATTCCGATTAATGGAATAAAGTTTCACACAATACATTACTTTTGTTAAAACATATTTACAAAATTATTATTATTTGATTAATTTATTTTAACACACATCGCAGCAGCATTTGTTCGAACTGCATTTTACGGGAAAGACAGCCCCATATTTGTAAATAACTTAACTGATCTGATACCGTGTGATTGATTTTAAGGACTTGGAAATTGTTAAGGTGATGACTGACTGAGTGTCTAGACCAGCCGCACGTATAAGTGGAGTACCAATGAGAAATTAAGAATTCGAATAAAAACTATTTCCTCCTGCTAAATATTTTTATTTTGAATAAAAAAAGGTGTAAATATTAAATAAAAATGCTAATTAGGCCATCATGCCAAAGGGACCACACTTGGTCGAAGATCTGGCCAACATGTTGTCTTAAAAAGAAAATGGTCTTATAACTGCCGCAGAAGATAATAAGCTCCACCATATATATATATATATATATATATATATATATATATATATATATATATATATATATATATATATATATATATATATATATATATATATTTATATATATATATATATATATATATATATATATATATATATATATATATATATATTTATTTATATACATATATATATATATATATATATATATATATATATAGAGAGAGAGAGAGAGAGAGCTTTTGTCGTCCTATTATATTACTGTAATATCTAGGTAAAATTTCTATACTATAATATCTAGGTAGTGCTGAATATTGAGTTTATATATTCAAAAATAAGTATAGGGAATATGAAGCATGCACATTAAGAATATCTGTAAAATATCAAAAATAACTTCAAAACATTTAAATTTATCCGTACATGAGCTAAATTTGAATTTACTGTATTTAGATACAAAGTATGCAAAAGAAGATTTTTTTCTATTCTTCTTTAGACGAGGGATCTCCTGTGAGTTATTTTACGATCTTTTTTATTCTACTTATTTATAAATATAAGTTTCTTGCACGCCAAAAGCACATTTTGAACATCAAGATTTCTCCTTTGTGTTATCCTACAATTTAAGAAAGAGCTTGAAAAATAAAAGCATTAAGCACCCTTTTCTGTTAAGCATATACATATTTTTTAAATTATGAAAGCATGTTTTAAACAGATATTTATTATATATTAATTTTTATCTAATAATTATGCAAATTTTCAAGGAAATTTATTATTTAAAAAATATATTAAAACTATATCGTATGTAATAACTGATTTCTTTCCTTTAATTTTTATACTACACAATGATGAAATAAAAGCTACAAACCAGAAAACACAATTACTCTCTTTTTCTAAGAATGAAATTCTTAATTGGCAATTCTTTCCATTTTTCAATGCAGTTCTTGTGAGATTTGAGTGACTCATTAGAACTTTTAAACCCTGCCATAGACACTTTTCACTTCCCATCTAGTATTTTTAGCACCTGAAACTACTCAGCTAGAATGATTGTCAAGGAAATCAGAGATTTTTCGCTCAGGAGTTGAAAATTATTCATCCCATAGGTGACACATATAAGAAACTGACTTCTTTCCTTTAATTTTTATACTACACCATGATGAAATAAAAGCTACAAACCAAAAAACACAATTACTCTCTTTTTCAAAGAATGAAATTGTTAATTTGCAATTCTTTTCATTTTTCAATGCAGTTCTTGTGAGATTTGAGTGACTCATTAGAACTTTTAAACCCTGCCACAGACACTTTTCACTGCCCATCTAGTATTTTTAGCACCTGAAACTACTGAGCTAGAATGATTGTCAAGGAAATCAGAGATTTTTCGCTCAGGAGTTGAAAATTATTCATCCCATAGGTGACACATATAAGAAACTGACTTCTTTCCTTTAATTTTTATACTACACCATGATGAAATAAAAGCTACAAACCAAAAAACACAATTACTCTCTTTTTCAAAGAATGAAATTGTTAATTTGCAATTCTTTTCATTTTTCAATGCAGTTCTTGTGAGATTTGAGTGACTCATTAGAACTTTTAAACCCTGCCATAGACACTTTTCACTTCCCATCTAGTATTTTTAGCACCTGAAACTACTCAGCTAGAATGATTGTCAAGGAAATCAACGATTTCTCGCTCAGGATGTGAAAATTATTCATCCCATAGGTGACACATATATGAAAATCCATCGGTAAGGTTCGCATTATAAGAAAACCACTAAATATATGCCAAGTTAATAGAAAATTCTGTAGGAGGGTGACAATTTTTAATTAATGTTAAAATATTTTTAATCGCGTTTCAAAAAAGGTGTACTAAACTTACTCACTAATAATTTAGAATATATTTTTCTCAATATTTTTTAAATGAAAAAAATAGCATATTTTATCTCGTGATAAGTTTTTTTAAAAAATCTTAAAATTCTAGCTAGCTACAAAGAATTTTTTTTTTGCAATAGATTAAATTGAGCGATAGGAATCCAATATAACAGGTACTGACCCACCGTAAGAATATGTATAATTTTTTTAATGTTATATATATATAGACAGAGATAGATAGATAGATAGATAGATAGATAGATAGAGATATAGACTCTTAGACAAAACACCGAAACATCACGACGCACCAAGAAGTTGCCGTTTAAATTGAACACTAATTGATATGCATACGACGGAAAACGCAAAGTTTTAAAATTTAGCTGATAATGAATGAACACGTGTCGCTGCAGCACATCTTATTTGAGCAACATGCAGTACATTTAAAAGAAGAAATTTCAGTTCCAGGTCATAAATTCTTTGCAAATTTCATTCCGTGTACTCAGGTAACCAGTCTATATGCCACGTTACAGGTGCTCGAACGATATACGTAGATGTCAGCATTTGAGAGTTACGTGTAATAGAGCTCAAAGAAGCCGGTTAGTTTAAACGGTGATGGCATCGATATTTGGCAGTATCGATGCCATTATTAAACGATGTTGTCAGGAAAGAATGAAATATGACCTAATACAGCGTCAAGACGGAAATGGTCGACCAAGCGTCAGAGTGGTACTCACAGCCTCAGATTCATCATTATCATCGATTTTACGTACAACTAATAATTCAGCGACCACAAGGACCATTCACAGACGTCTCAAAAAAAGGAGGCTGAGGTTACGGTGTTCCTCTGTGCAACGATAAGCTCGTTTGCCGTGGCTTCTGGCTTTTTCGAACTAGAATGTCACTGGCTAGAGTAGAATAGTCTTCAGTGATAAACCTCGCTTTGAACTGAGCCCCCATGACCAGACAAAATGAGTCTGGAGACTCTCCGGACATACCAGCCTATCTTCCGGCATAAAGGTCAACAACCAGGAGTGATGGTTTGAGGTGCCATTTCAGTTTGTATTTAAGGCTCTCTTCTTCAGAAAAATGTTTACTTCTACCGTTATTTTATATAAGATGTACAATTTCCTTTGAGCGAAATATATATATCTAACACGGTAAAAATCAATCCTCAAGTAACATCAAATTATTGTATTTACTTTCCCGTGCATCTTAGCAAAACAATGGGCAAACAGAAGCTTAGGCAGTATATTGACTATTGAAGTAAACAGTTGTCGCACATTGAAGAAATCATCGAGTCTGTAAAAGCACTTAAACTTTTATTAAGTTAAGGGAACGATGTGTGGTTCTTTCAATGGCAGAAGACAGAATTATCATGCAATTCGTGGATAACAGGATTAGACCCCAGAGCGAGACGCGGAGATCAAATTTTTTCCAGAGAGAGTAGCTTAAGCAGCTCTCTCAACAGTAGAAAGGAGCGTTGATCATTGAAAAGTGAATCGGGGAGTTCGAAAATACGGAGAATAGACATAAAATTTGCATCTACTGTAGAGAAAGCTTTGGCAAATGGCTTGGAAGAATTTTAAGTCTTGGACACTCCTTTACTTAAGATATTTTGTGGCTGGAAAAATAGATTTGAAGGAATAATAATGGGAAGAGGAGAATATTAAAGAGATACTAAAATGTAATATTTTATATGTATTACATAGAAGCACACACACACACACACACACACACATATATATATATATATATATATATATATATATATATATATATATATATATATATTTATATATATATGTATATATATATATGTATATATATGTATATATATTTTATATCTATTTGTATATATATATATATATATATATATATATATATATATATAATATATATATATATAAAATATATATATATATTATATTATACATATATACATTTAATATATATATATATATATACATATATACATATATATATCTATATATATAATATATATATATATATATATATAAAGTTCTCTCAAAGTGTTTCTTAGGTTTTGTTATATGATTCATATCAAAGATCTGCATTGTAAAAAATAGTAATAAAATGATTAATTAAAATGAAAATTGGATTTCTGATAAGTTTTCTATATTATACATATTTATATTATTTTTTATAATTTTGATATTCTTTAGATTGTTGAATAAGGCAAATTATATTTAATCTATAATATACTCTGTATAAATATTATTTTTAAATTTTCTATTCAATAATTTTACTTTCTTTTAGTTCATAACTCTGATTACTTACACTTTTCTTCAATGAAGCGTATTTTTTTATTTTGCCCTGGAGAAAGAGACAAAAAAAATGTACTTTTAAATTAAATTTAGAACTTGTATGAAAAGGAATATTTGAAAAATAAGTTCATTTGGACAAAAAAATAACGTTCAAGAAAAAAAATTAAATTGCATTACCTTCCACATTCCTCAAATTAAATTTTTAGAAATTAAGTCAATTACATAAAAGCATACATAAGGCATTTTTCATGAAATCCATCGTTATAAATTTAAAGATATATTCTGAAAAAATATATAATATATAATATTTACTTTTCTTTATACATTTTTCTCGTACAAACTGATAAAAATTTCTATTACATTTAATTATTCTATGCTTTGTCTCAGTATATAGATAAACCTTATTTAGAAATTTTTCTCAATAAAGGAGTAATTTACTTTTGTTTCGAGTTCAATTTCTCTTTTACTTAATTTTTCTCAATGAAGACTTTTTTATTTAAAACTGTATGAAGAGAAAAAGGAAAATATTTTTTAATGAAACAGTAAACAGTGTATGTTCTTGTGCGTTTTAAAAATAAGTTCTTTTTAGTGTTCAAAAAATAACGAATCTTTAAAAAAAAATAAAATTCATTATTTTCATATTTCTTACATTCAAAGTAATTCAATAATATTTAATATAATATTTATAAAATTCATCATTATATTATTTATATATTTATATATAATATATATATATATAAAAACATAAGATAAATTTTTCTATAAAAGTTCTGAAAAAAGTAAAAGTGTAACTCTATGTATTATTTTTTTCTAAAATAAAAAGGAGAATTTTATTTCCCTTTTAGTGTTCAAGAAGCATATCTTAATTAACGAATCTTTAACTAAAAATAAAATTTTCTTTTTTTTTTTCTTGAAGTTTCAAATAATTCAATAATATTTAGTTCTTTTATTTCAATTTATAATTTTTTATTTAAATTTTGTTGAGATGAAGAGTGATATGTATTTTGTAAATGTACTATGTATTGAAAAAGATGAATCATTTTTTAAGTAAGAGAAGTTCTGTACCCGAAAGAGTAAAAGTGTAACTACAGTGTATGTTCTTGTGCGTTTTCTAAAATATGATGTTTTTACTTTCCTTTTAGTGTTCAAGAAGCATGTCTTAATTAACGAATCTTTAACTAAAAATAAAACGTTCTTTTCCTATTTTTTTCATATTTCTTACAGGTTTCAAAAGTAATTCAATAATATAAATATAATATTTTATTTAACAATTTATAATTTTTTATTTTATATATATATATATATATATATATATATATATATATATATATATATATATATATATATATATATATACATATACATATATATATATATATATATATATATATATAATATATATATTGTTGAGATGAAAGAAAGTTCTGTACGGTAGTACTATATGTACTTATATATTCTATGTATTTAAGTGTTCAAGAAGCATATTAATTAACGAATCTTTAACTAAGAAAATTTTCTGTACGAAAAAAAATGTAATTTAATATAATATTTTATTTAACAATTTATAATTTTTTATTTTATATATATTGTTGAGATGAAAGAATGATATGTGCGGTATGGGTTGTGATATGTATTCTATGTATTGTAATTAAAGATGAATTATAATTTCTAACTTAAGAGAAGTTCTATACCCGAGTGAGAGAAAGTGTAACTCCCGTGTATGTACTTATACATTTTCTAAAATAAGATGTTTTTCTTTCCCTTTTAGTGTTCAAGAAGCATGAGCTAATTAACGAATCTTTAAGTAAAAATAAAACGTTCTTTTCCTATTTTTTTCATACTTCTTACAGGTTTTTTAAGTAATTCGATAATATTTAATATAATATTTTATTTAAAAATTTATAATTTTTTATTTTCTATATACATGGTGTTTCATATTTAATGGGA
>CM063504.1:113367123-113399623 GCA_032207245.1 Pardosa pseudoannulata | reverse complement strand
TTCGTAAATCATCTCTCTATTTCAAAGTCCTTTTTAAGACGTCACCTGCGCCATTTTCATTTATTCGTGGTGGAACTAAGCGTGGAGGCTGCTGACAGCTCATTGTCTTCGCGCCAACTGTCCTTATCTCTCTGCATACTCATCAAAGTCTTCCAATATCCTTCCGCTTGACAGGATTATCCTAAAAGCTTATGTGAGCACGGTTTTTTTCATTTATTTTGTTATTATCAAAGAGTTCCCTTTTAAACCATCCCGACTCGCTTAATTTTTTCCACCCCCTCCCCTTTTTAGACCTATATAATATATATAATATAATATATATTATATATATATATATATATATATGTATATATAGAGAGAGAGAGAGAGAGAGAGAGAGATAGTTATATATATTTAATATATATATAGTACAATTATGAGGAAAATATGAAGATGTGAATATAAATAATATACATATGAAATCGATAGTTTACACGTACAGCTAAAAGAAATTATATCTATGATTTTATGATGATTTTCTCATTTCGCCCGTTACTGCCAATACCGTTAAAATTCAAAAGATATAGTAATTGCAATAAGAGTAAAGAAATTGTTGCATATTTTAACATTGCATTTTGTCTAATATTCCGTTCAAAGAGGAAGACTATTTATTTTTGTGAAAAAAACCATATGCTTAGTATGAGTTTCAAGCAAAATTTTTACAGAATAAAGACATTTAAGGACTGAAAAGTGAAATATAGAATTTTTTTTCACTCTCTTTAAAATTCCAAAAATAGAGTAGGACAAGGAAAGAACAAAATTATATTTTCTTTTACAACTCGGTTGCTTTACATACTGCTTGTGGTTTGTTTTGATCTCATTTATGTTCTTACTTCTCTTTTCGAAAGAACATAAAGGTATGTGATATAATAAATCTTGTGGGAGGTACAGAATTGTTTTTGCCGTTTTTAATAAAGGCGGAGAAAATATGTATTTTTCAATAAGACATGTTGGTTTTGTGAGAATTGCTTCAAATTATTTTTCCAAAAGATAGTGAGTTGAATAAAAAATTATTATTTCATAAAGGTGCGTTTAACTTTATGGTACTATATGCATTCCTCTGACTAAAAGAAAAAAGAAAAAGAAAAACATTAATTTTATCTCTAAATGAATGTTTATCCCTTAATTTGACAAGATGTTTTTTCAAATATTTTTTAATTTTTGTTATTTTCCCATGTCTGTATAGACATTAGGATCTCTGTAAACTAAACAAAAAAATATATCATTTTCCATTTTTCAGATAATTAATGTGTGCTGTGGCGAACACTGACAATTATGTTATATAGTGGTTATAAATATACATGTCCGGTGTAGCGGCCAGACTTAGCGAAATTAAGGGTTATATATATTTTTATTGTATAATTAAGACTTTAGTTGTAATTATTCTTTTGGGTCAAATATTTTAATTGTGTGTGGGATCTATATTCTTAATGAAAGAATGCTTCAATGGCTAGGAAATTTATAAAAAAAAATATCATCTAAAAACTGGTTAAATTTTCATTTAATAATATAGGTTTATATTCAGGCATATAATTTATCATTTTATATAGGACTATCTGCTAAATCTGTGTAACAAATTTTAATGAATTATAGTTTGATATAATATCCTAGAAAAATAATATCCTACAAAAATTTAATGGGTCTATAATTGCTCATTAATTAATTGTAACAATAAATTACATTCGGTTCAGCTTTTTTTTACCTTTTCCCGTGAGCCATAGTCAATGCATAGAGGACGGGTTAGGATAAGACCGGTTTGATCTAGGAAGAAATTTCAGACTTCTCCCAACCAATAGAAAGACTCATTGGTTTGGCAGGATTCTAACACCTCCGTTCTTGAGTGGACCACTGTTTTTTTTCTCCATGGGGCAGTCTGATTTTTTTAGCTGACAAGGTTGTTACCAGAGAAGAGAAGAGGGTGAACGCTGCTGGCATCTGCTGTTTGCGGGATAGACATTTTTTGGAGCGACACGAGAAAAAGGAAAAGAGAAGCCATTTTTTAGGAGACAAAGACGAGTAGAGACGAGTCTTCGATATCTACAAATGATAAGTTGTATTCCAGTTATATTCCTTAGGCATTTAATTATAAAAAAACATTTAATCAAGACATATTTGTCCAGTGTTTTTAATGAGTTTTAATTGCTTCTTTCTCAAACACTAGGCCAACATAACATTATTTTTAAATTAATCTATCCAGTTGTGATATCTATCACAATTTTAACATATGATAGCAATAATATTTTTTTTATTGTCAAATGGACAAACTTACCATTTAAGAAAACTACGTTGAGTAACAAAAACATTTTAGACTTTATACTGCAATTTATGTGATAAAATAATATTCGTTCTTTACAACTTGCAATGATATTGATACCATATCTGTAAACATCGTAGAAACTTGCCGTATATGGCATTACACTATCATGGTTAGAATACATGTGTATAGCTGCATTAAATCGGCATTAATTATGATGACCTGCTTCATAATGCTTCAAACAGCATTAAAAAATCGATATCATATGTATAATTAAGATAAGATACGGATAATTTGAACTAAATACGATTATTTAGTATGCTAGTGAAAGTTAATTAGTCCATTGTTTTATTAGAATGATTCTAGCCTAGTGCAAATGTAGTACTAGTACTAAACTTTTGAATAATTGTATTATCGAGAAGGATCAAAAGTTTAGATAGTATAAATATGATAAAAAGGAGTAGAAGTTTATACTAAATATCCAACCCGAGACAATTAGGGTTATTGTAAAGGTTATTCTGTGCATCTACATTGAATTCATTGAACCTCATTGGACTTATAAAGTGAAAATAAAGTAAGCTAAAGTAATTGATTAACACAAAATTTCTTGTAGATCTGTTGATTAAGATTATTGCTATTATTTTCTTAATGAATAGTTCATTACACAGGGTTATACTCGTTCCAATGCAGTCCATACAACTAGATGCAATAAGATAAACAATCAGGCAAAGGTGTATATTTAGTACTGGAATCAACGAATTTTAATCCTTTTTATAAATATAAATACAATTATCCATTAGGAATTAGATATAATAGATATATATAGATTTTATGAGTACTTCTGTAACGAAATATTATTATATAATTCTTAATCAAATGGCTGGATACCACCTTTCTGTAGAAATGACAACGTTCTGTAATTAAGTCAGTCTCAAGCTCCTTGAATCGATAGGCATTCAAGGAAATATATATATATATAGTATATATTTATATATATATAAATATATATATATATGTATAATATATATATATATATATATATATATATATATATGTATATTATATATATATCTATATATATATATATAGTATATATATATATATATATATATATATATATATATATATATTATATATATATATGTATATATATATATATATGTATATATATATATATATGTATATATATATATATATATATATATATATATATATATATATATATATATATATATATATATATATATATATATATATATATATATATATATATATATATATATATATATATATATATATATATATAATAAGGTTGAATAAAAATTTCAATATCTCACTGTTTTAAACTTAGAAAGTCACTTATAATTGAATAATCTTCAAAGAAGTGTACATATTTTAATATTAAAGGAAAAGGAAAGCTAATTAATTTAATCTCAATTACAAAAAATGCTATTATTCCACAATAAGTGATATTTTCTCCTATATTTACATTTCTACCACTAATATCATGAGAAAATGTTATTATCCTAGTAACTGTAGGTTTTCATACTCATGACTAGTACTAACCAATATAAAGTGATTCATGATTCACAGTCAAAGCATGAATCCATACTTACCAAGAATTCAAAACAGTTTCAACGTTAAATTACTGTTGAACAAATGTATTAAAATGATATGGCTTCATGTTACCATTTATGAAACCTCTAAAAGTGCCTTAATGAAAATATTGATAATTGAGACTTAATAACACATCGTCTTTGAAGGTTACTGATTGTTTCGATTGCAACACATCGCATCTATTCGATAAGTCAAAATTAAAGCTGTATGAAATGTTTATTAAGACAAAATGAATTGTCAATTATTTGATTCATTCTATGAGTATTCCAGTTTGTCTATTTTGAATAGTTCAATACCTTATGGTTCCTTATTTACGCATTATATTGCTCTACCTCCTAATTATTTTTAACTAATATATGTTATAATAGATAAATAATTTATAAACTAAATGATAATAGACTTTGAAAAAAATGTTTTTTTTTAAAGAAACGGTAATACATAATAAAATAAATGATTATTTTTAAAAATAACTTTACATCATAAAGTAATTCGTGCTCAAGCTCGAAAACTGATAACTGAATTTGTAAAAAGTAATCTTACTCTAAAACTACAAAAAATATGGGAAAATCAAACTATTTTCGAATGTATAATAAGGTATTAGGGAAAAACTAGACTTACATTTAACGTATTAGGAGACCAATAATTTTGAATAATCGTGATACATGAGCAGGGATAAAGACATTGAGGTTATGTTATGTTATCCCTTTTTTTAACGCTTGGGGTGATAATAAAACTATAGATTTTTAAGCAATTAAAACTAAATAATAGATATATAATTTATAAACTAAATCATAATAGATTATGAAATAAATTTTTTTAAAGAAATGATAATACATAATAAAATAAATAATTCTTTTAAAAAATAGCTTTACATTAATAATTAAAGCTCAAGCTCGAAAACTGATAATTGAATTTATAAAAAGCAATCTTCAAAAAATATTTGAAATTAAAAATATTTCCTTATGTATAATAAGGTATTAGAGAAAACCTAGATTTATAGTTAACATATTAAAAGGCCAAGAATTTTAAAGAATCGTGATACATGAGCAGGGATAAAGACTTTGAGGTTTTGTTATGTTATCCTTTTTTTAACTATTGAGGTGATAATAAAACTGTTGATATTTAAGCAATTTGAAGAAATCTCCTATTTGAAGGATTTTGGGGAAAGAACACTTATATCCAAAGGTAATACATATATATCTATATAAAGATAATCATTCTTGGTAAACAAACCTTTGTTTCTGATGAGAATAAAAAAAATGTTTTTTAAAGTAAAATGGACATGGAAAAATTTTGCTTCGCACATAACTGTCGTTGCTACAGTGAAGTAAAGTGAAGGTAGAATCTGTATTCGTGGTGGGAATCGGTTGCTGATGATAGAAAATTAAAATCATATGTTGTTTAAATTACCGCCAAACCTTTAAATTTTGATTCAATGCTTAATATTTTCTTTTAATTTTCATAACATTAATCATCAACTCATGAGTCGCCTTCTTTCATTTTATACAAGTAAATTGCTTGTTAATCTTACTATTAAGAAAACTTTTTAAACAAGATATGGTTCAAGGTGTGACGAATAACAGATGGAGGACTTTGGGGGGGGAGATTGGTTTCCAGTTTTCTGAGAAAGATTACAGTGGTCCTTTTTAGAGGTCTGATTGGACAGGACTGTTTTCCAGACCATCTCTACAGAGTTGAGGGGATGAATTCACCGGAATGTTTTTTGTGCAACTCTAATTCATCCAAAGATGTAACGCACCCACTTTCTGTGGAGCTATGCTAGCTTGTGACCTGCCCACCTACTTTACTGGAACAGGTATGCTTTCTGTTCGTAGGCCGTCGCTGGGATGCATTAAATTACCTCCGAAACTTTAAGGACAACAAACAACATTTATTTACAAGAGTGAATGAAAAATTAAAGCATAAAAAATATTATATTTTCATTCTCGGTGTCTCAGAGCCTGACGTAAACAGATCAGATGACCTAGCGTTAGTTAAAAAGCAGAATATAACCGACGTCGTGTTCTATCACATCGAACAGACAGGTGTCTTCCAGTCACAGGCTCTGTGTCGATTCCCCGAACTCAACTGCCTGTTTCTCCTCTCTTCCTTCTTCGGGAGGGGGGGTCGGCTTTTGGAAACTTGATCCCTTCCGAAAAGAGGAAAAGAGAAATCTTCCCTTTCGGATGCACTGTCGGCCTGCAAAAAAACAAGTGACACATCCGAAAAAGCTCATCAGCCCCCTTAGCCGACCGGCTGAAGAAAAGCTGGGTGGAAAGGGTCAATGGGGTCTATCTTGCAGATATAGTGAAGGGTGTACATCTGCGAAACATAGGTCGTGGGGTCGAAATTCCTTACATAGGACATTGTTAAAAAGTATTGGATAGCCCGTGAACAAATACAAATATGCGTAGGTACTAATTGTTCGGAATTTGTAAAATAAACATTCATCATCACATTAATATCATTACCTCATTCAATATCTTTCTTCTTGCTGTAACCCATACCCTCAAATGATAGTGAGTTAAAATAAATTTACTGATATTCTTATGTTACTTTTTGTTAAAATGTAATTTAAAATTTACACTTAACAGTATTTCTTGATTTCAACATCATCATACTTCTTGTATACTGCATATATCCAGTCCTATTAGAGATGTAAAACAAAGAAGATTTCAATATATCATTTTAAAATAATATTTCGTGTTTTGCTCCCTCTTTATATAAATATCTTCAACTATCTAATAAATAAATCAGTGATTAAACGAGTTTAGGTGCAACAGTACACAAAGAAAATTAGTAAACATAAAATGTTAGCTTAAAATAAAACTAATTTATTTCAAAGATTCATTGCAAACTGTTTGTCTAATTAAATATTTTAACAACTGTATTGATACTGTTTTCTATTAATACAGTTCTCGAGAAATTATGAAGTACCTTGAAATATCTGATTTATTTTAAAAGAAATTCCTATAAAATATTACAAATAAAAATGGGTTTCAAAATATGTGATAGTATACTTAGGCGAGGACTGCCATCTAGTAATTATATTTTATTATTTTACCTGAGCATTTGAATATATATAGTTTGAAAAAAAAACAGGCTGACTATTTATGAAATAATCATTTCATATTTAATATTTGAAATGTACATTTCATAAAGCTTTCTATGAAATAAGTATTTCAGGTTTATATTACAAAAATGATGTTTTTTAAAACATTCTTGGAAATAATTATTTTATGTTTATAGTATAAACAAAAGTATTTTGATTGGAAATTTTTTGAAATACTTACAGGAAAGTATTAGAACTCATTGAAATTTGTATAAATAATATATATTCGAGATATATTCCATAACTTTTAATTATACTGGTATTTAATATGAAATATTATACTTTTGTAGCATGTATGATACAGGCTTTTAATACAGTTCTCAACGTTTAAATTCAACATACATCTAATTAAAATATGTTATTGTGATAAAAATAATTCTATATTTTTATGTCTGAACAATAAAAAATCTAATTATTTTGAATTATTTTGGGTATACATAACTTTTGAGAATTAAAGAAACTGTTCATTATTTTTCGTTTTAGTATGAATATTTCATTTGATATGATTTTTTTCTCGTGCATAATCATATATGCTTAAAAAAATGTGCAATTTTTATCCTGAAACGTTCGGTTAATTTATATTAGGATTAAAACTGCGGAAGTTCTAGACTATCTAAAACCGTGGACTATGTCTATTCTCTAAATAAAACAGTCTTTGGCAGAGCCTTTATTAGAGTTTATTCACAGGACGTACACAGACACATATATATTTCGAAGTCTTAAACCAGAAGGTAAGGTCAATTTCAATTGTAAAGGCTTTTATTCTTAAAAAATAATTGTATTCGACAATGCCGGAGACAACCTCGGCTCCATTTTGTTTTTTAACTCTATTTCTTTTCAAGTTGCCAATCGCGGAAAACTAAAAATAGACAAATTAATCTCAAGCTTGCGACAGGCTGGGTGAAATTTACCCTTATAATTAGGAATTTGTGTTGTTATTCAAAATGTACACTCTATTTATACGCAATGGTATTTATTCATCTTTACATGATATTAAATTATTTTAATAATGGATAAAAATAATAAGATATTAGAATACAAAAAAGTATATGCAGTTAGATAAAATATAGACAACTTTAATTGAATTATTTAGTTTCTTACCCGTCAAAGTTCCTGACAAAGTGCAGGAGCAGTTTGCACAACTTTTTTTATATAAGTTTTATACATTTTCTACATATTGCTATTTTACAGTAGGACAAACATTTATAGTTTTAATTCCATAAATGGAAGCTTAGTAATGAGCCACTTTTTGCATATCACAGATTAGTAAATATTATATTTTCATGGAGTTTTATAAGTATAAAATTACGAACGTTAATTAATATATTTAGATTTTGCTAGTAGCTTTTTCAGAAATGTGACCACAAAATTCTTTTTGGTTCAAAATTACCCATCCGGTGGTTCTGGTGTTAAGTTATTATCTAGGGATTTGTGGTAGAAGTAGAAAAAAGGGTTAGTGGTAGATTAGAGAGTCAGATAAATTTATGATCTGCAGAAAATTCTGTAATAAGTTTTGATGTTCATCTGTCAATCTCCAATAAAACTTCATGTTCTTATGCTCTTCAGTTAAACTCACTTAAGATCTCATGTTTTTTAGCCGTTAACCAAAGTTACTCCTTACATTTTACATCTGGTAAAGTTGTCGACAACTGGACTAGTTATCTCAGAAGTAGATTTTATTGTCAATCACTGAGGAAATTATTTTCTTGGGCAACTTACTTTTCAGCTCGATTTCCCATGTTTGTTTCTTTAGGCGAAGAAGATAGAAATTGATTTTATATGAAAACGATACACCACTTCACTGGCAAGAGATAGTGTCTTCAAAGCGGTCTGACAAAGTGAAGGTATATGAATGGCTACATAAAATTTAAATTCTCAATTCCCGTGAAGAAGATATATTCTTAATGTTCCGGAGTTTCAGAAGTCTGTACAAAAGTTTATTTGAGACAAAAGATCAGCAGACCTTGTTCTACGCTAATGTGTTTAAAACATTATTGCAAAGAATATATTTTCCGTAAAGGATTGCTTTATTATTTCTCCACAAATCACGTATATGTAATTAATACTTAATTCCATTCGCCTTTTCTTAAAGCCTTTTTTTTTACTATCTGCAAAACTGTTCGTCGAAATATTTTCCCATAATAATACTTTGTTTCTGGTTGGAACAAATTGACATTCATATCTTCATTTCTTAATGTTCATCTGTCATTAAAAAAAAGGGTGTGAAAATCCCTTATTTTAATTGTATCATATTTAGTCATCAAGCTCAGATAGTTTGTTTGCAAACTGATTGTAGCCGCTAAATTGGTGTGTTTTTCAGAGAGTTCTACAAATATATTTGAAAGATATATTGTTCTATGTTTATGTTTTTTATAAAGATTTGGAGATTTTTGTATAGTTTTATAAAAAATACGTATTAAAAAATTTTTTTATTTTTAGATTTTTTTTTTTTAAAAATCCCAATAATATATTATTGTTTTTTGATTTTCATTTTTTTTTAATGTTAACTGTAAAAAAATAATAGTTTTTAAATCACTTATAATGTCATCTTTTTATTTAGTATATATTTTATTTTATTGTTTATTTTGCTAGACTGATTTGATGATTGTAGCCGCTAAATTGGTGTGTTTTTCTTCGTAAGGGGATGGAATCCCTTCCTATGGTATACAGCCGTAAGAGCTGTTCAGAAGCTTCGAAGGACAAACTCTAGGAGAGATACTAAGAGCACACTTCGGTGGTGACAAAGTATATAAAGTAGCTTTATCTACAGAGTCAACTTTATGTTATCCTAATTGATATATATTTAACCCCTAGTGTGTTATGCTTTATAAAAAAATTGTACTTCATTGAGTTTAGCATATTTCTTATATTTTTAACAGCAGCAACAAACACTACACATGATGATGACGAATAAAAAAGCATAATTTTTTATCAGAAACAATAATCGCTAAACATGATGACGTTGACAAAAAAAGCATGACTTTTCAATATCAGAAAAAATGCTGCTTATGATAACAACTGAAAAAAAAGCATGATTTTTAAACAGAAAGAAAATTTGCTACATTTGATTATAACGAATAACATATTTTTTAGCAGCAGCAATAATCACTACATATAATGACTTCGACTAAGACATTACGACTTTTTTAGCAGTAGCAACAAAAACTGCACATAATGATGACGAATAAAACAGCATGTATTTTAGCAGCTGCAATACTCACTATATATGATGATGTTGACTAAAAAATCGCACGTTTTTTAGTAGCAGAAAAAATATTGCGTATGATAGCGATTAAAATAACAGCATAATTTTTATCAGACGGAACATAAGGTGACAATCAGGTCATTACGTATGGTGACAATGGGTAAAATAAATGGGTTGATTGTATGTCGTCAGACATTACAATAAATAAAATCTGAAAATTATTCAGTTTATAATATTTCTTACTTGTTTTTTAGCAACAGCAATAAAGTTGATAAAATGACAACAGCTAAATAACATCATGATGTTTTCTTGAACACCTTTCAGACATCATTATGTAGAAAAATTTTTCAATTAGTTAAGACTAGACACTATACGTAAATTCCTTTTCACAGTAGTATAAATACCTTTTTACAGGAAACAGCTAATATGTGTAAGTTATTAATGATTCGAATGAAAATGAGGCCTATTCCTTAACCTCTTGGAATAGTAGAATACAACATAATGAAGAAGGAACGAATTTCTGCCATCACATTATCAATACTATAATTCAAGTGGGAGTTCAGCAAACCAGAATGCCTGAAGAATAACATAAGTCGCCAAAGGCAAACAACTTGAACATATTTGAAGAAATATACTAGATTTCATATACAAGAAATTGTAATGCTAAGAGATATCTAATATCTCAAACACATAATCAATCTGTAATGAAATTCTGCAATGACTTTATCAAATCAACAAATACTCCTCCAGCAAGAATCAACTGCAAGAAATGAAATTTAAAATTCAAGCAATAACAAACCTGTATGTAAAAAAAATCCTTACAAGACCAATAAAAAAACACTTTACATAAGATTAAAGTAAAAAAATACTGATGGCATACTATTATCTTTCTCTCTTCACAGAATATTGCATAAAGTTAACAGTACAATAAAATAATTTCAGTACTCTCAGAGAAACTTTATCTCATTTAAGTAATTTTATAAGGTAAGTAGTCTTAAATATTCTAGTACACGGATAGCTGTTAGGCATTCGTAATATTTTTAAACATATTTTTTTCATTTTGTTTAGTAAATGTCATGCACATTATTTTTAAAAATATATTATAGTTAAATAGGCCCCAAAACATAAAAAAATTGTATGTATCTGAAACAAAGAAAGAAAACGTTATTAAATTATAGGGATTTAAAATTACTCATATCGCGCTATGATAAACTTCTTTAATAAATACAAATACACAAAATATAATAGTTTAATAAATCTAATTTCTAACATATTTAGAAATGAATTATTTTTTAAAGAATATAAAATGTTCTTTAAAACAAATAATGGTTTTTAATTATGGATAGAATACTTTAAAAACAATAAAAGAAGTTTTGAATCCATTTGTGAAAAATTCTTTTATATAATCTGAAAGAAAAATATGTGTTTTTTATCTTTCATTAAAAACGTTTGAAAAATATAATCAGTTTTCAATTCATTCGTCTGAAGATAATGTTTATTTAGTCAGAAAAAGAGTCTTAAAATTCGTTTAAAGCTGCAGTTTGCAATTTATATCGATCAGTTATAAATCTTATTCAGTAATAAAAGTAATGAAGATTCAATATTATTTAGTTTAATAATTAAAAAATTGTAACATTATAACGTTTTCCACATTGAATCAAGGATATTTTTTATCACACTTCTTATAACTAACTATGGCAATCACATAGGAATATCATTCGAAACAAACTTTTTTAAGAGTTCGAGACCATTTTCTCATAGAGTGAGAGACATTGTATCAATGCATTAAAATATATTTTAACACTTCGCATGCGGCGACGATTTTTTACGTTTTTTGCAGTCTGTCACTGGAGGGCGGGTTACGTAAAAATAAGTATTTAGTAGATTTGTGGTGGATACCCGCTAACCACCACAAATGTACTAAATACGTATAATTATATGTACGTGGGACATTATATGCATATCGTTTGCGTTTCTACGCAACGATTTGCATGTTTTCTTTCCACAAGTTATGATTGTCGAGTTACTCGGTCTTTTGTTGCGTTATTTCGTCTTCAATGGAATTCCTAGCTCCAGAACGTACAAGTCGTTTTTCGGTCATTTGAAGCTTCGTTCTTTATTGTTGAATACAAAATTCATAATATGAGCTGTTGTGAGAAAGATAGGGATGAAGAAATATGCGCTGACAGATTATCGGACTTTTGTGATTTCGTAAAAATATTGGGTTTTTTGTTAAATAATAGTACAGTATATATTAAAGTGTAAAATAAAAAAGCTTCGTTCATAAAAAGAAAGTGTAGTTTTCAATTTACTGCGATTTTTCTGAATAACTAAACTTTCTCGCGATTCACGAAAAAATGCCCGCTGCACTCGTAAGTTGGCGGTAAAGTATACCGGCATGCCAAGTGTTATAACAAACCCAGTGAATTAAATTTGACAAACTTGTAAAATATGCATATAAAACAAAACACTGAACATAACAGACGAAGAAATTTTAAATTTAAAAAGTAGAGGAAACACAGTTGCTATGAAAGAATTGGCTGAATAATAATAGAAATAAATATACCCTTTGTAGTAGTATTACTACTAAACCTTGAGATATTTCTAGAAACTAAAAGACATTTTTTAACCATTTGACAGCTGAATGTTTTTCTTGTATATACTAGCATATAGCCCGTCATATGACGAGATCAGTAAAATTTTTAATTTTCCAGAAAAGTCTGCCTATACTGTCAATGCAGTTTAGAATCACGTTGAATTCATTTAGAAAGATAACTCAAAGTTTTCTTAGCTACATCAAAATTATCGTTAAGTTCTTCCTAATTTCTATTTGCCACAATAATTAATGTAAGTAAAAGAATGAAACTATCGTTTCCACTAAACTCTGGAGGTAGATAGAATTTGTTGTTATTACCTGTGATAAATTATTCATTGCAACAAAAAATAATAGATGATTAAATTTAAAATTATCATATACCTATCATATCATGTACTTAATCTATTATTTAAGCCAAATATAAAAGAAAACTATATACGTAATATCTAATTTTAGTGATAAAACGTATAAAAATAGTTTAGATATGAAAATAGTTTAGACAATATTTAAATAATTTAAATTAAAAAAGGATTAAATGAGATGGTTGACGGAAGGACGTCATAATGCTAAAAATATTATGTTTACCTATTTATTAAGTGATAAATTGATAATATTAATCACCTGTTCTTAACCGGGGAAAATAGAGCTTGAAATAATGACATTAAATCCTAGAAAAAGGAGGAAGGGGTAGCTTTTGAACATTGCCAACCCTAACTCATCAAGAATTCAATATGGATGCATCTCTCCATTCCAGGTAGAACAGCTTCATAAGTCAGACGAACAGTGGACAGACGAACAGATAACTAGGCTATTATTATAAAAGGGATGCTAAAAGTGCTGAATGAGATTGTAAACAGGATCGCCAAGCGTTTGTGATTTTCTAATTCTATTCACTTGTTAATTCCCTTGTCATTTCGAGTATGGCGTAGCATGGGTTTAGAAAAATTCGACAGCTTTGAGGATGCAAGGATTAGACTCAATAGATGTTTTAAGTATTTTAAACAAAGCTGACTTATTTATAGAAAGGTATGCGTTTACGTTGTTGGTATATGTTACTTCCATCTGTTACAGAAAATAATCAATGAAAACTATCCGGCAAAAGTCCCGGTATATCTTTCCAAGAAAGAAAATACCTATCCGTCTTATGAGTTCAGACGGGAGTGCCTCCCGCTTCTTTCTCCACCAGGAAATTTCGGTTTTAGGGGAGATCATCCGCCCCCCTTTTTGACCTTCGTCCTTGGGGTAGCATAAGAGCCCTTGGCGACTGTCCGACTCAGTCACACAAAGCACCTTTCCATTCTTTAACGGTGAGTTCATAAACACTCTGCTTTACACTTCAAATAGTCCGGGATTCAAGAAGACCATTACTGGCACAATACTATATTTTCCAATTGTTCGAATGTAAATGTATCTTGTAACGAGAAGGCAGACTGTCTGGCAAAGGATGGTTGCAGCTTGTCAACTTCTGCATCTGATGACTTACCTACCTAGAACTTTTCTCTTAAAAAAATCATAAATAGGGGGACTTGGCTAGTACCCCCTACTCACGATTGGTATAGGACTGCTAAGCGGGGACACTCGTTGGTTCTTCCATGCGATAGAAAAACCAATACTTGCCTTTCACGCCTTACCTGTGGACATTTAAAATGTCTTACTTTTTCTAAGGGTATAAAATCCTATCCTCTTTGCCCAAAATGCCACCAATATCAGGCTTCAGCTGAACATATTTTAAGCTTCTTGGGACTTCTTTGGGAGAAAATTTACACTTCTCCTCTCCTTGTTTCGGACTTTTTATTCGTCGACGTATTTATGGATATGGTCTGCCATTGGCCATCTTGTCAAGCCGTCAAGCAATTGAGGATAAGTAATAACAACAACAACCAAATGTTAGGCGTTTGCAATGTTCGGCGTCTTACAATGCACAATAGTTCGCTTTTACAAACGCTCGTCTTAAACACCAAACTGAGACGGACTCGATGCTTACAAAGATGAATAATTATATACATATACATAAATATATTATTTATATATATTATATATATATTATATATTATATATATATATATATATATATTATATATATATATACTTCTGTAAAACAGTATAAACGTTTGTAATTAACTGTAATTATAATATAAAAAGTAATTTTACCAACAAAAAATGTGTTTATTCTCCCTTATTACAAGAGTGTTTTTCTACCCGATTTCAGAAATTTATTTTTATATAAAACAATGCAAATTAAGTTACATCCTTTAATCCCTTTCTATATTTACTGCATCACTCACACTGTTAAATTTCTCCCATGCATATTTTCTAACAAAACTTTTTACTTATTGATAATAATTTCGATATATTTTTGGTTGCTAAACCATTCCTCCTCTATAGCATAAAAATAATGCTCATAGTTAAATGCAATCTAGTTATTTTTTACCTAGATAATGATCCGATTATTTTTATATAACGCATTAAACCAATCCATATCTGACACTGGCATATTAAAAAACAAAAAACGGGTATTCTGTCTCGCTTTAAAAGCAAAAAGGGACGGTATAGTATAACATAATTAAAACAAACGCTTAAATCAAACAATGATCGATAGTCAAAAACTTATTTGAATAATATTTATAAAATCCGCAATCGATATGAATACAAGTGTTCTCAGTTAATACGAAAACTGAAGTAACAAATAGCAAAGCTATCTCCCTAATATCCATTTTATGACACAACACAATATAGGCGTAATAGAGCTTTGCGGCACTCAAATAGTTGATTTTTTAAATTACTATAATTTCTTTATATGCTTTTTAAAATAATCTACAGTGAACATCATACTACTTCCTAGTAGGCGTTTTAGATTTTACACTCATTTTTTTAAATTTTCGGTTGTATAGTACGTCCTGAGAATTATCATTTTCCAACTCCTTTCATAAGGTTTCTTTCATAAAGGTTTAAGTTAAGTTATTTTTCTCAACGTAACAATAGTGTATCCTGTATAAAGCTCATGTACTGTCATTTGATGGTGGCATGCAACGTCAACATCCGTTCAATGATGTATTTATCCTAATATAAATATTTCTTTATATCAAATATTTTCACAGTTAAAATATACTCTATACTACTACTACCAGGAAATAATAAATCAGTAAAGATTCAAAATTATTTTCAGGCAATAATACAATTTTATTTCTGTTTATATTGACTTGTAAATTATTTTGAATGCATGTGAATTTGTCAATATCTATTTGTTTCATTGTTGTAGCCTAATAACGTTAATATAGTTGAGATTTTTCACTATATAGAATAAGGATTGTCATGAAATTGGGGATGCACAAAAGTATTAAATACAAAATTTCATTATTCTGTACTTTGTTGTTTTTTATTTATGCCCGGAAACGTTAATTGGGCTTTATATTGGAATATTTCGTTACATATGGGCTAATAATTTTTTAAATGTATAAGATACATACGTATTTTCAGACGTTACATTAGAACTAGTGAAAATTCATTCACAAATGGTCAAAATGGATATTTGATATTTCTAAATTAAAATTTGCCTGAACTCATATATATATATATATATTATATATATATATATATATATATATATATATATATATATATATATATATATATATATATATATATATATATATATATATATATATATATATATATATATATATATATATATATATATATATATATATATATATTATATATATATTATATATTTGAAGACGATAATTTTAACAGTACAAGAAAGTTAATCTGCTCACCATTTTAGAGAACCAAATTCTGCTACTAAGAAAAGGAACTACCATGGGGGTACTATTAAGTTTTTATTTTGTAGACTGTAACAGAGTAAAAAGTAATATTTAAGCCTTTTAACTATCTTGCTAACATGAAGAAGATATAAGGTTCTTATTTTAATTAATAAGTCATTTTTAACCAACCTTTATTTTTATCACCTTTAATCTTTTTCATGTATTATAATTTAGATTTAGTACACGGTAAGAGTTCGTAGCCTTGGATTGAAATGCTGATACTTTATGTTTGTTGCGAAAAAATGCCCGCTGCTCTCGTAAGTTGGCGGTAAAGTATATATATATATATATATATATATATATATATATATATATATATATATATACTATATATATATATATATATATATATATATATATATATATATATATATATATATATATATATTATACATATATATATACCTATATATATATATACCTATATAATATATATGTATATATATATATATATATATATATATATATATGCTTCTGCAAAATAGTATAAATGTTTGCAATTAACCCTAATTATTATATAAAAAGTAATTTTTACCACCAAAAGGTATTCTCCCTTATTACAAGAGTGTTTTGCTACACCAATTTCATAAATTTCATTTTTTATATGTTTCACCGAAAATAAATCGAGCTATTAGGGACACATATCAATCACAATTAGAAAAAAGGAATAGAAGAAAAGCCATGGAAGGATACCATTCCGAACCACTCTGACTGTCCCACGGACATAGCTGGGGCTTCTTTTCGTTTGACGACTCAACATGGTTTTTTACGCCCCTCTATATAGACTTGGTGGATAATCTTTCCTGACTGTCTCCTCTGCCGCAGGTGAATTGATGAGTACACCCCGTATGTCCAGCTCTTTCGAAGCCATGCATTTTTTCTCGATATTGGGAAGGAAGAGATTTTCTGACTAGTTTGATTTTTTTATCCATTAATATTATTCTGTTGTTGTCTTTTCTTTTGTTTTTGTTCTGTGAATTGTACATTTAATTCTTGCACATCGATTTATGTATAGCGTTAAGATAATGTCAAAAACATTACTGCATTAGAAATAAAAAAAATATACGTTATATAAAAAAAAGAAAATTTCCTACTTGCATTATAATTTCTTTATTAGAAACTAAATTGTTATATAAATTTTAAAAACCATATGTTTTTTATTCTGTTAGCTAAAACTCTAAACATATATAATGTTTTAATATTTAAACAAAATTTTAAAAATTTTAAAGCTTAAATTCTATGGTAAGAAAATAAAAATTTTAAACGTTCGCATTGATTATGTTCTAGAAGAAAAGAAATTGCTCACATTTATAAAAATTTAGATTATAGAATAAAAGTGATAGTTAGCTTTTACTTGATACGAAAATTTAGTTTCTAAGTTAAAAATATTAAAATATAACTGCAGGTAGGTAAATCGGCATTTTTTATAACTATACCCTTATTAAAAATCCAAGATAAATTTTATCCTGAATACAGAAAGATTTTTATTTATCATGAATCAAAAATCGGTTTTTGTAATAAAGATTTTTCAGCCCGAAAATTTCTTAGGATTTTCTTATTATTTGTTATTTTAAGCCAAGATTTTCCATTACAAAATTGTAAAATACTCTGTATTTATTTTGTACTCATGTATTATTTTCCATTTATGAAATCAAAAATTATTGATTATTTTAAAATTTGTATCATCCAATATCACAAATATTTATTCTAATTCCTATAATAACACATTTATTCTAATTCTTATAGCATTTATTTTATTTGCTATTTTGAAACATTCATTTTGAAAGTTCATATTTCTATTTTATAATTAGTTATCTTATTTTTATTGTCTTTTGATGCTAAACTCATTCTTCAGTAAAAAAAAAATTGTTGGGGTGTTTAATTTAAAATTTTAATTAAAACCTAGGCATTAGCTTACATTTAATACCTAAAATTATCCATAATGCTAAATGAAAAAGATAAAACACGAGATAGAAAAATTCCGAAACCAGTTGTTTATCTCCAGAAATACAAACAAATTCATTTCATTTTGCGCACTAATAAAATAAAATTTATTTGCATATTCTGTTATCATTTAATCAAATTAACAACGAACCATTCAAAGTAAATAACAATCGCGTAATGAGAATTCACATATATTTTTATAGTCGAAAATATTCTTTTCTTTTATGCTTCTATTTCATAATACTGAAACAAAGAAAAAAGCGTCAAGAGTAAGTTACAGAAAAAAATTGTTTGTATATTTATTAGCACGGTTGATTTTGCAAGTCATATAAGTAAACTTTGAGATATAAAAAGTGAATACGTTAATTGATAAAATAATAATCCTAATATTAACTAATCATCGTGTATGGCTTCTTAACTACCCCTTGATTCTTGAATAGAGTTGTCCGTCTTTTCTTAATGCACGGAGTTCCTGTACGTATTGACATTGTTATTATACAATAATTTTTATGATAAAATTATGTAAGTATTTTACAAGACAAAATATATATTCTTTCATATAACCTTGAGAAGAGAGCTGATTATTCCTAAATTATTGATTTGTATAGTGTGAGGATTAAAGAAATATGTTATAAGCTGTTACTACAAAATCAGACAAAATATTCGGAAAAATACTACTCTAAAATGATAGCTTAAAAAAGAAGTATCCAAAAAATGCGCAAAAATCTGACAACTCTTCAATGTCCTGTCTCCCATCATAGTAATAAATAAACCACGTTTCTATGAATACCTGTCGAGGATTTATTGAGTATCAGTTTGGTTTTTTAAGTATATCACTCTACCCTGAGCTTTCCTATTCACTACAACTTAGTTCATCGAATTTTTATGCCTTCAGGTAGCTTCGGAATAATTTTTATGACCTGGGATTTCTCCCATAAATTATTTATTAATAAGCATAATGATGTGTAGTCAAAAGTATAATTTTCCCTCTGCAGACTGGGTGGTAATTATTTCTAAATTGCAGACCGTGTTAATCAATAAAATTCACTTATGCTACTGTACTTTTTCATCTTTCTCTATAATCTAATGATCCCTAAACTTTTTAGGATTAACTAATAAATAAACATATATACAAGTATGTCAGGCAGAGACCTTACATATGGAGAGTCAGAGAGCCATTTTCTTTTTTAAACATTCTTTATTCACATCTTAATAAAAGTTCATCACCTCACAATCTAACGGCGGGCAATTGGTGGATATTGGCTAACAAAGAAGCCTAGTTCGGAGTGGATCCATCGGATTACGCGCTTTCCCAAACTCTCCGTCAAATCTAAAGCGTCAATTGCTTTTGTGTAACTGCTCCTTTGAAATTAGTTGGTCTTAAGTAGAAATTGAGCCTTTTTTTCTGCTTTTAAGTCCTAATTTATTAAATTTGCGTTTACAAACATGACATACATATCTATAGCAGAACGATGTGCGATTGGTTAGGGCGCTGATCGTCGGTACCTGAGTTCGTGGGTTCGAATCCCACTTTGGCATGGATGTTCGTAGCCGTTCAGAATCGGCTTTAAGCAGTAGGTCCCGGTCTCATTAGCCCTCGTTTGCAAAACAGTAGACCGTAGCGCTCCAAAACCAAACCATACATATGTATATATGTGTATATATATATATATATATATATATATATGTGTGTGTGTGTGTGTGTGTGTGTGTGTGTGTATGTGTGTGTGTATGTGTGTGTGTACTATAGGACCATGATTATCCCAACCTCGAATAGCCGAAACTCTCCGTTAACCAAAGTCGGTTTCTTCTTCACTTTTTTTCACTTTTTATTATAATCCAAGATTTTCTCTTTACAAAAATGCATATTTAAAGTTTTCTTTTTCCCTACATTCCTATTGTATGCAAGCCTTCTTTTCCAAAGTACGAGTACAGATAAATATTTTGAAATTCCCTTTTTTTTAGAATTTCTTCTCGCAAGCACAATTCTCAGTGTGAGTGTACTCTTCCCCACTTTCAAACATCCCTGTTGTGAATAAAAATACACGTTATTTCCAAATTTGGAATGTCATATTGCCGAATATCAAAACAATCTAATGTTATTGTACCAATGACGATGCTACATATTAAACTAGATGATTATTGATGAATTCTCGATTATCCGAAGCAGGTTCGGTCCCAATTAATTTGGATTATCGAGGTTTTAGTGTATATATACAGGATGTACCAAAATAACAGAATAAAACCTGCACAGATAGATTCCTCGTTGGGAGTCATAAAAACTGCCCTGTGTTACTGTACAATCCATAGTTTACAATAAAAATACGAAAAACAGAGTATGACGTTTTGTAACAAAATACAGTTGAAAATATAAACATATTTCTATATTGGTTAAGAGTTGTTGCTACGGAGTACTTCAGGCTCCAACGAACTTTTTTTTAGATGATCGCGATCAGAGAGAGAGCTCAGAGGAAGACGCTTGACTTATCGTAAGTTTCGAGCACCATTTTGAAACGCCATTTTGATAATCAAATTGTGACCCCATCCTGCATCATAGCCCAAATAATGTTACATGTATTCCAGTTCTTTATTAATATCATAAATATTAGCAGAAAGATTTAGTCATTTATAATACCACTAGATACTGGTTGAAATGTGTAACAAGTTAATTCAGGTGCAAGGAAAAATACTTTATTGAACATATCAACAACAGTATTTGCCTATCTTTCCAGACAATAATGTATAAAACTTTCTATACGCATGACGCGTCATGCATGCTCGAGCGCCATGGAATGATTAATCCACCGTTGAACTGGTAATTAAAAGTTTGCATCTTGCATCAATCGGTAGTCTTCGTATGGTGGCCATGTATTCCGTTCGTGACTACTGCGACATGTACCTGATGTACGGCCAATGTAATGAGAAGCATTACAAATTGTTAGGGAGTATGTCCGTGCATATACTGCCGTTGAAATGTGCAATAAAGTGTGTACTCTTGCACTTGAAGTAACGTCATACTTTGTCGTATTTTTCTCGTAAACTATGGATCATACAGGAACGCTTCTTTGGGAAGTTTTTATGTACTCCCAAAGAGGTATCTAGCTTTGCAGATTTTATGCGGTCGGTTTGGGAAACCCTGTATATATATAATTATTGTGCATGTAACAACAGAAAATCAGTTTTGTAGAAGGACGAAACTCTTCTTTATGGGAAAATCCGTTGTTAAATAATAAGTCTAGTTTCAGGATCAATTTTTCTTCGTTAGTTACTTTCCACATCACTGTACTAAGGAACACATCACAAGACATAGCACAAAAAAGAAACATTGAAGAGCACACACAAAGAAAGTGAGTAGCATCATGGGAAAACTAGATGGCTTTCTTAGTGCCACCTATCATAAAAGGAGAGGGCAGCAATTGTACCCGCTGTAATCCGATGAATTATTAAATTAGAAATTAATATCTTTTTTAACAGACAAAATAAAACATATTCATAAACTTAGACATAGATCTGGCATGAAATGATTTCGATTTAAATTTGGCAGTGGCATCAATCAAAAATTCTAAAATTTACTTAGGAAGCATAGCGAAAACACTATGGATTACTTTTTTGCAAAATTTATACTGAATTTTAGTTAGTTCAAAGTAGCGTTTAAACAAAAAATAAAAGAAATCTGTGTAATGTTTTATACTTTTTCACGACGTTTATAAAAGGATTAAATTTGTGCTCCCCCACACACACATGCACACTCATGTGTGTGTATGTTTATGTGTAATGCACTAAATTAACGCAAGCAATTGTGAAATTCTAAATTCGTTTCTTTTCTCTTAGCCAATTTTATAAATTTATTTTAATTTCAAAGATAGCATAAGAGAGTTGAACACTTTTTATTTTAACCTTATGGCTTGCAGTTTTTACATATGTACTACAACTGGAAGTAAAATTGCGGAATCATACAAAACTAATATGGATTGATCCTGTGACGTACTGGAGTAAGGGTAGGCGAGGCCGTCAAGGATACAGGCTGAACATTTATTTAATCTTGATTAAATGATTTATTCATGGGAATAATTTATATACATCTATATACAGGATTCAGTAAAGTGAATTGCTTCTGAAATCTCATGCTGAGATAAGCATTAAAAATATAAAACACGTGGGAACAGGGAAGCTGGTAATTCTCGAACACAGGAATAGTTCTCTAATTAGTGCAGGTACGGGATGATGACACTATAATCTACTGGTATGATGATCCGAATATTTGACTTCTGCACTGAGACTTGAAGCGCTCGAAGAACATATCTCGCTGGAATTTGTTGGGAATCAAAGGATGCAAGACTATCCAAAATAAGAATTAGTGCCACTCTTAGGGACCTACTTTAAAGCACGGAGTAAAAAATTATTAAATGTAACGGGAATGCTATCCCAAAGTCGAAAGTCGACTTCCTAGCAAAAATCAGAGACGCTGGTGGTGTCTGAAGAAACTCCGCAATTCGAAGAGATAAGTGGACTCTTCTCGAGCTCCACAAAAAAACCGCCTCTTCTTCTGTCATCCAATCTTCTTATAAAAGGGTCCTGGTTGCCTCTCGCGTGATTCTTTCAGGAGCCTTCCAGATCCCGGGTAACGTAATTTAGCGGTCAAACGAACGCCTGGCTCAGCTGACGAGTTTCTAGATGTGGCCGAAGTTCTTCTTTAATTTAACCGTTCAACCATCCTAAACACATTATCGGCACCTCTAACTTGGTCCATATGTGGGGTATATTGGACTCAGCCGTCAATCAATTTATAATTATCATCAGAGTCTCTTGAAAGCAATAGACATCATAAATACGTAGACACACTAGCTCCGGCATACTGACAGTTTTTAATATATTTCCCTTAAATCGACTACCTCTGTTTTGCTACCGGAAACCCGGTACAGAACGACTTTGTTCGGACAGCGCGTTTCTACAGGTAACAATAATTTTCCGATGCGAAGGTCCTTAAAGGTCACCTTCCGTTCTTCTTTCGTTCCGGTCATGTAACGGATCGTCACAGTCGGGCTAAAACGGTTTAGTCCGTGAGATTGAAATATTTTGGTTTTTAGTTTACGAATCCTGCTGTGTTATCTTAATGCTTACGTCTACACAAAACTGGTTTCTAGCTAGAAAATTTTTAGGCATTCTGTATACCGTAATAAGGATATATACTACATATATTATTAGCAAAAAAAATGAAGACGCTTAAAATAATCCATTTGGCAACTGTTGATAGAAATGGCCTTTCAACTCATATTTACAAACTTCAGTAATTATATTTAAAAAAATTTCTTTTTTTTTTTAATTTTATACAATTTAACAAAAACCGGTAATTATTATTTTATGTTTCTATTATTAATACTTTTGGTAAGTTAGACATTTTCTTATTTACTTATACACATATTAAATTACAAATTATACTATATTCTAATTTACGACAAACTTTTATGTAAACAAGTTTAAAGGTTATTAATCTGTAAATAGTTACTAACAGATCAATTAAAATCCGATTTAAAAGTAATTTTAAAAGCACATTGTGAAGAAAAATATAACATTTAAAATTTAGCCAAGAAGCCAAACTACCTCAAAGTACGTATACACGAAATCAATGACACGGAAAAAGGCAATTTAGTACTTCTAAAGGTAGTTTATTCGTAGAATAACAGAAAAACTGTATAAACTTTAGTTCAAGTGAATAAAATAGAATTAATGTACACAGTGAAACATAAAGAAAAGCTAAAAATAGTCTCGGATTAAGTACTCCCGAGAAAATAAGAACTTTTCAAACAAATGGACGCCCGTTAAAGCTTCATTCAAAAAGAAAAGGGGTAAAGTGATACAGAAAATACGTGATTTTCGTCTTTTTCTTTCTCTCGGACTCTACTAGTAAGTAAAAAGATTTTTACTTTGGCAAATGACTTATCAGAGACTCATGCTGAATGTTTAATGTAGAACATACATTCTCGAAAACGTTAAATTAAGAACTAAATTTAACAAATAAATCTTTTGTTATTTTCTACATATAAATAATTGCATTCACAGACACATATGTGTGTTATTAAATATGAGTGCTGATTAATGTAATGAATATATGTGTGTACAGGGTGTTTAAAAAATGACCGGTATATTTGAAAAATCAATAAAAACGAAACGACAGTGATAGAAATACGCAATTTATTGCAATGTGCGTGGGACAATAGTAAATTTTTAGGCAGACAAACTTTCAAAATTAGTTACGATGTTCCACAACAGATGACGCTGTAGTCTGGAAAAGTCTAAACGACGATATTTTCCAGATATCCACCATGCGCAGCAATAATATGGCGTATTCTCAGAACGAAATTATCAGAAACCCGTGTAAACGTCTCAGGCGGGATGGTTTCACATGCAGAACAGATGTACTGTTCCAGTTATTCAATTTTTTTTGGATAGTAGAGGTACACCTGGTCTGGAGTCCCCACCACTGTTGCCAACCATACGATGATTATCGTATATGTACGATAACTTAGCACTCTGTACGTTGAAAAATAATCTCAAAATTATGTGACATAATTCTGAAAAACTGTACGATAATTTCCTGATTTGTACGATAAAACAACATTAGACTAATGGAGAATTAAAAGAACGGGTAGTTTAACTGTAACTCTATAAAGATTAACAAAAAAACAGAGAATGTCTAATTAATTTTTTATCACTTTTTTCCATCAAATAATTATTGTTGTAGATTTTAGAGCAGCTTAAGGAGCATGTTTTGAGGTGCTTCTTCATTAAATGAAAGTAAATAATCCTGACACAGAGGTTGAGAAAGCCCATATGTACTGTGTAATAAAAGAAAGGAAAGTGTCAATAATAAAAAAAAATGTATATTTGTGAAATTGAATATGACCTAGGTACTAATGTTTGATATTATTTGAAACGAATATAAAATAAAGAATTTTAAAAATTGTTATGTCCAGTGTTTTTATCTGTTAGTTATTTCAAATTATTTAAATCAGTCTAAAACATAAAATTGTTACATGCAAAATTACTGAATATTCACAATTATACTGGAGATATTTCTTTAATGATTACATAATTATGGATAATTAGAAGTAATTTTGCATTTTACTTGTTCTATTGCAGTTTTCACTAAAATATGGTATTTTTAGTAATTAAACCAATTATTAAATAATAATCGGCTTTATTATTGAATATTTCATATTTGAAAAAAAAAACCACAGTAAATAATGAATTATAACATTATTAAAAAGTATATATGTGTATATATATATATATATATATATATATATATATACATATAAGGAGGGAGATACATATAAGGGGGGAGAGAGAAATGTATAACGAGAAAAATATATCGTACAAGCGCCATCTATTAACACTATTTTTAACTATTACAAAAATGTACGATAATTTATAAGCCAGTGTCATAATTTTAGGACCTAGAATCCAGAATTTTGCCTTTGAAGGTTAGCAACACTGTGAGCAGCGCTATACAATTTACATAAGTTTGTGATCATTTGTGTTCATTAAACTAAGTTTACAATTTCTGTTTCACAGACTGGAAGCATAAATGGTTTCGTTTAAATAATTTATACAAAATTATCTCGATCTATTTACAATTATTATGGCTTATAAATCAAAATGTATAATCTAATACAGCGCACCATCTTTCTGTTAAAAATTATTTAACAAAAGTCTGCGTTTTTTCGTATAGTAGTCATTTACCTACATGCACAGGCTTATTTCTCGTTTAAATTTTGCTTTTCATATTTGTTTTAGATCCATTTGGCTATATATGTGTAATTGTCACTTAAGTTCTTAAACTCCTGAAATATTTCTAAAACTACTTGGAGAAAGGGTAGATCTATGATGATGATTTCATCTTTTCTTTGAAAATTCTTAAAGATAGTTTGATTTTCTAAGGAGCTATTAATAGTTTTAATCTTACTGAAATATATTTTATGTCAGTTGACGTTATCCTCTTATATTCAAAACGTAAATAAATTCTGATCAATATTATATTTTTTCGAATTTAATTTAACTTTAACATCTAGCATTTCTTCCTTCAAATTCCAATGACTAAATGATGAATTTTTATGAAACCACAACTAAATTTTAACTTCAAATTCGTCAAACTATTTTACTACGCGATTGCTCTATTTAGTTTTGGTATTAAACATAATAGTGTGCCTAAATATACACTTAAAAATATCTTCTTTGAGAAATTTTAAATACATCAACCAATTTGCATTGTTTGCTTTTATTCTACCTTTTTTTTTTTTTTTTTACTGACAGACTCCAAACTTATGTGTCTGTTGTGCAAATTAATGCCCCTAATCTATTATAAATTAGACTTTATTTGATGAATTAACGAATGTCCAATTTCCTGTATTTTTTATATCTGTTATATTGTAACTTAAAATTATAGCAAAATATTAAAGATTCAATAGAGTTAAATTTTCTACTATGTATTTAATTGTGAAACATTAAGGTATGGTTAGTATCCGAAGTATATATGAAGGATTGCAAAAATGTACGTACAAGAAATAGACAAAATTCAAGTTTAAAGAGTAATAATTTAATGATTTAAACTCTATTTTAATTATATTTTGTGTAATATTGTAGAAAAGTTTCGGAAAACTTTATTTTAATTTTTAATATTTCGCATATATATTTCTTATTGCCACAAATATAGATTTTTTACAGAGGAATACAATTAAAATAGTAAAAACAATTTCAAAATAATTATAGAATAGGCTCTTTTAGAGGTACAGTGTTTTGTATATTGTCTAGTTTCATGGCAATTTAAACTACATTTTTAGATATAAATATTTTTTTATTTCTAATGGCAAGGCAGGTTACAATTATAAAAATAACAATTGTGGAACAACTGTACAAGTAACAAAAGTAACATTGACCGATGTCATTGCCTCGGGTGTTCTCTGGCTCTCCAATACAGGGTAGTCTCGGAGTCGGAAGAACCGCGAAGTACCTCGCATCGACGCAGATGACCTCTATTTAAAGGTTCTCCAAGGTCACATAAAGAACAAAGAGGGGAGTCAAAAATGCCAATTCTATGGAGATGTTCACTTAGGCAGTCATGTCCTGTCACTAACCGGAACAACGCCACTGCCTCACGTCGAGGACGATCGGGAATGTTGGCGAGATCTTCGATACTCCAGGTCTTCAATTTAACATGATCTTGCATTTGGGATTTGAATTTCATATTCAAAGCTTGTTTCCAAAAGAGCTATTTTGAGTGAAAAGACAGTCCAGAAGCATTTGTTAGCTGTGCTTTTGTTGTACCTTTACGTGCGAGAAGATCAGCTATAAATATATTATTATAGATTTGTATGTTTTTACTTATGTTGATTTAGGATATTTTTACTAGTAAAATTTTTCAATAAAAATTGAATGCTTTTAAATTACCATCATTGAAGAAAATCAAATGCAATAATGTAATTGTTATCGTATTTCTGTTTACAGGGATTTTTTTAGAATATAGTAGCCTATATGTCCCACATATAAAATTAAATCACATTCAAGTTATAAACATCTATGTCGAAAGGAAATCCAATAAAAAGTGTGATAAATATTTTTAAGTTTTGATAAAAACACGCTAGCTAATCACAGACACTGTTGAATTCAATCAAAGTCGAAGCTAAATGTAATCTTATAAAATATTTTTCTGCAGACAACTTTAAATCTGATTATCTACTTACTGTTTTTCTTACGTTTAATTTAATTAATTCTCAAAAAATAACATAATTTTTGCTTATCATTCTGAACAGATAAAAAAATATAAACTATATTAGTAGCTTTTTTTTAGATTTCGGGAATATTTTTAGTGTTTGTACTAGACTATTCTATCAACACCAAAACAAAATTTGGGTAACTTTAAGTGCATTCCACATTTTCATCAATGAATCATTAGTTAGATATACTTCATTTCGTTTTAAGCTGTAGACTTAGTGTAATATTTCATTACTTTTTAATTCTACTGTTGTTAAATATCTAATTAATTGATACATAAGTGTTTTAAGCATTAAATAATATAAAAAAAATAGTCAATCTCGAAGTAAGACAGAATAACATTCATAGAAGACAGATTTTAGAAATACGGAAGTTTTAAAGTTTTGTGGAATATTTCAACTCATAACCGTTTTATGATATTAAAAAATATGTTAGAGTATTAGTTGTTATATCCGTACTTTCTCAGTATTTCGAATATCAGTACCCTCATCAGTTTATTTATATTCATAATAAGAATAAATTCCCATTTCTATTATTACTTTTTTGTCTGTTGACGAAAGTAGTAACAAGAGAATGGTTCACGTTTATAAATTCGTAATTATCATCAGCATCAAGGAGTTTCCTTATTGCCATCCAATCTTCATTCTTCAGTTCACTGTTATTGTCGTCAATCATTTGACATTCTTTCGACTCTTTTGCCCTTTCCCAAAATCCGAGCTTGAAGAAGAGTATTCTTAATTGTTTTCAAGTGTAGATAATGAAGCTGTTTCAAATTTCTGAATCGCTTAATTTGGGCATAAAGATACAAGTTTTGGTAGGAAGATATTCGAACTAAGCAAGAAAAAAATGGAAGAGAAAATATTCGAGAGTACAAAAGAAATTAAGAACATTTAATATATAATGTTTTTCAAGATACATAGGTTTAATTGTATATCTAAATTTCTCCGAGATGGATGCCTGGGATACTTCTCGTTCTAGATTCTCTTCATAATCTGAAAATAATCTAAATCCTTAAAACCCATCTTGCATCGGTTTCATGCTATTGCAAGAACCACTTACAATATTTAATGAGAGGTGAAAGTAAACTCCATGGAGATCTTGAATGATTATAACAATGATATCGCCATAGCCCTTTTGTCCGTAATTGACTGTACACAGTACCTCTACCAGCATAGATCTCCCTAGCTAGTTCGCGTGTGTTCAACTAGATAGATTCTTCCAAACAATGAAGTATTGCATCTTCCTGGGCTGAAAGTAAGTGCCCAGTACATTTTTCTCCCATCATCAGAAAAAGTGTAGAAGCGTAGATGCAGGTAGACGCGTCCAGTATTTCTTCTACCGTTCAACTGTATATTACATTGCATTGGGAGGATTGTGTGATAGATATAGACGAGAATACTACCTAGCAGTATGTAATGGATTACCACTACATTGACCAAAGATTAAGTACATGTCACACATATTCACGATTGGAATACATTATCACCCTTTGAATATCACAGTAGCTATTACATATCCTTTTAAATACGGATTAAACAATCATTTGATGTCATTTCACGTACCTCAAAATACACATTAGACATTTCGAGAATCTTCATATGTAAACTTATCCAAATACTAAAAAAATTTGCATGTTTGCTTAAAAATAGCAAAAGGCTAGCAAAAATTAATAAAGCTACTGAATGTTTAATAAATAGTAACAATGTTAATGTTCAGAGTAAAGGTTTTTTCGCAAGCCGGATATGACGTCATACATTTCCTCCCACATTTTCTTATATGTCGTAGAAGTACAATTTTTACGGTATTTTTATGTATATGTAAACAAAGAATCTGATCCGGTCTTTAACAGCTCTTGATGAGACACCCTGTATATATAGTATAATAAAAAAAAATTCCGGTAATAGTCCGAAATACTCATGATACCCCTGATTTGTCTTGTAGTATCAAATCAAGAACGAAATTTTTTTTCACAATATGAGTAGAGGAAATTGCTTAAAAATCTTCTTCTAAAACAAAGCAGTAGAAGAAATCAGATGCTAGAGGTGCCTTTTTTTCAATGGAAACTGACAAGTAACATAAAACAAATCACTGAATAAAAGAAATGCAGTCAAAAGACATTTCCATATTTCCTGTGTTTTATTCAAAACTTCTCACATATATCATAGTGATCTCTTTTGGTGAAGTTACTTTTTATTCAGAGAATGTGCTTCTTTGTTGCCGAATGTAACAAGACAAAAATAAATCTTCGTCTAAGCGGAGAAACACACTGGTAAACGATACTTTGGAACTATTCCCTGTATAAGGAAGAATAATATTAATGCACTATAAAAATAGGATAATAAATTCGGGGAAACGTTTTCTTGATCTACGAAATATGTAGTCACTAAGAAATTTGTTAATCAATCATATAGTTACTAGTATTGAAAAATGATCATATAGTAAAATTTAATATCTTCTATTTCTATAAAAGAAACTAAACAGATATCGCGTAGTATAGAGTTATAATTTTTGTCTAAAAGTGGAAGTACTTCTATTTGAGAATAGGTTTTCTTTTCATAATGATCCCTGCTATCTAAAAAAAGTCCTAATCTTTGTTTCTGTAGTAAATTAATGGTAATATTATTTTTAAGCCTTCATTAAAAAATTGTATAGCGAAATTTTACTAATAAAATATGTAACAAAATCATTACCATTACCTTTTTACTATTAGATTTATTTAAAACCTGATTAATAACATTATTTAGGTATTGAAAGTGTTGGTCTATATTTCTGATGCGTGCAGAACATAGTAGATGTATGTATGTACACTCTTAGACAAAAAAAGACGACTCTTTAAGCAGGTATCAGAATGGGAAGAAAATCGGTAGATGTCATGCACAGAAAAGCAAATGATTACAATTACAGAAAAATTGGATGATTTATTCAAGTGATAGAGCTTCACAAAGTGAACACCTCAATAACGCATTTATCCGCCTCTGGCCTTTATGCAAGCAGTTATTCGGCTTGGCAGTGATTGATAGAGGTGTCGGATGTTCTCCTGAGGGATATCGTGCCAAATTCTGTCCAACTATTGCATTAGATCTTCAAAATTCTCATATGTAGGACCTTGTCTATCATGCTACAAACGTGCACAATAGAAGAGAGACCCTGTGACCTTCCTGACCAAGGTAGCGTTCGGCAAGCAGTAGAACCACGTGCAGTGTGGACAAGGGCATTATCTTTCTAAGATGTAAGCACATCTGGGTCTGACATGAAGGGCAACACTACAAAGCATACAACTTCACCACTGCGCTGTGAGATATAAAACAAACGGAGCATCCGAATAGGACGAAAATTGGTAGATATCTGTAGATGGTAGATTTGCCAAGGATGTCAACCAAAGAGGTCCTAATATGAAAGGAAATGGCACCACAGACCATCACTCCTGGTAGTCGGCCTGTATGCCGGAAGACATTCAGGTTGGTACCCCGCCGCTATCTGGGGAGTCTCCAGACACGTCTTCGCAGGCATAGGCATTCATCATTGAAGACTATTCATCTCCAGTAAGTAACATTCCAGATCAAACGATCTCGACATAACTGTTACCGACCTTGTCGTTGTACAGAAATCAATGGTAGTCGATGCAAGTAGCACCGTCATTTCAGTCCCTTTTCTCTGAGCTACCTATGAAGGATCCTTAAGGTCAATGAAACCCTAGTTCCACTTACAATCGATGATAATGATGTATCTGGTGCTGTAAGTGCTTCTCTGATTCTTGCTCGGTCCTCACTTTTTGTCGTTTCTCTAGGCCGACCTCTTCCTTCTCAACGTTGTGTTCAGCCATGGTTCACACAGTCCTGCCAATATCGTCTAATAGTGGCGTCGATCCTAAGCAAATGTTGTGCGATCCCCGATTAGACCTACCGGCTCTCAGCATCTCCGCATATCGTTCGCGCCCCTGTATACGATACATATTAACTGTATACCTGAGTACACGGAATTAAATTCGCAAAACAATTATGACCTGGTATTTAAATTTCTGCTCTTAATATATCCTGGCTATTGCGCAGATAAGATGCGATGCAGTGACACACGTTCATTCAATGGCCGCTTTGAAATTTTTATTTTTCGTCGAAACCTGTATAGTTATCAATTAGTG
>CM063504.1:113349623-113362123 GCA_032207245.1 Pardosa pseudoannulata | reverse complement strand
ATATATATATGTATTATATATATATATATATATATGTATATATATATGTATATATATATATATATATATATATGTATATATATATATATATATATATATATATATATATATATATATATATATATATATATATATATATATATATATATATATATATATATATATATATATATATATATATATGTATATATATATATATGTGTGTGTATATATGTATATATATATGTATATATATATATGTGTGTGTGTGTATATATGTATATATATGTATATATATACACACATATATATATACACATATATATACATATATATATATGTATATATATATTTATGTATATATATATATATATATATATATATATGTATATATATATATATATATATATATATATATATATATATATATATATATATATATATGTATATATATACATATATATATATATACATATATATACATATATATATATATATATATATATATATATGTACATATATATATATATATATATATTATATATATGTATATATATATATATATATATATATATATATATATATATATATATATATATATATATATATATATATATATATATATATATATATATATACTTTAAATAAGGAAACAAGTCTCAAAATAAGAACACCTGTTATTGGTATTTTTCAAGTTTACTATTGAATATGGAGAAATTGAAGATTTTATTTAATGAAGTAGTCATTGTATTTAGTAAATCAGTTTATTTAGTAAAGGAGAAAAAGGTTTACTAATTATAAAATGGGACTCCATTCATAGTTAAGTGGATTTACATTCTATTTTCTTGTAAAAATATTCTTAATTCCGTCCCTTTTTTCTCCATAGAAGGGAATTTGCTACCTTATTTCCACCTCAAATTACTGTAATTCTTCTTTCAACCCAGCGGAAAGGATAAAAAATATTTATTTTTTTCAAATTTAGAATTACAATATCGGTGAATTTTTGTCGCATGAAAGAACGTTTTCTGCTACGTTGCAAAGGACAACATCCACTTTTTTAATAAGTATAGTTATAAGAATCGGGGGAGCATATAAATATTTAGGTATGGCTATTTTCGGAAAATTGAAATTTTTTATTTAACATTATTAATTTTTTATTAAACAGTTTTTTAGATATATCTTTGACCTCTGCTTGTGGAGGAAAGTCCAGTTAAATATTTTACTGTTATCCAACCGTTATATAGCATACTTTTCATGTCCCATCATGTTCGAGACGCAACTAAACAGAAGTAAAAAAGGAAAGATTGTCAAAGGATGGAACACTCCAATATATTGGGGTGGGGGGATTCTTTGAGTGCTACAGTGTTTTGCTCAAGAGGGCTAATGAGACCGGATCCTACTTCTTGAAGCCAACTTATAATGGCTACGATTATGCATGCAAGCAGCGGTATTCGAAATTCCAGTACTGTAGAGCAAAGCTTTATCATTCGATTAACGTTCGGTACTCTAATATATAAACTCTTTAAAAATCAGTGGTCTGACATAAAAACTCCTACTCTACCCTGTGCAATTTTTCATACCAAGTCTAGGTTTTAAGTGCATTACGTGCATTATCCGTTCTTTACTGTAGCTCATAGTATCATCCCTATGAAACATTTTTTTATAACACTGTATAAAATTGTATACCTGAGGTATATTAACTCTCTAAGCGGTTCGCATGTACAATTCTGCCAAACCGATGATGTCTTAAGCCAAAACGTAGAATGTTCGACCTCCAAAAACGCTCCGAAAATGGATGTAATGTATATTTCTGTCAGTGCTTTCCCCCATGAAGTTTTGGTCAGGTCGATTGTTTAGGAACTGCACCCCTCTTTGTCTGGCATTTATTGAGGGATGCACCCCTACCCCCTGAGGCACAAAGACGCTGATAGCTTTTCATGGTTTGTAAATCTCTATTTCGAAGTATTTCGTTTGCGGTAACAGATGTATCTCTAATTCCACCACTTAAATATCTTGGATGACTTTCGTAAAAAAAAATATAAACAAGTCTCTCAAAGAATATTTTAATTGTAATTTTAGAATCCATTATTTCTAATGGGAGGATCTTCAAGACTTGGCGAGCTTTATGTGTATTAAAATTAACAATCCATAATATCTATATGTCTATTTATAACCGGAAACTAAAGGGGCAATAACGAGGGTGGGTTTCCCGTATTCCATTCCAGTCGACAAAGGTGAAGGAAAAAACATAGAATGCTTTGGCCACTGCCACAGTAAACCTTTAGCGTATATTTTGGAGACTTTTTTCTTCGATGTGTTCCACTCGGAGGGTTAATATTTTGACAATATGTCTGTCCAATCATAGTCATCTAAGATATAAAGTCCTTACTCCCATTCAAAACTGAAAGTACATAGACTACTGCAGTAGTCCTTGATGAAGTAGCGGGCAAAGGCAAAACTGACGATAAAATCTAACATTGTATCGAAAACAGTATGAGATTATTCCTTATCATAATGAGTAATGAATTACACTTAAAATGAAGTTAAAGTTTAATAATGATAGTGACAATCACTATAAATTATTTGGTTAAATTATTTGAAAGCAATTAAAATTTATTATTGTACTTAAGTAAATAAATAAATATATTCTAGATGGATATAATTGCAGAAATATAGTCTTCAGATGCAAGAGGACGGTCGCTAACTTTAATATATGCATTCACTATTACAAAACTGAAGGTTTGTTCACCATTTTATTATGGAAGTATTATGTTGTAGGCGATCAATTTTTCTTAATATAAAGAAGCAATACAAGTGTTTGAAGTAAATTGTAAATTGTGTGTAAAGTGCGTAAATTGAAGCCAGTATAATAATTTGAATCTTTAATTAGTATACCGGGTGGTACTTTACACACATTGATATTGTGATAAAGTCGTACGTTATTTATTTCACCTGTAGAGAACTTGAGGATTCCTATGATCACAAGTAGCAAAATTTCAGAACTTTTGATCTAGAGTGAGATAAGACATATGTCAACGTAATACAGACTATGTTTGTGGAAAGAGATTTACCACGGAATACAATATCACAAGCAATATGCTATAAATATGAGATTCAGATTACGAAACAAATTGATTTGTTTTGTGTGAAATATCCAATATTTATTTTTTTTCAGCTAAAATTTCTCACCTCTATGCATAATTTCATTTATTTAAAGGTAAATGCATAGAAAACATAGCCTTTGGTAAAGTGTCCCTTATTCAGAAGCTTTCACTAAAAGAGGTTTTACCATATGCATATACATGTATGTATGCGTATAGAAAGAAATAAAAGGGAGATGGGGAAATTTTCAGCAGACCCATACATCATTTTGTCTTTTTCGTGAGGGTCTTCTAAGTTTTCTATCCTTAGAACCAACTAGGTTTTTTTTGTCTGATAATGAATAAATCTCCGTCTCTTTAAATTTTAAATGTTCTACAAAAAGATAGAAAAGGGATATTTTTTAAAAGGCGCTGACAAAACTTGTCTGGAAAAGTTTCCTTCCTATATATCTACGTCAGATAAGCACTCGAGCTTAAAGTGCAAGGATAAGATGGATGATATTTGACTGGCTTTAAAATATCTTATCCAATTTGGAAAATTGTTGAATTTACTCCAATTTTGTTCTCAATACTTGAATGAAAATCCAAAGAAAATATATAATTTTCTCAATTTGTAAAAATTAATTAAGGAAAATTTCTGTATTTCATTCAGTAACAATTTGTTGAAATATAATTAAATTGCTCATTGTGTATACACAACATATAATACACACACGAAATTCTAATTCGTAGTCAAGGCCAAACTTTAAGAAAAGCAGGCATTCCTGAGATACCGCAACACTAGTCCTATCAACAGATTACATTCGCTTGGCTTTTTTAAAGAAGATTAGTTTATCTTCCTATGTTCTTGACTCATGACGTACAATGCCTATGTTTCAACATTTTTTTCAAAATTTCTTTTTGTTGGGTGGTTTCCAATAGACAAAGATGTATAAAGTTCATGGAGATGATATTAAAGAAATAAAGTATATAGATGCGAATGTCATTTAAGTCTATAAGACCCGGACATTATAACTTCAATTGTCCTCCGGTTCCCAACCTTATAGCCCAATATTTGCATGTTTTCCTTCCCCAAGTCTTTTTTTCAATCGTCAATCTAAGTAAAAAAGTTCAAAATCGAATAGAATATCAATGAAATGTTTCATGTTATCCAGCAACAAGTTTCTTAACGTGTTATAAAAACTTCAGTAGAAAAACACTTGGTAACATCGGATATTTGCAACGAGTCCGGCTATTAGCAGTAATGCCATTAAGGGGAAAAGATCTCAGATGACTTTGGCTATTCTGGGAAAAAGATGTCTCAGCTATTGAAGACTATTGTGGGAACGAAATAGTTAACCTTATGGTCCCCTGTTTGAAGGAGTTGTTGCTACAGCATTCATAATTGTGGATATTAATGGTCATTGTGCATGGCGGTGACTTATTTGAAAATAAAAACAGTCATTGTGTGCAACCACTTCTTTGTTCGTCTGTTTTTAATCTTATCTACCACGTTCGTGTACGATATGCTGGAGCAACATGCAGTGATTAAGGACTGAAAACCAGTCTAAAAAATTTTATTTCTAAATTCGCATGGAAGACATATTTAGGGTTCAGGAAGTTTATAGGATGCGCTAAGTTCCACGGATATACATGCATATCTTCTGCAAATAAATTCTTTAATAATTTGCTACTTGTTGAATAACAAGGCCATTTTAGATTCCAAACCTTGACCATTAACGATTTCTTTTCCAAAATGTTTTACTGGAACAATAAACAGTTTATAGATTGCATGCTGTGTCTCAGCTTTTACCGAAATGAACGCATCACTGTAAGCCTGTGTGATAAACGGTGGTACTGGAGAACTGCTTTCTATTTCGCAGTTAAAGCATGAAAGTAGGTTTGTTGAAACACACTTGCTTTAATGTTATCTGGATCATCTAGAACATTTATGGCAACGTTTTTTTCGCACTAAAGAGTACAACAATTTACTGCCTTGTCTCTTTTGAAGAAATAGACTAATCAAATGTATAATTCTTAGTTCTCTGTATTCTCTGCATTCTTGAATACGCAATTGAAATATACCAGTAAGATTTATGAAAAATATGTGGAAAAATATCACACTCAAAGAACAGTCCTGTGTCATCATCTCTTTGTCTCTAACTCAATGAAAAGCTTGTTCACGTGTTCACTTCAACGGCTATTGTAGGTGGCGAAATGAAAAGAATGACACTGTGTTATCTAAACTTACCGGTAGGTATACATAGTCCCAAAACTCGATCCCTTTGTCGATTGAACTGTTGTTTCAATATGTTTTAGATTTTAGTCTTTTTTAAGACCCCTTGTACTAGGCAGAGGCTCGTGAGTGAAATTCTCGCACGCTCTTTTAGGGAATGATCATATAGACCCTCATTCGGCCGTTCTCTTGCATATATTTCTTGTCTTAGTTGGGCACCTAGCTTCCTACTTAACTCCTTAACGTGCACGCTCGAGTTAACTCGAGCGCCCTAAACTGGCCAAACTGTGCACACTCGAGATAATTCGATCAGCGTTGTACTTTATGTTGTATAATTTTTCACACTCGAATGCACTCGAGAATTGAAAATAACAATGTGGAAGTAAAAAAAAATATTGTTTTATTGATATTTATCATTTACATGGGATTATAATCCATAACGTTTACTTATTCAAGTATAAAATATATATATTTTTTCTAAATTCAACGTTCTAAATTGTGATTTTTACATTAAAAAAATTGATTTTTTTTGGCCGGCCTTTTTAAAAAATTGTGCATTAAGCGGTTAATGAATAAGTTGAAGATTTCATAAAAATATTTAGCTATGGGAAGTTTCATATATGTTCACTATTTAAATATTAGAAACATAACGTAATTTGCTGCTGTTCGAATAACAAGGGTCATCGTTTTAGATTGCAAACATTGGCCTGTAATGATGTCTTTTCCAAAATCTTTCACTGGAACAATAAACAGTTTATAGATTACATACTGTGTCTCAGCTTTTACCGAAATGCGGGGGGCAACGTCCCTCGCATCCGCGGCCTCGAGCTCAAGCCGTACGTGTTGTCTGGGTGGTGGTAAATGAGAGACAACCTAAAAGGTATGCCTCCTTTAGACATATACAGGTGTCACAAGCCCTGGGTTCACCCAAGTGATCTTTTTTAGTGTCTTTCCTGGTAGTCTTAAGCCTACATCTGCAGAGATTGCTCTAACTGGGATTGACCAAATTAATTTCGAACCATGACGAACGTCGCGTAGGGCACCTGCAGCCCTTTTACCTTCACAAAAACACCATAGTGAGTGGTGTTGCTAACATATTACAATGGAATTATGGTGAGAGATAAACTTCCCAGGTATGTTGAATTTGCTTATTCGACAAAAAAAACTATGCTTAAAAATGCAAGATCTATAGGCTAGGTTTGGAGTGCTACGGTCTAATTTTTGCAACACGAGGGCTGATGAGACCTGGACCTACAGCTTAAAGCAGATTCCAAACGGCTACGAACATTCATGCCACAGTGGGATTCGACCCCACGACCTCCGGTACTGAAGGCCAGTACCCTAACCAATAGGCCATCGTTCGGCTGCAGGTCTCTCTCATGTTAACCTAGGTCATCCATGAAAGTTTCCGTGTTCTATCTTTCTCGTTTCTGAATATTTTTTACTCCCGCTAGCACACGCACACAGATAAATGAACAATTTTTTATAAGGTGGTACATAGATATGCATATTATGAAATAAAATTGTTTTTGTTATTAGTACTTAGATACTGTCTAATTTACTGTAAAAAATACTATGAACTGCAAAAATCTACATATTATTGCTTTAAACAGATTCAACTGCTTGAAATATTCAAAAATGACAAGTAAAAATAACTATTTTCTGTAAAATGTAATAACAACAGAAAGGGGATAATCTTTAATAACGTCTTCCTTTTAATATACAGATCAGCATAATCCAATGTCGTATATTTGAAAAATAAGAAGAGGAAATACCACTTTTCCTCTCTGAAAATGAAATTGAATACATCAAATGAGAAACAAAACTGATTTATAAAGATATTGGTTTATGTCATCACGTGGTATTTTGATTTTGGCTTGCGATTCTATTTCCTAGCGATGGAACTTCTAATCAATCAATTTCTTAGTATCACGTCTGATACTTCGTATGGTGTACTATATATCCTTTCAATCTGGAACACCGATCACGTGATTTTTCGGTCTCCCTTTTCATCCCACTCTCATAAAATACTTTGTAATAATCGTAGCCAATCTAAACTCTGCTATTTTTGGCCACGTACGGCTACAGTAATTGATTTCGGAGAAAATTTTAAATTATTAAAATGTCCTTTTTTGTGTTTATTATTACATACATACATATATATATATATATATATATATATATATATATATATATATATATATATATATATATATATATATATATATATATATATATATATGTATATATATATATATATATATATATATATATATATATATATGTATATATATATATATATATATATATATATATGTATATATATATATATGTATATATATATATATATATATATATATATATATATATATATGTATATATATATATATATATATATATATATATGTATATATATATATATGTATATATATATGTATATATATATGTATATGTATATATATATGTATATATATATATATATATATATATGTATGTATGTATATATATATATGTATGTATATATATATATATATATATATATATATATATATATATATATATATATATATATATATATATATATATATATATATATATTTATATATATATATATATATATATATATATATATATATATATATATATATATATATATATATATATATATATATGTCAGGTTCAAAAATGGGGGTTAAGAAGTAAGCTAGTTATAATTAAAAATAGTTGGAACTCGTTAACGATAACGTAATTGGAGAAAGACACACCCTCGAGCTTAACTATACAGAGTAAAAAAGCCACCGCGGAAGTACACATAGGAATTTTGCTTAGATAGAAACGCCAAAAGAGTCAGTTCTGAGCGGAAACTCGGTCTGAGAATATCCTCCATGCTTGTCATGGCAAAATATGAGAACAAAGGATTTATAAATAGCATAGCCATGGACAGAAGGATTATAATAAAGAAGTTTTTATACATGAAATGGAATGTGCCTTCCAAGCCTCAACCACTCGTCCATGTCATATATATTTATAGCTGTATACCAGTGACCAGAAAGTGGTGTATAACAAAAATGTCTGATAAATATGTTATTAGTGATTTATATTAAATCAAATCTAGGAAATACAAACCTCACAATCTTTTAACCACTGCAGGACATTCGCCTTTATTTAACAATCGCACTACAAATTCGCAAATTTCGCTAACCATTTTTATTGGAATACTATATATGCACCCAACTTTATTTCCTATAAGGAATCAACAAAAATACACAAACAAGTCTGATTCGGAAATCGAACCTAAGGCTCTTGAGAAATCACAACATGCCAACTACTGTCTGGGTAACACAAATCTAAAATAATAATGTATAATGAGCAAGTTAACAGATTTTCAAGAATACACACAAAGTATTCAATGCAAATAAACAATATTCTTGCTTATATATTTCACTTCAATCTGCAAGCGATGTTAAGATAAATAGTGAGTTTCTTGTTAATACATTGAAGCAAGCAATTTTTTCTTTATTCGAAATGAATTACTGTCTGTAATTTATCTGCTATATGATAAAGGTGTCTTATAGGGATTCTATATGGTAAAGGTGGGAAGGGTGTATAGGTAAACTCTATAGGATATATTATATGATGTATTTCTCCCCTATCTAGGAGATCGTCGGCACATTCCACACAATAGCAGCTGATAGTAATATCCCTAAAAATCAAATCTGAAACATTTTTTATAACACTGTATAAAATTGTATACCTGAGGTATATTAATATTATGACAATATGTCTGTCCATTTATAGTCCTCTAAGATATAAACGCTTTACTTCTATTTAAAACTGAAAGCACTTTGAGTACTGTAATAGTCCTTGATCAAGCAGAGGGCAAAGAGAAGATCAAAGATAGAAATCTAACTTTGTATCGAAAACAGCATCACTTTATTCCTTATCATAATGAGAATGTATATTATAAGTGAATACCCTGACCTACCTTTAAGTTTCCTGTACACGCATGAGCCAGTTTATAACCCGATATGGATGCTAGATTTGTTCTTGATGGTGGTGGGTAGAGGAAAATACTTCTTCGTTGAAACGACTCCACGTGGCTGGCAAATCAAAAGGAATTAGATACCTAATATCGGATGGTAGACGAAGAAAGAGTAAGCTAGAAACCTAAGAAGAAAAGGATTTGGTGTAAATTTGGAAGTAGATTGGTAGCTATACCCGACCTTCAGTCCATTACGGTGAAATCAATGTGGAAGTAAATCTCGTAGTCTTAATATGTACTCGGAAAATAATTAAAAAGGATTTTGGCACGGAGCATGAATAGACGTTCACCCGGCTTTAAGTGAAAGAGAATTAGTAAGAAGAGAATTAGAAATCATTGCAAGCTGTCGCAGATCGACCAATGCGGTTCTACGCAGGAAACTCCTAGAAAAGAAAGCATCCCGGTACAACCACAGAATCTGTGAACTATTCAACTTATTCTGAATTCATATCGCTTGTAAAAAACATTACCTGAAACCAGTGTTATCATGACTTATCACGGAGTTTTCCGTTGATTCCTATTGCGTGGTCCCCCACAGTTAGTTGTAGATTATGGTAGAAGTCTGGCATAGAAGCATTTTTCTGGATTTCGTCATAATCGGGAATATAAATTTTACGATTTCGTACACTAGCCCAATTAAAAATCTCCCTGATAAAGACCTTTCTGAACATATTCAACTTATATTCCTACTAGCCTGTAAAAACAATGTATACTCAATCAGTTGCATTCCGGTAACGAGCAGACAAGAAGTCCGTCAATGTATTTTTCTAGCGTGAAATTAGCTTTAGACTCTACACACAAGCCAGCCTAAGCCATACGGGAAAGAGGACTAATCGTCGACACAAAAATCATACCTAGTATAAAAGAAAAATTTTCCTAACCAAAATTTTAATAAGAACTGATAGAACCAGGCCACCATACTGGTTCTACTGATACATCCCTCAAGAACCAACAACTCTTCATTACAAAAATACATATAACATATTACAATTAAACATATTACTATCATGAATGAATTTTGTAAATGGAATTTACTAAATTTATGAAATCTGATTTCTAAAAATTAGTACCAGATTTACGCCCATTACTAATAATTTTATAACATGCTTATTCTCAAGACGATTTGGTGGAACCAGAACTGGATATTATAGCAAAACGGAAAGTTTGAGGGACCTGTAACATGCAGACTATAAGTCCGTCCAAGTCTTTTTTCTGGTATGAATTTAGTTACAGACTTCTACACCCGAGCCAGCCTAAACCACACGAAAAAGATGATTAATCATTGACACAAAATTCAAAGATAAAAGAAAAATAAAAGAAAAATTTTCCTAACCAAAATTTTGATAAGAACTGACTGAACTAAGCCAGCATACTGATTATACTGATACATCCCTCAAGAACCAACAACTCTTCATTACAAAAATACATATTACATATTACAATTAAACATATTACCATCATGCATTTTTTTTATAATGGAATTTACTAAATTTATGAAATCTGATTTCTAAAAATTAGTACCATATTTACGCCCATTACTAATAATTTTATAACATGTTTATTCTCAAGACGATTTGGTGTAACCAGAACTGGATATTATAGCAAAACAGAAAGTTTGAGGGTCCGGTAACACTCAGACTAGAAGTCTGGCCAAGTCTTTTTTCTGGCATGAATTTAGTTACAGACTTCTACGACCGAGCCAGCCTAAGCCAGACGGAAAAGATGATTAATCATCGACACAAAAATCATACCTAGTATAAAAGAAAAATTTTCCTAACCAAAATTTTGATGAGAACGGACTGAACCAGGTTACCATACTGGTTCTACTGATACATACCTCGAGAACACACGATTACAATCAGGCAGGCATTTGGTAAATGGAATTTGATAAATTTATGATATATGATTTCTAAAAATTAGTACCAGATTTATCCCCATTACTCATAATTTTACAACATGTTTATTCTCAAGATGATTTGTCGGAACCAGAACTGGATAATATTTCAAAAAGGCAAGTTTGGGAGAGAATATTGGGACTATCATACCGCATATTCTAAGCTGTTAACAAAAGATAAAAAATATAAATTTCCAAATGTTTAAGCCGCGATAAAGCCACACTGCATGAGTAAAAAAAATCTTAAAACATGAGACTAAAGTATGTGAAAAATATATATTACATATTACAATTAAACATATTACAATCAGGCAGGAATTTGGTAAATGGAATTTACTAAATTTATGAAATCTGATTTCTAAACACTAGTACCAGATTTACGCCCATTACTAATAATTTTTTAACATGCTTATTCTCAAGATGATTTGGCGAAACCAGAACTGAATATTATAGCAAAACGACAAGTTTGAGGGAGAATAGTGGGAATTTCATACCGCATATTTTGAGCTGTTGACAAAAGATCAAATATATAAATTTACAAAAGTTTAAGCCGCAATAAAGCCACACTGCATGAGTAAATAAAATCTTAAAATATGAGACTAAAGTATGTGAAAAATACATATTATATATTACAATTAAACATATTACTATCATACATGAATTTGGAAAATGGAATTTACTAAATTTATGAAATCTGATTTCTAAAAATTAGTACCAGATTTATGCCCATTACTAATAATTTTATAACATGTTTATTCTAAAGATGATTTAGCCGAACTAGAACTGGATATTATAGCAAAACGGCAAGTTTGAAGGAGAATATTGCAAATTTCATACCGCATATTCTCAGATGTTGACAAAAGATTAAAAATATAAATTTCTAAAAGTTTTAGCAGCGATAAAGCCACACTGTAAGAGTAAATAAAAACTTAAAATAGTAGACTAAAATATGTGAAAAATATGTTGCCTCGGGGATCATATTTTCTGAGAATAAAGGTACACAAAGCTGTGATAAACGTATTTTTTGTTCAATTTACTGAAATAGATTATCTTTATGGATTTTATACAATGTGGAATTTATTTATTTTTTAAGATTGATACTTGGCAATATCCCAGAATTAAACATTCAAGTTTCAAAAATTCTACGCATAATATCTAGGAACGAAAATTTATTTTTAAAAGTTTAATATTTCATGTTTATTTGTCATTACATTATTCATTTATGCTAATGTACAAGGGCATAACAAAACATAAAAGTGTTTATTCTTG
>CM063504.1:113324623-113344623 GCA_032207245.1 Pardosa pseudoannulata | reverse complement strand
GTAACTTATAATTGTATCAATACATTAATTATTTTCTATTTCATTGATTGCAGATCATATTTAAAGTTTTTATTATTTCAAAAGTAATGGACAGTTAATTTATATAATTAACCCATAACCAAATGTCGGATTTCTATAACTCCATACTTTTATCTATAATGATAAAATATATCACGTTATCTTATAGAACCCAAAAAAAACTTTAAAAACTTTGATTGAGCTAAACTAAAAGCTTTTGCCTAAATATGTACTTGCTGGCGGGAAAACAATTTGGCCAACAATTTATTAATAAAAACATATTGTAATATTTTCATTTGATCAATAACCTGATTTTTTCTTAGTACAACGTTTAATCAATATGATGAAGATACTGCACTTTTTTATGTTAACTTCTTCATACACGTATTATAGAGAAAGTATTGTAGCTGTCCAAAAATTGAGCGTTCAGGTTTTTATTCATCTTCGCATTTTGGACCTTCTTTGTCCAGAAATGCCAAATTTGGAATTCTGGGTGATTGTTTGAACAAGTTATTTCGAGTTCTAAATTTTTATTAAGTTTATCAGAGCAAAATTGTAGTTGTCTATTAAAACCTATCAACTGAAAGTAACGGTTTAGCTGCTTTAACCGACTTATCTGCTACTTGCTTCTAGTTGATCTGTTATTCTTCACTGTGATCCCAGTGTAATGCGATTTTTTTTATTACAAGTTTTAAATATAAAGACATATTTTTAAATCACTTTTATTTAACAAGAAAAGTGATAAAATATGCACTGAAAAGTAAAATTTTGTATGAGTTTTTAGTTATACCACTTGCAAATAGATGGCAATACTGATCTAAAGTCTCTGCAATTGAGATTCCAAGAGCCCTAATTATCTTTTTGCATTTATCAAACTGATTTTGCTTTTTATTCATCCATCTAGTTTTTATGATTGAATATTGTATTATCACCGATGGGCAAAGTTTTGGATGTCTAGTTAGTCAGGAACAGTAGTTAAAATTTGATTTCCAAATATCAACTGTCATACAGGTGAAATATTTAAAAAAAGGCTTATTTAAAAACTGTTTTGTAAAGTTGATTTTAATACGTATTCTCTGTTTCTGCAACTACCCAACAAACTCTTTACTGTTTATTATCCAAAGTAATATTGAACGCATAGGCTTTTATTGTATTCTTGACACCGGGATTACAAATAGCAATGGGAATCCCACTGATGGCATGGATGTTCATAGCCTTTCGGAATCGGCTTGAAGCAGTAGGTCCCGGTCTCATTACTCCTCGTGTAGTAAAACAGTAGACCGTACTGCTCCAAACTAAACAAATACTAATGGTTTAAGGAAAAAACTGCAAGGTTTACAAAAAAAGCTGTAAATGAGAATGATAATGCATACACTTTTATGCGTACCAAGCGCTAACTGATAAACTCAAACAAGAGACTGGAATGCCTTTATCAGTTACCACCGTTGAATACGGTTTGTATGACGTGATTTTATTTGATTATTCTTAAAAACTATTTGTAAAGTTGATTTGAAGGCATGTTCCATGCATGTGTAACTATCCATCAAACCCTTTACTGTTTATTATCCAAATTATTATTTAACGCATGAATTCTTAATGTTCATTTTAACACCTTAATTATATATACTAATGGTTTAATGAAAAATTAAAAGTTTAAGGAATAATTTGTTAACAAGCATGATAATGCATTCTCATTTATACTAATTCGTACCATGCGCTAACTGATAAACTCAAACACGAGATTGGATTAACTGTATTAGTTATTACCGTTGAATAGAGTCTGTACGACGTGATTTTATTTGATCATTTAAAAAAAGCAAGTCGTGTAGTTGATTTAAAAATATATTTCCTATATCTGCAACTATCGACCAAAACCTATACTGTTTATTAATGAAATATTGGAAGATAAACGAATAAACTCTAAACGGGCATCATAATGCATGCATCTTTATACTGATGCGTAACATCAGTTCTAACTGATAATCTCAAACAAGGAGATTGGTGTGCTTTTATTAGTTACTACCATTGAAGTTAGTATAATGTGATTTGATTGAATTTGTTGAGGTTTGATATCAGGTGCAAAGCTTTATTTTTACCAAACTCTTTGTACCAGATATTTTATACTGGATTTGGTGCCCCAAATGGTAGATATTCGACCTCAGTAGTTTTTACACTTTAATTTAAATTTACATTAATTGAATCAATAATTTATGTGTACTTTAATGCAATTTAATATACGAACATCAGATTATTCTATCATCTGCTGGAAAGTTTTTAATTCCAAGTGTTTAGTATTTTGCTACTCACAGAATTGGAAAGGAAAAACAGCTACATAAATAAATGAAATCAGTGAGTCTGGTTTGATTTGAAGCACTATTGTCTACTGTTTTGCTCACGAGGGTGAATGAGGCTGAGACCTACTGCTTAAAGTCGATTACAAATGGTTATGGACATCCATTCCAGCAGCGGGATTCAAACCAGCAAACTCCGGTACCGAACATCAGCACTCTACCATTCGGCCATCGAGTGAATCTGGAGTCTCACCAGTATAGTCCTGACATCATTTTAACTATTTGGTCATAAACGTCTCCCCTGAATAGTAAGCTCATCAATGTAACCACTAATGTTTAATGTATAACAGATGCATAGTTTGTATAGTTTGTAATTCAAAAATGTATCTTTCATTGTACTGCGAGTATATATCTGAACTAATTACCTAAAAACAAGAACATCTATTTTGTTCCTACCCTACTTTTTAATAAAAGTTGTCAGTAGAAAGACAACTTCGCTTCCATTAAAGAATTCTATTTATTTTACACTCTTCCTCTGGTAATAATAGCATTAAAGTTCAGAGACCCGTTTTTTGGTCTGTTACGTGAAACTGAAAAAGAAAAAAAAAATACCCATGGCAGCAGTTGCTTTATTTGTTCCTGATGAGTGCTTTCGTCGAGTTTCTCTCTTTCTAAACTTCAATAATCTAATCTTATGTGTTGCTGTAAGAAATAAAAACAAAATTGGATAAAGTATTGATATTAACTCATGACGGAATTTCAGTCTCTCTCTCTTTTTTTTCTTTTTAATCAGACTGTCTGCATTTTGTCCCATTTCTGGAGACGGCAAGAAAAAGTATGTAATTTCTTTTTACTTTTCAGTGTCTTATATTACCAGACTGGGCACATTTATTTTCAGTTTTCTTAAAACAGCCTTAGAAAATGAATCACACGAATAAAGTCAACAGTTCAGTATTTCAGAGTATACCTTACTATAAAAAAGTGGTGATAGTAATAAGAACTGATTCGAAGAAGCATTAGTTTAGGGAAATAATTCTAACATTTTAAGCTCGATTTGGAGAAATAAATCTTAGTTTTTCGGGATTTACAATTTTTCTAGTATAATTCTACGTTTAGACCAAGTCATTTATAAGCTTAAGTGAAGAAAAATATTTTTTTAAACACCTTTTCTTGCGGAAGGGGTAAATGAACTCATATTTTTTACCTAACGGCATTATTAAACCTGATTCTGTATGCGTTGAAAAAGTACCGGATTCAGTTTACTATTCAAGATGTAGAATGTGTGGATTTTTTCTGTGATAGGGATAAATTTCCAATCTACTAAAAGCCTTATCACCTGTCAACCTGAATACAAATAAATCGATATAAAATATTTAATTATTACTCGAGAAATCTATGCATTTTTCATCGAGTAATTGAATTGTAAACTGCATCCGCTGCTTTTTCAGCGCTTACAGGTTCAAGCATGATAGGGACATTACAGACAGGTATATGGATCAATTTCCGAACTGTAGAACACTGCCTCGAGTAACCTTCTTTTGTGATTTAACACATTGGCGGACAGTAGGTTTGGTTTGGTTTTGGAGCGCTATGGTCTACTTTTTGCAACACGAGGACTTATGAGACCGGGACCTACTGCTTAAAGCCGATTCCGAACGGCTACGAACATCCATGCCATAGTGGGATTCGAACCCACGGCGGACAGTAGGAACAAGTGAAGTTCAAAAATTAACACTATATGTAATTGTTTTTAGATATAATTTTTTGTAGTTTTTAGAATATTAGAAGTATATTTTTACCCTTTCTGCTTCAACGCACTTTAATTTGATTAATTCAGAACCTTTAATTAGGTTGCGGCTATAACAGTCATGGCGCCAGTGGGCTCTAGACACTAAGTGATAGGACGATGGCGGCTATAACAGTAAAAATTTAAAAACGTAACTGACAGGTTTAATGACTCAAATAAGCTATTTTTTATGAACAACAAAGGATTTTTGGGAGTTTTACACGAAATTTTAGTTTAAAATCAAAGAAAAATAAATAAATGACAAAAAAATTAATTCAAGAGAAAACACTATCGCACTACTCCCTTCACAACCACGTGCATACTGAAGCTGCAAGTCGTGTAACAGGTAGAAAACGAAATTCAACCTGAAAAATTGTTTCCAAAACATGACACTAGGCTTCTACTTGTACAACGGTAATTGCACATTTGTACCGCTATAGCCGTAAAGTCTAAAAACAAAAGTTTTGTTTTGGACGGCTATATCCGTCATGCCACATAGTGTACTTCACTTTGACGGCTATAGTCGCGAGTGTTCGTCAACGTGTTAACTTTCCAACTCGACAGTGTGAAAACAACTGTTCCGCTAATACGTTGTGAACTCATTTGTATTTCATATTTTACTCTCATGTGATTCTTTTTCATCGTAACCTGAATTATTCTATGCATTTTTCAAATTTTGGTTTAGTTAAAACCAAAACTTTTAACCAAACAAAAAGAAGAGCGTCTGAATTGAATAGCTGAAATGTTATTTTATCTGCCACAATTTTTATTAATATAGTAGACTGAAAAAGTAGTATGTTCAAATGACACATCCATAGGCTGCATTTACCTTTTAATCCTTGTGACTTAGAATGGGTAGGAATGACAATACACCTACTTTAACTTTTTATAATTAACGTATTATAAAATGCAGAATCAAAAAAATTCAAAGTCATTATTTATTGTAACGTTTCTAAAGGGGTGTGAGGATTTCTAAATGTAAATACACAAGTTGATTAATTAGAGAAGCATTGACATTTACATTTAAACCTACATACCCACATTTCCGGCCTGGGTTTGCAGTCACCCACAGGCCAAAAGGGATGAGGAGAGAAAATCCACTATTTTACCTGTCATAATAATTTAATTATTTATTTATTTATATTTTACCTAAGAATTAAACATAACTAAAAATAATTTATTAATTTATGAATAAAATACTCGCTTATTAGATGGTTTTGAACTTGGAGTTTTAAGAATATCCTACATCTCTATTACTTTTCTTTTTCAAACACACAACTCACCTACTTTTCTAAGAAATAACCAAAGATTCGTAGTATGGTTTGGTTTGATTTGGAGTGCTACGGTCTACTTTTTGCAACACGAGGGTTAATGAGACCGGGACCTACAGATTAAAGCTACAAACATCCATGCCACTATGGGATTCGAATCCACGAACTCCGGTACTGAAGGCCATCACCCTAACCAATCGGCCATCGTTCGGCGGTTCGTAGTATGAAACTTTTACTATAAACACAAGCTAAACGATAGCCTAACGGTAGGCGTTGCTCTTCGGAACGGGATTCGTGAATTACAATCTGGCTGGTAGCATGGATATTCGTAGCCATTCGGAATCGGCTCTAAGAGGTAAATCCCGGTCTTATTATCCCTCGTGTAGCAAAGCAGTAGACTGTAACCCTCTAAACCATACCAAGCAAAACCTATAAACGCAAACAGCAGATTGACACATTGGACAGCTATTGTGCCTGCTTTTTATTTTTCTTCTTTAAAACTCTACTGCACATTTATTTAGTACCATGGCTTATAATTTAATACTGAAAGGATAACAAAATCTTTACCTAGTGTTTAAATCTAAAGTCTATCAAGTACACAGCAAGGCTCCCACCAACTGGCTAATGCCGAAAGTTAGGGTCTTATCGGCTTCGCCAACAGAGGATAAATGCGCATGTATAATTTAATATGACATTTTTCAGGAGTGATATTACACATTAACGATTTCTTAATTTTAAATTGTATATAACTGAAACATTTTTCGATTCCTAACATTTAAAAGAGCATCTGCATCTTCTCTAAGAGACATTTAATATTTCCACAAAAAATATTCTAACAATCAAGTATTGCTCATTAAAATATTAATGTCATATTAATATTACATTTCCTCATTCATTTTCCTCCTTTCTCGTAAAAACATTATTCTGTATGGAGCTTTTACTTTTTTTAAATTTAAAAAAATGGATTTTTTTTCTCTATTTCCATTCCTTTCAAATTACTATAAAAAAACATATGAGTTAAGGTTGCATAAAAAGTTCTGCAAACAGAAACTATTCAAATACCAAGAGAAAAATAAAAAAAAATGTTTGCAAATATAAAATATCTATGAAGATTAACAAACTGCATTAAAAATATAGAACATGCAATTCCTCCTTTAAGAATCTAATTATATAAATGGCACAAGTGAGAAAAAAATAATACATAAAAATGAATCGATTTATGCAATTTAATTTCCATTTCTTCTTTTTTATATTTGTGCTTGTTTATTTTAATAGCATAAAAATTAAAATTACTTAATTTATTCTTATAACTTTTTTTTACATATTACAATTTATATTAATACAATTATAATAATATCGAAATTTGATATTTCATTAGTAATAATATTTAATTATAAATAAAGCACAATTTAAAAAAAAGTTTTTAAAATTTTTTCAATTTAAATTAAAAAAATGCATATTATTATAAAACAATTAATAAATTTAAAAAGAATGAATAATATCAATAAACTTTATTCATGGTTTATTTAAATATGTAGTAATAATAATATTAATCATAATAATGCACAAACTAATAAATCTTATTAAAAAGAAGCTTCTGCTCTAGCCCATTTTTCACGGTTTATTTAAATGTAGAGTAATAATAATAATTATTATAATAACGCACAATTTAATAAAGCTTATTAAAAAGAAGCTGTGACTTTAGACCATTTTTCATGGTTTATTTAAATACATAATAATAATAATAATTATAATAATAATGCACAATTTAATAAAGCTTATTAAAAAGAATACTTTGACTGTAGCTCATTTTTCATGGTTTATTTAAATACATAATAATAATATTAATAATAATAATTCAGAAATTAATAAAGCTTATTAAAAGAGAATACTTTGACTGTAGCTCATTTTTCATGGTTTATTTAAATATATAGTAATAATTATTATTATAATAATAATACACAATTTAATAAAGCTTATTAAAAAAAGCTTCGGCTGTAGCCCATTTTCATGGTTTATTTAAATATATAGTAATAATAATATTAATAATAATAATGCACAATTTAATAAAGCTTATTAAAAAAAAGCTTCGGCTGTAGCCCATTTTCATAGTTTATTTAAATATATAATAAAAATAATATTAATAATAATACTGAACATATTAATAAAGCTTATTAAAAAGAGGCTTCGAGTGTAGCCCATTTTTAAGGTTTATTTAAATATAGTGTAATAATAATATTAATAACAATAATCCACAAATAATTAAGCTTATTAAAAAGAAGCTTCTACTGTAGCCCATTTTTCACGGTTTATTTAAATATATAGTAATAATAATGCACAAATTAACAAAGCTTATTAAAAAATAGCTTCGAATGTAGCCCATTTTTTACTCTATTCAGACAAAATTTGAAGTGCAACTGCAATCGAAGGTGCTGTAATTTTAATTGCATTTCTCATACATTTTCTGATATTTATAGCTATACACACAATAGGGTTACAGAATATTTACATGTATAGACTGCAATACAAAGTTTGTAACAATAATTTTGTACATCATCCCAATCACAAACAAATATGTGAGCTAAAAACCTGTAGACAAAACGAACAGTTATTTGAATCTGCAGCACTGGAAACCTGATATGCTTTCGTCTATACTACATAAATGAGAACGAGTAGCAGTACATTGTACCATTATCTTACTTTTAGGAGAGCCTGTTCCGATGATGAAAGTGAAATAAAATAAAATTTATTTTATCTTATGTGGGTTTAAAAGTTGGAGGAAAACATATTGAAGATTATATTAATACTAAACATACCATCATTTAAGGCATCCCTGTTTCTACCATAGCCGGTCAAATGACAGGACTTTATGTTTCCTGATTAAATCTGTAAAATATGGATATTGGGAAGGAAATAAAAAATAAACTTTATTATAATTAAACAAAATTGTATATTATCAATTTTTATGTATTACAAACAAAAAGAATAAGAATTTTTAATTTATTACCCATCGTATTTTTTATATACATTACGGTCATTTGCTGGTTATGGTACTTATAGTGTTAATGACTATATCGTTGTTGTTGTCTTGTACCACTTGGTCAAATCAAGCACTAAGGAGCCATGCGCTACTCGTATTAAGGCAAAGGGATGTGTCTTTCGTTTTTAACGAACACCTCAAGGGTGAAAGTACCACTTTTTGCTCAAGCGGTCCCTTAATTTTGAAGCAGGGACTAAGCAGAAGACATCATAGCATAGGCTTGGGCTGCCACCCCAGAGGTATCGATTGAGAACTTGGAGAACATTGTGACCACGAACATATTTTACGTACCCCAATCACCATTAACGAACACGGTCCGAACCCTCAACCCTCTAGTTACGAGAGATTTGCCTTTGCCGATTGAGCTACCGCAATTCATAATGCCTAGATCATTATTTTTAGGTTAACCTGCATTTAAAAATTTGTTTAAAGAAACATGTGATATAAACCTCAGTATCCTGTGAAAAAAATTAAGGGACAGTATCATAACCAAATTACCAATTTCCCTATATATTGCAAAATTGGATGACAAAGTTTCGTAGCGAAATGCAGCTTCTTTAGATACCACTTTTAATCATTTTTCGTGAAATCGGAGGTTGATCATATCACTGCATCGATAGTCATATCTGACATAATTATAGGTCATTTTCCAATTGCATTTATGCCCCCCTCCCGTTTATATGATTTCTTTAACCTTTTTGGCCCTATCCATGCATACTCTTATGTTTTTAATGTAATCTAAAAGTAGAAATGGCATTGAAAGTAAAAAAATGCATTAAACGTCTAGAAGACCTGTAAATAAAATGAAGAATAGTATTTATATTCATTAAATAATAAATATAAATACAGAAAGGAATTTTCAGGAGGGAAAACATTTGAAATTAACAGAAGGTTATAAAACACTTTGATGGGCATTTTTGAGCACCAATGTGAAATTTTAAGTTAAAATTCTGTTATTAAAATTTCATTATTAAAATAATCTAAAAATTACATTAAGTGAAATTTTTAAAAAATGCTATCAGTTCAAATCATTTGATATTATTAGGGGTCATATCAACTATTTAGTCTGAATTTTAATATTACGGTTAAAATTTAACTTTTTATAAAAACTCTTAAACCGTCTAGAAAACCTTTAAATATAATGAATAGTATTTATATACATTAAATGTGAGACTTTTCGGGAGGGAAAACATCTGCGATTAACTGAAGGTTATAAAATACTTTGATGAACATTCTTGAGCACCATTGTTAAATTTTGAGTTAAAATCCTGTTATCAAAATTTCATTATTAAAATAATCTAAAAATTGCATTAAGTGAAATTAATAAAAATGCTCTCAGTTCAAATCATTTGATATTATTGGGCGTCATATCCACTATTTAGTCTTAATATTACAGTTAAAATTTCAACATTTTATAAATCTCTTAAACCGTCTAGAAAACCTGTAAATATAATGAGGAATAGTATTTATATTCATTAAATGAGACTTTTCAGGAGGGAAAACTTTTCCGATTAACGGAAGGTTTTAAAGCACTTTGATGAACATCCTTGAGCACTTGTATCGTTAAATTTTGAGTTAAAATACTGTTATCAAAACTCCATTATTACAATAATCTAAAAATTACATTAAGTAAAATTCCGAAAAAAATGCTATCCGTTCAAATTTTGATATTATTACGCTTCATATCCACTACTTAATCTGAATATTAATATTATAGTTACAATTTCAACTTTTTATAAAAACTCTTAAACAGTCTAGAAAACCTGCAAATATAATGAAGAATAGTATATATTCATTAAATGTAATGATACTTTCGGGAGGGAAAACTTATCCGATTAACCGAAGGTTTTAAAGTACTTTGATGAACATCCTTGAGCACTATCGTTAAATTTTGAGTTAAAATACTGTTATCAAAACTTCATTATTACAATAATCTAAAAGGTGCATTAAGTGAAATTCCAGAAAAAATCTATCAGTTCAAATTTTAATATTATTAGGCGTCATATCCACTATTTAGTATAAATATTAATATCACAGTTAAAATTTAATCTTTTTATAAAAACTCTTAAACCGTCTAGAAAACCTGTAAATATAGTGAAGAATAGTATTTATATTCATTAAATGTAATGAGACTTTTCAGGAGGGATACCTTTTCCGATTAATGGAAGGTTTTAAAGCACTTTGATGAACATCTTTGAGCACTATCGTTAAATTTTGAGTTAAAATCCTATTATCATAACTTCATATTTAAAATAATCTAAGCATTATATTAAGTGAAATTCAAAAAAAAATGCCATCAGTTCAATATTTTTAGATTATTAGGCTTCATCTCCCCTATTTAGTCGGATTATTAATATTAGAGTTAAAATTTCAACTTTTTTTAAAAGCTGTTAAACCATGCAGAGAGCCTTAAATATAACGAGGAAGAGTATTTATTAAATGCATTTCGACTTTTCAGGGCGGAAGACATTTTCGATTAACCGAAGGTTTTAAAGCACTTTCATGAGCATCCTTGTGCACCATCGTTAAATTTTGAGTTAAAATAATGTTATCATAACTTCATATTTATTATAATCTAAACATTATATTAAGTGAAATTCCAAACAAAATGCTATCAGTTCAATTTTTTTTAGATTATTAGGCTTCATCTCATCTATTTAGTCTGATTATTAATATTAGAATTAAAATTTCAACTTTTTTTAAAAGCTGTTAAACCGTCTAGAAAGTTTTAAGTATAATGAAGAATAGTATTTATATTCATTAAATATATTGCGACTTTTCAGGACGGAAAACTTTTCCGATTAACGGAAGGTTTTAAAGCACTTTGATGAGCATCCTTGAGCACCATCTTTAAATTTTGAGTTAAAATTCTGTTATCAAAACTTCATTATTAAAATAATCTAAAAATTAAATAAAGGGAAATTCCAAAAAAAAAACTATCAGTTCAATTTTTTTTACATTATTGGGCGTCATATCCACTATTTAGTCTGAATATTATTATTAGAGTTAAAATTTCAACTTTTTATAAAATCTGTTAATGTTTTCTGAATTGTATGTGTACACAAAAATTATTTTTAAGCATGCAAATACTTCTCAAATACTGATGAAAAATTATCTGTTCTCCAATAATTAAGATCCAAAAAAATCATTACTATATAACATATCATCATCTTCAATAAACACCACCATGTCAAAAAAATATAAATTATTAACATTTAAAAGTTAATGTTTCTTACAAGTATATTCTCTTTTTGCTGAAAGCAAATAAATTATTTATTTTCTTAGAATTAAGCCAAAATTTGTCAGTCTCACAGTTTTGGGAAATATCCTTCACTCAGAGGACAGTTTCTGATGCTATAGCAGATCCCTAAATGGAATCTGATAAATTTTAAACCAATTTCTTACTGTCTAAAAATATCATTTGGGTATATTTGGGGTACATTTTAACGTAACTTAGATCTTGCACAATTCACGGATTTCGTAGAAAAGAAAAAGTAATGTGTAGCTATTTTGGAACTCAGCAAATCTCAGCAGTCATTTACTATATTTGAACTTTCAAAGAAGAAGGGAATTTGTATTTATAGATCTAGCGTAAAAGCTTTAGTGTAATCTCTTTATGTAAAAAGGAGATCGTATTACATACAGTTCTAATAAGTAAATACAATGCATCTCGTTTATTTGAAATGAGCCTTAAATTGGGAAAAAATTAATTTTAAATCACTTTCTTTATGCAACAGTAAATCGTCTAACATAATTAAAGTGATTTTCTGTAAATTAAATATTTAGGACAAAAGCTTTTAATCTATAACAATCATTGTCTAGTAGCTATATAATGCCTACAATTACAATATTATGCATATTTATTCACAATTTCAAACAGAAGGCAGGAAGAAAGTTTAATCAACACTAGATTTAAGGATGTAGATCATATATCTATTTTTACGGAAGTGAGCCAATTTGACTCATACAAGAAAATTGAAGTTTTTAGCAAAGAAAACAGTTCCAAATTAATATAAATGAAATGTTTATTATCAAAATATTCATGGAAAACATTTTTACATATAAAATCTGTTTTTTGAAATACATTTTCAGCAAACATTTCTATTGCATTTAGCACAATGGTTTCTACATCTGTTTCTTTTGCACGATTGTTGAACTTGACAATTCTTCCGTGCTTTAGTAGCATGATTTTCTGTCGTTGGAATGAAAGTGTTCTCGACTTCTTCTCTATATTTACTTCTTAGCTCTTCAGCCAATTGGAAAATATCCCAGGCCTGATAGGACCAATAAATTTCATGTTATGCGATTAACTGTTAAACCAATCTATGAGTCAAATTGGCTCACAACCGTGAAAATAGGTATACCACATTTGATAATGCGAAATGAAGGGGTCTGCAGAGAAGTGGAATGAAAGTTTACATATATTTTATTACTTAACTTAAAACCAATGTATGTTTTTGAAAAGGGATATTAAAGTTTTATATATATATATAGCGATCAAATTTTTAATGACTCAAATTGGCTCAGTCCGTAAATCTAGGGTTAAAGATATTTTAGTACAAAAAGCCCTCATTCATAGTAATATTAAAAAAGCTTGATACAAATAAAAGACCCATTTTTGTGTATATACATGTGTGCATGCATGTAGTATGTGCATGTTTGTGTACATGTAGTAACATAAAAGCTCCATTAAAAAGACAGAAATCCTCAATATATTTTCTCTCAGAAAGCCAACATTTCCGACTCTCTTAGTTTCCATGAATGAGTCTTCCTTTAAGTGTTTGACTTCTGTCCTTACAATTTTAAATACGGAAAAAGAATGTGAGGTTTTGAGAAATAAGAAATTACACGTAGAGATATGAATAAGAAAATATACCGTTTTGCTCCATAAAAGTTTTTAAAAAATTATATATACCTGTTACAACATATATTATATATTATTAACTTCCAAAATATATTATGAAATTCAAGCGTTATTACTTGAATATTTTATAAATTTCAATATTAAAAAAAATTTACGAAGTTCTGTATGTATATTACACAAGACATTCTTCAAACGTCATTACTTGAATATTTTATAAATATCAATATTAAAATATTTTACAAAGTTTGTGTATGTTTATTACACAAGACATTATTACTTTCGTGTGGAGAATTGTTGTTTGCACATTAGAATTTACGCAAAAATAAGATACGTTTAGAAAAATAGCTTAATTATGACTCACCTCAATAATAAAATAGTTTGAAAGATAACTGTTTCTCTTCGGCTCTGTGAAGACAGTAAAGAATCAGCCTCAAAGGAATGACTAGCTACACATCAATTTGTAGTGTCATTTAGTCTCAGTTTATTAATGATATTAGTTCTAGTTATGGCTATTATCAGAGCTAGACACATTTCCAGACATATTCTAGACTATTTTTTTTACATATGCACATCAAAAGATGGCTATAACTTTCATACAAACTATAGTTCTTAATGAAACTGATTTTATTGGTTTCTCAAATTGCTCATAATGGAAGTTAAGTCTAAATTGCTTAGACTATTAATTCCAAAACCATTACTACCGAATATATGTTATTAAATTTATTAAACCTAAGTTATTAAGAACTAAAAAATATAAAAAAAATATAAAACTGAAACAACTTTGAATATAATATCACTTTTTTTTGTAACCTAACAAACTTGCTTTTAATAGATTTCTATTTAATTTTCGCAAGAAATAATACACATTAGTGACTTTAGATAGTTAAACAAGAGAACAATCTTTTGGCCACCACAAAAATGTTTATGTCTACAGAAGCATAACAGGGATTTAATATTTCAAATAAGTTTTATTATAATGACAATATCATGCTTAGATCAAGCATAACGGCAAGTGATTACTTAGAAAGCACCCATACAAGGGCAAACATCTTAATCGTTATAGCATACAATTCAACATTTTCTTAAAGTTTATGAGTAAAATTTGAAAAACTGCTGCATAAAATTTATTTAAAAAGTATTAAGAGCTGCACTGACAATTCATATATAATTCAAAATTGTATTTTGTGTTAAATCAATACTCATTCAAAATATTCGTCTATTCCTGCAAATCTAAATATTCAAAATACACCACACATGCCCAATGAGTGCTTATTCAAAACGGCATGAATAGAGAATATACTATAATCTGGGGAAATTATACAGTATCCACTTGAAGGACCTTCTCGTCTATTTTTCAACAGCTATCTTAAATTTAACCATTCAGTTATATTTTTATACATGCGTAATTTGATGTTTCCTCCTGCTACCTCGTCTTTAGAAAATACATCAAAGTTAACTCGTACTCAATGCTTTTTCTGTTCAATTTGAGTTTTGTGCAGTATCCTCTACAAGAACCTTCTCGTTAATTTTTCAACAGCCAACTTAAATTTTACATTTCAGTTATATTTTTATACATGTATTATTTTATGTTTCATCCTACTACATCAGCTGTATAAAATACATCAGTCAAAATTAACCCGTACTCAATGTTTTTTTCTGTTCAATTTGAGATTTATGGAGTGTCCTCTTGAAATATTTTCTCGTTAATTTTTCAACAGCCAACTTAAATTTAACCTTTCAGTTATATTTTCACACATGCATAATTTGATGTTTCATCCTGCTACATCAGCTGTATAAAATACATCCGTCAAAGTTAACTCGAACTCAACACTTTTTCTGTTCAATTTGAGATTTGTGCAGTATCCTCTTGAAGAACCTTCTCATAAATTTTGCAACAGCTAACTTAAATTTAGACTTTCAGTTATATTTTTATACATGCATAATTTGATGTTTCATCTTACCACATCAGCTGTACAAAATACATGAGTCTAAATTAAACTGTACTCAATGATTTTTCTGTTCAATTTGAGATTTTAGAAGTGAAACCTCAAAATATCATTAAGAATACGTTAGGAGCATAGAAGATACCCATTAAAGTACTAAAAATAAAAGTTTTAATTATGTTTTTATGTTGTCTAAAACAGAAAATTCTTCGCAATTCACAAGTTTTATTTTAACATCCATCTAAATAAGTGCCGCGATGTTAATACTATGGAACGTTGAAATTCTGTGCAAAAGAATATTTGCTAATAGTTTTTTTTATATTTAAGTAAAAATAAAAGTGCTAAAACTATCACTTTTAAATTCTCAAACCAAGCAAATATCTCTTGTTGAATAAGTTTTGACTAGCTGTATCTGAAGAAAACAGGAACATTTGATCTGACGAATGGAATTAGAAAATATAGGTTAAGTGAAAATTATACTTATTACAAGTCAAATATTCATTATGCAATAAAATCTATAAAAAGAGTTGAATATTGCATTCATTTATATAATTTATTTGGAGACCTGGAGCTGTTTTCCGTCTTCCCATAAAGGAATTGAAACCTGTTCATGATTACTCTTAAATGCATATTCTAAAGTATTTAATAATATAGATTCTTCCCGTTAGAAAATGCTTAGGGCAGTAGAATAATTTATTTGAGGATCTGGAGCTATTTTCCAGCTTCCTATGTAACAATTAAAACCTGTTCATGATTACTCTTAAATGCATATTCTAAAGTATTTAATAATATAGATTCTACCCGTTAGAAAATGCTTAGGGCAGCAGAATAATTTATTTGAGGACCTGGAGCTATTTTCCGCCTTCCCATGTAACAATTAAAACCTGTTCATGATTACTCTTAAATGCATATTCTAAAGTATTTAATAATATAGATTCTACCCGTTAGAAAATGCTTAGGGCAGTAGAATAATTTATTTGAGGACCTGGAGCTATTTTCTGCCTTCCCATGTAACAATTAAAACCTGTTCATGATTACACTTAAATGCATATTCTAAAGCATTTAATAATACAGATTCTACTCTGCGAAAAATGCTTAGGGCAGCAGAATAATTTCATACTAAGGATATTATTTCATATTATGCATCAGACTATAAAAGTACAGCCAGAAATTATATGCAAGACAATAGGGAGTAGTATGTCATTCCAGAAAATAAAAAAAGAAAGTTCTCTATTGAGCGTGGAAAATGATTGATTCATGGCACGAATAAAAGAAAAAAAGAATAAACTTTTGATGTGGAACTTCAAAAGTGCTTTATTTTTACCGAAAGTCTTTTGTGGACGCATTTTGGGTCAGACGTCCCAATTCTTTTATACAAAAGGAGGATAAATTTCCATTTCATGTCGCCGAAGATTTTGCATTCAATAAAGGCTCATACATTTTTATACATTTATATATCTATCTTTTTAAGGATGAATGATGCTAGACACTGCGTTAGAAGGAAAAGTATATTTAGCTTTATTAAAGATTAGGCATAAATATATTTGACAGTGAAGAGAGAAATTGTATTGGAGTCAAGTAATGCCGTAATAGACCTAACATAAAAATGCTAAATATTTTTATGCATTACTTCATACCTAAATTTTTCTTAGGATGCTTTACATTTTGCTGCTAGTTTTTTTATTATTTTGATTCCTAGATTATACAATATTCTTTTTTGAATTTATGCAAGGTAATCATGGAGTTTGTTGAAAAATTTAATGTACTCATAAGTGAAACTTCTTGTGTTCATAAACATATTTCATATGTTCATAAAAATGAATAAAAATGAATAAAAATTAAGTTTAAAGTCATAACAAACCTACAAATTTTTTAAACCCTATACAACTATTTATCCCTTGAATTACGAAAACATTTACAGAGCTTATTGCAGAAACTAACTGATTATCAAGTATTAACTCATACACGAACTTTTTGACTTTGTTTCTGGATATAAAATCAAAAGGAAGAGAAACATTCTGCTTCATTAGCTTCTGAGATCATTCGCATTGATAAGGAAACAGTCGCCTGTTTAGAATCTCAACTGGGGTTTGTTGCATCATTTAATGTATTCATAAATGGAACTGCTTGATTTCATGTGTTCATAAAAAGCTTTACTCATGCCTAGTTTGAAGTCACAGCAACCATACAGATTTCTTAAATCCTAAACAACTATTTATACCTTGAATTACGAACAACATTTACAGAGCTTATTGCAGAAACTAACTGGTTACCATGTATTAACTCATACCAGAAAGTTCTGGCTTTGTTTCGGGACTTAGAAACGAAAGCAAAACAAACATTCTGCTTTATTAGCTACTGAGATCATTCGCGTTGATAAGGAAACAGTCACTTGTTTAGAATCTCAACTGGGGTTTGTTGCATCATTTAATGTGTTCATAAATGGAACTGCTCTATTTCATATGTTCATAAAAAACTTTGCAAATGCTTAGTTTGAAGTCACAGCAACCATACACATTTCTTAAATCCTAAACAACTATTTATACCTTGAATCACAATCAACATTTACAGAGCTTATTGCAGAAAGAAAATTATTACTATGTATTAACTCATATCTGAAAGTCCTGGCTTTGTTTGTGTACGTAGAAACGAAAGCAAAACAAACATTCTGCTTTATTAGCTAAAGAGATCACTTGCATTGATAAGGAAACAGTCACCTGTTTAGAATCTCTACTGGAGTTTGTTGCATCATTTAATGTATTCATAAATGGAACTACTCGATTTTATATGTTCATAAAATACTTTACTCATGCTTAATTTGAAGTCAAAGCAGCCCTACAAATTTTTTAAACCCTATACAACTATTTATACCTTGAATTACAAACAACATTTACAGAGCTTATTTCAGACACTAACTGATTAACCGGTATTAACACATACGTGAACGTTCTGACTTTGTTTCTGAACTTAAAATCAAAAGCAAAACAAACATTCTGATTTATTAGCTGCTGAGATCATTCGCATTGATAATAAAACAGTCGCCTGTTTAGAATCTCAACTGGGGTTTGTTGCATCATTTAATGTGTTCATAAATGGAACTGCTCGATTTCATATGTTCATAAAATACTTTAATCCTGCTTAATTTCAAGTCATAGCAGCCCTACAGATTTCTTAAATCTTGTACAACTATTTATACCTTGAATCTCAAACAACATTTACAGAGCTTATTGCAGAAACTAACTGATTATCAAGTATTAAGTCATAGAGATACACCCTGTTAATAGTTGCAAAAGAAACAGAAGGCTCAATATCCTTCCTCTAGTAATAAAGTTTCTGACCAAATCAGATTCCTTTCCAAAATTCTTCTTTTACTCTGATATATTTGTGTTTGTTCAAAATTAATCAACTGACTTAATTTTCTGGATAAATATAAAAAACTAATACAACAATATTATTATCTATATCAATAGTGACGAATTCTATGTCCCTCAGATTCCTTTGAATTTTACAAATTGTTTACAGAATCCGAGAAATAGCGATAAATGGCGCAAAACTGCAGAAACTTTCTTGGGAAACTATATCTATTGGTAAAATGGCAAATTAATTATTATGTATTAGACGAACCGATTTCGGGCTTCATGGAATTGAAATACCGTTTGTTATCTTGCCTGGAGTCAGGTAAGTCATTCTGAACTCGGCGAAGTTTTCCCTATTTTGTAATGTCTTACAAAAGCTAAAAAATGTATTAAATCTTTTCAGAATGTTCGAAACAGTTGCAAGTAAAAGAATACAAGGTTATGGAAAGGACATTCTCTGAATGAGTAGTTGGAAGGTAGTTGCCTTGAAACGAGTTTAACTCGAAGCTGTTCAGTAGATGTAGTCATCGGTGTTTTTTCAAATGCTTCGAGAGAGGCTCGTCCACAATAGTACAAAAATGATTATTTGTATTCTTTCAACTCTTCGGTTTTGGCCGCTGTTCGTCTTGTTCCAATGAATGGAACTTCGAAATGATTTTTCAAGAACTGCCATAAAATGATTGCTTCATTAAGTCTTTTCAGAATTTTTGAAAGAATTGCTAATAAACGAGTACAGGCTGATGGAGAAGGCAGTCTCTGAATGAGTAGTTGAAAGGAAGTTGCCTTGAAACGAGTTGAACTCGAAGCTGTTCAATAGATGTTGTCATCAGTGTTTTTTCAAACGCTAGGAGAGAGGCTCGTACACAATAGTACAAAAATGATTAACTATATTCTTTAAACTTTTCGGTTTGGGCTGCTGTTCGTCTTGTTCAAATGAATAGAACTTTAAAACAATTTTTTAAGAACTGCTATAAAATGATTTCTGTATTATGTCGTTTCAGATTTTTCGAAATAGTTGCCAATAAAAGAGTACAGGCTAATGGAAAGGACAATCTGTGAAAGAGCAGTTGAAAGGTAGTTGCCTTGAAACGAGTTGAACTTGAAGGTGTTCAGTAGATGTAGTCATCAGGGTTTTTTCAAACGCTAGGAGAGAGGCTCGTCCACAATAGTACAAAAATTGTTAATTGTATTATTTGAACTCTTTGGTTTGGGATGCTGTTCTCCGAATGAATGGAACTTTGAAATGAATTTTCAAGAACTGCTATAAAATGATTTTTTAATTAAGTCATTTCAAAATTTTCATAAGAGTTGCTAATGAAAGAGTGCCCGTTGATGGAAATGGCAGTCTGTGAAGGAGTAGTTGGAAGATAGTTGCCTTGAAAGGAGTTCAACTCAAAGTTGTTCAGTACATGTAGTTATCAGTTTTTTTTT
>CM063504.1:113262123-113317123 GCA_032207245.1 Pardosa pseudoannulata | reverse complement strand
AGTGTAAGTAAATTAAAAACTGTCAGTACGCCGAAGACAGTGTGTCTAAGTCTTTATGGTATCTATTGCCGTCAAAAGACTCTGATATTAATTATAAATAGAGTGGCCGTGGGGTCCACTTATTCCCCACATATGGACCAAGTTAATGGTGCCGTTAATGTATTTAGGATGGTTAGTCGGTTAACTTAAAGAACTTAGGTCACATCTGGATACACGTCAGATGATCCAAGCGGGTCGTTTAACCTCAAAATTGTGTCACATGGAATCTGGAAGGTTCCAGAAAGAATCACGCGAGTGCCAACTGGTACCCTTATATAAGAAGATTGGCTGATCCAAGAGAGAGGAGATTTTTTTGTGGAGCTCGAGAGGAGTCACTTGTCTCTCCGAATTGCCGGAGCTTGCTTTCCTTCAGGGACAGCCAGCTTCTCTGCTTTCTGCTTCGACTTCGGGATCTCCTTCCCGTTACCTTCAATGTTTTTCTTACTTCGTGCTTTGAAGTAAGTCACTGAGGGTGACACTTACTCTCATTTTGTATCTTCCTGCATCTTTTGATTCTCAACGAACTCCAGCGACATATGTACTCTGAGCGTTTCGAGCCTCAGTGTAAAAGTCAACTTCTCGGATCATCAGATAGGTAGTTTATAGTGTCAGAGCCCCATACCAGCACTAATTAGTGAACTGTTCCTGTGTTGGAGAATTACTAGCTTCACTGTGACCACGTGTTTTATATTTTTAACGTTTATCTCAGCACGAGAGCTTAGAAGTAATTGAATTTACTGAATACTGTACATAATTATTCCAATATAATTATTCCAATGAGTAAATCATTTTAATCAGGATTAAATAGATATTTAGCCTGTATCCTTGACGGCCTCGCATACACTTACTACAGTACGTCACAGTATACATAATTAGTAACTGCACCTGCTCTTTTAAATACAGTTAGAATAACGGGTACCAAACTTCGGCAATACCTAGTATGAACTTAGCATGCCAACTAAACCTTCAAACATGTTTCGCATCATTCTTTACTTTGTATCATATAAAACGTACATTTAAATATATATTACTTTCTCCAACTTATTTGTATCTTAAAGCAAAAGATATTTAAAGACATTGAGCAGTTTTATCTTGAGATAAATTACTTTTTGTGAAATGACGAATCATCAACAGTATTTTTGCATGAAAGAAAAATAGAATAACAAAACATATGGGCTGCCATTAATCGTCGATCGGCAGAGTTAAGGTTTAATATAGATTAATACAAGCCCAGACAATGTTAAGAGGTTTAAACATAGATAGTGATCTTTTAACTATATCAAACAAGGTATGTTCCAAATTTGGTGAAACACTAACGCACACTTTTTAACTTTTCTGAGAGAAATAAAGAAATGTTGCAATCACGATAAAAATTTGTATTACACCTGTATGTAGGAAGAAACTTTATAACTCTAAATATATATTTTTACCGCCCCTGGTGGATTTTTTGCTTTTTTCGGCATGACATCTATATGTACTTATTTCTCAAAACTGATAAACAGTAAGTATTAGAGTATTGAAAAATTAGATTTATTTGTTTTAACATCTAGTTGTACACCTTCATTTTTAATTGCAGTTGCAAGGTATATATAAAACAAAAAATGTTGTGAAATTATACTAACTTTAAACTTTATTAATGAATACTCACATGGTAATTCTAATGGTGCATCATGTGATCAAAATACAATATTATTTACTGTTACACAGCTTTACAAGGAAGACATGAGGTGCAGTTGGACGGTATGTATAAATAACAATCTTGGAAAATTAGGCTTAGTTTAAACCTTATAAATGAATACTCATATGATAATTCTAATGGTGCATCATGCGATCAAAATAAAATAATGTTTACCGTTACACAGCTTTACAAGGAAGACATGAGGTGTTCACGTAACGGGTTTGTATGTAGAAGTTGTTTAAACAATCATCCTACACAATTTGAGTATCTTAATGCAGATGAAGAAGATGAGTTTGATCTTCAAGAATAAATTGAGTTAAAGTTCCAATGTATCAAAACACATCTCGGAGCTATGCCAAAAATATTTACAAAGATTTTCTAGGAAAGCATTTCTTGTTTACAGTGGGATAATATAGACTTCACAATTTATTCTTAGAAAGTCTTAAAATCTAGTATCTAAAATCACAAAAGGTATTTTTAAAATAGGAAGAAAATTCTTTTATGTATCTTGATGTGTACGCTTAAAAAAATAAAACTTTTTTGGCATTTTTAGAGTGAGGGAGGAAAAAAACAATTTAGTGAATTTTTCATCGGCTGAGAAATGGAGTTCGGTGAATAAATTAACGCATGTGATTTATTTCATTAAAGCATAGTAAATAATTCAACTTAATATTTTTTGAAAATATAGTTATTAATTACTTTTTCAATTATTAAATGTTAATATGAAATTGATTAATGCCACAATGGACTTTTAGCAAAATTTCACTAAAAATCTTATACACTCATGTCCATAAATTAAGGATAATTCAGAATCACACAGAAATTGAGCTCTAAAATAAAAATTTCACCTGTAGAATTATCACACACATCTTGAAGAAGAATATGCAAATTGCAGGAAACCACCAGATGGCGCGAATAGTACGTCACAATGACGAGAGTGTATGAAAGGGGTATATAAGAAATGGTAGCAAAGAAGTAAAATTGTTCACAAGCGCTTTAAAAGCCTTTCAGTGCAATAACCACATAGTTATGGCACAAAGGAAGCATTTGGATGATTTTTTACGTGGTAGAATTATCGGACGACTGGAATGTGGACGTACCCAGCTGGAAGTATCCGAGGAACTTGGAATCGCCCAGAGTGTCATCTCCAGGCTTTGGCAACGATTCAAACATGATGGTAATGTGAGTAGATGTTACAGCACAGGTCGCCCCCGAGTTACTACGCCGAATGATGACCGGTATTTGGCAGTTACTGCCAAAAGAAACAGACGGAGCACAGCATCAGACCTGTCTCGTCAGCTCTCTTCAGCTACCGGTACGACAGTTTCAAGGCAGACCGTCTACAGACGCTTAGGGAACATTGGTCTATATGCTCGTAGGCCTGTCAGATGTGTTCCCCTTACCGCAACTCAATGTCGCCTGCGATTGTGCTGGGCTAGAGAGCATGCATTGTGGACACCACAACAGTGGTATTGTGTGATGTTTTCCGACGAGTCCAGGTTCAGTTTACATTCTGATTCTCGCCGGACTTTCATATGGAGAGCGCCAGGTACCCGTTACCACCAAGAGAACACCATTGAACGACACCGTTACGGTGGTGCAGGATGGCTCGTTTGGGGAGGAATTATTCTTGGTTCCAGAACTGACTTGCATGTTCAAGTGTAACGATGACAGGCCACATCTATCGGGATGTCATTCTGGAACATCATGTACGTTTGTTTCGGGGCGCCATGGGTCCTGAATTTCTGTATATGGATGACAACGCCGTGCAAACATTGTAGGCGAATGCCTTCAATCGGAGGATATCACCCGTATGGATTGGCCAGCATACTCACCGGACTTGAATCCAATAGAGCATGTGTGGGACATGCTTGGCCGACGAATTGCAGCCCGTCAATCCCCTCCCAACTGTCTATCGGAACTTCGGAAGGCATTGCTTGATGATTGGTGTAATTTTCCCCAAGATCAGATTGATAATCTGATACTCAGCATGCGTAGGCGTTGTAACGCTTGTATTGCATCGTCCGGGAGACATACTCCGTATTAACCATCATACTAACCATGTTATACTGTTTTCTGTAAATAGGTTCTTTTTTTAAATTTGCTCCAGGGAGTAAAAATCGCAATTTTTATTAATTATGTCAAACATAAAAAAATTTTTTTTGCTCTTTACCTTTTGTTTAATAAATAGACTTTACAAATAAGTCAAATTTGTTTTGCTTTTGTCTCTTTCATTGCCTGAACTTCATTATCCTTAATTTATGGACATGAGAGTATTTTATTAGTTCGAATTGTGAAATATATTTAAAAAAGATAAGCAAAACCACTTTTCCTACTGAGAATCATACTTTAAAAATATAAATATAACCAAAATATACAATAAGGTTTTACTAATATTAACTTAAAGAGTATTTACAAGTAAGTGACTCGGTAACTTAAAGAGCTTTAAAATAAAACTACAACAACTTCTTTTTTGTGATGTATAAATTATCATAATCTTGTCCATTCTTTAGAAATATTATTTTTAACGGCTTCCATGTATACTTTTCCTTTATAGCTAATAAAAGATCTGTTTTCAACGGGTAGAAATTTCTTTTCAATTAATAACTTCTAACCTGGTGTCCAAACCAAATAAAGAGTGAGCTGCATAGCATTTCCTATATGTTATATATCTATATGCTAAATATCTAGTGCTATATATCTAGTTCCATATGCTATATATCTAGTGTTGTAGTACTTCTTCAGGCAAATCGATTTAAAGTTAATTTTATGGGTCGATTGTACTTTTAAAATTATAAATAACTGTGTAATAGAAGGTAAATTAAATTTCAAAAAATAGGAAAAAATGAGATATTGGGATTATATAGTTTTCTCAGTCACTGTATATTTATATCAAAACGAAATATATTTTAAAAAGTAAATTTAAAGTAACAATCAACATTTCCTAGCTATTAACTGTGAAAAAATATTCATATGTATATAAAAAAAATTTCACATTTGTATGCAAAATTTTCCTTGATTTGTTTATAAAAAAAGAGTATTTTTCTTCTTAAATTCAAACGAAAATTACATAACTTTGAAATCTGCCAAACGCATTTATACTTCTTATGTTCACTTTTGAACAATTTTATTCATTTATACAATAAGGAAAACAAGTGCAATTGAAAAATCCTTAAACTAAACATTAGCTTAAAAGTTGATATCATTGACAATAAAAATTTCATTTAGATGCAGATAACGCTTTCTCTCTGTACTTTTAGAGCTAATTTCTAAATCAACTAGTAAAAATATTTTGTCAATTAATGACATCTAACTTGGCCAAAAAAAGAATAAGCTGCATAGCATTTCCTTCAGTGTATCGAAAATATAATATATTTACTGAAAGAAAATCTTCAGGCACTTCTCCCCGATTAAAATAAATCTAAATCTCTTGCCTTTATGTTGCATTTAATTTGAGACAAACTACACAGTGATTGAAATATAAAAAATCCACAATATCTTATTTTCTGGTAGTAGTAAAATAAATAGTCTTACATTAAGATTTTCTGTGGTTAATAGACCCGACAGAAAATCTCTTTTCTGATTGATTGAAAGGCATATCCATTCAATTAAAATTGTTTATAAAAAATGAAAGGACTACGAGTGAAATGCAAAAAAAAAGTTTTTATAATAGGATCCTATAACGAACAAGATCGTAGCTACAACATGCAATTTAATTAATACCAATAACAGTTTATTACTTTTCAAACTATATTTTCTTTGATGTATAATAAATATTTAAAACATATGCGAATTTCTCATATCACATTAAATAGATATGTTCCTCATATCACATTAAATAGATATGTTCCTCGCAGATTATACAATAATATTTAGTCAGAATAAAATGTTTCGAAGCATATAATATGTGCTCTTTGTACTTATAAGAGCTGTAATATACATTTTGTACAAAAGCCTATCAATAATTTTTTCTTTCTATATTTCTTAAATTCTTATGAAAAAACTAAATTTTGTTCCAAAGAAAAAAAAGGTATGTGTTCTAAATAAAAATTACTAAATTATTCTACAATAAAATACATTTACATTAATCAATTTCAGTTAAGCTAAATTTGCAACCTAAAAATTAAAAACTGACTTTTGAAAGGATACTTACCAAAGTACAAATCTTACTTTTGCAAAACACGTTCTCGACCTTACTTCTGATGTTTTTCCTTTTTATGCTATATACTCAATGCTATAATACTTCTTCATGCAAATCGATTAAAAGTTCATTTTATGGGTCGATTGTAGCTTTAAAATTATAAATAACTGTGTAAAAGAAGGTAAATTAAATTTTAAAAAATAGGAAAAAATGAGATATTCGGATATATATAGTTTTCACAGCCACTGTATATTTATATATATCACCAGGAGCAAAAGAAAATATATTTTAAAAAGTAAATTTAAACTAACAATCAACATTTCCTATCTATTAACTGTGAAAAAATATTCAAATGTATACAAAACAAATTTTTCACATTTGTATGCAAAATTTTTCTTGATTTGTTTATAAAAAAGTGTATTTTTCTTCTTAAATTCAAACGAAAATTACATAACTTTGAAATCTCTCAAACTCATTTATAGTTCTCACTTTCACTTTTGAACAATTTTATCCATTTTTACAGTAAATATAATAAGTACAATTAAAAAATTCTTAAACTAAGCATTAGTTTAAAAGTTGATCTCATTGAGAATAAAAACTTCATTTAGATGCAGATAACTTTTTCTCTCTGTATTTTTAGAGCTAACTTCAAAATTTATATCTAAAATATGTAAAGAACGTTATGTATTACGATTCAGAATAAACTGACGCCGAATTTATTCCATACGCTAATAAATTAAGTTTATTTCAATATTTATTCTTTAACTATATATATTTCGAGTATTTTATTAAAATTTATCCATTCGGATGCAGAAATACTTTTTCTACTTCAAATATTTTAAATATTTAATACAAATTAAAAAGATATTTTTGAAAACTCACTCCACTTAAAAACAAATTGACATTCGAAATAAAAAAAGAGAAATATATCAATAAATGTAACTGAATTTCTCTATTTCCTAAAAACCATTTAATTATGCTCATATATTGTAACAAAAACCATGTAAAAATACTTCATTTCAGATACATATTTTCAGTGAAAAAAATTTTCTTATTGAATATATAAATATATATTTTTTATAAATGTAGGTTTGCGATTTCTTTGAAAGGAAAATGACATTTTTTAAAAAAACTAAATGATTTTAAAAACCCATATTTTAAAAATAAATCACAAAATTGGACAATGAAATGAAATTCACTTTCGGTTTAAAAAAAATTATTTTTGAGAGTTTATACGTGGATATGAACTCCTTTCTCCGATATTTTTACGCCAAAATGTTTTTTAAAAAGACACGAAATTTATCAAGTAGTTCAGGTTTTCATTAACAAAAAGAATGGAATTGCATTAAAAGAGGAGGGAAAAAAATCTGTGAAACACACATAACAGGATTTGGGAAAATAAATTTTTTGACAGCCATTCTTTTTACAGCAGTATTTGTAAAACATAAAAATGAAATTGTCAGTTTTGACAAAAATTGCTCCCTGGGTTGATATTATTCATTTCAAAAGACAATTTTGCCATTTGAAGGCGTTATCAAAGAAACGATAAAAGCTAAAATTACTTACTCCTTCCTGTCAAACAGGAGGACAGAAAAATATCCGAACAAAAATACTTTTTTTTTCTGAAATATTCACATAAAAATAAATCATGATACTTACGCTAGAGTGTCATTTTATTCTGAATACGTTTGGCTTTTTTGTGAAAAAAAAAGTATTTCCAAACGTGTTTTTCGTGTAACAAGATACGTGAAAGCCGAAGAATAACTTTTACAGGATTCTGATAAACGTTCGTCATGTGTCAGTTGATACGCGTTTGAATGAATTTCAGAATTCGAGAATCGTAAATTCACAGCTATACATATTTATATTCCAGTGAATTTATATCACATTTCTGTTTTGCGATAGATATCATTTTAAGGGAAATGAAAAAAAGTATTTAAATATTGTACACAAATAGTATATTTTCGGTATTCTTTTTCAATATGTACTTTTATTCGATCACCTGTCAATAAGTTTATAATATTTATACGAATTTTAAACTACAAATGTAATATAACACAGAAAAATAAGGGGTACCTTTAAAAATTTAGAAATCATTCTTTAAATTTTAATATTTTAACATTTTTCTTAAATATTTCAATGAAACTCTGAACGCATTTTTTCTTTTATTGCTATACATTTTGGAATTTTGAAATCTTTGATTTGATAAACAATTAAAATACATAGAAGTTCATTACAATACTGGTAGTAGTTAATTCAATTGTATATCAAAATTTCTATATTTTTCTTTATTGTACACAAATGGTATATTTTCGGTATTCTTTTTCAATACGTACTTTTATTCGATCACCTGCCGATAAGTTTATAATATTTATACGAATTTTAAACTACAAATATACTATAAAACAGAAAAAGAAGGGGTACCTTTAAAAATTCAGAAATCATTCTTTAAATTTTAATATTTTAAGATTTTTCTTAAATATTTCAAAGAAACCCTAAATATATTTTACCTTCTATTGTTATACATTTCTGGTTGAAATATTTGATTTGGTAAACAATTAAAATACATAGAAGTTCATTACAATACTGGTAGTAGTTAATTCAATTGTATATCAAAATTTCTATATTTTTCTTTATTGTTCACAAATAGTATATTTTCGGTATTCTTTTTCAATACGTACTTTTATTCGATCACCTGCCAATACGTTTATAATATTTATACGAATTTTAAGCTACAAATATAGTATAACACAGAAAAAGAAGGGATACCTTTAAAAATTCAGAAATCATTCTTTAAATTTTAATATTTTAAGATTTTTTTAAATATTTCAACGAAACCCTAAATATATTTTACCTTTTATTGCTATACATTTCTGGTTGAAATATTTGATTTGGTAAACAATTAAAATACATAGAAGTTCATTACAATACTGGTAGTAGTTAATTCAATTGTATATCAAAATTTCTATATTTTTCTTTATTGTTCACAAATAGTATATTTTCGGTATTCTTTTTCAATACATACTGTTATTCGATCACCTGCTAATAAGTTTATAATATTTATACGAATTTTAAGCTACAAATATACTATAACACAGAAAAAGAAGGGGTACCTTTAAAGATTCAGAAATCATTCTTTAAATTTTAATATTTTAAGATTTTTCTTAAATATTTCAATGAAACTCTGAATATATTTTACCTTTTATTGCTATACATTTCTGGTTGAAATATTTGATTTGGTAAACAATTAAAATACACAGAAGTTTATTACAATACTGGTAGTAGTTAATTAAACTATATCAAAATTTCTATATTTTTCTTTATTGTACACAAATAGTATATTTTCGGTATTATTTTTCAATACGTACTTTTATTCGATCACCTGCCAATAAGTTTATAATATTTATACGGATTTTAAGCTACAAATATTGCATAACACAGGAAAAGAAGGGATACCTTTAAAATTTCAGAAATCATTCTTTAAATTTTAATATTTTAGAATTTTTTCTTAAATATTTCAATGAAACCCTAAATATATTTTACTTTTTATTGCTATAAATTTCTTGTTGAAATCTTTGATTTGGTAAAAAATTAAAATACATAGAAGTTCATTAGAATACTGGTAAAAGTTAATTCAATTGCATATCGAAATTTCTAGATATTTCTTAAAATTATCTTTAATGTGCATTATGATGTTATAAAGGGATTAACTGGAATTATAATGATTATAAAATGTAACGTAATACCTAATGCAACCTAATACCTAATTTTACTTCTAGTTTATAAAATTTATAAAGAGTTGTTTTATATTCTTCCATGTTTTTTTGTAAATAATTTTTTAAATCTTGTTTCGTCTATTCTTCTCTTTTGTTCTGTTATTGAAACAAAATTCTAGCTAATCATATTATTTTTTAATGAAAAGAAATAATTGCGTTTGATTTTTTACTTCACATAAGACATATATGACTAAAAGTTTTTATTAATAAAAGGTAATTAAACACAATTTTTTATATACTTATTTCTTTTCAGAGAGATCAAATGAAGTGGGTGTACCAGCTATAATCTATCAGCGATTTACAAATAGATAACATGCAAAACAAGGACTTCGGGTTGCACTGATAGGGATTTACCATAAGTTTTCTTTTTTAATTGACTGTGATCGTGTCAATGATAGCATTTTAATTGGGGAATTCCCCACCACACCCTAAACCTTCTTGGAAAAAATTGCAATTTTACCTTTTAAGCCCATTTATGCATATTTTCTTCTGAATGATAAAAAGTTTCAGTGACACTGCTGGCATTATTTTTGCGTAAATTTTATCAGGCGACTTAAGAAGAATTTTAAAAATTATTGCTTGAAATCAAATATATTAACCCCTTAACGCATTTGCCCGTGTCTGACATGGGCGAAATTCAAATTAAGCATGTAATAAAATCGTTTACACTTTGTTTGTATAACAATTTTTTATATACTTTTTACTCTTTCCAAGCTCCCTAGTCACCCCCAAAACTGAAATTGTAAAAAATAACTTACATTGTACCTATATATCCCTTTTCTGTGAAGAAAATATGTCATATTTTATATTTTTTTCTAAAATAAACTCGTGCTTTAAGGGGTTAATGAATTAAATCAGATTTGTTACTGATACATCATTTCAAATTTTGTAGAACAGCGTTTGGTATTCTTTCTCTTTACCTAATCATCAGAGCCATACACTCAAATTTACCAAGCAAGATAATTCCCAGAGATTTTTCGTCCTAAATACATTTTAATCTATGAAATCCTTTAATATTGAAGTAATATATACAAAAAGCATAAATAATGTTCTAAATAAAGGTCAGGGTTGGATGTGGATATGCTAGGCCACCATGGCTATTACAACCATAAACCACATTTGGGGGATTGTTTTGGTCCTGGCAATCAGTAAGTCAGTATAAATGCATTCAAATACCCAAGCATTGATAAACAGAGATTGCATAGAAATTAACAAACCTAAGTAAATAAAATGTACAGATAAAACCATTAAATGTAATAAACTAAACGTAAAGATGAGAACATTTCAGCCAATACCATTTTCAGAGGAAAGTCCATCAATGGAGGACTTTTAGAGTGAGTGAATCTCAATTTTAAACAAGCCTAAGAACATATGCTAAGCTCCGAAGCATTGACAGAAAAAATCACACAAAAAGGGTAAAAAACAAAATTGTCAAATATAAAATCAACCAAAACACTAAATCATCTGCATCTTAGCAATAGACTTTGAAACAAGTCTTTTACAACGAAGTGATACATATTATAATTTATTAATTTATTCTAAAGATTTGCCATGCCACATATTCTACAAGAAGCAAAAAATGAATATTCTTTCTGGTTTCCGAACGGCAAGAACAAAACTTAAATAGAAATCAACAAACTTAAGTAAAAAAACTGTAAAGATAAAATCATTAAATGTAATAAACTAAATGTATAGAGGAGAACATTTAAGCAAATGTCATTTTAAGAGGAATGCCCATCAATGGAGGACGTTTAGAGGGAGTGAATCTCAATTTTAAACAAGCCTAAGAACATATGCTATGTTAACAGTAAAAATTAACAGTAAGCTTTAACAGTAAAAATTGCACATGAAAGGTATGAAACGAAATTGTCAAATATAAACTCAACCAAAACACTAAATCATCTGCATCTTACCAATACACTTTGAAGCAAGTATTTTACAATGAAGCGATACATATTATAATTTATCAATTTATTCGAAAGATGTGGCATCCCACATTTTCTACAAGAAGCAAAAAATGTGCATTCTTTCTGGTTTCTAAACGGCAAGCATGAAAATCCTAATTTCATATCATGGAAGGATACATGGAAAGATAACAGATAGCAAGGGTTTTGTTATCAAAACTGAAAAAAAAACTAAAACCTAATTTTAACCGAAAGTGTTGCCAAAGTGGTAAATGAATAATTCCAATTCAGCTGTCTTTGCAAAAACTATTAAAATTCATTGTGTCCATTTCATGTAGCAGTAAGAATATCTTAGTTATAGATTTAAACAGTTCATTTTTTCACTCGATAAAATTAAAAGGGTGCTTTAGGAAAGAATAAAATAAACGCACAAAAACTTAAACACAGCTGGAAACCTCTATTTCCCTTTTCCGAATAAAAATATAATAAACATACCAAAAAAATTTCTTTTAATGATTGAAAAATTAATTTAAGATTATTTTTTAATTTAAGTCTAAATTATAATTTAAGTCTAAATATACAAGACTACAGAAAGAAGCTTAAGACATTTAAAAATTTCAGTTGCACAGATTTTAGATTTTCATATTAATATCTGCAACAAAAAAAGTCAAAGCTGGCTACTACACTGTTGAATGTTCACGGGACAGTTATGAGTACAAGTATCTTTGGGTACATTGGACAACTCAGACTCACCACGCTCTTATTTTGCCTTGCGTTACGTATGAAGAGTCTCATTCTTCATTCAGATCTGTTGCCACTATATAGATCCTATCCCGTAAATCAGTAAATTAAATCCGTTCCAAAGACTATATATTTTTAAAAATAAATCTCTACCTAAAAAATTAAAGTCCCATGTTTTTTTTTCTTTTTTAGCCCTTTTTATCCTGACGGTAGTTATAAGTACCGCTTCAATCAAACACCTATATATTCCTAATAAAGCCGTTTTTCCTAACGGAACTCACAAGGACATGAACGATGCAGTTCCTACAGCAGGAAAGAAATGATAGCTCCAATTAACCTGAGAATTATGTACTATATAGTTCATTCATTACTTAATATGTCAGTATAACGGGTATTAACATTGCCAATTGACAACAGATAGCAACAGATTGGCATGAGTATCATTGATGTATTTTACTACGCTAAGAAACTTAGAATCAGTACTTTCTCTAAAGGTAAAATTGTATGCGTGTTTCCAAATGTTACTTTGCATTAAGAAACAAATAAATTGGAGAAAAATATATCGTAGTATATATGTAGAGGTAACGGAATTTCTGCCAAACCAATCATTTAAATATTGCTGTTACTCTAGGTTCCTCGGAGATATCTCTAGATTTTAGTACCCTTATCCTAGAAACGATTTTTAAATCTAACGGCTTACTACTAGCTAGCTTGTATCGTGCTTTCAATTTTGTATTTCTAAAAGCGTCACTGGAGTTGAATACGATTATCATATACATAAACTAAGTACTTTTTGTGGTGAGGCGTGTTAGATCATTAATATAATTGATAATTAATATAATTGATATAATAATATAATTGATTAATTGATATAATTGCTATAAATGAATATAATTGCTATATAGAAGTGAAATGCTTGGGATCTAAATTTGACCTCATCACATCTTTTGTAAAGGAGAGAGGACCCATAAAAATTAATTGAACGAATTTTCGTAGTGTGCGGGATTATCGGGAGGGGTTCTGATCCCAGTTTTAGATTACAATCACGTCTGCGCACATGATACTAAATATGAATGTTACTTTGTGTAGTTATTTATGAGTCTCTAATGGACAGTGCCCAATTTGAAGGGGTAAAGTTTTAACAAGATTCCGATTTCAAGGAGGAGAAAGGGAGAACAATGGATATATATACAGCTCTACTGATAGGACGAAGAGGAGTAAGAAAAGACAGAGATGATAATAATATGAAATAAAGAAAAGTAGGGAGAGTTTGGGGATCGAGAAGCAGATTTCGACAGTCAGAGTTCGGGAGTCGAAAGCAGAATTCGGAGACCCAATGAAGATTTGGGTCCAAGAAAGACTTCGACATCGCACACAAAACAGAAGTGTTCCAGCTCATCGGCCTTTCAGAATTACCCCAATTTATTGAGAAACCCCATACCAGCGGTGACTCAACATTGTCATCCCACCAATATAGATAACATGAAAGGTGTCTATATCATGTCACCAAGATCTCCCAAGATTACTGCCCTGTCACAAAAGTACCACAAAAATCCACAAAGGTACTTATTACAAATATTTGAATTTGAAGTTAGGTCCTCCCTCTTTTTTGTCTCTTTTTTTACCCTAATGTTAAGAAATTATTGATGTTAAATCTTGAATAAGGTTGCACCTACTAGAAAATTTTGGAAAAGCAAATATTATGAAATTGAATAAAATTTTAGTATATTAGACATGTATATAGCATAATAATAAATCTGCTTGATTTTATTTTAAACTATCAATATTGTATGTGTTTATTTTTAAGAGTGTAATATTTGATTTTAATAACTCTTAATCTAGCTTATTAGTTTTTTTTTTTTTTAATTTAAGTCTGTAGTCTCTCAAAACCTGTGGTTGAATTTAAAATTAAATAATCTTCACAACGCAACCCAAATAAAATTTAGTCTTTTTGACAAAGAAAATAATAACCACTATAAATTTGATCATAGGTAAATACCTAAATTTAATGAGAGTTACACGACACTTTCCCTTTTGCAGAGTACAAGGATAAATGTCAAGTATTGACAACTTATACATCATAATTCATTTGAAGATAAAATAACCGAAGTTTTCAAAGATCATGCTACGTCTTTAATATACATATCCAAATCAAAGACCCAGCACAAAACGGCTAGAAAGTATAAAATTCAACTGTGTAATATTAAATAAAATAAATTGAAATGAATTAATTTTTTTTATTGGATGAATTTCTAATCATTTTTTATTTAATCAGTATAATTTTTTAAATAAGCTTGAACGAAGAGAAATTTTAAAAATGAAAATAAATAAAAATTGCAAATAAAGCGTCTAGGCTTTAGAACCAGTTTTAAAATTTATTTTATTCAGAGGGCAGAAACACTTGTACCTGCATAATGCAAGAAAATTGTTTTTGTTGCTTTATAATAAGAAATTTATTAAAGTGATAAATTGAATGCTGCAAAAGAAAAATGGAGTATCTGCTCTAATTATCGTTGAATAATGACCTTTCAAGTTCGTAACAAAAATATTTCTATCGTAATCTTCATTTTTTTTGAGGGATTTTAATTTATCTTTCTTTATGTACCACCATTGTTCTAGCTTTTAAAAAAGAATATCAGAACCATTAAAAAGAACAACAAATGTTTAATTCTTTAAAAGCTAATACTGAAGTCTTTACTTTAAAAAATATTTTTATTTTGTTTTTAACGACATTTGCCTATTATTTTTATCATGTAAGGAAAAGTCTTGATTTAGGATTACTTGTCTCGGACAGAGTTTAAAAAACAAGAAGATATTTGTAAACAACAAAGTGAGGGTGAAAGCATAGTGAAAGTGCAGTAGTAACACATTTGCTTTCTAAAAATAGGGCCCATTATTACAAAATTACCTCTCATACATTTAGATACCATTTCAGTTTTACTCCACGTAACGCTAAAATTACCTATTTTTGAGTTCACTTGTGTTTTTAATTGAAATGCATATTCCCTTTTTTATCTGTGACTACTAAAAAGAATTTCTAATAAATCAAAATTTTTATGATCGCAATATTAATATAGTTACAATATCTTCCAGGATAGTCTTAAATATAGTACTATTTTCATCCTATGAGCTGTTGACATAAATATTCTCAAATCCTAATAAATAATGAATTTCTACAACAATTGCATTTCGCCATATTTTCTACAGAATTTCAACTTTTATAGGTATAGATTACAATTATCATGAAATTTTGACTACTTGTACATTGGAAATTCACAAAGGACCATTCTCGGAGTGCTATTCTACTACTATTTTTATCCTACGTACTCCTGACAAACAATATTCTCAAATCATGGTAAATAATAAATTTCTAAATCAATTGCATTTCCCCATATTTTTACAGGATTTCAGCTTCTATAGGCTTTTATAGGCTTCAGCTAAACAAATGGCAGATAATAAATAAATACTTTTATAAACCATTATTACAAAATTAAGTTTGACCTTTAGATACCTTTGTTACCACGTAACGCTGAAATTACCTATTTTTATTCAAAATTGTTTTTAATTGAAATTATTTCATTTTACGGCGTGGTAAAATTTGACTTAGAACCAATCATTAAACCTTTGTTAGACTAATATTATTCAAAAAGGATTTTTTTAGGATTATTTCATTACGGCGTGGTAAAATATTGATCCTTAGAATAAGGTATTACAACCTTTGTTAGACTACTTTATTCAAAAATGTTTTTTTAGGATTATTTCATTAAGCTAAAAAAATGGTAAAATTTAAATTTAGAACCGCCAAAAAGTTTGACCGAGATACCTTTGTTAGGCTACATTATTCAAAAATGTTTTTTTAGGATTATTTCATTACGGCGTGGTAAAATTTGACTTAGAACCGAGATATTAAACCTTTGTTAGACTACTTTATTCAAAAATGTTTTTTTAGGATTATTTCATTACGGCGTGGTAAAATTTGACTTAGAACCAAGATATTAAACCTTTGTTAGGCTACATTATTCAAAAATGTTTTTTAGGATTATTTCATTACTGCTTGGGAAAATTTGACTTAGAACCGAGATTTTAAACTTTATTAGACTACTTTATTCAAAATTGTTTTTTAGGATTATTTCATTACGGCGTGGTAAAATTTGACTTAGAACCGAGATATTAAAGAGCTGTTACACTACTTTATTCAAAAATGTTTTTTTAGGATTATTTCATTACGGCGTGGTAAAATTTGACTTAGAACCGAGATATTAAACCTTTGTTAGATTACTTTATTCAAAAATGTTTTTTTAGGATTATTTCATTACGGCGTGGTAAAATTTCACTTAGAACCAAGGTATTAAACTTTATTAGACTACTTTATTCAAAATCATTTTTTAGGATTATTTCATTACGGTGTGGTAAAATTTGACTTAGAACCGAGATATTAAACCTTTGTTAGATTACTTTATTCAAAAATGTTTTTTTAGAATTATTTCATTACGGCGTGGTAAAATTTGACTTAGAACCAAGGTATTAAACCTTTGCTACACTACTTTATTAAAAAATGTTTTTTTAGGATTATTTCGTTACGGCGTGGTAAAATTTGACTTAGAACCGAGATATTAAACCTTTGTTAGATTACTTTATTCAAAAATTTTTTTTTTAAACATTACCTGGTAAAATTTGACTTAGATCCGAGATATTAAACTTTTTTAGACTACTTTATTCAAAAATGTTTTTTTATGATTATTTCATTACGGCGTGGTAAATTTTGACTTAGAACCAAAATATTAAACTTTTGTTAGGCTACATTATTCAAAAATGTTTTTTAAGATTATTTCATTACTGCTTGGGAAAATTTAACTTAGAATCGAGACATTAAACTTTATTAGACTACTTTATAAAAATTGTTTTTTAAGATTATTTCATTACGGCTTGGGAAAATTTCACTTAGAACCAAGGTATTAAACCTTTGTTAGATTACTTTATTCAAAAATGTTTTTTAGAATTATTTCATTACAGCGTTGATAAAATTTGACTTAGAACTATGATGTTATTTATAAAATATCCTATATTATATAATGTCTACTACAAATTTTTTAATATAGAAAGACTATCAAACTTCAAAAATAAACCTTTTGAACAAACAATAGCAGCATCTAAATTTCTACCACTTTTTCTTTCTACTTAAAATGCCATCAACGAATTACAGTTCCTCCCAAAATTTCTTAGTTACAAATCTGCTACATTTCTTCACTATTTTTAAAATCGTCAAGTAGAAAATAACGTATATGGTATAATTTGCTACAATCAAAATCTACAAATGAAGTGAATTATTAATATATAATCCAAACCTTTACACAAGAAATGAAAATTTAATTACCCCATTGCATAATTATGAACGCAGAGAAATAATTAACAAAAGCACTGAGATCTTTTTTATGAACTCCCCGCTGTCTTCTTCTATTTGCTCTTTCATTTTCATTTCATAAATCTTCCAATTTTAGTACTGGATAATTCAAATTAAGCATTTTTTCACCTTTTTAAAGAAAATAATTTATTTTCCATTCATATGCTTTTATTTCCTTTTTACACACCTTTTCCTTTTAATTTCGATTTTCAATGTCTCGTGATTTTGTATTACTTGATTCGTGAATTCCGTTTGTATTATTCATAATGAGAGCCACGAGGGAAAAAAATCTGTGAATAGTTGGCAAATTTCATTATCTTTCATTTTTACATTGAGACTAGAAAAGAATCATTTTTTTACTCTCGTAAAAACGCACTGGATACGAAGAGCTGTAGGTTAAAAATAGAATAAAGATTGGCAGGGGATCTGAAATTTTATACGGGGTGTTAAAATTGAATAATACTCCAACAGCCTTTACAGAAAAGTTACTTTACAGGCTTTGCTCAGAATCAGCTCCATCATTCCTTTTTTAAGTTGTGATCTGGTGTTGTTTATTAAATTATCAATTTTGTAGTTTTCAAGTATGTTTTTCAAAAATTCCTTTAGATTATATACCTGAGGTATATGCAAATAAAAAAAAACAATGTTTAAGTCAACTTTGAATTATGTTCTAGATTAAATTTCTATTTAACAGGGACTGCTGATGGCGTTGAACATCAGTTCGACCGAGAGACAGAGTCTGTATCGTTATTCATAGAGTAGATGGTGATTTGTAGTTCCCGCACTGTGACGTCAATAAGCCAAGGCCTACATAATAATAATTAAAACAGCAGCAAGTGTTGATCACATAGACAATGGCTCCTGTAAGAAGGTTTCCTTGCGAGACAGCTCGAGATCATTCGGGTTTTTACCTTCGAGTGTGCAGATCAGAGGTACTCAGTCGGCAAAGGGAACGTTATCGTAACTGAGGTGTTGCGGGTTCGGAACCTGAGTCTGCCTTAGATCCGCCTTGTTCGTTAAAAGTGACTGGGGCACGTAAAATATGTTCATGGTTACAACGTCCTCCAAGTTCTCAATCGATACTTCTGGGGGTGGCAGGCCAAGTCTGAGGGTTTTCTGCTTGGTCCCTGCTTCAAAATTACTAGGATCTACTTGAGCAAAGTCACTCTTTCACCGTAATGGTGCTCATTAACAAATGAAAGGCTTGGTCTTAATACGAGAGCCTGAAGGCTCAATCGTGCTTGGTGTGTCCAAGTTGCATGAGAAACAACAACAAGAATCTTCGAATATGCTTTTCTCTGTTTCCCTAAAGTAAGTACTAACCCCAGCCATAATGTTAAACGTTATTGTTAGGTCTCGCTTTTAACTTGTGAAGTAGAGGGGAATGACAGGATAACAATAAGTCTTTAGGGTTAAAAGTAAATGATGAACCATAGCCCAAAATGTAGCTGACAAGCAACCACTGACAAAGTAAACTGCAATGGTTGCTTTATTTTTAATCTTTTTAGAACATTTTAGTTATATAAATAAAGGTACAAAAATATTTAATTTGTCTGAATATTTCATCAATAAACAACTTAAAGTATATAAAGATATATGCTTGAAAGAACATATAGAATAGCCTGGATTAGACGTCAGACAAAAGTTTTTGCTGCATCATGCATTTGCATTCATTGATCAAAATGACGTTTGCAAGTCATTCCTTAATCTGAAAAGAAAATATATTTCAAAAAGCTAGGAGGGAAATTCAATAAATGAATGGTCGTTAACGTTCTCTACTCTACCCATAAAATCGTATTGTAGATAAAAAAAATAAACGAGTGCTTTACTTTTTTAAAAAGACGGGACTGACGGTACGTTAATAGAAATAATTTCAGTCTCATGTATATTGCTCCTATAATAAAATAACCAACATACTCGAGACGCGTAATTGAAAAATATAGAAGACGGATGATTATTAAACTAAAATATATTCATAAGCATTGAAGAATAATATAATTTTGCATCCCTAGGTATGTCCCAGATGAAACTCCAAAACAAATAAGCTGCAATACAAAAAAAAATCAAAGCACTTACAGAAACTGTTTTCATTTAATTTAAGACCCAGTCACGAAACATAACAGATTTAATGCTTTATTTATAACAATATGAAAAACGTACGTTTTCCATTTCCTTTTGGAATACAAGAGCGTTCAGAAATGAAATGTCTTTCGATGTTAAGCAATCTATTTCTGTTTTCGGTTCTAATGAAAAGCAAAAGAAAAAAAAAACTGGTTTTACAATCTTCTGCTAAATTGTTTTTCAGAAATGTACTATTTTTTTGCAATTTTAAGAAACTATATCTTACCTTTGTTGTAAAACATTTTACGAAGGATTTTGGCTTTTGTATGTGGAGGAAAACTTAATCTGAATATGTTTAATAAATAATTATATTCTGTTATGTTGAATTTATTAAACAGAGCTTGTATTATCTTAACTTTATGCTCTAAAGTGCACATATTTACTTGTTATAACCCTATGAACGTTATTCTCTGAATTCTTAACCTTTCATTTAATTCTACATTCTATCTGTAATACCACCCCCTCCTGGGGAGCTAGGGTAGCGTGGGACCTATCAGCCTACGTTATTGGGAAGGTATTTTCGTAGACCGTCGCTGGGATGAATCACCAAATAATTCCTCCAAAGCTTAGAAAGACAACACAAATTTATTTACAAGATTGATGAAAATTAAAGTAAAATAAAATAACATAGTTCTGAGTCTTGGAGCCCGTCTTAACCAGATGAGATGATGGCCGAGCTTTCCATATCCGAAATGAAATAATCTCACTGCAAAACAGAGATATCTCTGGCTCTATCTCGACTCCTCGGACTCAACTGCCCCAGATCTTCTCTTCCTTCTTCGGGGGGTCAGCTTCTGGAAACTTGAGCCCTCCAGAAAAGGGAAAATCTTCCTTCCAGATGCCCTACAAAATCAAACAAGCGACACATCGGAAAAACCTTATTAGCCCCCCTTAGCCGGCCGGTTCTTATTTCCCCTAAGAACGCCGGGTGAAAGTGGTCAATGGGGTTGATTTTGAAGATATAGTGAAGGGTATACATCTTCGAAACATAGGTCGTGGGTCATCCTTCATTTAACTAGCAATTTTCAATGATCAGTTATATGAGTTTAAATAACATTTAGCAATTTATCAGCTGCAGCATTTTGACAGCAATTTCCATAGCTTACACTATCGACTATTTATAGATGGTGTCTCAAAAGGTATTTCTTTGTATTAATGTATATTTATGCATTTTTAAAATTCTTCAGGGGATTATAAATTACACAGAATGAAAAATATGCATTGTTATTCATCTCTTCATTGGTATGAGTGCTACGGTCTACTTTTTAAAATACGAGGGCTAATTATACCGGGGACTACTGCTTAAATCCGATTCCGAACGGCTACGAACATCCATGCCATAGTGGAATTCGAACTCGACGAACTCCGGTACCCACGATCAGCCCCCTAACCAATGGGCCAGCGTTTGGCCAAATTTTGCATTTGTCAAACTGATTTTGTTTTTTATTCATCCATCTCTTTTTTACGACTGACCCAGCGGATTCGAACTCACGAACTCCGGTACCGAATGCCAGCCCCCTAACTAATTTGTCATCGTTCATCATGGTATGATTTGGAAAAGCTACAGTCTACTGTTTTGCAGTATGAGAGATATCGAAACAGAGACATACTGCTTAAAGTCAAATTCGAAAGACTTATAACATCCATGACACTGAACGATTCGAAACCAAGAACTCCGGTACCAAAAATAAGCACGCTAACCTTTCGGTTCTGGTTCTGCCATTTCATCAAGGGAAGAGACATGAAAACAGTTGAAATTCTGCCTATAGTAAAACCGTAAAGAACTGGAATTGTAAGAGAAATTGTGCAATAACGTTAAGAATAATAAAGCAACGAAAGCATGTACCATTTGCGTTGTATCGAAATCAGAACTCCTCCCAGTTTTTATCCCACCATTTAGCTGTGAAGAAGTTGATCCACTCCAAATACCCCTGGATGAGTCCGTAGAAATTATCATTTATTCTTATAGTTGAAGAATATCTTGGACAGTAATTGCTACAAATACGATACCAAAATGGACGCGAATGGATGTGTAGTAAGAATGAAGAAATCAGGGTATCGGAAAAAGGACCACATATGGGATGAATACCATCATATAGGTGATATATATATATATATATATATATATATATATAATATATATATATATATATATATATATATATATATATGTGTGTGTGTGTGCTGTTGTTTTTTCTAATGCCACTTGGACAAATCAAGCACGATTAATCCTGCAGACTCTCGTATTAAGGCCAAAGGGTGCGCCTTTTGTATTAAGGAACACCATTAAGGTAAAAGAACGACTTCTCTCAATTAGGTCCACGTAATTTTGAAGCAGGGACCAGGCACATGACCCATAGACTTGGATTACCATCCCCAGGGGTATCTTTTGAGAACTTGGAGGACATTGTGACCACGAACATATTTTACTTGCCCCTGTCACCTTTAACGAACGTAGCGAATCTTAGGTCTGCTCCAGCTCCGAACCCACAACCTTTTAGTTACGAAAATGCTGCCTTTTCCGACTGAGCTACAACGGCTCAAAATATTAACATTATTGTTGCTATTATTAAAGAGAGTTTAAAAATTTAATAATCAGCAATTTGTATAAATTGTTCTTTTTTTAGATAAAAGATCTCGTAAGAAAAATTTTTAAAAGTAGCTTCGAAGTAATAGGATAGTTTAAAGACAAAAAAAATCAGTAACTTTATATAGCAAACTCGATGCAACATTCGATATTTTCATGTTATTACTGATAATATATGTAATTACTTCTAAATAATATCCTTGCTCTAAGGCAGACTCCCATGGGATTCTTAAATACAATTAATGAGCGTAAATAAAAATCGCTTAATAAAATTTAGATATTTGTCGTATAAAATCGATTGATTTTTTATTCCAAATATAACAGAATTCACATTATTATTGCTTTTATTAAAAACAGTTTAAAAACTTTCAGCAAAGTTGTATAGATTGTTCTTTTTCCTGGTAAAGATCTCGTAAGAAATATTTTTAAAATTAGCTTCAAAGTAATAGGATATTTTGAAGACCAAAAAAAAAACCAAAAACTGTATACGGCAAACTAGATGCAATATTCGATATTTTCATGTTATTACTGATAATATATGTAATTACTTCTAAATAATATTCTTACTCTAAGGCAGGACTCCAGCGATAATCTTAAATACCATTAATTTATGAGCATAAATAAAAAGCGCTTAATAAAATTTAGATATTTGTCGTATAAAATCTATTGATTTTTTATGCCAACTATATCAGAATTCCCATTATTGTGGCTATTATTAAAGATAGTTTAAAAATTTAATAATCAGCAAGTTGTATAGATTGTTCTTTTTCCTGGTAAAGATCTCGTAAGAAATATTTTTAAAAGTAGCTTCGAAGTAATAGGATATTTTGAAGACCAAAAAAAATCCAAAAACTTTATATAGCAAACTAGATGCAATAGTCGATATTTTCATGTTATTACTGATAATATATGTAATGACTTCTAAATAATATCCTTGCTCTAAGGCAGATTCACATGAGATTCTTAAATACCATTAATTTATAAGCATAAATAAAATTCCCTTAACAAAATTTAAATATTTATAGTATAAAATCGACTGATTTTTTTATTCCAAATATATCAGAATTCACATTTTTTTGCTTTTATTAAAGAGAGTTTAATAATTTAATAATCAGCAAAGTTGTATAGATTGTTCTTTTTCCTGGTAAAGATCTCGTAAGAAATATTTTTAGAAGTAGCTTCGAAGTAATAGAATATTTTGAAGACCAAAAAAAAAACCAAAAACTGTATACAGCAATTTTCTGTATTCGATATTTTCATGTTATTACTGATAATATGTGTAATGACTTCTAAAAAATATCCTTGTCCTTAGGCAGGACACTCGTGAAATTAATAAGTACCATTAATTTGTGAGCATAAATAAAATTTTCTTAACAAAATTTAGATATTTATCGTATAAAATCGTTTGATTTTTCATTCCAAATATATCAAAATTCCCATTATTGTGGCTATTATTAAAGAGAGTTTAATAATTTAATAATCAGCAAAGTTGTATAGATTGTTCTTTTTCCTGGTAAAGATCTCGTAAGAAATATTTTTAGAAGTAGCTTCGAAGTAATAGGATATTTTGAAGACCAAAAAAATTCAAAAAACTTTATTTAGCAAACTAGATGCAATGTTCGATAGTTTCATGTTATTACTGATAATATATGTAAGGACTTCTAAATAATATTCTTTGTCTAAGGCAGACTCACATGAAATTCTTAAATACCATTAATTTATGAACATAAATAAAATTCGCTTAACAAAATTTAAATATTTATATTATAAAATCAACTGATTTTTTTATTCCAAATATAACAGAATTCACATTATTATTGCTTTTATTAAAGAGAGTTTAAAAGTTTAATAATCAGCAAAGTTGTATAGATTATTCTTTTTCCTGGTAAAGATCTCGTAAGAAATATTTTTAAAAGTAGCTTCGAAGTAATAGGATATTTTGAAGACCAAAAAAAATCCAAAAACTTTATATAGCAAACTAGATGCAATATTCGATATTTTCATGTTATTACTGATAATATATGTAATGACTTCTAAATAATGTTCTTACTCTAAGGCAGGACTCCAGCGACAGTCTTAATACCATTAATTTATGAGCATAAATAAAAATCGCTTAATAAAATTTACATATTTGTCGTATAAAATAGATTGATTTTTTATTCCAAATGTATCAGAATTCCCATTATTGTTGTTATTATTAAAGAGAGTTTAAAAATTTATTAATCAGCAAGTTGTATAGATTGTTCTTTTTTCTGATAAAGATCTCGTAAGAAATATTTTTAAAATTACCTTCAAAGTAATAGGATATTTTGAAGACCAAAAAAAAACGAAAAACTGTATACAGAAAACTAAATGGAATATTCGATATTTTCATGTTATTACTGATAATATGTGTAATGACTTCTAACTAATATCCTTGCTGTAAGGCAGACTCCCATGGGATTCTTAAATATTATTAATTTATAAGAATAAAAAAAAAATTCGCTTAAGAAAGTTTAAATATTTATAGTATAAAATCGACTGATTTTTTTATTCCAAATATATCAGAATTCTCATTATTGTTGTTATTATTAAAAAGAGTTTAAAAATTTAACAATCAGCAAGTTGTATAGATTGCTCTTTATCCTGGTAAAGATCTTGTAAGAAATATTTTTAAAAGTAGCTTCGAAGTAATAGGATATTTTGAAGACCAAAAAAAAATCCAAAAACTTTATATAGCAAACTAGATGCAATATTCGATATTTTCATGTTATTACTGATAATATATGTAATGACTTCTAAATAATGTTCTTACTCTAAGGCAGGACTCCAGCGACAGTCTTAATACCATTAATTTATGAGCATAAATAAAAATCGCTTAATAAAATTTACATATTTGTCGTATAAAATAGATTGATTTTTTATTCCAAATGTATCAGAATTCCCATTATTGTTGTTATTATTAAAGAGAGTTTAAAAATTTAATAATCAGCAAGTTGTATAGATTGTTCTTTTTTCTGATAAAGATCTCGTAAGAAATATTTTTAAAATTACCTTCAAAGTAATAGGATATTTTGAAGACCAAAAAAAAACGAAAAACTGTATACAGAAAACTAAATGGAATATTCGATATTTTCATGTTATTACTGATAATATGTGTAATGACTTCTAACTAATATCCTTGCTGTAAGGCAGACTCCCATGGGATTCTTAAATATTATTAATTTATAAGAATAAAAAAAAATTCGCTTAAGAAAGTTTAAATATTTATAGTATAAAATCGACTGATTTTTTTATTCCAAATATATCAGAATTCTCATTATTGTTGTTATTATTAAAAAGAGTTTAAAAATTTAACAATCAGCAAGTTGTATAGATTGCTCTTTATCCTGGTAAAGATCTTGTAAGAAATATTTTTAAAAGTAGCTTCGAAGTAATAGGATATTTTGAAGACCAAAAAAAAATCCAAAAACTTTATATAGCAAACTAGATGCAATATTCGATATTTTCATGTTATTACTGATAATATGTGTAATGACTTCTAAATAATGTTCTTGCTCTAACGCAGACTCCCATGGGATTGTTAAATACCATTAATTTATAAGAATAAATAAAATTCGCTTAAGAAAGTTTAAATATTTATAGTATAAAATCGCCTGATTTTTTTATTCCAAATATAACAGAATTCACATTATTATTGCTTTTATTACAGAGAGTATAAAAATTTAATAATCAGAAAGTTGTATAGATTGTTCTTTTTCCTGATAAAGATCTCGTAAGAAATATTTTTAAAATTAGCTTCGAAGTAATAGAATATTTTGAAGACCAAAAAAAAACCAAAAACTGTATACAGCAATTTTCTGTATTCGATATTTTCATGTTACTACTGATAATATGTGTAATGACTTCTAAATAATATCCTTGTCCTTAGACAGGACACTCGCGAAATTAATAAATTCCATTAATTTGTGAGCATAAATAAAATTTGCTTAACAAAATTTAGATATTTATCGTACAAAATCGTTTGATTTTTTATTCCAAATATATCAAAATTCACATTATTGTTGCTATTATCAAAGAGAGTTTAAAAATTTAATAATAAGCAAGTTGTATAAATTGTTCTTTTTCTTAATAAAGATCTCGTAAGAAATATTTTTAAAAGTATCTTCGAAGTAATAGGATATTTTGAACACCAAAAAAAAAAACCAAAAACTGTATACAGCAAACTAGGTGCAATATTCGATATTTTCATGTTATTACTGATAATATGTGTAGTGACTTCTAAATAATATCCTTGCTCTAAGGCAGACTCAAGTGAGATTCTTAAATACCATTAATTTATAAGCATAGATAAAATTCTCTTAACAAAATTTAAATATTTATAGTATAAAATCGCTGATTTTTTTATTCTAAATATATCAGAATTCACATTATTATTGCTTTTATTAAAGAGAGTTTAAAAATGTAATAATCAGGAATTTTTAGAGATTGCTCTTTTTTCTGGTACAATTTCTCGTAAGAAGAACTTTTAAAAGTATCTTCGAACTAATAGGATATTTTGGAGACAAAAAAAGCCAATAACTTTATATAGCAAACTACATGTAATATTCGATAACTTAAAAAATCTATCATCATTTTAAACTAAATAATTTTAATAGCAAATACAGGAAAATACAATGTAGCTACAGCTAAATATAAAAACGGTGCCGTTCGTTTCAATGCATATATTTTTTCAACCTCGATGTTCGAAGTTGAATATTTCGAAATTCGAAGCATAATTTTTTTTTCTGTGACTCTCGAAATAAATCGATAAAGAACACCTGTTTTATTCAAAGTTCATTTACATTCTCTTATTCAAAAATATTAATTTATTTTCGATAGGTTAATGCAGTTTATCACATTATAAAAAATATTTAGTGTCAAATATAAGTATCTTTAATACGTGAATCCATAAAAATGATTTAATAAAATTAATAGCAGTAACATAAACAAATTTAAGACCTTATTTTTTTTAAATAAACAGTTTTATAAAATGGCATTGTGACAACATATCAAGATAAAGTAAGTATGTTTTTTGTAACAGAAAAACCATTTAAGCATAACAAACATCCATTTATTTTGAGAAATCCTGTTTAACTTTTAGAATTTCTTTCAGAAATTTTTTAGGCGTCTGGTTTATCTTTTATATGTTTGCCAAACTTGAAAGCTAGGAATAAAATTATAATATGTATTTATCAGTGTAAAATCTGTTTCATTTTATTCTTTAAAGTACAAAAATATAAAATAAAAAGTTCTAATGCCGATTATGTATTAAAAGAAAGAAGACTGACAGGATTTAAAAAGATACGGTCGTGATAGTTTGCAGAGCTACTCTCTAATTTTTTCCAACACGAGAGCTAGTGAAACCGGAGCCTACTGTTTAAAGTCGATTACTAACATCAACGAACATCCATGAGTCAGTGAGATTCGAATCCCAGAGCCAAAGATCAGCGCCCTAACCATTTGGCCATCGTTTGGCTATGTGGTCGTGTGTTGAATTTGATGAATTAATGCAAGTAAAACTATTATATTGTAATGCTTTTACAATTAAATATTCTAATATATATTGAATAAAGGCATAAATAAATTTATAATGCATATTTTATTCATTTTAGATTTTTAAAAGATATTTCTTTGTTCCATAACACTTTGAAAAGTTTTAAACAAAGAAATATAATTTAAGTTTTCTGATAGACAGATTATGATAGTAAAAAATAATTTGTTTTTGAATTATAAAACAAAACTGATTTCTCTATAATGGTACTATAAATGTAGTTAAAGAGAAACGATTTGTTAGATAAGCTGATAAACTTCAGTGTTAAAGTGCCACATATAACATGGGTGATTTTAAGATTCTTAAGTTCTTTAGTTATTCAACAAAGCAAAACCTGTAAAGATTTTTATACAAAATATGAAGTAAAATTTCAGCTACTTCCGATGCGAGAAAAAACACTTTATTCAACATATGAACAACAGTACATACACGGGCATACGCCCTAAAAGTTTGTAAGGTATTTCAATTACATCGGCCGGGCAGTTTTTATGTACTCCCAATGAGAAATCTAGCTGTGCAGAGTTTATGCAGTCTTTTGGGGGCACCCTGTATATATATATTTATATTTATATATATATATACATATATATATATATATATATATATATATATATATATATATATATATATATACATATATATATATACATATATATATACATATATATATATACATATATATATATATATATATATAATATATATATATATATATAATATATATATATATATATATATATATATATATATATATATATATATATATATATATATATATATATATATATATATATATATATATATATATATATATACATTACGAACAGAAACCTTTTTTGAAAAATATAACTCCAAATAGTTCTCATTTTATTGTACTGCTGTTCAGCAAGCCAAATGACTTCTTTTATAGTTAAGAATAAAAGGCATCGCATTTGGTGATATATCCTTTCCCCAAAAGTAGAACGAGGGGTGAAAATGAATTGCAATTCAAATCGTGTGATAATTTATAGAGCAGTTCTTTAACTCTCCAGTCAGATCAATGATAAATCATTTCTTGAATCTCAGACGCTACTCGCTCTGCTTTTAAACTCGAGAGGCATATTTCATACCAAACGTTCATCTGTCATCCTCGGATCTAAAACACTTACGATTCATATAAAAAAAAGAACCATATTTTCCGTTTAAAAAAGTAAGCCTTTTTCTTGTATATTCTAAAAGAAGTAGTGTCACATTAAATGTTTTGCAACAAATTTATTCTTTTGAATTTTGCTCAGCAATAGATATTACGAACTAGTTTATTTTGTGTTTAATAGGTATGATTGAAAACTTAATATGTTATTAGCTGAACATTTATATTAAAGAGGTTCAAATTATGAGGTAAAATATCGACTATAATAAAAGTTATTCATCTATTCAGTTATTCATTAGATCGAATTTCGATTTTGAAATAAATCTGATGTTTATTTTGTAACAGACTGAAGAGTGGGAGTGAAGCAGCAAGTTTATATGTAAGATAAAAGTTAGTTAAATTTAATTCTTTTTTGAAACGTTAAATATCTCAATTCCAATTTCAAAATCTTTTATAGACATTTCGTAAAGAAAATAGATACTTTTGAATGTTGGGCAACAATAGATATTACGAACTAGTTTATTTTGTATATAATAAATATGATTGAAAATTTAATATGTTATTAGCCATACATGTATATAAAAGACGTTCAAATTATGAGGTAAAATATCGACTATAATAAAAGTTATTCATCAATTCAGTTATTTATTTGATCGAATTTCGATTTTGAAATACGTATAAAGTTTATTTGGGTACCTTAAGTATCCAGACTGAAGGGTGGGCGGGAAGGAGCAAGTTTATATATAAAATAGAAGTTTTTTAAAATTAATTCTTTTTCGAAACGTCTTAATTGCAATTTCAAAACCTTTTATAGACATTTCGTAAAGAAAATAAATAGATACTTTTGAATGTTGAGCAACAATAGATATTACGAACTAGTTTATTTTGTATTTAATAGATATGATTGAAAATTTAATATGCTATTAACAATGCATTTATATAAAGGGGGATTTAAACTATGAGGTAAAATATCTGCTATATTAAAAATTATTCATCAATTCAGTTATTCATCCGATCGAGTTTCGATTTTGAAATAAATATGATGTTTATTTTGTAATCTTAACGATCCAGACTGATGGGTGGGCGTTAAGCAGCAAGTTTATATGTAAGATAGAAGTTTTTTAAAATTAATTCTTTTTCTTAATGCTAAATGCCTCAATTCCAATTTCAAAAATTTTTATAGACATTTCGTAAAGAAAATAAATAGATACTTTTGTATGTTGGGCAATAATATATATTACGAACTAGTTTATGTTGTGCTTAATAGATACGATTTAAAACTTAATATGTTATTAGCAATACATGTATATTAAAGGGGTTCAAATTATGAGGTAAAGTAATTCATCAATTCAGTTATTCATCAGATCGAATTTCGATGTTGAAATAAATATGATGTTTATCTTGGAACCTTAATTATCCAGATAGAAATATGGGCGGGAAGGAGCGAGTTTATATGTAAGATAGAAGTTTTTTAAAATTAATTCTTTTTCGTAACGCTAAATGTCTCATTTCTAATTTCAAAATCTTTTATAGACATTGCGTAAAGAAAATAAATTGATACTTTTGAATGTTGGGCAACAATAGATATTACGAACTAGTTTATTTTGTATTTAATAGATATGATTGAAAACTTAATATGTTATTAGCAATACATTTATATAAAAGGGGTTCAATTTATGAGGTAAAATATCTGCTATAATAAAAGTTATTCATCAATTCAGTTATTCATCAGATCAAATTTCGATTTTGTAATAAATATGAGGTTTATTTTGTAACCTAAACTATCCAGACTGAAGTGTGGGAGTGAAGCAGCAAGTTTATATGTAAGATAGAAGTTAGTTAAATTTAATTCTTTTTTGAAGCATTAAATGTCTCAATTCCAATTTCAAAATCTTTTATAGAACATTTCGTAAAGAAAATAAATAGATGTTTTTGAATGTTGTGCAACAATAGATATTACGAACTAGTTTATTTTGTATTTAATAGATATGATTGAAAATATAATATGTTATCAGCAAAACATTTATATAAAAGGGGTTCAAATTAGGACATAAAATATCGACTATAAAAAAGTTATTCATCAATTCAGTTATTCATCCGATCGAATTTCGATTTTGAAATAAATATTATGTTTATTTTGTAACCTTAACTATCGAGACTGAAGTGTGGGCTGGAAGGAGCAAGTTTATACATAAAACAGAATCAGTAATAGAGTTCCTGTGAGTAATAGCCTGTTTTCATTTTATATTGAATCCAAAATAGACTATTTTAGGTAAATTAAAAAGATCCGCGGTAGCTTAATCGGAAACAGCAGCGGTTTCGTAACTGGAGCATTATGGGATCCAGGCTCGAGTAGGGTAAAAATCCACCGTGTTCATTAATGGTGACTGGAGCACATAAATTATGTTCGGGGGCAGAATATCCTCCAAGTTCTGAAAAGATACCTCGGGTAGGTCATGTCTGCCTGAGGTCTTCTGCTTGGTTCTAAATTACGAGGACCCACTTGAGCTAAGACGTACTTTTATCCTCGTCAAACGAAAGGGACACCCCTACGTTTGACGAGAGTGACTTTGTTCCTTCTACTCGAGTCCGTAGAGTTTGTTGCTCCCCGCGTGGAGTTAAATCATTACCAGTTTCACAACCGGTTTGGCACAAAGATATATGTCTGTATTGCCAGTTGATTAGAAAGAAAATAATAATTGTTTATAACAGTTAAAAAACTATTATTTCATCAGTAAAGCAAAACGAAGGACAAATCTTTCCCGTTTGTTGATTTTAAAAAAATTGGCATAAGTCTGATAACTGATTTGGAGACCTGAGAAAAATTGTGGCAACTTTTGAGGACAAAATCGTACGCCAATAAAACACTGTGAATTTTTAGAGTAAGTATTTTTTCCAGAATGATCTACACACGCATAAAAACCTATAAATAGGAGTCATGGTCCATCCATTTGAGTTAGATCAACCTGTGATCATGAGCAGAACTCTTAGCGATCGATAACAGGAAGATATCCTCGAGTCCTGTGTATATAATTTAGTCCTTGGTGTAGTTTATTTATTTGGGGATTATAAATAGCTTGGAATCTGTATATTCAACAATTGTGGAACAGTACTGAGGTATTATGAAGAAGTTTTAAGTTAAATTATTGTTACTGATGACAAGATGTGTTTACTCAAACCACAGCCGTAGCACACAACAATTTAGGTGTCCTTAAAGTTACTTAATTACTTGCCAAAAGTCTTGGATTATCATGAACACTGAGTCAATTTTGACCATACGAAGGCTAATTAGATGTATTCTTCAAAGCAGATTCTAAATATTTACAAACATCCAAATCATCCATTGAAATAAAAATTATCTGCTTTACTATACTTATAAATTGATGATATTGTATTTTTCTATTTAAGCATTTTTATGACTGCGAATTACATATATACCTTGAATTTGTCTTTTATAAAATGCATTTCATATATTAAGTACCAATGACTTATACCAGACCTGCTGAAAAGGAGTAAGACCCCCGATACAAATGAGTGAAGACTTACCCTTTTGCAGACTCTTTATTTTACAATTCTATATTTGATGAAGAATAATCTGGTGACTTGAATCTGGTATATACCTTGAATTTGTCTTTTATAAAATGCATTTCATATATCACGTACCAATGACTTATACCAAGCCTGCTGAGAAGGAATAAGACACCCGATATAAATGAGCGAAGACTTACCCTTTTGCAGACTCTTTATTTTACAGTTCTATATTTGATGAAAAACAATCTGGTAACGTAAATAAAACAAATTTAGTATCAATATGGAGTCTCCCTATACTGCGGGAATTGTTGGAGCAACTTCCTGCCTCTGATGAAGCTATTTGTTCAGGTAAAAAAAAAATGGTGGAGCACTCCCTGCCTCTGATGAAGCTTTCCATTTTCTCTGTCTTGTCCTGCTTTTTCTCTGAAGGGAGCCTTCAAATCTACCAAGCAAAATCCAAATACTACTGTTGCCAGTACCAAAGACGACTGACCCGCGTTAGCAACCTGTCTTGTCAAATGGGGTTGAAGGGGGGGACTGACATTTCTCCTTCGCTGATTCGTCCTTCGGTCAGTCTCCCTCGCTGGCGTTGTCCAGTAGTGTAACTCGTTGTTACAATAGAATGTTTTCCATTTTTAATTATCTTAATTCATTGCTTACCCTTATGTTTATTCACGTGTTAATGTCTGCAGCTAATTTAATAGAGAAATTAAAAAAATAGTCCGATATGACCTGTTACAATCTAGAAATAATTTACAGCTGTAAACTTTTAACACTTTACTTAAAATTATATAAATCACTTAAAGTTGAGTTAGTAAAAATTAATAATTCAAAACTGACCATTGAAAAAAAAATTATTATTTGGGAAATCTTGGCATGTACAGAAATTTTAAGTAGTATACATAATGTTGGAAGAAAGAAAAAAATAAGATAAAAATGTGATTATAAAAACACTGTATATTTGTACACACATCTGATATTACAACAATGATCATTAAGCATAAATGTATTATTCCTACCCCCATTAAATTCTACTGCTGCCATCTGGTGACCTACAAAGTAACATTTTCTCAATATTTTGCATTTTTAAAACAAAAAATCAGTTTAAATAAAGGACAAAATTTCTGAACCTTTAGAGAAATTGCAAAAAGTAACTATGAAAAGACGAGAAATAAATGTAATATTGTCAAATAATCTATAAACAAACTTTTACGTTCCACATAATTAAGAACAATCAACTCTAATTCAAAAATAAATGTATTCACGCTTATTTAAATAATCTTAATTAGCGTAAAATTAGAGAAAGAATAGTTAAATAGAATTTATTAATTAGCTTTCTTATTTTAACAACATTCTTAAAGAAAGGTCTTAAGTAAGATTTTTTTCTGTCTCATTGGCGAATGATTTTTTATGAGGAATATTTTATCTCAAATATATTTCCTTCAAAACCATTCGACATTTTTAAAATTTAACAGGCAACAGATCTGAAGAACAAAAATCAAACTTTTATCAAATATTTTATCTCAAATATATTTGCTTCAAAACCATTCGACATTTTTAAAATTTAACAAGCAGCAGGTCTGAAGAAGAAAAATCAAAATTTTAATTTTAAAAAAAGTGACCTCATTTTATTTAACCAAGGAAAATAGTTTCTATCCATAAAATTAAATTTTTCAAGTAGAAATTTATACCTCATATTTATGAAAAATACATATTTAATCTCTCCAAGCGATTTCTGAGGTAGAGAATTTTTATTCTCTGATGAATCTTTGAAATTAATATGTTACGTTACACGAAGGATTTTTGAGGTTTAAAATGCTACGGTTGGATTTTCTACTACACCGGCAGCATAGATCAGATATTAAAAAATATTTTTAAAAAAATTTTACATTGCTATTATTTAAGAATTTTTTCCTCAAAATTCCCAAAGTTTACATCATTAGCTTACAAAATTTACATAAAAGAGGTAGTTTTGGAAGAGTTATATGTTGAAGCAAATTAGGTTTTAAAAATTTGAATCGACGACCAGATATGACTATTGAAAGTACATAATATCTTATTGTACATGTAATAAATCTACGATTACTTCTACTATATAATTTTTTAGACAATGCCAATACTACATGGCAACATATTAAAATAAGTCCTAATGGATATTATAAACTTTTAAAAATATATCATCCTTCCAAGAAACGGCAAAAGAATACTTAAATACTTAAAATTAAAAAATTATTTATGCATCAAGTAATTTTTTTATAAATAAATAAATAAATATATATATGTATATATATATATATATGTGTGTGTGTGTGTATGTGTATGTATGTATTGTAACGTACTGGAGATATGGTAGGCGAAGCCGTCAATGAAACAGGCTAGAAAACTGTTTAATCTAGACTAAATATTTTATTCAGGTGAATAAATTATGTACAGCTATGTATAGATTCAGTAGATTTCTGAATATTCTGGGATCTCGTGCTGAGATGACATTCACACAATAAGGATTCGTGGGTACTGGATACATTTTGGCTAGGCCTTCTAAATCCCTGGAATTGTTCGCTAATTAGTGCCGGTAATAAACGCTGACACTATCACCTCCGCGCTGACGACAGTCGGCATTTACACCAAGGTTCGAAAGCTCAGAGTGCGTATCACGCTGGGGTTCGTGAAGGAAACTCGGGATGCAAGACGATCCAAAATGAGAGCGAGGGTCACTCTCGGCTACCTACTTCTACGCACGAAGTAGAAAAAAAAATAGTAAAATAACGGGAATGGGATTCCCAAGTCGAAGGTCGACTTCTTAGCAAACAGAGACGCTGGAGGTCTCTTATCAAGCAAACTCCGGAAATCGGAGATACGAGCGGACTCCTCTCGAGCTCCACACAACAGCTCCAAAAGCAACTCTCAAGAAAAAGCCCCAAGAAGAAAAAAGCCCCTTCTTAGCCACTCTTCTTTCATAGCGGTCCCTGCTCCCCTTACTCGATTCTTCGGGAAACTTCCAGAAGCAGGATGATGCAATCTTGCGGTTACTTCCGCCTAAATCAGCTGTTTCGTTTCCTTATGTGGCCGAAAAGCCGTCTTTAAATCAGTCGACCCAAACAACTTAATTGCCTTTTTCGCTACCGCTAATGGGCACACATGTGGCACTGTAATTATTCACAATCATTTCACCGAGTCTTTTCACTCAACAGTCTCACAAAGTCCCAGACGAGCTGGCTCCAGCACACGGACAGTTTTCAATTAAGTACGGGACCTAGTACACAACGGGTATTGTTAGACCACCGATTTCTACCTGTTGCTAACCGTAATTGTCCGTTGCGAAAGGTCACCTTCCGCTCCTCTTTCTTTAGCGTCATGTAACAGATCATTACAATATATATGTGTGTGTATGTGTATGTAATATAACTTTAATATTTCCTTAAAACCTCCTCTCTTCCATTCCAATTCCTTAAAATCCACCAAACTCTCATATGAACCAATGCAAGAATATGGAAGGAAAAATCGCGTTAATGATTTTTTTCCTGGGAAATGGAAATTATCACGCTCTCTAAATTGAGGTCGTTTTATCATTATGAAGAGGAAATTAAAAGTGGTGAAAATAGTTCTGTCAGTTATTAAGATACTGTTTCAATATGTGACATATACAATATACATGCATATACTACATCGTAAAAGAAACCTCTATACTAATTACTGAAAAAAGAGAGTAATATTGGGTGTGAAATATATTAAAATTGTTTGCAATTTAAGTGTGTCATAAAAATAGAAATCTGCATTTTAAGTAATAAAAACTATTTGGCATAATTATTCACAGTAAGACATTACGTGTATAGCTGCCTATAATATATCGAAAATTGAAACATGTAAGGGAAAAAGTCGTGGAATTTGGCATTATTGCTCTACGTCTTTATTCAACGATTCTAATAATACTTTTCTCTGTTATAGTGGTTCTCAACCTTTATTCAAAATATGTTAATACCCAATCCAAATATTGGGTGAAAAACAGCTGGTATTAACATAAAAAACTCAAAATTGAAGTTTAGGATATGTGTTACAGGTTCTAATCGGCGCTTTCTCAAATTACAGTTACAGATTGTAGATTGAGATCTTTACTATAGCTCCTAATCAGTGAAACTTAAATTAAAATACAGTATGTGTAGAACGTGAGTAAAAGATAATTATCTAAAAACAAAGTAAGTTTATAATTTAAGAAATCAATGACATTTTAATAACATTATGGTGACACAAGAACATGATAATTCCTGAAATTTTTGTTTTTTTACACTATTTAACATTTATATTCATTTAAAATATTTTCTGTAATATATTTTTTTTAAATTTCTTGAACTTTTCTTTTTTAAATTCTTATAGGCATTAACAGATTTCAGCAAAAAAAAAGCTAGGATATCATAATGCAGGTGAAAAGGCATTAAATTTGGCACAATTTGGGATACTAAGTTCTATTTACCTATAACAGAATAAAAAGCCCCCCCCCCAAAAAAAAAAAAAAAAACTTTTATTTTTTTTATGTAAATACTTTTAGTAGGGCCCAGTCTCACCAAAGTTAATTACTTTTGATCTAGAGTGCTACGGTCTACCGTTTTGCAACACGAGGGCTAATGATACCGGGTCCCAAAGTTAATTAGAGAAGTAAATTAGATTAGATTAGTAAATTAAAATTTAAAGTAAATTTGAATTAGATTAGATTAGTAAAGTTAGTTTTTAGTTAACCAAAGTAGCTAGTTATTCACCATAGTTAATCAGTGATTAGCTGCTATACATTTATACAGTAAATAACCACCGTTTATCTCTAATCGATCATGGTGACAAAGGGTATAGATATTTTAGGAAATTTAGATGCGTTAAAACGTTTCCTGTATGTAAAAAAATAGCAGAAGATATTAAAAATGATTCTAAAAGTAAATTCGATGCTTGACTTATCAAGAAATATATTTTCTGTATCAAATATTTATTTCATATCGATAGAAATGGCAAAAGATTGTAACTTTCATAATTAGTCCATTACGTATGTGAAGCAACCATGTATAGCTTTGTATATGGCAACTGTAAAAATGCAAATTTTTATCCACTATGGGATAATGCTTGAGTACTTTTAAGGAAGCTTTGACCGTGTCTCACCCGTTCAAGCTGTAGCCGCAAGTCTGTGGGCATACTTTAGGTGCTGCACTTATTCGATCATGTAGAGTTCTGCACGCTTTTGTCGTAGCACAATCTTTGTGTTTTTTTGAGACCTCAGAAAACGTTTGTAGTTTTTTTGAAACCAGGTAGATTTAAAATGAACGTTAATTCAAGAAACCGCAAGTTTTGAAAATAAAAGTGTTTATATTTTCCGTATGTGCCTTTGGAAGGTGAGTTCAAACATTATTTCATTCTCGATTCTTAGACAAGAAATTTAGTGGTTTTAAATTTATTTACCTAAATTTACTTGCTATAAATTACATACAATGTCGAAATATCTGGGGGAAGTAGTAGTCTTATATAGATATTGACTTTAAATATTTATTTCAATTTAAATCTTTCATTATAAGTTAATTTTTAAAAATACTTGTCTCCTGGTTGACTATATTCTTTCAAATTTCTTTCTCATGATTTCAATTAAGTTTGTTATTTGTAACATATTAGTAATAATTCAGCAATTACTACGAACGTGATTAACTAGCATTTGCATGAGTTTAATTGTTTCACTTCTTTCTTCCGTAGGTTAAAATCTCGTCTGTTTTTTGGACAGCTTCAAGAAATTAATTTAGAAGAGTGTTGCTATTGAAATCTACTAAAAAAAACATGTTTTTTAAATAAAAACTTCATTGGTTTTGATTTTTGTAGGAAGATGATTAAGTTAATGGATAATTAGTCGTCATAATATTTAGGAATGATTAAACTGTTAAAACTAAACACTTTTAATAATTATCAATATTGTAGAGGAATTGACTAAAATTTAAAACTTAGATTAAGTGAGAAGTTATCAGGTTTGATATAGAAACGCGTTAGATAAATAGGTGATTAGAATTATTCTTTCTGGCTATGTATATGAATAAAAGCTATAAAAGAATTCCAAAATTTTTTTATATTTCTCGTTTTCGGTACTGATTTGGGAATTGGGATTTTTTGTTTTGTGTTTTGTTTTTTACTGTATGATGGGAATTAACAATAAATTTATTATTTTCTATCCTGTATTTTCTTTTTAACTTTCTGAATACCCGAAAACGAGTTACAAAATTCATGAATTTAATTAAGGTAAATTATTTTTTCTACATTTCTGTCAAACCTGGTATTTTCCTACATTGATTGAGAAAGTAATATTGCGATATAGTGCTGGATATGCATAATGTTTAAAATTCATACTGTTTAACGAAAATTTCCAAAACTGTAATATCTTTTGGTACTATTTAATAAGTTCAGGAACAAAATCCGATAGTTCTTTGGCGAATTAATAACTAATTTCCCACTCTACCAACTAAAATAAAATGAATTTATAAAAATAATCTATTTTAAGTATAAAATTATTTTTAACACCAATATTGGTAAGCATAATTGCTATATTGGTTAAATGAGGTTTGTCACCTTCCATTAAAAATTACTTTTGACATGAATTCGCGTTATTCACGCCAGTGGCAATTTCATATCCCTGAATATGTCGACTTTATATTTGACTTCTAAGAAACTAGAGAAAAAATTCACATATTTCGGTGATTTTTCTGTTTACGTTTAACTTTGACAATTCAGTGCTTTTTTATTTGAATTTGTTAGCATTAAATTTTTAAACTTGATTAAATGATAAAAGTTCAAGGAACCCAGTTTCAGAATTCACATATACTCGGTACAAAATATATGCTGGTCTCTAATCTCGAGTATTGAGGGGAAATATAATTAAGAATATTAAAAATATTTCATTGGGAAAGACTTTAATTTGAGCTTTTCTACGTCTACAAAATCATCTCTATAGTTGAGGTATTTTACCTTGAAGATTGAATGAAACGTTTTACAACTCCGACAATTTTCAAGCGTTGCTTGAATTCGACTAACTTCAAAATGCAACATGTTCCATAGAGGAAAATTTGCAAGCTGCTAAGTCATCAAGAGTCAAGTTTTTGAACCAAATCCGTAGACAGGAGGACAAGTTAAATTTCTAATGCCATTGTTGTTCTGAAGGAAAATCGTCAATGGGAGGACGTTTTCCAAGTCTGGAGGAACATTTACCGTATAAACCCATGGCACAACAGCTTGGAAATGGCATCAATCTCCTGGAGTCAGAAGAGTGCTATAGTCTCATATTGAAAGGGTAAGAACATTTCATGCTAATATTAAGTCTTTTGCCGATGGAATATATTGGGTAAAAGCGCCAGAAATTGAATGCTTTAATTTTTTTCACTATCATCAAAATGTTAGAAATAGATTTTTGAGAAATTTTAAATATCGCTATTTTCGGTATTCTTTCACATATTGAAAATGTTAATGAATTACAGTAATTTCTGCATAAATTACAGAAAAATATTTATAGAATGACATAATTTTCTGGATAAATATAAACTAATACATTACTTTATCAACTGTCATGGATTCCATGTCCTTCGTATTCTTTTGAAATGAAATATCGTTCTTTCTCTTGCCCGAACTAAGGTCGAGTATTCAAAAACTGGTACATTTTAGTTTTTGAACAGAGTTCGGTCGTCTTAGGCACGGGGTTAATTCCTAATCCTGCTTTGCCTCTTAAAATCTACACTGAAGGTATTCTCTATGCTTCTGAATACGTGAAACTAATTTTACCCTTAAATGTCTTATTTTAGATACCCCTAAAATATAACTTGTAGAATTTTTGTTCTTAAAGTTTTTTTTTTTTGGCAGTAGGTGGTAGTCTTATAAATATATAAAACTTTAAATTGCTGTTTATAAATTCTAAATTTCGATCAGCTTTTCCTGAGTTTTTTTTAACAGCGTGCTTAAACTTGTATTTTTTGGCAGTGCATATACTGAAATCAGAACAAATAGACTTACCTATTAGAGAACTAAACATTTTCAGAGTTTATTTTACATGTTACAATAAATATTATATCGCAAAGTTTTTCGTTCTTCCTTAATCGTATCGAATTGTATGATTATAAAATAACTAATCTCAAACGTTTCGTGCTATAGTATTAATGAAGTCATTTAAACTTCATATCTTATATTGTGCAGATCATAACTTCAGTTTAACTTATGCACTGATATGTAATCAGCAGAAATGACTGTCTTTAACGTGTTAGAGAATTTAATTATAATTTTAGATCACCACCATTTTGGAAAAGTTTCTTCAAACTGTGTTGTCCCATATGAAATCAGCTTTAAAGTGCAACAAATAGATGGAAGTTGGCATAAGAAAGCATCAATAAAGGCCTCCTTCAAGTTCTTGAACACAATTAGTGAGCAGGAAATATTGATTTGTAATACCACTATCGCTGATGTGGTAAACTAAGAATTCTTGGAGCGTCTTAATTTCCATGATGTCTAGCAAGAGTTTCTACTTTAACATGCACAAGGAACTTTCCAAGACTAAAGTAGACTTGATTAAAATACTGTGAATGCCTTACGTAAAGGTAAGAATTTTATAGTAATGATTAAGTTGTAAAATGTGCTTTAGTCCCAATTACTTGTATTAGTGATTTGCTTGTGAATCCATTACCTTAATTTTAAAGAATTAAGTTGGAATATTTTAAGTTTACGATTCGAGGTACTGTGTTGCAAACGCCGTTAACAAATCATTAGCGATTGCAGAATCCAGAATTAGCAATTTGAAATCTTGTCAATACTTAAAGTATTAAAAATATTTAAACTACTCCTACGATAAATTAAAACCCTACGAATACATGGAACTGTACATAGCCCCTGATTTTTCTCAGACTTATACAGATTAGTTTCAACTTGGTATACTTGAATCGCTTTATATTAATTACATGCTAAATATTTGAAATTAGCTGTATACCACCAATAAAGAAGTCAAACTGTAGAACTATGGATTGCAATAAAACGGTTTTTAATATTAAACTTATAATTTTCGCTTAAAATTATATGGGAAAGGATCGGACAAGGTACCACTCTTTATGGCAAGCTAATATAAGCTGGCCTTTCTTATAAGAGGTTATCTTCAAATTCAATGAAACCTACTTAAAATGACAAACTTTTCTTAACAGTTTGTTTAAAGTAAATATTATAGGTGGTTTGTCTTAACACTGTAAAAATTACCAAAGTGTAATAGCCTATTTTTATATTCAATAAAATGAAATATCATGGATTTAGTTATAAACCAAGTATTAATACATTTCTTGCTTCAATAAAGACTAACATCAATGTAGATGGTGGTAGTACTAATATTTTTAGTATATAGAGGAATTACACTGCAATACCTGAACAATGATTCCATTTCTTTATATTTTGATAGGATTTATAAATTTTTCGGTGAAATTCAGACTAGGAATGCAACCCTGTTTTGGTATTTTTTGGCACAAATAGTGCCAAAATACCATTTCAGATGGTGCCGACTAACATCATTAGAACAGCAAAAAGCATTAACTATCAGTATTACGATAGTTAAAAGTGTAAACTTTACACACCGATTGTACCAAAAGTTTAAATCTGCAAGCGTATGAAGAAAAAATTTCTAAATAAGACAAACTTAGCAAAAAATCCAGGCACTTACAGATACTGTAATAAAAAATAAACGAGAAATAAAATATTTAAAACAGTATACGGAGACTTCATACACAATTGCTGTCGGAAAAGCCCTCATGTTACCATAAGAGAGAATTCTCTTGGTGATGTTAAATATAAAAATTTAAATTTCGGTTGCACTCTAAACGGTACCGAAACCTCTGATCACCTTACAGTTTGAAACAAAGTTCTGTATTTATGAACTTTGAAGATTGTAGATGTTTCCACTTTTTTCTTTAAAGAATGGTAATGCTGATTTAGGCTAGTGAATTGCATTGGTGTTGGGTTTCTTGCTGTATGGATTATGTTTATCCCTCATTCCCCTGGTATGCTGAGGTATTTTCATTTAAACTTTGGTTTACCTGTTACTATGTTCGTACCAAGGATAAGGTTTATGCTCATGTAAGTTAAGTACAATAGTTTCCTAACAATCCAACGGTATTAGCAGGTATAATATCCCTTCCAATCCTTATTTTCACTGCTATTTGACATCTGGTTCATTTTTATTTTCAAATCTTATATTCTGTTTTATGACTGATAGCCATGACCACAATACCCCCACCCCTTTGGGGATTTGTGGTCCCTAAGGATATGGTGCCTTGGTGTATCGTATCCACAGCCGAACTTTATTTAGAACATTTCTGCTATCTTTACATATTGCAATATTGCAGAATTTTAAGATTTCTTGTGTCGTAGATTAAACTTCGATTAAATTTAGTTTTGACTGTTAATTTTTAAGCATACTTATATGTTCTATCTTTTTTATATATTTTTATATATTTTCAGTTACGACCTACTGGTGTTAAATTATTCTAAACCATTTTTATAGGTAGTATGGGTGACAAAAGCAGTGTTTTGTTACAATCGAGGAATGGAGAGGACTTGTGAATATCCATATGTATTTTCTCTAGAATTTCATCAAATATTCAGTTTACAGATGAATATTACCTGTAACGGAAAATACGTATCTACCAAGACGGCATATCTTATTCAGATTTAAAGAAAACTTTATATGGAAAATTTTAAGTCTTGAAGGTAAATGCAAGTAGCTATTTATTCATGATACATAAACTAAAATTGAAGAGTGTTTAAAATAGAAGCGCTGATTAAATTAAACGCAATTGTAGAAATTTCTATTATATACTTTAACTTATCCACAAAGTTTCCAACAATTTAGAGTTGGGAAATATCTATGTAGTCATACTATTTTCAGTAGTTTTAACGTAGTTTAGAAGCTAATTTCTATTAGAATTTTTTTAGAAATGTAGCTATTTAAGGATTACTATATAATGGTTAGGAATAATTATATTTTTATATTTATAGCGAACAAAAGCATTGTATTAATAATATATCTAACTGTTAAAGCCAGTAATGTTAAGATAGTTAAGAAGTTAAAAGCAGTTGCATTTACTAGAAACATGAGTGACTAGTACTTGCATGAATTTAACTGTTGCATCTTTTCTTTCACAGGTGTCCCAAAATTAGCAGTCGATTTACAACCTCAAGAAATCTAAACGTTAACTTTTGAATGCACTGAATAAATTTAAGTCGCTGGCTCAATTTTCTAGAAATCTTAAGCTAAAGACGTCGAAAGGTTAGGGCGTTGATCATCGGTACAGCTTCGTGGGTTTTAACCTAACCCCACTGTTGCATAAATGTTTAAGACAGTCTGCTTAAAGCAGACTCAATCTAATTAGCTGTCGTGTTGCAAAAATGTAGACTATGGAGCTCCAAATCAAACTATTAATCTAAAGAATTATGATGCCGGTAACTTTACTGTTAAACTAAAGGCAAAAATTTAAAACTCTCCTCCCCCCCCCAAATAAAAGAGAAATATAAAAATATTTCGATTACCCTTAAAGTTTTAAAGAATTGTCAGGTTTGACAGATTAAAAGTGTAATTTACGTAACATCATATCTGGAAATTTATTCAAAATTATATTGAAATATTTAACTCTCTCGTTTTCGGGCGGGGAACTGGTTTTATTTTATTTTTAGATTGGGACTAACAATAATTTTTTTTACTGTCCTGTACTTTCTTTTTAACTTTCTAAATACCCGAAAACGAGAAGCAACGCGAAAAAGTTTAGGTGAATTATTTTTATTGAAATTTCCTGTCAAACCTGGCATATTCTTATTTTATTCAAAGTAGTAGACTTGTTTAGCACTAATTATGCAATGTATGGAAGTTCTACTTCCAAATATTTCGATTCTAACTTATCACAAAGCTTTTTAAGGCGTAATATTTACAGGTACTGTTTAGAGTTCCTTAAGAGATGTATCTTTGGAGAACTAATAACTACTCTATTCCATGCACTCCGAACTACAAAATTAGTTAAATGTAGTAAAAATAAGGAAGAGCAAATTTTTAATTTTAAACGGTCTCAAAATGGTTCTAAAATATAACGTAAAAGGTACCAAAGAACAGTTAACATAAGTTCTGAAAACTTAAGTGACATACTGACTAAAGGGATGAGTATATTACGTATTGTTCAGCTCTTTTATTATTAAGGTGTATTTTGACATTTCAGAGCTTTCATATTTGAACTTAAAAACCTGGCATACATTTAATGGTAGAAAGGCGCTGATTTTTGTGCCGAGTTTGCAGGTTTGAATCGCATTTAAGGCATGGATGTTTTTAGCTGTCCGGTATCGGCTTTAACCCATATTTCATGTCCTATACGTAGGACAGCTACAATATTTACTATTTTTACAAGTATAAAACGTGTTGTCTTGCTTCACAGCTAATATAATTATAAATATTAAGAAATATAACATTTTAGTTGAGTCTTCGAAGTTTTTAAAGTTTTTAATCGGAATAGTTTTTACTGTTTTATTCAACATTACTTGTTTTGTTAAAATAACTATTCGTGTAAAATATATTCTAAAATTATTTTTAAGACTTGGTCTTGAATGTTATTGCTCATAAAAATAAATTGCAATTATTTTGTAATAACTAGTCGAAATTTTATTAATGGGATAAAATGGGGGTTAAGCAGTAGATCCTGGTCTCATTAATAATTGTTTCAAAACGGTAGACGGTGTTTTAAATTTAATTTTAACCTTGTTACGATTTTGGCAATTGGTTTCAGGATTTCATTATATGCGCAGGTACATTGTATTAAAAACTCAAATTTCCCAAGTGTCATTACAATCTAGAAGATTAAGCCAGATAAATTTCGTATATTATAAATGTCATCGTGGAATACTTTTTACTTCGTTACATACTAAATCTACAAATGTTGTCAATGTCTTAAAATTTTAAATGTGGAGATATTTCCTAACACTTCAGGTTTCTGGGATATTTCTTAAAATATCTCTTCTGTGTAAATGCATCAAGCTATACATTGGAAAGACTCTATATTAAGACACCAACATAGACCACTGTCAAGTTTTTGAACTGAATCTGTAAGCAGGAAGTAACTTCTAATGCCATTCTTGTTGCTGTAGAAGATTCTCAATGGAAGCTTTGTCTCTAGATGGATATCCTATTGGAGCATTTGTACCAGAGATACAATGACTTCTAACAACTCAAAAGTGGCTGGAGTAAAAGCTGAAAAGTGCTGTGGATCCCGTATGCAAGGGTAAGAAAACGTTATGCTAATGATTAATTTCAAATCATAATTTAAACGTCCTCTTAATCTGTACAGAGGATCTCTTTATGATTCTGAATTCATGGAACTGTTTTAAATAAGTCAGAATGTTGGAGGTTCGCGTCCTTCAAGTTAGTAAACAAACGACGCTATAGAATGAAATGAATGATTTTTATATCCTATCGTTAACAGTTGAAGATTTTAAACTATTTTTATTCATCTGAGACACTTAGTCTTCAAAGACGAAACAACTATTTACTGCTTGAAAGCATTTATAGGTAACCCCTAATTTTTTTAGTTAACATTAAATTTCAAGAGTCTAATCAAAACTTCAAAGTAAATGACTTTCAGAGAAATGAAGCGAAATCCAATGTTTAATCCAAACTGAATGTTCTAATTTTAGTAGCTGAATACTTAAGTCTCTGAAAATGATTAAAGTCTTAGTGTTTTGCAGTATACAACCACTGAGTAACTAAAATGTAAATATATCATTTAAAGTATTAAATTATCTGATTGGTACTTATGACCTACTGGTATCAATAATTTTAAACTTTTTTTTATAGGTGTTTTTAGATAAAACAATGACCATAACTGCGTTAAACCAAGTGATGGTAAAACACCTGTGGGTAATAAAGATGTTTTTCCGCAAGAAATGTCAACGGTCCCGTATATAAATGTATAACATCTTTGATCTGTAATGGAATCGCATATGACAAAGGAATTCTCCACGTAGTCGTAAACAGAATGAATTAAAATTTAAAAGGTACAGTACAGAATTTTATAACTTTGTTTTTAAATTTGTCAAGTTGTTTATAACTTTACAGTCAAAATCTTGTGTTAGTCTCAAATTTATGTTCAAGTAAAAATATTTTTTAAATGTTTAAAGTAAAACGTAACTTAACATTGTACAGGATGGTTGATTAGGAACAAATGCCAAGGTAATTTCCAGTCCATTTTATATTGTAATATGGAGCGTTATTAGTACGTACATTTTTAAGTGTTTAATATTTTCAGAATGCGGGAAAGTGCCGTATCTTGTGTTCCACTGGTGAAGATACTATTAGACCGAAAATTCGCCATGCAAGTTCTACTAGCTGAAGGCATTCTAGTCTGTCCTCCGCATTGTGGAATGAAAACAGACTAAGTTCTGTAAAACGTAATCGTCTCTGAAGTTGTCTAAATTTTGATACACGGATTCAGAATATTATGTTTCAGTGCTATTTTAGACTGTTCTGCACCGTGAAATCTTACTGCTATAAAGCTTCAAATTTTTGTGTATTTAGTGTTAACCTTCTGATATCGTTTGTGGGAAGGCAGTTTCTTACAATATACTATTTTGTGTGCTGTGTTTAACAATTAACCCAGAAATATTAGTGGTGTTACTATCTACACATATTGTATCTCGGAAATCTGATATCTCACACGGGGGGGAGGAAGTTTTCGTATGCTAGAACGGTAGCATGGCCATGCTTTTAAATTAGATTATGTAGATTTACTTTGTATTTAAGTATTTAGTATTAAATAAGTATAGATTAGTTTGTCTAATTCGTAGCATGCTGTTTTAGCTTTTAATATAGTATTTAGTGTAGTCTTTACCTATATAATAGTAGGGCTTTCATTTTCCTAATTGTTCTAGCTATGTATGACAATGTGTTGATAACAGAACAATACCAGCTTGTTGGAAAAATAAGACCACTCTAAACTCTACTCTTAAATTTGCATATCCACATACTTTAATCTAGAATGCTGAAATGCAGCAGTATCAAACAAAGCTCAAGTGGTGTGTAGAAAAGTAATCTGGTTTTTTGTATACCTCAAAATATTCTAAAAAGTTTAAGGTTCTTTAATCTGCCAAAATTGGGCAGTTTTAAGGTAAAACAACAAATGCTATGATTTCATGGGAATCGTCTATTACTTCACTTCTGACCTTGTTTTGTAGGTCTATGGATTTGTAATCAAATACATCATTCTGAACAGTGTTTGTAGTTTACCGTTTAGCATGTCTATAGTGATGTATGTTGAATATTTTGTTAAGGATTGAGTATATAAAGTTTACTTGTATTTTTATTATTTTAAACTATGTTGTGCATAGAATTGTATTTACAAATGGCTAAATAAAAATGTATTTTTAAACCTTGATGTCTTCATTTGCACAAATTTCACTTAATGCAGAATTACTCCTCCCTTTTAGAACTTCTTGATTATTAATTGAGAGTTATGACGAAGTTACCACTCGCTTTGTATTTGAGATATGCAGCAATTCGGAATCTACTGTAATCCATTCCATTCAGGGGCAGCTAACCAGTGTTAATCTTTCGTTACTAAAGCCAGTTTTTGTATTCCAAGTTGGCTCTAAATCCATTATCGCCTTACAACTTTTTAAAAAATCTTCAGCACTACAGCCTGTCACAGGTCAATGATGTATCTATCAGACCTCTCATCTGACTATACGAAGCAATAGGTGTCTCGGTTGACTCCTACTTAAGATCTTTCTCAACAAATCAATCCACCTGGTAGAATGAGGATTCCTTTTTTGTGTACCCTCACCATCTTGGACAAATAATACAGTTGGATGAGAAGTAAATGTGTCGTAACATTTAATGTGGTAAGTATTTATAGCCCTTCCAATTAATGGTTCTCTAGATCATTGTAGGTTTATAATTGTAATTTTTAATCCATTTACATGATTATCATTGGATCAACCGTTTAGGATATTTAAAATTTCGTTCGTAAATTACACTCCCAGTAAATGCATACATTCCTAATTAATAGCTATATTGTAAAAATGTATTTTAAAATATACTACTCAGATTTGTTAGCAAACATATTTTATAGCTTTGTATTATTGTACACAACTTAAGAGTAAAATATCTACGATATCTAAGTCATCAATCTCATGGACAGTGAGTTGATAGTTTGAGGCTCTAACAGGCCATGTACACCGTATTCATTAATGACAGCTTATTCTATGTCTTCGTTATTAATCACTCGTTTAGTTGATGGCAATTCCCCAAAACTGCTCCTAGGCTGCTCAAATGAGTTATCTGAATTACTTTCGAAAGGTATGCTGGAAGTTTTGATTCGTTACCGAAGATTATTTTACATTGTATTAATGAGGTTTGCACAAATTACCTGGAGGACAAGCAAAATAACATGATTTTAGTTTCTTTAGTTAAAGAAAGATGACTTCAGCTCACTAACGAGACCTTTTGCCATCTCGTGGTGTTGTATAATTTTACAAAGGCTGTTCACACATTTTACACTATGTATGTTCTAGTCACGAAACTAAATTGCATAAAATTGTTTGAAATGTTTTATTTGATAGCCCTTATTCGGAACTGTCTTGCGATACCGTAATATCTAGGATGTCTTTTGAAGTGTCAGAAGAGATATTAATCCCATTCCTCTTGAACAGCTTTCCAGAGTCCTGTAAGGGTTATGCGACTGTTTGGGTAATGCTGGTTTTAAAAGTCCAAAAGCACAAAAATCCATAACTGATACATCGGGAGATTTAGTTAAGCCTTGATACTGGATTTTTGTCCAATTTCTTTTAGAAAATTTAGTGGATTTTGATGTGTGACTGTTAGTTTTGTGTTGATGGAGTTCCACATATTGATGGCACTGTGGGTAAAGCGATGGAATTTCAATATAGGTTCCTGATATTATTTGGAGTTAATGTTGAAATTTTTTTTCAACTCTTTAATTTTAACTTGCCATTATATGAATAACTAGCAACAATCATGAATCCCGTAGAAAAACTTTCGTTTCTTTGAACCATGTACTCTAATTTTTCCCCTTCTATGATAACAAATAGCTTTGCTATCATTTAAATACACCCATGATTCATCTATTTTGACAATTTTTCTGTATTTTTCTTTTGATAAATGTTTTTTATGCAGCATTCAGCAGCGTGTCTTGCTTTCAGCGATATGCTCTAGAGAAAGACGATGCTCATTGCGCTTTTTCGCTTTCTTAAGATTTAAAATAACGTTTATCATTTTATTTACAGTGGACACCGAGCATTTTAATGATTTTCCAACTGTCCTTTGACTAGAGCATTTTCTTTTAACTTTACACAACGTACCTTTTCAATAGTCGAAGCTGTTTGTTTGATCCTTGTATACTTGTTTGGAATTTTTGTCCCACTTGAGGCTCCAATTTGATGTTTTTTTTTCCTTATTGACGATATTACCTCTAGAAGCTTTATATATTACAAAACCATGAATATCGCATCGTTTTTGGATAACTGAATATTTCTCTTCGAAAAGAGCATATAGACTTCGAGCCACTATTTCGTTAAAAGCGCCATGTTGAATAAAAAAACTCTCAAGCCGCTGACCGTAATTTTGACTCTTTAAAAACTTAGTACAATTGCAGTTATTTTACAACAAAAGATTTAATACCGCTAACCAAAATCGTCTAAAAAATCTGCGAACAGCCTCTGTAAATAACACTAAGAAACTGTCTAGATGAACAGAAATCTTTAGCATGCCTTGAATAATTCATATTTCATTTAACAAATTGCGAAATTTTGCCTTGCATGTATTTTACACTATATTTATTGCCAATGATGACCGGTCTCTTGTGACTTCATACATTTGGTTGAATATCTAGAAAAATACACTAGGAGTTATCCTGAAACCTCAGGCATGTAAACAGGATGGTAGAGGTAATATATTTCAGCAAGGAATTTTTCAAAAAAACCCTATAGGGGACAGTCAACAAATTGAAGAAAAACGAATGTTTTGGATAACCCTGTAAAAGGTAATGTATGAAAAGCGTCGAAATTTTAGAACATGATTCGAATGATTCTTGTAGTAATGTGTTCATTGTTATGACGATAGCAAGTATACTCGGTAAGAACTTAAGGTTTAAAAAAAATCCTAAATTTCTCCACCCGCATCCCTGTCTTTTATCTTTTTTTACGTTTTATAGGCTTATTTTGGTCTATTTAACTTTTTTTCTGTGAAGTGTTTTAGAATTTTTTACATCTTTTAATTAAAATTTATTGTGCTTTTGGCTTTTTAATGTCTCATCATTTTTACCTTTTACATACCTATCTGGTGTAATTGAGTTTTTACACTGCAGACTTTTTTTATAACTTTATTAAACTGGTACGGTTTTACCTTGTTCTGTTACTAGGTTAGGGCTCTTTTATCAGTTAGGTCTTGTTTTTATGAAAACACCTTGTGCTTGGCGCTTATGTCCTAAACAGGACCTTGCGCCGTAAAACTCCAACCAACCAACCTAAATTTCTCAAAGTGTTTTGCTTATGCAGTATGATCCCATACAGTCTTTTGAAGCGGGAAACGCCGTACTTTATTTACATTAAAAGACTATTTAAATGAAATGAACTAATTGGAACACATACTGAATAAAGTATACAAAATTTAATATTTTACGAATTCTTTTTATTATAATAAAATTTATAAGAAATATAACTTTAAATCAATAAATAAAATCTGAAATACTAAGAAAACTGATGCAGAAAGGATAACAAAATTATTAAAAATGTTTTAAGTAACATTTTGAAAAAATTCACAATTTATTACTTGTGTGTGTGTGTATACACACATATATACATATATACGCACACATATACACATATATATCCCATTTCATACAACAAATATATTTTAAAAGTTGTCTTTCTAGCGAGAATATATTATTTATTCTGTTTATTTAAACGAAACATGCATTTCTTATCTATTATGTTGCCATTTATTTTCCTAGAAGAAAATAATTTGCAATACTAAGAAATTTGAAATTCTTTGATATTAAACATGTTCCTATTAGACGAACGAATAAAAATACAAATTCATGCATGTAAAAATGTTTCACTAAATTGTTTGTATTGTGTTATAGTTATAGCGATATAAAAGATTTCTATTGTATTCTATGGCTTTCAAAATTGTTTCTGTTATCAATTTTATTCAAGAGAATAATCTTATTATTGTTTATTTGTATTATTTGCAGCCACTGGAATAACATAAAATTATTTGATTACAATTTTAAAGAATATTAAAACTATATATCAAATATACGTAATAACACTTCCCTTCATTGTTATCTCCTTTTTTCTCTCCCTCCCTAATTCTCCCCTCCTTCTCTTCTCCATCCCTCTCTATCTCCTTCAAACGCACTCAGCAGCACACGTGTATACACATAAAAACATACTCATTTACGTACGCTGAAAGTTTCAATGAAACCCAGTGGCGATGGAGTACAGCTTCGTGCTACCACATACAGGTCCCAGGTTCGATTCCCGGACTGGGCGAGGTTGACTCAGCCTTTCATCACTTCAGTGGGTATACAAACTGAGTATCAAACATGTTTGAGAACTAAGCACTGGGGGTTCTGCGTAAGGTTGACCACCTAACCGGCACATATGCTTCGCACCCCAGGGCCTATGGTCATAGAAACGAATATTGGCACCGTAAGCCCTGGTCCCCTAGCGGCTGTTGTGCCGAGGAGAGAGAGAGAAAAAAAAGTTTGAATTTTGGATTGTGTTCAGTGCACGACCACTTACAAAGACGTTTACCAAAGAAATTATATAAACTTGACCCCTTCAAACGAGACAAAGCTCTCTTTTCCAGAGAAATCAGTATATTTAGCCTTCCTGTGATTTATGAAAGTTCAAGACGGTAACACAAGATTGGAAAATCAGCGATCAGAACAAGATTGTGTTATCGAATTTTATGATATTCCACATATTGAAAAGTGTAAAAAATGTTAAGATTTTATGGATACAGAAACGAGGTAACTGCACTTTTGTATTGAGAACCTTTCATTATAATAATAGAATAAAAATTGGAAAAATAATTTAGATCTCTTTAGGTTAAATTGTTAATATATAGCACACACACACACCTACACACACATGATACATGTGTGTAAAGACACGTGTATGTATGCTATATATCAAAAATGCATATATGTGTATATATATGCACATTTATATATATATGTGTGTGTGTATAGCTATGTGTATATATATACATATATATAAATGTACACACACACACACATATATATATATATATATATATATATATATATATATATATATATAGTTATTTAGTGGTAAGGCGAATGAAAGGATCAGTCTTTCTTGCTTAAACACTTTTTTATTTAATATCGAGTTTCCGTTTTAGGCGTCACTTGCGCCATTCCCATTTATTTGTGGCGAAGCCACTCTTGCAGTGTGTTGACAGCTCTACGCCTACGCGCCAACTGACAACTATCGGTTGGTATACTCATCAAAATCTTCAAATATCTTTTCGCTTGACCGGAGGATCCTAAAAGCTTTCGCGAGCGTGGTTTTATTCCATTTGTTTTGTTATTACGAAAGTGTTCCCTTTTAAATTGTTCACAACTCGCTTAATTTTCCGAACCTCCCCCCCCCTTTTCAGACCTGACATATATATATAATATATATATATATATATATATATATATATATATATATATATATATATATATATATATATATATATATATATATACATACATACATATACATATATACAAGGTGTCCCCGAAGTCCGTGTACAAACTTGGAGGGGAGGTAGAGAACATTGTGAGAAACGAAAATGACATAGGAAAGCGTGGGCGGAAAGCAATATGTGGCGCTATACGCGACCTAGCAAGATCGGCATGTGTGGTTTCCTCAGTTCAGACACAGACAGCTTGCGATGAACGTGAACAATTTTACGAACGCCAAGTTGGCAGATACCCATTTCATCTACAGTCTAGCCAACAGAAATGCACGTGCTGCTGTTCGGTTGTATCGGGAAAAATATCCTAGGAGGTGGCAACCAAATCATCAAACGTTCGCCCGGATGCATCAGAACCTCGCGGAACATGGATCTTTCAGAGCCACGATTGGACGTTTTGGACGGCCACAAATAACACGAACACCCGTATTCGAAGAGGGTGTGTTCGTGAGCATTTAGACCGGAAATTTTCAAACATGTGGATTGGGCGTGGTGATCCAGTCATTTGGCCTCCCAGATCCCCTGATTTATCTGCTCTGGATTTTTTTCTCTGGGGTGCTATGAAGAGTCTTGTCTATGACACGTCCGTCAATTTTACAGTGGACCTGGTGGGACGGATATCCATCGCTGCTACTACGATACGTAAAACGCCCGGTATTTTCGAAAATGTCCGCCAATCCATGTCGCGTCGGTGTCGTGCGTGCATTCATGCCAATGGCAGCAATTTTGAACACAGTATGTCGTACTTTTTATTTATTATTTTTGTTTTTTTGTGTAATAAAGTCTTTTACACTACATTCTGTGCGTGTCCTTATTGTCTTTGTGTCTCTTTATCTCGTAAGGATTACATTTCCGCCTATGCTTTCCTATGTAATTATGGCTCTTCACTAAGTTCTCTACCTCCCCTCCAAGTTTGTACACGGACTTCAGGGACACCCTGTATGCACACATATATATACACACACACACACACACACACATATATATATATATATATATATATATATATATATATATATATATATATATATATCCATGCGTGTGTGTATATCATCATAGAGATTTTAGATTTTATCTATCTATTCAAATAATTATTGAATTATTTCCATATAACTTAATATATAGTAAAATAAATTATAAAAATATATTTCTTTCTTATAGATAAAAATCCCTGGCATTCAATCAGGAAGTAATACAAAAGTAAAACCTTGTTAATAAAAATATATAAAACTTAAATCTCTTTTTCCCATAAAAAAAGATGCAAAATGGGAAATAAACAACTAAGATATATATAGAACCTTCATTTGTCTAAATGCACTTATTCGAATTCCCCTAAAAATCCTTCTCCCTTTTTTTTCACAGACTTAATACAACTGAGACAAAAAAGAATAAAATATCTCATTTACCTGATAATGGAACCGAATTTTTTTTCCGAAATAAGAGTATTTTCTACTAGTCATTATATTTAGTTATCACTGAGATATATTATACCTTAATTACAAAAATTAAGAATACTGAAATTGTTTTACTATTGGAAGATGCAAAGCACGTTCAGAAGAAGATTTTTGGGTGGGATTTTCTTTTCATTA
>CM063504.1:113224623-113254623 GCA_032207245.1 Pardosa pseudoannulata | reverse complement strand
ATCGAGTACCTGCATCTGATGGCTAGTGTCAAAATACATCCCGGAAGAATTTGGCTTATTTAAAGTATGTTTAATTTTGAGCATTTAAAATGCCGCTGTAAATTGAAGGTTCTGTGAAATGTGAAACACGTTCTGCCAGGCGTTTTCCTAAAGCAAAAAGATGTGAAAAAAGCTAAAATTGTTCCACTGATCAATGAACTGTATGGAGAAAACATTGACGGACTAAATGTTAAGAAAGCATGTTAAAGCATTTAAAAATGACAGCGTGATGATGAGCGAAGTGGGCTATTTTCCATAGAAACGTTGAAGATAGTATATTCTTTGCGATTCCATCTGCATTACATGATTGATTTCACTCTCAGATCTGGTGAAAGTAAGGCCTGTATTTATGTTCTCCGTATTGCTCTGAAAAAGTTTGTTAAAAGGCTGCCAAGTTGTATTGCCATCCGTTGTAACTGTGATGCATTTGGAGTGTTATTAAATTGTTATTGTTTTTGTCTTAGCCAAAGTCTATTCATTCAATGAACTTTACGTGAGAATTTCTCAACAATAGTAAGATCTTACATTCAAACGTTCGTCTATATTTCTTACCTTAACGCAGTCTTCAAACCTAAGCGTAGACAAGTGATTCTGGGTTGACTTTTAGCAATAGGTCCAGGCCTTAATTTAGTCTAACTAGTAAAAAAACTGATATTGACATTATTGGAAGATCTGAAAGGACATTGAAAGAAGCCTTCAGAGACTTAAAATCCTCTGCCACAAACATGGGCCTCACTATTAATGAAGACAAGACAAAGTTTATGGAAGTATCGTCCTCGACTGTGAATTACTCCCCTTTTTGCATTAATGGATATACCTTTCAAAAAGTTAGTGAATTTAAATACCTTGGAACAATTATTAATGATCAAAACAAGCTGAAAACTGAGGTCAACAGAAGTATAATATCAGCTAATAAATGCTTCTACGGACTGAAAAAACAGTTAAGATCCAAACTTATCAGTCGAATAACAAACAGAGACTTTGCAAGACTCTTATACTTCCTGTGCTACTATATGCCAGCGAAACTTGGGTATTAAACCTGGACACCCAGCGTTCCCTAGATACGTTTGAAAGAAAAGTTTTAAGAACTATCTTCGGACCTGTAAATGATCAGAGGAGCTGGCGAACCAGATTTAATTTTGAACTATATAGGCTAAAGAGCCTCGGGTTAAGCAAGTCATTCGTAGTAATAGACTGAGATGGTTTGGACATATCTGGAGAACCCCTGATGACAACCCTACTAAACTGTATACTTTTAAAAACCCTGAGGGACCCCGTACCCGAGGACGACCACCTACAAGATGGCTAGACGATGTTGAAATTGACCTCAAATCCTTGAAGATTAAGAACTGGAAAAGAGTTGCTCTAGACCGTTTGAGTTGGAGGAAGCGTGCTGTCGAGGTAGCTAGGACCTATAATAGGTTGTTATGCTCATGAAGAAGAAGGTAAAAAACTAATTTAACTTATAATTTTAAAAAACTTGGTAAAAAGCACAACTGAGTTCCAATATGGACTGAGCACGATAAAAAAAGTGGAATTTAAAAAGCTTCCACTGACATATGCTAAAAACGAGGAGGTGAACGAACATTCTTTATTTTACTCTTTACCAACTTGAATATGTAAACATTTTTCCTTTTCATCTTTATACTTTAAACATATTCGCTAGCTTCATCATTATTTATTCGTGTATATATTAATAGAATATATTTTTATTAATAAAACATCACATCTTTATATCATAAACAGAAACGGTACGCAACAAAAAAAAACTTACATTTTATACGGGAGGTGAAAAAATAGAATAAGCCTGATTGTTCTGTCTTCTGAGAAAGACGGGTAAACTAAATTATTTTTTTAAGAATAAATTTTGGAACAAGGCACTGAACGGAGAATACTACAGAAACTTAATTTAGAAAATTCTCCAAAAATAATTTCATTCTCTCTTACATCCTTCACGCTCCACTTTAAAGAGTCTCTTTCTAGAATTTGAAAATAAGAAACGAAGTTCGATGAAACATGAGTTTTTATGATGCATGGAGACAAAGGCTTGTAGAAAGTTATTACATTTTTTTTTAGCTTTTTGAAAAATATTTTTTTAGATAAACGAAGTTTCTTATCAATGTACGGCAGGGATATATATCGATAGATTTTTTTCTGGTGCTTTTTTTTTCGGTATAACGCAAACTCAGACGAAATTTTATTATTGAAAAGTGTTTTTTAGTTTACAAAAAAAGAAGTATATATTTTGCATATATTTCATTTTCTGTTATGCTTCTACACTTTTATAACTTTCCCGATTTTTGAAAACAGCTTTCTTTATTTCAGAAGATTTCTAGTTATTTAAAATATTTCAAAGTTGTAATCAGTAACATTTTGTAGTAACTAATCATTAGTAGAGCTTGATACCAAACACTGTCATCCATGGGGATAAAAAGTTTTATTTTGGGGTGAAAGATTTGTAAAGTTAAATTATTTATCAAAAGATTTTTTGATAAATAATTTAACTTTACAATATTTTCCTTTTTTATTTTGTTGTATTTCCTTATTTAATGTTTTTAGAAATTTTAGACATACAATAATGCATCTTTTAAAATAAATTCTACCCTTCACAAGTCAATGTACTGCAGGATATATATTTATGGATTTTTTTCTCGTGCTTTTTTTTTTGGTATAACGTAAACTCAGATGAAATTTCATTATTGAAAAGGGTGATTTTGTTTAAAAAAAAAGAAGTATATATTTTGCATATATTTCATTTTCTGTTATGCTGTTACTCTTTTATAACTTTTTCGGTTTTCAAAAACAACTTTCTTTCTTTTATAAGATTTTTAGTTATTTAAAATATTTCAAAGTTGTAATCCTTAACACTTTGTAATAACTAACCATTAGCAGGGCTTAATACCAAACATTGTCATCCATGGGAAAAAAAGATTTTTTGGGGGGTGAACGATTTGTAAAGTTAAATTAATATCAAAAGATTCTTTGATAAATAATTTAACTTTACAATTTTTCCCTTTTTTGTTTTATTGTATTTCCATTTTTTTAGAAATTTTAGACATAGAATAATGCATCTTTTAAAATGAATACTACCCTTCACAAGTCAATGTACTGCAGGATATATATTGATGGAATTTTTTCTGGTGCTTTTTTTTCGGCTTAACCCGAAATTTTATTATTCAAAATTATTTTTTAGTTTAAAAAGAAGAAGTATATATTTTGCTTATATTTCATTTTCTGTTATGCTGCTACTCTTTTATAACTTTCCCTATTTTCGAAAACAACTTTCTTTATTTTAGAAGATTTCTAGTTATTTAAAATATTTCAAAGTTGTAATCACTAACTCTTTGTAGTAACTAATCATTAGCATGGTTTAATACCAAACACTTTTATCTATGGGGAAAAAAAGTTTTATTTTGGGGTGAAAAATTTGTAAAGTTAAATTATTTATCAAAAGATTTTTTGATAAATAATTTAACTTTACAGTTTTTCCCTTTTTTTTTGTTTTATTGTATTTCCTTATTTAATGTTTTTAGAAATTTTAGACATACAATAATGCATTTTTAAAATGAATTCTACCCTTCACAAGTCAATGTACTGCAGGATATATATTGATGAATTTTTTCTGGTGCTTTTTTCGGTATAACGCAAACTCAGATGAAATTTCATTATTGAAAAGGGTTTTTTACTTTAAAAAAACAGAAGTATATATTTTGCATATATTTCATTTTCTGTTATGCTGCTACTCTTTTATAAATTTCCCGATTTTCGAACACAGCTTTCTTTCTTTTAGCAGATTTCTAGTTATTTAAAATATTTCAAAGTTGTAATCACTAGCATTTTATAGTAATTAATCATTAGCAGGGCTTAATACCAAACACTGTCATCAACGGGGAAGAAAGTGTTTTCGGGGGGTGAAAGATTTGTAAAGTTAAATTATTATCAAAAGATTTTTTTGATAAATAATTTAACTTTACAATATTTCCCTTTTTTATTTTATTGTATTTCCTTATTTAATGTTTTTAGAAATTTTAGACATAGAATAATGCATCTTTTAAAATGAATTCTATCCTTCACAAGTCAATGTACTGCAGGATATATATTGATGGATTTTTTCTGGTGCTTTTTTTTATATAATCTAAACTCAGATGAAATTTTATTATTGAAAAGTGTTTTTTAGTTTATAAAAAAAGAAGTATATATTTTGCATATATTTCATTTTCTGTTATGCTGCTACTCTTTTATAACTTTCTCAATTTTCGAAAACAGCTTTCTTTCTTTTAGAGGATTTCTAGTTATTTAAAATATTTCAAAGTTGTAATCACTAACACTTTGTAGTAACTAATCATTAGTAGAGCTTGATACCAAACATTGTCATCAATGGGGAAGAAAGAGTTTTTGGGGGGTGAAAGATTTGTAAAGTTAAATTATTATCAAAAGATTTTTTGATAAATAATTTAACTTTACAATATTTCCCTTTTTTATTGTATTGTATTTCCTTATTTAATGTTTTTAGAAATTTTAGACATGCAATAATGCATCTTTTAAAATGAATTCTACCCTTCACAAGTCAATGTACTGCAGGATATATATTGATGGATTTTTTTCTGGTGTTTTTTTTTCGGTATAACGCGAACTCAGATGAAATTTTATTATTGAAAAGTGTTTTTAGTTTAAAAAAAAGAAGTATATATTTTGCATATATTTCATTTTCTGTTATGCTTCTACTCTTTTATAACTTTCCCAATTTTTGAAAACAGCTTTCTTTCTTTTAGAAGATTTCTAGTTAAAATATTTCAAAGTTGTAATCACTAACATTTTATAGTAACTAATCATTAGCAGGGCTTAATACCAAACATTGTCATCAATGGGGAAGAAAGATATTTTGGGGGTGAAAGATTTGTAAAGTTAAATTATTATCAAAAGATTTTTTGATAAATAATTTAACTTTACAATATTTCTCTTTTTTATTTTATTGTATTTCCTTATTTAATGTTTTTAGAAATTTTAGACATAGAATAATGCATCTTTTAAAATGAATTCTATCCTTCACAAGTCAATGTACTGCAGGATATATATTGATGGATTTTTTCTGGTGCTTTATATATATATATATATATATATATATATATATATATATATATATATATATATATATATATATAATATAATCTAAACTCAGATGAAATTTTATTATTGAAAAGTGTTTTTTAGTTTATAAAAAAGAAGTATATATTTTGCATATATTTCATTTTCTGTTATGCTTCTACTCTTTTATAATTTTCCCGATTTTTGAAAACAGCTTTCTTTCTTTTATAAGATTTCTAGTTATTTAAAATATTTCAAAGTTGTAATCACTAACATTTTATAGTAACTAATCATTAGCAGGCTTAATACCAAACACTGTCATCAATGGGGAAGAAAGATTTGTAAAGATTTTTAATTATTATCAAAAGAATTTTTGATTAATTACTTAGCTTTGCAATATTTTTTTATTTAATTGTATTCCCTTATTTAATGTTTTTTACCAATTTTAGACACACAATAATACATCTTTAAAGTGAATTCTTCCCTTCACACGTCAAAAACCCTGTGATTTGAATCAATATAGTGAATAAAAACAAAATAATAAAAACATTAAATTATGTTTAGCAAACTTATCAAATATGCTTTACAAAAAAGGGTATAGTCTAAGTTATCATAAGCTTATAACTTCTAAACAAAAAATTTTTAAGTATATTAAGGAGTAATTAGTGAAGATGATATTTAGTCTGTCATGAGATTTTCATCTACTTAAATTAAGAAATGTGCTATAGTAATATTTTCTCTACACTTGAAAAAGATGTGGATGATGTTTCTCACAGGCACATTGAGTACCTGCATCTGTTGGCTAGTGTCAAAATCCATTCCGGAAGAATTTGACTGTTTTCAAGCGTGTTTGATTTTGAGCATTTAAAAAGCTGCTGTCAATTGGAGGTTCCGTGAAAATTGAAATACGTTCTGTCATGCGTTTTCTTAACGCAAAAGATGGGAAGGAAGCTGAAATTGTTCGGTTGATCAATGAAGTGTATGGAGAAAACATTGACAGACTAAATGCTAAGAAAGAGTGTTAAAGCATTTAAAAATGACAGCGTGTTGATGAGCTAAGTGGGCGATTTTCTATAGAAAAGTTCAAGATGTTATACCCTTTGCGATTCCATCTGCATTACATGATCTCAAGTTTTCTAACGGCCAAACTCTAAACTTGTGAGATGTAGACCCACGGACGTCTTCTGGATATACATGGAGATATTCAGGGCGCTTTCCAGATTCCTTCCCGGCACCAGAGGTTCTACCCTCTCACTCTAACTACTTGACTATCTTTGGTCTACATGTTTCATTACTGATTTACTTACATTTTGTTAAATAATTAATTAACACGTTGACTGACACTTGCGTCTATAGCCGTCAAAGCGAAGTTCACTATGTGGCATGACGGCAATAGCAGTCCAAAACGAAACGGTTATTTTTAGACACTACGGCTATAATGGCACAAATGTGCATTTAGTGGCGTACAAGTAGAAGCCTAGAGTCATGTTTTGGAAACAATTTTTAAGTTGTATTTCGTTTTCCACCTGTTCGTTTTCCACACCGAAAATAATGTGTAATAATTATAAAATTATAATAATTTTTGTCATTTATTTATTTTTGTTTAATTATGAACTAACATTTGGTGTAAAACTCCCAAAAATACTTTATTGCACAAAAAAATTGCTTATTTGAGTCATCATTAAACCTGTCATTTACGTTTTTAAATTTTTGCTGTTATAGCCGCCATCGTCCCATTACTTAGTGTCTAAAATACGCTGGCGCCATGACGATTATAGCCGAAACCTAATTAAAGTGGCTGAATTTATCAAGATTAAGTTTATTTAAGCAGAAAGAGTAAAACTATATTTCTAATATTCTAAAAATTACAAAAACATATAGTGTTAATTTTTGAACTTCACTTGTTCCTATTGTCCGTCAATGTGTTAGTTAATTCTTAAACAGTTTAAAATTCTGAAATGAGATAATTGTAGTTTTCCAGCAAAGCTCGTTTCCAACATTCCTGGATTTTGATATTTTTACGGAGGGACTAGTTATTACTTTAATTTGTATTTACGTACTGATCTCAAACTGTCTTACACTTTGCTCAAAGTTCTCTTACTCAAAAAATGTGGTAAATACTGTAACGTCGTTTAAGTGTCCAAGTGTAAAAACCACTTGTCAGACGCTCAACGTCAGGGCAACCACATTTTATTTACATCACTACACACCATATACATGTAATAACATTTAAATCTACAAATTAATGCGAAATGTCTCATCACTCCTACTTAAATCCTCTTCATTCTTTTTTAGCCATCATCAATCCACTCACTTCACTTCGTTTTCATTTTAGTAGTAATTCAGGGAGGAAAGGAAAAGTGGATGTTACAATACATTAAAAAAGTACATTGAAGCTTAATTTTTTTCTACATCTGTTTTTGTATTTATAGCTCTACTATTTATTTTTTATGAAGTGAATGCCTATGATCCAAATGTCAGCTTTCAGCAACAAAACCAATGAAATATTTCCAGAAAAATCCCTGTAAATACTTAAATTTCATAGTAAAAATCATTAAAATGGAAGATACATCTTAATCTGCAAACGAAATAAGAGATACTTTTGGAATAAAAAACTAATTTACAGAACAAATGGTTAAAACATTATTTTCAGTTTCTAAGAAAGAAATGGAACTGATTTTTGAAAAGCACATATATATAAGAATTTTTAATAATCCGATTTAAGGAGAAGAAGGTTTGTCTATTTTTTGTTTACTTGGAGATATTTGCTTTGCGGTCCGTCAATGTGTTAATTAATTCTTAAACTGTTTCAAATTCTAAAATGAGATAGTAGTAGTTTTCCAGCAAAGCTCGTTTCCTACATTCCTGGATTTTGACATTTTACGGAGGGACTAGTTATTACGTTAATTTGTATTTACTTACTGATCTCAAAATGAGTATGTCTTACACTTTGCTGCAAGTTCTCTTACTCAAAAAATGTGGTAAATACTTAAAAATGTACATCGAAGCTTAATTTATTTCTACATCTCTTTTTGTATTTATAGCTCTACTATTTATTTTTTATGAAGCGAATGTCTAAGATCCAAATGTCAGCTTTCAAAAACAACACCAATGAAATATTTCCAGAAAAATCCCTGTAAATACTTAAATTTCATAGTAAGAATCATTAAAAGGGAAGATACATCTTAATCTGCAAAGACATTTTTTGAAAAAAACCTAATTTACAGAACAAACGGATAAACCGTTACTTTCAGTTTGTATGAAAGAAATGGAATTGATTATGGAAAAGCATATATATATAATAACTTTTAATAACCCTATTTAACGAGACGAAGATTTGTCTATTATTTTGTTTACTTGGTGATATTTCCTTTTTCTTAATTAAAATTTAGTACTGTTTTATATGTAAACTTCTTTAAACTTTAGATGCATGGGTTTTCTGAGACATTTCCCAAAAAGTGTTCTCAAGCATGTAACGTTACAATTAAATATTTTCTTAAAATATATACTTTAGTACTTTCTTTGCACATCACCAGCAAATAACAGAATATCTTCAAGCAGAGGTTTCACATTTTCTCAAAAATATGATAGTTTTTCAAGTATCATTCCATTATATAATAGTTCTTAATTATTTTAGACTCATTATCAAAGAAGATATAGTCTATTAAAGAAGCATGTATACTATATCTTATTAAATATCGTTCAAAGGATTTATTTTTTATCATAAAGTGAATGATATAACCTCTGCAGACTGCTATATAAATGATAATTTTAATGATTAAATCTGAATTTCGTTAGATGAACTGGACATAAAAGCCCTTATGTTTTTCATGATAAAAAATATTTAAATAGATATAGAAATAAGAGAGAACATTATTAAAAAATATATTAATCAATAAAGCTATTATATCAGTTATACACAAGCCGGTTTAAATTTTTTTAATGAGAAACCTTTTCGGACCAGTAGGCTATAGTTCCCTTTCAAGAAAATAGAGCAAGATGTAGGGAGTTTTCCTGGTTTCATTGACTTGTAAAACTTGTATACGAGCTCCCTACCTTAATCCACCGTATCTCAAAACAGATGAAATGGGAATCTTTCACTTGTGGTGTAGAACCCTCAATATTAGCCTATATATATATATATATATATATATATATATATATATAGGGAGAGAGTGAACTAATAGTAGGAATTGAAAAATAGACCGTGGCACTCCATCTAAATTAACCCAACCATAATGGGTTACCAGCAACAAATATACGACAGGGTTTGTTCAAAAGACTTCTAAGTTCCAAAAAAGAGCTTGCCACATGGAAAACATTTCCGCATTCGGTCCAAAAAAAATTATTCTGATAAAAAGGACAAAAAGCATTTTTAAGGTAAAGAACAATAAATGCTGTGTTTGGGCCATATTTAAGTCGTTTTGTAAGTGTAGGTTTAAATACATAGTTTGCTATTTAGTGATCAAAGTGTGTATTTGTCTTTCTATCATGTATATATCAAAATAGCCACTTCAAGCCTAGCCTTCGGTTTGGGTCATTAAAGTTCTAAAATATAGGTTATATATATTTCAAAATTCAAATTTGGTTTTAGAATATATTACACTACCAATGTAAGCACTTAAATTATTTCACTATCATAACACACTTGTTTAATTTTCATCGTAAATCCAACAAATATAATCGATAAAATTTCGGTTGCAAAGCAATATATTATTCTAACGCATTCCTTTAAATTTTATTTTCATCTTGAATTTAAGAGCTGCAATCTAAATAAGTAAAAGTATTCATTATATTTTAATATTTGGCAATTTATTCTTCCATGACTAACTAAAAAGACTTTTCAGACCTTTAAACTGTTAGCAATGAAATGAGATTGAATGTAGTCTTCCTCATTATCTGTCTGTGCCATTTGCCTTTTTAAGAGCTGTATTACTCGTCAACCTATATGTATAAAAAGAAGCGGATTCGATGTAGGATTTTTTCATGATAAAATAAAAATGGCGACATAATAGCGAAAATTTATCAACAGATTCTAAAGAAATAAAAGTATTACATTTGGTGATATTTGTCAATTTATTAACGGAAGAGCTTTAGTTTTTTTGAAATTTTTTGATAGCAATGAAATGGGATTGGTCGTAGTATTCCTCACTATCTCTCAGTACCATTTGTCTTTTTAAGGATCTTATTACACATCAACCTATACGTACAAAAAGGCAGCGAATTCAGTGTATGATTTTTTCTCTCCATGAAAAAAAATGGCGTGAAATTCTCGTATAATAGCGAAAATTTGTCAACAGAATCTAAAGAAATAAAAGCATTATATTTAGTGATATTTGTTAATTTATCCTTGATTAAACTAACGGAAGAGCTTATGATTTTTGTGCTTTTTTTCAGACGTTGAAGTTAGTGACAATGAAATGAAATTGATTGTAGTTTACATCACTATCTCACAGTGTCATTTGACTTTTTAAAGGCCCTATTACACTTCAACCTAATTACGTAGGAAAAATCAACGGATTCAGTTTAGGATTTCTTTTTCCGATGGATTAAAAAGGCTTGGAATTCTCGTGAGATAGTGAAAATTTATCAACAGATTCTAAAGAAATAAAAGCATTATATTGGGTGATATTTGTTAATTTATCCTTGCTTAAATTAACGGAAGAGCTTAAGGTTTTTGCGATTTTCTCAGACGTTAAAGTTGTTGACAATGAAATAGTATTGATTGTAATTTACCTCACTATCTCTCAGTGTCATTTGACTTTTAAAGGCCCTATTATACCTCAACCTATTACGTAGGAAAAATCAGCTGATTCAGTTTAGGATTTTGTTTCCCGGTGAAAAAAATATGACTTGGATTTCACGTGTAATACCGAAAATTTGTTAACAGATTCTAAAGAAATAAAAGCATTATATTTAGGGATATTTGTTAATTTATCCTTGCACAAACTAACTGAAGATCTTAAGTTTTTTCGATTTTTTCAGAAGTTAAATTGTTGTCAATTATGTGGGATTGATTCGTAGAATTCCTTACATTTCTCAGAGTGTTATTTGGATTTTTGAAGTCCACACGTCAAAAAACAGCGGATTCAGTTTATAATTTCTTTTCTCGCTAAAAATGGCTCGGGTATCTCTCAAGATTGCAAAAATTCGTCAAGAGATTTATTTTCGGTAAGAATGATGTATATTATCGCCTTGTTGAAAATCTTTATCTATTATAAGAAAAATTCACGTATTCTTACTCATTGAAAGAAATTAGAAACTTGAATCCCTTGCATTTTCAAAGCTTAAAGGTTGACTTGCATAATGAATTGCTTTCACCGCATAAATGACGTAGTTTGGCACGGTTTAGGCTAGCGATTCTTCTTTCGTTTTTTTTATTATTATTATTATTTTATTTTTATCCCCAGTGAATCAATCAACCAATCAACTTTGTTATATTTTCCACTTTAAAAACTTCAAAAATTTGTATTCATTATTTCCCTAATATTAAAAGCTTTAATTTATAAAGAAAGACTTTTTACTATGTATATTCATCAACCATTTTGAGCGTTCTTGGCAGCTTTTAAATATTTATGCTTTCATGTTGCAATATTTTATCAATTTTAAAACTTGATTTCGCTTTCTTAACGTAGACTTTTTACAAGTGTTCGTCAAGGTCCTCCCGGGAGGCACATTGTTTACTTCCAAAAACATTGCTTTTGAATTTTTAATAAAGGACGAAAAAGAAAATGACGTCCTTCTGACATCTTTATGCAATTCTCAAGTGGCAAAGCCAAACCACTAAACGCGCATATTCTAAACGAGAATATAATCTACACACCATGCAAGAAGAGTCAGAGTGTAAAAAAAAAACAAATTCCCTCTGTGACTAGATTTCTGTTTAGATATGTATGCATGAAGTGATAATAATAAAACTTCCCCTCACCTTCTTTCGGTGAAATCTGTATATTTTCATCTGATTTTTTTTTCAGTTTTTAACTTTCTCCTAGAATTTAAAGTACGTGATAGTCTCAATAAATATGACATTTGGCTCAGTGTCAAGTTTGCCAGCTCGATACACGCTGCTTCAGAACAAAATCGATGAAAAAGTTGTATTTTGCTTATATCTGCAGTCTTTTTGATGTATTTTTATTGAAATGTTATATCGATATCATCTGAAAATAAAATATTTAACGACTTGCTAAAGTTTATGTTTTTATATCGTAATGTAAGCTGTATACAGTGTATTATTTGCATTTATGTCCTTCTATACGGTGATTCTGTGTTTATTAGTTCATTACAAATAATTGCTATTTGAGTCTTTTTGGATATTTATGTTTAATATTTAAAGAATCTTCAAAATGCAATATTTAAAAGGTAAAAGCTTGTTCTAGTATACAATTATTAAACATGATAATGCCTGCGTTTGGTTCTTTTTGTCGTTAGCAACCAAAAGCGTTTTCCTCCAGAATTAAAAACTATTGAAACTACACCGAAGATTTACCAGAAAAGTAACAAAAAAGGACAGGTTTGCAATATCTCCATATAGCCCAAAGTTCCCAAAATCTAAAAGGACTGAAAGAGACTATATTACTTATATACTGCATGTATAAAAAGTCACATGGTAAAACTATTTATACAATTCTTTATATCCGGCTTATTAATTTTGTATGTATGCGTTGCATCATACAAGTAGTATTATGTGAAAATATCATGTTCACATGAAATCTATAATGAGAAAATAGAAGCATTTCACAGATTTTCTTTCATTACAAATTTCAACACATTTATGGCCGCATTTACAAAACAGAAGGCAACACGCAGATCATGAAATATGGAGATTACCCCCAATCCAGTGTTAACCCACGATCAGACTTAAATGGTATTCTCCAAGAAGGATTTTCTGATCCTTGGATTAACGTTTCATTGTTTGTAAGCATGCTACGATTGGTTGACAAAAACATGTAACTATGTACATAATGTTTACACTTAAATTCACGTGTTGGCAGTCTGCATTTCACACTGGTGATCATCATAAAAATTTCTGCGAAGCAAAATTTTACCCCCAAGAAAGAGAAAGATTATGTTATGTAGTAGAAAAGTACATTACTGTCTTCCATTTTCTTGATTGTAAGCTGTAAAATTGAAAATCTTATCAGTGGACTGCCTCCCTGTTTCAGCCATTTTGAATTTTTTATTTAAATTCTTATGTTACAATATTACAAAACGTCACGGTTTAGCTAAAATATCATTACTTAATGGTTAGAACACGAAAATAAAGTGTCGTATTTACATTCATGAAAAGAAGTCTGCTTTAAATATTAATATGAACTACCGTTAGCAAAGTTAGATTTAAAAATATATTTAAAGATTTACAAATAGAAAGTAATAGACAAAAAGGTAATCAAACTGTTCACTTCTTGAATAAAAGCATAAAAATGTCTTTTCTAATACGACTAAGCAAAAGTACAATCAACGATATTAACATAACCACCACCTTACATTGTTATACATAAAATCCTTTGTACGTATGAATCTATGTTTGATATACATGCCTAAATGGGTGATCAATTTTCACACAATTTCGCAGAATGACTCAAATCACATAACTTGCATTTACTTTGTTCTATTGTGGAAAAATGATTTGGAAGGTTACAAAACTTTGTCATCAAAGGAATTTAAATCCATAGATTTTACTTCCAATTTGGTTGGTCTTAAGCGCTACGGTTGATGTCCTGCTACTGTACAGTTAATATAGAAATATATGCTTATTTGAAGCTACTACAAATAACTACAAACAGCCAAATCTGTAATCATCAAGGCAAGATTCCCAATACTGGTTGACTTGCTATTTGTTCATCTACCAGATTCAGTGAACATGGCTTCACTGTGATAGCCTCAAAACAATCTGAGTGACTCTCTATTAATTGCTCTTTTTCATATCTGCTACTCTGTATATTCCTTGGTGGTCTTAAAACAGTATAATTAAAATATATACAGTAGTATTCCAAACTAAATATAATTTATTAGGTCTATAAGAAAACAGATGGTAAAAGCAGTAACTCGCCTTGCTCCTGATGCACGTTAATAGTTAGATAAAGGCCGCTCCTTAATATTCCCTCAACACGATACGTATATGACTTAAAAGTACTTAAGACAATAATGGTTTTATTTGGTTTGGTTTAGAGCGCTACTACTTTGGTTTGAAGAGTTTTTTTTTAAACAAGATGACTAATGAGATCGAGACCTACTGCCGATTAAGAACATCTACGAAGACCCATGCCACAGAGGGATTCGAACTCAACTCCGGTGCCAAACGTCAGCCATCGTTCATCTTAAAGCAATAATGATTATTTAATCTACACAAATTGCTACTAGTAACATATCCAAGAAAGAAGATTCGACTTGGTTTAAAAGGCTACGAAGAAATCTTTGTAAACTAGGGCTAGTTAGACCAACACCTACTTCTTAAAGCCATCTCTTTAGAGTGTTTAAGATATATGTTTTTAACAAAATTTACCTATATATTTTCATATAATTTAAAAACAGAAGTTATATACTGAATTATTAAAAAAAGTTGTGCATACAACAAAAATTAGGATTAAATAATTACATTTTTTATTTTAGTGAGGAAAGCTTATTACTAGAATTTCTTATATCATAAAAAGTTGTTCTACAATGTTAAGGAAAAAAACTTAAATTTTATTAGTATGAGTTAGTTGGTACATACAATGGTAAGACATACAATGGTAAGAAAGTTAGAAAATACCAACAGTTATTTAATATGGGTTAAAGAGAAAAAGAAACTATATTTTTTATATTAATTTTTTAAAATAGTTACTGATTTATTCAGTTAGCACTGTAGTGTCATACTTTTTGGTGTAGGCATTAATGGGATTGAATCCCACTGCTGGCAGGAATGTTCATTCCTGTTCGTTATTGGCTTTAACCGCTTGTCTGTGGAATATATTTGAGAAAAACGTGTTGAAAATGAAAAAAATTCTCTTTAATTCTCTTTATTTATTATCATCAAAATGTTAGAAATAGATTTGTAAGTATCGCGTCAGTCTCTGACGGGGGTCAAGAAGAGCGTCGGTTAAAGCGAACTTTTGGTTCATTGTAAGGCGCCTAACATTTCAAAACTCAGAACTGTTGAAAAACGGCAGTACTGTACCAGTAACGGTCTTTTTGACGCACGGACGATTAGAGGTGTCAAATGTGCCGCTTTGTCAATGCACCGACAGAGAAAAGAAATTTTTTTTTGTGTGACCGCGTCGGCTGGGCTCAAAAGGGCATTTCGGCTACTGCTAGGACAAAGGTCAACTAGGGGGGGTCAATCTCCCCTAAAACCGAGTTTTCCTGTTTGGAAAGGAATAAACGGGAGGGTACTCCCGGCTGAACGTTGTCTAGAGTAATCTCCTCTATGGACAGGCCAAACGATGTCCGAATGGTTAGGGTGCTGGCCTTCGGAACCGGAGTTCGTGGGTTCGAATCCTACTATGGCATGGATGTTCGTAGCCGTTCGGAATCGGCTTTAAGCAGTATGTCCCGGTCTCATTAACCCTCGTGTTGCAAAAAGTAGACCATAGCGCTCCAAAAACCAAACCAAACCTCTCTGGACAATAGATTGCATCTACATTGAGTTGATTTGTTTTATTTAAAACATTTCTTTTTTGTTGTTGTTAAATAAATGAACAGTTTTTAAGTTTAATCTTTTACGGCTGATTATTTCGCCTCCATACCTGCTCCTTTTACGAGACCCATGCGAAATCATATCCAGATGATTAGGGTATGACTAACAATCGGAAATAGAAACATCGCAAACCGCTCGGCGAGTTTACAAGATTATTTTTGAAAAAAGAAAAACGAAATAACTATTATTTTCAATATTTTCACATATATGAGAAATGTTAATGGATTACAGTAATTTTTGCTCAAATTATAGAAAAATAAATCAAATGATATAATTTTCTGGTTAAATATAATAAACTAATACAACAATATTGTTATCTATATCAACTGTCTTGAATTCCATGTCCGTCAGATTCCTCTGAATTTCACAAATCCTTTACAGTACCCAACAAATACAAATAGCGTAAAGTTGATGAACTTTTTGCGGGAAAGTATCTCTATTTATTGGAAAAACGATAAATTAAATATTATTCATTGGACGAACCGATTTGGGGCTTCATGGAATTGAAATACAGTTTTTTTCTTTTGTCCAAAATGAGATCGGACGTCACTGACAAGGGGTTATACAGTAAATCCCGGTCTCTTTGGCCTCATTCAACAAATAGTAGATTGTAGAGTACAGATTAACCCCTTCCCGGTTTTTCCCGAGCTGCATGCGGGTAGACGAAATGTACCATCCTGGCTCATCCGGAGTGTAGCTCGGGAACTGTGAAATTATACACTGTGCAATGAGTCTTTCTCGAATTATCTCACTTGTACTTTCTATGGTTTGTTTTCTTTTGTGGCTAATGTTTAATGTGGCTTAATGTAATGTTTTTGTTTTCTTTTCTGGCTACTAGATTATATGCTGCTCAAAGAGAGACAGTAGAGGGAAGAAAGTAAGGACAGTAACACGGTTCTAGTGTCCAGATTGCGATGTTGGACTCTGTGCAGTACCGTGTTTTCGATTGCATCATACAAGATCAAATTTTGATTAATAATTTCATGATCCTTTATGTAAATGCAAAGGATATAAATAAAATTTAATACAAGATAAAAGCTAGGTATTCTAAGGTTTATATTTACAGTTAGTGTGAATTGACTCCAAAGTCTAATGATTTTTGCGGCACAGAAAGCACACTATACACGTAAATTACTCATTTATTTAAAATGATTTTTTTACATTAATTTTTAAGAAACTTTGTATGCGAAAGATGCTATTATGTTTAAAAAATCTATGTATCTATGAAAATAAGCATAAAAAATTGACATTTTTTGACCCATAATCCCGAAATAAAATGAACCTGGAAAGGGTTAATGTTTTTCTACTGCGGCCATTGAGGGTATGCACATTGGTGCTGATACACTAGCATATAGCCCGTCATATGACGAGATCAGTAAAATTCTTAATTTTCCAGAATTGTAAAGTACCCTATGAGGCACGTAAAAAAATCGTTTGTTTTTTGGCCTAGAATTATCTTTCATAAAATAATCGATTAATATTATCACATATGTACCTAATCTATTATTTAAGCCAAATATAAAAGAAAATTATTTACGTAATACCTAAGTTTAGTGATAAAACGTAAGAAATAATGCAGTAGATATTTAAATAATCTAAAATAAATGATTAAATAAGATGGTTAAAAGAATGACGCCATAATGCTAGAAAAAATTGTTATTTTTACCTATTTATTATGTGATTGAATTTTGCAAACCCTAACTCATCAAAATTCCAATATGGATTCTGTATCCCTTCCAGGTCCAACCTCTTCATAAATTCGAGGACAGACGGATAGATAACTTAGGCTATTATTACATTACGAGAAGAAACTTTAAGGATAGAAAACATGAAATGTTTATGTGGTCAGGGACATCTGTACAACAATACGTGAATTTAATAAAATAAAAATAATAAAAAGTATAAAAAATTGAAAAAAATGGTAAAAATGTATTTTAAAAACAATAAAACAATTTTAGGAATAAGAATTTAAAAAGCAGAAAATTTTAAATTAATTAGACATCTAGAAAACTTTGTCTGCGTCGGGGACAGAACCGTCAGCCCGAGAGGTACGAGGATCATCTGGGCAGACACTCTACCGAACATACCACACCCACACATGGTGGTGGAACTAATTAGAGTATATGAGGGTCGAGTAAAAATAGTCTAGAAATTTAAATATTACTTTCCGTCCTTTCTATCCTACACAAGAATGAATTTAGTATAGAATAAGAGAGAGAATAAGGCTTGAAATAATAGCATTAAAAGCTCAAAAAGGGGGGATGGGGGATTTCGAAATCGCTTTAAATTTTGCTAACCCTAACTCATAAAAAAATCAAATATGGATACCTGTATCCATTCCAGGTATAACCGCTTCATAAATTCACGAAAAGATGGATAAATGGACAGACAACTTAGGCTATTATTATATAGGGATAACGCCTGTGTATTAACCGATTGTTCAGTCAAAAAATATGAAGTACAATTTTTCTTCTTCTTGTGAAACAAGTACAGTAAGACCCCGCTTAACTCTGTTTCGTTTAGCGCTGTTTCGGTTTTTATTTCAACCCGGAGATTCCCCGAAATTCCTCGCAGAGCTACATATCCGAAACAGTGTAGTTATGTTTCTTGTTTGGTGCGATACTGTACGGACGCATTTTTATCATTTGAAACATTTGTTGACATTATTGTAAGTATAAATTTATATAATACTATAACGTTTAATACAGTGACAAATATTATGATCTTTAGTTTTTACCATGGGTGATATCATAAAACAAGAAAAGATGAGGTAAATGTGGAAGACGTCGAAGAAATAGTTCAAGAAACAGCAGCTAGTCTTTCTAATGATGAGCTCAAGGAATTAACTGAGCAAGAAGAAAACAAAAATATTGATAGTAGTGATTTCGAAGAAGAGCAAAAAGAAACTTCGATGTCGTTTGTAAAAAGGAGTTTGACCACTATAACTGAAATCATGGACCAATTTGTTGAAAAGGATCCACATTTTGACAGGAGTTCAAAAGCAAAACGGTTGTTATAGATGCTTTATCCACTTATCAACAACTTCTAACAGAATGCAAAAGGAAAACACACACTACATTTGATGCCTTCTTGACAAAAAGGCAGAAAATTGGAAACACAGAATAGACTGATTGATCTGACTGACTTAGAATTTTATTTGTTTTTTTTAAGTATATTCGTTTATATTGTTTTTGTTTTTGTAAGAAATAAATGTTTGGTTTTATTTTTATTTAAAACAATTATTAAATTTAATACCTAACCAATTTTCAATCCATTTTCCCTTTACCTCATTATTTACATGTTAAGATAGCCTCGTTTAGCGCTGTTTCGCATTAGGTTCCACTTTTGTGGAACGTATCCCTCGAGTTAAGGGTAACTTACTGTATAAGCAAAAAATTACCTGTTTAGAAAAAATATAAAAAATAATTGGAATCTCTTCCTGATCATCTGATCGTGAGACCAATTTCTTTGACTGACTGAGCTACCGCAGTTTTTGAAAAAAATATGTAACCAATGTGTATATATTTGACATGTCAAGTAGCTATATGTGTTACTTGTAGTTTAAGACTATAAAGATAATAAATGGAATACATTAAAATGACTATAAAAACAACCAAGGGATATATTTTGACCATGTCCTGGTATAAGTTTTTTTAATGACTTAATATAAAAATTTAAATCTTTGAGATAACTGAATTATTATGATTGTAGATTAAGAAAATAATTTATTTAATCTTATAGATTTTTATTTGGCATGCTTTTTTGTAATCCCATTTTCAAATTTTGTATTACAATTGAATCTATTTCCATTAGTAATCGATTACTTATATAAAACTTGTCATAACGTTCCATTTCCTTTCCATTCAGTTCCCATTTAATTCCATAAGCTTCACTTAAAAAATTCCTTATGTGTAACTTTCCTGCCGTGCTCCCAATTATCACGTTGGTGAGGCGAAAACCCCCTTTTTTTAACGCATAAGACGCCTTGTTACATCACACATACCAGGAGCGTCACGTGGTGTCTCCTTGGCGAGCGCTGCGCTGCAATAGCTTTATAATTTTCACCCTTTTTTTTCTGATGATATGACATACCCCTCTCCACACATTGGCATGTTTTTAGTCCTGCGCTTGGCGGTTTTCCCCCGTGCCACCAGGCCATTGGAATGTTGATTAGCATTCCAGCGGTCAGTGGTTGCCAGCCGTTGCAGTCCTGCAGACTCAAGATAGTTAGAAAGATTTTTTGATTTTGCACTTGAGCTTCCCAAACTGCCGGTCCTGATCCAAAGGCTTGATCTTGCACTTAGACTCTCTGCAGAGACATGGAACAGAGGAAGAAACCTAGTATCCTGGTATCCAGCATCCTGAGGAGGAATTCTGAATTCGATCCACCATAATCAGCTTTCCACAGTTCAATCCTTATGTTAATTTTATTTTTCCAATATCAATAAAATGCATTCATTCAATAACTTCTCTCTTTAAATTTAATGCCTATTGTGTTCCTTTTTTTTATTATTTATTAATTTGGCGACTCAATTTATATTAAGTTAATTCCATAAGTGTCCACTATCGTCTTAATTTTTATATTGTCTATTCTCTTTCATAAAACAATCCTATTCCCATAGAAATTAATTCACAGTCAACCCTCTTTTACCATTCCATTAGCCAAACTATTTAACATTTTATTTATATTACGGGATTAATTATAAAGGTACGTTTCTACTAAATAATCCAAAATTATATTAGTTAGTGTTAGTCAAGCTTCATCTACCAGTGTATTCATGTGTTAGCTAAAAAAAACATTATATATTATTAATACTATAGATTTATACTATATTCTACTTTGAAACACTAGTCCAAAAATTAAATTAAATTTTGAAATAAATATTTATTAATTACCCATTAGCACCTGAAACCGTTATTATTATATGTAAAAGAGTTTCCGAAAGTTTCTGCTATATAAATACATATCTAAAACTAAATAAATGCTTTATGTAATGTTAGTGTGAGCATCATCTACCAGAGCATGTTTATTTCTTTAATTTGTGTTTCTTAGCTTATAAAAACACATTATATAAAATGAGTTATTAATACTATAGAAATTAGTTGTTTTGATTTCTATATTCTACTTTGAAATCGTTTATGCTAGTCTGAAAAATTAAATTAAATTTTGAAATAAATATACCCTTAATTACCCAGGTTTAAGGCTATCCTGAAACCGTTATGTATTAGTATGTAAAAGAGAAATTTCCGAAATTGTTTGTCTGCTATAAAAATCCACATATCTGAACCATCGGTACTAAATTTGGGACACGGATGCATCGTATGTAGAGAAAGACGTGAAAATTGAAATCATAGCTCAGCGTTTTTATGTTTGATTATATATTACTTTATTATTTATTGAATTGTACTGTTTTTTTGTTTTTTTTTATATTATATTGTTTTTTTTTTGTGAGAAATAAAAGTTTGGTTTTTTTTATTTTTATTTAATACCTAACATTTTTCCTTTTTTCCATTTTCCCTTTACCTCATTATTTACATGTTAAGATAGCATCGTTTAGCGCTGTTTCGCATTAGGTTCCACTTTTGTGGAACGTATCCCCCGAGTTAAGGGTAACTTACTGTATAAGCAAAAAATTACCTGTTTAGAAAAAATATAAAAAATAATTGGAATCTCTTCCAACTGCACGATCTCTAACACCTAAAGTCATTTTTCCCCATCGCAAATTATCATCCTTAACTCCTAGCGAAAAGGGACATAATTTTTTTTCTGTCCCATCTGAAATCTGACAAAGTATAATGCTGAGACACGCGGGAAAAAATTAATGCAGAAATGAGACGAGTTCAAACTTTTTTTTTCTTCCCGAAAGAAAAAAAAACACGTAGGTTCCATAAATGAAGAAGAGAGAAGAAAAATTCTTCCATCAAAATTCAATCTATAAATTCTTCAATCTTTCATCGGCAAAATGAGTGAATTCCAGGAAAATACTGAAGATATAATGGGAGTTAGGGATAGAAAAAGAATACCTATTTTTACAGTTCTCGAAAAGAATGGCTCTCAGCAAAAATATTAGGGTGAAGAGCCCGAATGTGATAGATTCTTTCCCACGGAACGAGAATTATTTCACTGGAGGGGATCGGGAACAAATATCTATCTGTCTATAAAGCTTGCTTGGTCTCAATCGGGAGCTTTTCTCGAATCCCCTTTTATTTTACATACATGCTTAGGATAACTTTCCTGTTTAAATTAAATTCAAGGACGAATGAAATGAATGTATTATTTTGGGTCAAGTGCATCTATCGAATTTTACTGATAAGCTGTAATTGAATTTCTAAAATGTAACATATCTTAAAACTGAAAAGGGTAATATAAGCTTTAAAATGGAAAATATATAAACTAACAATACAAGAGATAAAAAAATCACCACATAACCTCATTGTCAAAAAGATAAGAAATATAAACTTCGCATTTTATATTTTTAAATCGCTTATATTTTTGAATAAAATTTCTATTTACACTAGTCAAACTAAACAAACATATCTACTAGAAGGTTAAAATGTTTGTCAGACGAAGAGAACAGTCAACACACTGAGAGATAAAAGGTAAGAGAGTTGAATCTGAAGCAGTCGGAAGAATTAACTGAGCAAAGAAGAAAATAAAAATATTGATAGTAGTGATTTCGAAGAAGAGCAAAAAGGACTTTCGATGGCCTTTTTAAAAAGGAGTTTGACCACTATAACTGAAATTATAGACCAATTTGTTGAAAAGGATCGAAATTTTGACAGGAGTTCAAAAGCAAGACGGGTGTTATAGATGCTTTATCCACTTATCAACAACTTCTAACAGAATGCAAAAGGAAAACGCAAACTACATTAGATGCCTTCTTGACAAAAAGGCAGAAAATTGGAAACACAGAATAGACTGAATGATCTGACTGACTTAGAATTTTATTTGTTTTTATAAGTATATACGTTTATATTGTTTATATTGTTAAACTTCGGTCCAGAGTTAAACACCGCGGAACAAAGATAATTTAAAATCAGAAAGAACAGAATTTATTCAGGCAACTTCTCTCACGGAAGTGAGTCCGCCAAACATGTCATCTCGGTTGAATTGTTGCCCGGGCCAACCAATCAAAAGTTTTAATTGCCAGTCAGGAAGGCAAGCTAATTACGTAGTATAAGTGTCACGAGCTAGTTTAAAGTACTTATGCAACAGGAAGCTCGGCGGTTTGAAATTGCCAAATTAATAGGGAAAACAAAGCTACTAACCAAGTTTGCTAGGATAAGATGCTAGAAAAGTATAAAATCGCCAGAAAAATAGTTTAAGGTATACATAATTACGTTGGTTAATTTTTAGGAAAAGATAATATATTAATATACATACACACACACACATATATATATATATATATATATATATATATATATATATATATATATATATATATATATATATAATATATATATATATATATATATATATATATATATATATATATATATATATATATAGAGAGAGAGAGAGAGAGAGAGAGAGAGGAGAAATTTTTGTGGACCCCTTAACAAGGCCTTTTTACTAATATTTAATTTAGCGAATTCATTTTCTTTAAAATGTTTCTTAAAAATATCTCAAATATAATTAAAGACTCATTTCTGAAATTGAAGTAATACATTGATACTTAAAATTGGATGATTAATTCTTTTACTAACTTTTAATTTTTTTTCAACTTTTTAGGATTTGGGAGATAGCATAATTCTGACACCTAAATCAGACTTCCAACGCTGTTATAACATCACTGTCTGAAGAGAATTTTGTTTACTTAAGTACACCAAATGCTTTGAAAAACCGAATAAAGGCCAAATGAGTAGACTGCTGCTCAATTATATCGGAATTCGTAAGTTTGAATTCCACTACTGGCTTGGATGCTAATAACCATTCGACATTGGCTTTAAGCAGTACGTCCTAGTTTCATTAACCCTCACCTAGATAAACAGTCGATTGTAGGTCTCTAAACTAATTCTCCATCATTACAATGCTGCTCTTCAGTACCAGAGTAACTGTCACGGTTGTTTATACCCATTCGGAAACGGCTTAATAAGTAGATCCCAGTATCATTACCCCTCGTGTAGCAAAACAGTAAACCTCATCGCTCCAAACTAAACCAAACCAAAGCCAGGATACAAACTGTTCGTTAGAATATCTTCAAATGTTCAAGTGGAAAATCTCCAACCATTTTCGAATGAAGGCTAGATTTGGAACCCTGTGACACTAACATTAACTAACATTTAACTAACATTAAACAGTGACATTTAATAATTTATAATAAATTTAACAAACTTTCCCACTGGAATTTTTAATTAAGTTTAAGCAAGGGTTTATAAGAAAAATATAATTTTTATTTTACATTTCTGCTTGACATATTTCTAGCTTAAAAACCATATGTTGTGGTTAATTCGGCTTTAAAATTTGATTTTCAAAATTGTCTATACATTTTTAGGCTAATGAATAATGAATATAACCATGCTAAACGTTTCTGAGGTCATAAGAGGAGAGAAAAAATGCCAATTAAATGTTTAAATTTCAAAGACACTAACACCGTGTTTACACGAGTCAAGTAGACGCTCAAGTAGTTCAGTCAATTTGACTTGAAAGTACTACTTAACTCGTGTAAACGGTTGTGGTCAAGTCAAGTAGCTACTTGAGTCAAGTAGTGAGGCAAGTCAAGTAGTTCTTCACGGTGGACAAGTAACTTGACTCACATGAAGCAAGTAGAGTAGAAGGCGCTACTGATGTGTGAACCCTGTATCATTTCACTATTGGCAGCTATCGTTTGTTTTTAGTACGTGGACTTCATTTTTGTTTCTGAACTCGAAAGTTATCAGAAAATGAAAAAAAATTAGGATTTAAACTAGAGGTAAAGCATGGAACATAAGTTTTCCATCATTTCGAATTGTTCCTCTTAATGGATGAAATTATAGATAACCCTACAACTGATAGTTAAGGTAACTCAAAACAAAATAACTCTTTCACAAATAAAGTTTATTCTTACAATAAAAATGTATGTAATACTTTTTTTTATTTTGTTAAGGGGTGTCGTTAGTTTTAAGGAGCTACAAATGGAAGAATTTTTGTAGCTTTTTGGCTTACTAAACTTTTTTTATTATTATCTTAAGTTGCTTGAAATTTTCAACATTTGATCTATATACCACGTTAAACATTTTCTTATGTTTATTTTGTTTTTTAGAAAATTTACTTATTTTTAAAGTATTTATTTTTAAAATTTCGCTGACACATTATCCGCTGAACAGATGCATAAAATAATATAAAATGAAATATTACTTATTTTTAACTGTTAATTGGAAGAATTAAAAATATACAGAAACACTGATAAATATTCACATAGATTATTACATAATTTATCATAAAATTTAGTTTTAAAAAAGGGAATATTAGAATGATTCTAATGTGGGTATGCAATTTATGGAAGCACGGATTGAAACATAGCTTTGTACTGTCTATTTTGCATTCTTATTATTATTACTATTTGTTTGTTTTGTCGAACTTTGTTTGAATGTTTAAAGATTCTAAAAAACATGTACACTTTCTCCGAAAATTTTCATCTTATTTATTTAATTTTACATACAGGGAAATAGTACGGAAAAATTATTTTCTACTAAACGCATTACTGATTTTACTAAACATCTTAAAATTCACCCTCTCTAAACAATCAATTTAATGATGTCAGCAATATTCTTTCCACACACGGAACATCTGCTAAATTGAACACCTGAGTAATAAGTATAAATTTTACACCAGGAGAGTGAGTATTCAAATAAAGCTAAAATGGTATGTGAAAATTGCATTTTAAATTATATAAATACCAAATTAACTTTACAAAAATAGAATTAATTAGATATTATCAAAACTGTATAAAACTTCCTTATATCGTTAAAGAATACTTTCGCAAAAATTTGAAATCACAAAATTTTTCTGTTAATAGTCTGCAATAGTTCTTGTTTAGAGGCAAGTAAAGTTACTTGACTCGCAACTTGACTATATGTAAACGCATGCATTCAAGCTGTAGGTGAGTCAAGTAAACTAAGAAAAACTACTCATGCGCGGAGTTTCTTGACTTGATCGTCTACTTGACTCGTGTAAACGCGGTATAAGATTCTGTGAGGAATGATATCAAGAGCTTCTGTTCTGATTTTTTTAATTAGGCTATGATTTCATTATGTCCGAATAATAGCCGAATAGGTAAAGCACTGTTTTTCGGTACCGGAGAGCTTGGGTTTGTATCCCGCTGCTGTCATAGTTGTTGGTAGCCGTTCACAATCGGCTGTAATAAATAGGTTCACTAACACCCACGGCTACGAACATCCATGCTACAGTGGGATTCGAACCCACAAACTCCGGTACCAAAAACCAGCTCCCTAACAATCCCTGTAATTTCTATAATTCAGCCACAATAGGAGGATATCTCTCAAAGAAAAACTATCTATTCGTCTCAGAATTCAGAGAGTGTTTAACTCTTCTTCTTTGCCCACCAGGAAACTTCGGTTTCAGGGGAGATCATCTCCCCCTCCCACATTTTGTTCTTGGGGTTACTGAAGAGCCCTTGGCGCCAGGCCGATGTGGTCTCACAAACCTTTTTTCATTACTTTGTGGGTTCACAAACACACAGTTTGGCAGTCAGTTCGAATGTCAAGCAGATCATTATTAGAACATTATCGATGTTTTCTCATTGTTCGGCATTTACAATGTTTCGCGTTTTTCAGTGCCCTATAGTTCGCTTTTTCAAGCACTCATCTTTAACACTAACTGAGACGGACGCGATAGTTACACCTACATTGAGTGACATTCAAAATATTGCCCAACATTTCTACAATTCACCGATATATTGGTACAACATATGTTAATGGGGATGGATGTAATTTCTACTAAACTGGTAGCAACAAGAGCTTCAATTCAAACAAATAATAAAATAGATTTTGATTGTATATGAAAAATGATTGGCAAGTATGCCTTTAAGTTCTATTTTGAGTTTTCAATATATTTCAATATATTTAATATATAATTTTTATTAGCCTTAAAACCTTTATTTTAGCATTCCTCCTCGTAATATCATATTTTTCAATAACACCTCTTAATCTCCAACTGTAACTAACACTACTTAATACAATTTTAAAGAATAACGAAAAAACTTTTTTTCCAGATTCCAGATTGCTTTTTTGAGTTCTTAAGTTGCACATTTTCATCCGTATCGCTTTGGAAATGAAGTAACCACTAGTTTAACTCTCCCCATAGGAAGAAAGAAAAACATATTTTATTTTCATTTTTTACCGAAATATGAAACGAGAGTAAAGAAATACCAAACACCGATAAATGTATTCGCAAACTTTCATACGTTTCAGAACTCAAGATTTCAGATTTCATGAGATGAACATATTTAAAGAATATATTTCCCGTTTCTACGAACTTAAAATATTTTTCGAAAGCCATTGGGATTTCTTTTACATAGTGTGCTATATTCTAAAGTTTCTCAATATATATACGTATATGTATATATATATAGATAGATAGATATAGATATAGATATATATTTATAGATATGTATATATACATATATATATATACATATATATATATATATATATATATAGAGAGAGAGAGAGAGAGAGAGATAGATAGATAGATATACAGATATACATGTAGATATTAATATATAAATATATAAAGGGAGAGACATAAATATATAGAGAATGTAAATGTGGGACTGTGTCTATATGTATGATCTATATGTGCGTGATCTAACACTCATTTGCTCTTTCAAGCGAATTATACACTTTAAATTTGAGTAAATGACATTTCTATGAATTGGTGAAAGCTACAGTGAAATAATTTATTTAATGAACTCATTAATGTATTTATCTATCTCTATATATAAATAAGAAATAATATAGAAATAATTCCCCAATATAATAATAGCTTAAGTTATATGTCAGTCTGTTCTCGAATTTATGAAGCGATTGGACCTGGAATCGTGCCATAACGTTCCATTTACTTTCCTTTAATTCTATGAAGCTTGAATTAAACAGAAATACCCTGTTCCTATCTTTCCAAGCTCCCAATTATTACGTTGGTGAGACGAAAAGTTACTTTTTTTATCGCATAAGGCGCTCAGGATTTTCAATCTCACATGTCCAATATGACATCTCGCATACCAGTAGCGTCACTTGGCGTTCTCCTTGGCGAGCTCTGCCCTGCAATAGTTTTATAAATTCCCTTTTTTTATAATATGACATATCCCCACTCCACACATTGGAGTGTTTTTAGTGCTGTTCTTAACGAACCTGTGCGGGGAAACCCCAGTGGATTTCGAATCCTGTCGGCTAATGTAATGGGCCAGGGGTCCAACCAGCCCCGAACTTGCACTTGATGAGTTCATTTTAAATTACCCCTATTATTTTCCTCAGCCCGGCCATGCTGGGCTGCCAAGAGTCCGCTAATCATCTGTTCGAAAGAAGAACATTATTCGTCGTGGCCGAACTTAACTTTTATTTCATCCGATAAAAATAGCACAGAATCCAGAGACGTCTGAACCGGACAGTGTCAGGACGCTCTCTCTCTCTCTCTTTAATAGTATGTAAAGAAATACCAAACACCGATAAATGTATTCGCAAACTTTCATACGTTTCAGAACTCAAGATTTCAGATTTCATGAGATGAACATATTTAAAGAATATATTTCCCGTTTCTACGAACTTAAAATATTTTTCGAAAGCCATTGGGATTTCTTTTACATAGTGTGCTATATTCTAAAGTTTCTCAATATATATACGTATATGTATATATATATAGATATAGATATGTTTTTATAGATATGTATATATGCATATATATATGTGTGTGTAGATAGATATACAGATATAGATGTAGATATTAGTATATAAATATATAAAGGGAGAGACATAAATATATATAGAGAGAGTGAATGTGGAACTGTCTCGATATGTATGATTTATATGTGCATGATCTAACACTCATTTGCTCTTTCAGGCGAATTATACACTTTAAATTTGAGTAAATGATATTTCTATGAATTGGTGAGACCGCTGCAGTGAAATAATTTATTTAATGAACTCATTAATGTATCTGTCTATCACTATATATAAATAATAAATAATATAGAAATAATATCCCCAATATGACTATAGCTTAAGTTATCTGTCCGTCTGTACTCGAATTTATGAAGCTGTTGGACCTGGAATCGTGCCATAACGTTCCATTTACTTTCCTTTAGTCTATGAAGCTTGTCTTAAACAGAAATACTCTGTTCGTATCTTTCCTGCCAAGCTCCCAATTATTACGTTGGTGAGACGAAAAGTTACTTTTTTTATCGCATAAGACGCTCAGGACATTCAATCCCACATGTCCAATATGACATCACTCATACCAGTAGCGTCACTTGGCGTTCTCCTTGGCGATCTCTGCCCTGCAATAGTTTTATAAATTCCCTTTTTTTATAATATGACATATCTCCACTCCACACATTGGAGTGTTTTTAGTGCTGTTCTTAACGAACCTGTGCGGGGAAACCCCAGTGGATTTCGAATCCTGTCGGCTAATGTAATGGGCCAGGGGTCCAACCAGCCCCGAACTTGCACTTGATGAGTTCATTTTAAATTACCCCTATTATTTTCCTCAGCCCGGCCATGCTGGGCTGCCAAGAGTCCGCTAATCATCTGTTCGAAAGAAGAACATTATTCATTGTGGCCGAACTTAACAACTTTTATTTCATCCGATAAAAATAGCACAGAATCCAGAGACGTCTGAACCGGACGGTGTCTGGACGCTCTCTCTCTCTCCCTTCTCTCTAATGCCAAACTTCTGAGAGAGCGACTAAAACACGTGTGTGGGAAAATTCTGAGGCAAGTGTTTTAATTGCTTATAGAGAATAACCTTTGATTAGAGCCATCTGCTAACGTGTGGCGTTTCAGAGGAGCATTATTGCTGATCGTTACAAATTTTCCTGGGAGAGTTATTGCATCCTCATTATAAAATGCCAGCAATATCATTTTCTGTTTTGGGAATCATAGAAAGAATTTCGGGGTTCGGCTGAAGGAATAAAAACTTCCTCGTTCAAATTGGATGGCTGGGAAATATGGTTAATATAGAGAGAAGAAATTAAGATCTAGAA
>CM063504.1:113199623-113217123 GCA_032207245.1 Pardosa pseudoannulata | reverse complement strand
AAATATAAGTTTTTCGTGGAAATAAGCTTTTCTTTATTTTATTAGTAATACGGATAGAGTATGAATTTTGTGTACAAGTGAATAATTAACGTTAAAGAAGTGTTTAATGTACATTTTTATGGTTTTATTATTATTTTTGTTGTTGCATTCTGCACACCCTGTATGAACACCTACCGCACGCCACTGATTTATATACATACTTATCCACAACCAAGAAATAGAAGTAGAAATTTCTGCCTCTAAATATAACCTCCCGATAAAAAAATGTTACCTAGACTATTTTTTAAGAAATAAACATGTTTCCTTGTGGACTCACTTTTTTTCCGACAGAAAACGCTGCCAGTCTTGATCGCAAATAAAAAAAAATCTTTCTAAAAATCTCTCCACCCCCTCTCTTTGCACCTTAGCAGATATCTCATTCAATGCGCATTTTGAACGAAAATGTCACATGTCAAGTGAATATTTCCGTTGAGTGTATAGATGTTTGTCGAAGCTGTTCATGTGCGACCAGGCTGTATTTCTTTTACGAAAGACTTGCAGTCCAGGTATATCTCAGTTTTTTTTTCGTCCCTCTTAAGTTTTTGTTGTGTTTGTTTACGGGTTTGTTATTGTGGTTGCCAAAGCCGATAAAATGTGCTACACTCGTAAGGAAGTCTTTATATAGCTTTTTGCAATGTTTTTATGTATTTTGTTGAATTCAAATGTAAATGATTTTGTATGAAAACTTTAAAAAGTAGTAAGAAATATAGAGCATCTAAATCAAGTAACAAAATTCCTTACTATATGTAGGTTTAAGATCGGTTTTTTTTTTTGTATATTATTTAAAGCTGCCCCTAAACAGTTGGAAACACAGGGTGTCCATAATTAAACTTCTCTACTTTATAATTGTCTGTAGTCAAAACTATTGTTCAGAAAGTTATGAAATGTTGTGTTGCTGTTATTGTTTTGTGACACTTGGTCTAACCAATCACGATTGAGCCATACGCTACTCGTGTAAAGTCAAAGTGTTGCGCCTTTTGCTTTGAGGTATCCGTCTACGTCAAAAACGTCATTTTTTGCCAAAAAATCATTTTATTTTTATTTTTCTACTAGCATATAGCCCCTCATATGACGGGATCAGTAAAATTTTTAATTTTCCAGAATTGTAAAGGTACCCTAAGAGGCAGGTAAATGGCTTGTTTTTTGGCTGAGAATTATCTTTCTACAAAAATAGTCGATTAACCCTCTAAGCGGTTCTCACGTACAATTCCGCTAAACCGGTGAAACCTTCAAAGCTGTTGTCACGTACAATTTTCGACCTCTGTAAATGGATGTAATGTTTCTGCCAGTCTTTTCTCCTATGAAGTTTTTCGGTAGGACGGTCAGGTCGATTGTTTAGGAACTGCACTCCTCTTTCACTGGCATTTATTGAGGGATGCACCCCTACCCCCTGCAGCACAAAGACACTGATAGCTTTTCATGGCTTTGTAAATCTCTATTTCGAAGTATTTCCTTAACTGCTGTATCTCTAATTGGGCCACTTAAATATTTTGGATGACTTTCCTAAAAAAAATATATATAAGTCTTTTAAAGACTATTTTTATTTGTACTTTTAGAATAAATTATTTCTCGTGGGATGATCTTCGAGACTTGGCGAGCTTTATGTGTATTAAAAATTAGCAATCTATAATATCTATATATGTATCTATTTATAACCAGACAATAACGAGGGTGGGTTTTCCGTATTCCATTTTAGTCGACAAAGGGTGAAGTACAAAATCATAGAACGTTTTGGCCACTGACACAATAAACCTTTAGCGTATTTTTGGAGACTATTTCTTCCTCGGTGAGTTCCACTTGGAGGGTTAAAATTATCACATATGTACCTAATCTATTATTTAAGCCAAATATAAAAGAAAATTATTTAGGTAATATCTAAGTTTAAGGATGAAACGTATGAAAATAATTCAGACGATATTTAAATAATTTAAAATAAGATGATGGTTATAATAATTAAATGAGATAGTTAAAGGAATTATATCATAATGCTAGAAAAATTGTTATTTTTACCTATTTATTATGTGATAAATTGATAAATTTAATCGCCTGCTCCTAAAATAGGGCTTGATATAATGGCATTAAACTCTCGTAAAGAGGGACGAGGTGGATTTTAAATATAACAGTATTTTTCGCTGTGATACCACGCTTATTCATACCAATTTATTTTAGAATCGAATCTATAGTTTAGGAAAAGATAAACTTTACTCGCTTTAAATTTTGCTAGCCGTCAAAATCATCAAAAATCCCATAGGGACATTTAGAAAAGTTTGCCTGTGTCGGGGACAGAACCGTCAACTTGAGAATTACAATACTGATACGGGCAGACTCTCTACCGAACGTGCTAGGCCTACACTTAGTGAAGGAACTAATTAGAGTATATGGGCTTCGAGTAAACACAGTCCAGTTTAAATATTACGCTCCGCCCTCCCTGCTCCTTCTTATTCTATACTAAATTCATATCAAGGATAAATTTAGTAAAGAATAAGAGGGAGAATAAGACTTGAAATAATAGTTTTAAACGCTCGAAAAGGGGGGATGGGACGGATTTCGAACTTGCTTTGAATTTTGCTAACCCTAACTCATAAAAAATCCAATATGGATGCCTGTACCTATTTCAGGTACAACCGCTTCATAAATTCGTGGACAGACAGCTTAGGCTATTATTATATAAGGGATTATAAAATTTCAACTTTTAGGCTTCTAAATCTGTTTCTGTTTTGTCTCTACGGCATTTTAAAGAAAATTTACAGCTATTAAACATCAGTGACAGTTGTCAAAACAAAATGGAAGTAGCGACTTCGGAACTGGAAGTTGTGAATTTAAAGCCTTTTAAATAGCATTTCTTCGACAAAACTTTTTAAATTTTCATGAAGATTAAACATTTTTCTAGTATTTTTAATAATTAGCAACTTTGCATTTAGAAAGTTTTGAAGCAAGAAAGTGTGGGGAATTTTAAACATGTATTTTAATTTTTTAACAGTTAAAGTGGCTTTCATAAACTTCAAATGCGTTTTTCTTAGAACGGTATTTTTAATAAAATGCCAACACTTGAAATGTAATTTATCAATAACTTCTTAAAATATTTTGTTGAAAATTATTTTGAATGCTTTTGATAGTATTTACTAGGTAATGACCAAAAAGCTTTAAATTTGGATAATTTTTAATGATGTTGCACTCATAGTTAGATATAAAGGTAATTAAAATTCGTTAAAAATTCAATGTGTATGATTTTGAAGGACCAAAATTTTTTACTAAATATAAATTAAGCAAAGATTTTAAGTGATTCACTAGTCCAGTGTGTAAGAAATGTGTTGCATCAAAAAATATTGAAATAATTTAATTTATTAAAAAATTAGACCTTTTGAAAAAACCCGATTTTTTTACTAAATTTTCTTCATTTATTAGAAATTTTATAAAAATTTCTCCAGGAATAAATTTTTTAAGAGCAATTCTCTATGATAATATAAAAAATAAATCTAAAAATGTAAAAACTTGAACTAGTTTCTACGTTTAAAGAAAAAAGTTCTCCGAACGTAGACGGATACATTAATGAGTACCTCAAGGGTGGAAATACGACTTCTTGATCAAGTGAGTCCTCGTAATTTTGAAGCAGGGACCAAGCAGAAAATCCATAGACTTGACCTGCCACCCCCAGAGGTATTGATTGAAAACTTGAAGGACATTGGTACCACGAGCATATTTTACGTGCCCCAGTATCTTTGAACGAACACGGTAGATCTTAAAGCCAGATGGGACTTCAAACCCACAACCTCCCAGTTACGACTACCAGTTTGCCAACTGAGTTACCGCGACTCATAAAATACATAAAATTGTTTCTCAACACATAAGACCTTATTGTTTGCATTTGATTTTATTAGATATTGTTAAGCTTATTGGATCAACTTTATGAGGTTGTACTCATTAATATGATTCCTCTGAGATCACAATAGCCAAATATTTACAAAGCATACTTTCCTCAAGTTTGTGCAATACACCCCTTATTTTGCAAGTAGAGTAATGCAAAGTGGTGTGAGTATCCTCCAATTAGGACTGGCATTAGCGGGAATCCACTGCTACATAACTTGAGGAAATTCCCGACTGAGCTACCGTGTTACCAGAAATGTTGTGTAGGACATGGAAATTTGTTTGAGCGAATGAAAAAAAATTTAGTTCGAAATTTCACCACAAGATCTTTTGATGAGATACACATTTAACTAACTCTTACTCTAGTTTAAATCTAGTTTTTACAGCAAGACACGTTCGACATGACCGTCATCATTTTAGCTACCATTTGAAACCGCAACATATCATACATATTCTGCAGTTTACCTAGTGTTGACCAAGGAGAAATAGTGAGAACATATCATAAAATGCTATCTTGCAGATCGGGAACAATTCTTGGTTTATGAAGACTGACTAGATATTTCAAATGCCACCAAAGAGTAAAAAATCGCATGGGTTGAGGTATGGGAACCGGGAACATTAGGAAAATGGCGGCTTATGACCTGTTCTTCTATAAAGTAGCTTTTGAAAACTTTTTAACAGGCAGTATATTGTATGGTGGAGCTCCATTTAGCACAGAAATAGTGCGTGAAAGGCACTGACGCGATTGCAGATCCGGAACAATTTTATTCTGTTATAAGAATGAAGAACCAGATTGGGACTTCATATTCATTTTAATTTTACATGCAGTAAATTTAAATTTATTCATTATATGTGTTGTAATGTACTTACAACACAAACACCAGTGTTCGTTCTCAAAAGGGAAACACAGTAAATATATAATACCTTATATTTGAACTAAATCATTTATTATGTACAGTAATTATTTACAGATATCATTTCTTGATTAATATATGACATTCATTACTCGGCATTCATCAATAGCCTTGAAATAGTATTCCTTAATCAAAAGATTATGAGACCAGGTAATAAATATGAATATTATTAAGTCTACCTCCAGTAATTACAAGGGAGCCGGCTGGGGCTGTCAACAGCCTGGACGTCGGTACTGGCTTAGCGGCCTTTATATTGCTGGACTTCTATGCTGGCCAACCGATCATACTCATGCGAGCTCTGGAATAGATATATAGCCCGGTCTCTCTGGCTTGCTCACGGGATCTCGATGTCCAGCAACTCTTGAATCCCGACCTCCAGTCATTTTCCCACTTTTCTTCCATAAATTTACCCCTCGGTTCATCGCCCCTTTTTTTCTCTGTCCCAATCACTTGTTAGTGAACTTTTCCGACATCTACATCCCCTTCGGATGTGCAGGTTGGCTCATTAAAATGGACCCTTTTTTGAAAGTTGAAATTATTGCTTAGCCCCTGCCACCATATCTCACTGCTACATCCCTGCCTGGGCTTAACCGTTACACTTGTGCCACTCCGTGATCTATAACTGCTCCGCAGTAGTCCCCAATAAAAGTCGGTCAACAGCTGCCCCTAAATTCTTCTGGAAATTTAGTCCACTTCTCTGTAAGCACTTGCTGACCATCGTGGGGAAGTACATAAGTACAATATGATTGATTTACTGAAATTTGTGTGTAATAACTGATTGAAGAAATTGATTATGAAATTAATATTAATTACTTTGTATGATAATGATAATATCATTTTTCAGTAGTGTAGTAAACTGGGGGGGTATCCATGCATAATGATTGCTATATCAATTTGAGATATGAGTTGAAGTGGAAGAACTCGCTTCCCTATGGAAATTTTTTCACTGCATTTCTGCCTTAATATATAGAGGAAATCAAGACTTAAGCAGTTGGATATTTTACAAATGTAGTTAACAGTAAAAAGTATACTGGAATGACTCATTTTATAATATTATATAAATATTAAGAATAGTGCTTAAAGGGAAGATTTTTATATTCTATATCTAAAATATCTATATGCATATTCTATTAAATGGGAAAGGATAATATACGATAATTGGTATTACTTATAGCATAGAAAGAATTCCTATAATTAAACTAATTATTTGGGGTTTATAATTACGAACTAAATTAGGATAATAGTTAAGCAATTATGATAATTATTTCATTATACAAATATTAATAACCCTAAAAAACAAAGATTCATTCAAGAGAACTACATCGGAAAACAAAGATTTCAATTTTTCATCGGTTTCTATTTAATATTTTTTAACAATTTGTAAAAATTTAGTTGCTGATTATATTGCAACATTTATCCAAAGAATGCTACGCTGTGTTTGTACAACGTTGTAACTATTCTTTTGTCTGCAAGACAATTTTTAAAATTTATTTTAAAGCATGGAAAGACAAATAAAGTTACACGCTTTTGTTTTAAAATATTATTTTAATTTCACATTAAAACTATTTTCATATTCTAACAGCTTATTATATTAATTACAAAATGTCTCAGATTTCAGGATAGCGTTTTACGATTAAACTGTAGTTAAGGGCAGAAAAAATATTTTGTGATTACTGTGATCATCATTTTTTTGAAAGAGAAGCAAATGTCTTTTAGAACTATGTACAAAAGTAAGCTCAGATGTAAGTATAGTGTGTGTGCCCTCGGTATCTACTCTACATACATAAACTATTTATGTATCACTCGACATACATAAACTATTTCTGTGGATGAATGCATCCAGGATTTGTTTCTGCTTTGAAAGAATTTCTTCAGAAACTCCACAAACATTTCTAAACAATTATACCTAACGCGAGAATCGAACTCTCAGAAACTGGTTGTAAGTGAGGGTATTAGAAATTCCAATGTCATCTACTCTCATTCAATGATATAAATGGATAAGTGAATAAAACTTGGTAGAAAGATGGGAAAAAACATAATATTTTTTATATAAATCACCATTTAGGTGCAAAGTATAAACCACACAATATTTTTCATATAAATCACTATATAGTTCCAAATTAGTATAAACCACAGAATATTGTTACGTACTTCAAAAGCTGGGTTCGGGAATTGAATGGACTTTAAGTAAGACTACAGCACGAAAACAATCATTTATTAGCATTCAGTTGGAAAATACAACACACCGACAAAATCACAACGGAACAATTTGAGCACAATGTCGTGGGCTCACGTACCATTTTCCGCATCCAACAAAACGCAATCACCTGTGAAACACAACACGCCGTGCGTACTCTGTAAACCCGAGAGATCCACTTAACGACTCTACTCTGCTTGGGACTCAGCCTGCCTTATATAGGCCCGAAGAAACTGCTGGAATATTCCAAAAACCGGAACCGGAAGTTGTCAGATGAAGTTGTCCCCGGAAGTCACCACACTTGGCACATTTGGCGACACTTGGAGACGAACTTGGCGATGAACTTGGTGACAAAAATAGGTTGCCAAAACTGTCGCCAACGAGCCGATATCTCGCCAATATGGCGAAATAACCATAGAGTCCCATGCCAAATTTACGGTTCAGTAAACAAATTCGTAACAATATTTTTGATATAAACTACTATCTAGTTGCAAAGTATAAGCCACACAATATTTTTATATAAATCACTATCTAGTTTCAAAGTATAAACCACTGTAACGATCCGTTACATGACCCGAGGGAAAGTAGAATGTCAGGTGACCTTTCGCAGTGGATCATTATGGTTAGCGGTAAGTAGACACGCGTGGTCCGGACAAAGCCATTTGTATAGTAACGTCTCAGTTACAAAACCAGATGCAGTCGCTTAGGCGGCGGTACATTATGAACTGTCAGTACGCCGGAGCCAGGGTGTTTGCCCCTTTATGATGTCGGCTACTGTCAAAGGACTCGAGTAATAATTATTAATCGAGCTATGCTTTAGTGTACATCTGTTCTCTTTTACCAGTTACCGCGAATGAACTTAAGTTGTTTTAGTCGGTTGACTTAAAGACGACCTTTCGGCCACATCTGAAAACGGATCAGCTGATACAGGCGGGGAGTTGACCTCAAGATTGCGTCACCCTGCGTCTGGAACGTTCCGGGAGAATCATGTGAAGGGAACCGGGATCCCTATAAAAGGTTGGCTGAGCCAAGAAGGGAGCTTTTGTCTTGAGAGTTACTTTGGAGATGTTTTGTGGAGCTCGAGAGGAGTCCACTCGTCTCTCCGATTGCCGGAGATTGCTCTGCTTTAGAGACCGGTACCGTCTCTGCTTTTGCTAAGAGGTCGACTTTCGACTTTGGGGTCTCATTCCCGTTATCTTAATATATTTTCTATTTCGTGCATAGAAGTAGGTCGCTGAGAGTGACCCTTACTCTCATATTGGATCATTTTGCATCCTGAGTTTCCTCAACGAACTCCAGTGTGATACGCATTCTAAGCGTTTGAACCTCAGTGTGGAAGCCGACTGTACTGATTGTCAGCCCGGAGGTCGAAATGTCAGCGTTTCTTACCGGCACTAATTAGCAAACTGTTCCAGTGTTCGGGAAGAGCTAGCTTCACTGTATCCACGCATTGTAATTGTGTTAACGTTACCTCAGAACGAGATCTCAGAAGATTTAGAATCTACTGAAACCTGTACATAGCTGTACATAATTATTCACTCGAATAAAATATTTAATCCAGAGTAAACGGTTGTCCAACTTGTATCATTGACGGCTTCGCCTACTCCTACTTCAGGACGTCACACCACACAATATTTTTTAATATAAATCACTGTCTAGTAGCAAAGCATAAAATACAATAAATAATATCATTATCGAATAATTTTTCCAATCCATATAGAATTTATAGGTTAAATATAAACCTCTACTTTAATTAAAATCAAAGATTTTACCAATTATTCTGTTAAAGAGAATAATTTACGTCTTATACAATGTATATATTATCTGTAGTATATATCTATCCTCTGTAAAAAAATGTAAGTTTATTCCCTAGTTAAAATTTATGGAAGAAATGTCAATTTTTATTACTTTTTTTCTATTTGAGAAGTTTTTAACTGAAAATCTTAACTTTTAATGTGTTTTCAAGACATAAACCATATGCCATAGTACCGAAAATAATTGTGGTAAAAGAAATTTAATAAGACAATGTGAAGTTACATTGTAAGAACAAATACTTGTTTCTAAGGGACCATAAAATCCAAAATTTCTTTTTTGACTTAGTATGTCAAGATTTATTTCCTGGTCTTTATTAAGGCTATAATAACGACAGAATTCCTATTACAAGATCTTTCGTCATAGCCTTTAATAAATTATATAATTCTTTATACGTATCAATATCTGATAAAATACCTGAAAACTGATAAATTCAAATACTCCTATGTAATAAATAATTGTAACCGAAACATAAACATGAGAAAACTGAGGTATTTATATGTTTTTTATCCCTTAAAAGGTATTATCTAAAAAAATCCCGTAACAGTATGAATATAATTTCACTCAAGTAAATATTTTTATATAAATTTAATAGACACTTATAAATAAGGTAAGACATATTTTAAAAATGCCATATTTCGTGAGAATTATAAGTAAAATTATACCGAAGTACTTTCCCACGATGGTCACGACGTGCATACACAGCTGTGGAATAAATTTTCAAAAAGAATTTAGGTGCAGATGTTGACTTCGAGTTTTAGCGGAGACCCCTGCGGAGGAGTTATAGATCACGGAGTGTCACAAGTGTAACGGTCAAGCCCAGATAGGGATGTAGCCAGGAGTTATGGGGGCAGTGGCTAAGCATAAATGTAGGGAAGGAAAATAAGTGTTCCCAGTGCTTCGAGGTTTTTTTTTTTTTAATATTGTCTGAAAAACAATTTACATGGGGTACTTTTGCACTCATGACATATTTTAAGGTTTAAATAAATAAATAGATTTGAAATTCTTATTTGGCCAACAATTGATTTTAAATTTGAAGGTTTTTATAATGCATCTAAAAAATATATCCTAACATTTGTTTGTTTCGTCTATGTCAACCAAGTTTAGTATTTGGTCATAGTAAAACCAATTTTTAATAAATGTAATATGCAAAACTTTAAACTATTTTTCTATTTTTGGATTACTCATTATTCCTAAAAGGAAAGAAAATAAGTGTTCACAGTGATTCGGGTTATTTTAAATATCATCAGAAAAACAATTTACATGGAGTGGTTTTATGCCCATTACACATTGTAATGTTTAAATAAATGAAAAGATTTGAAATACTTATTTGGCTAATAATCGATTTTAAATTCGAATGTTTTTAGAATGCATATAAAAAGGTTTATAATAACATTTGTTTGTTTCGAATATGTCAACCAAGTTTATCATTTGGTCATTGTATAAATAATTTTTAATAAACGTAAGATGCAAAACTTTAAATTATTTTTCTATTATTCGATTACTCATTATTCCTGAAAGGAAAGAAAGTGTTCCCAAGAATTCGGGTTTTTTATTATCATAGAAAAATAATTTACATGGAGTGGTTTTATACCCATTACACATTGTAATGTTTAAATAAATAAAAAGATTTGAAATTCTTATTTGGCCAACAATTGATTTTAAATTTGAATGTTTTTAGAATGCATATAAAAAGGTTTATAATAACATTTGTTTGTTTCGTCTATGTCAACCAAGTTTAGTATTTGGTCATAGTAAAACCAATTTTTAATAAATGTAAAATGCAAAACTTTAAACTATTTTTCTATTTTTGGATTACTCATTATTCCTAAAAGGAAAGAAAATAAGTGTTCCCAGTGCTTCGAGGTTTTTTTTTTTTAATATCGTCAGAAAAACAATTTACATGGAGTGGTTTTGTACCCATGATACTTCGTAATGTTTAAGCAAATGAAAAGATTTGAAATACTTATGTGACCAACAATTGATTAAAATTTTAATGTTTTAGAAGGAATATAAAATTTTTTTATCCTAATATTTGTTTGTTTCGTCTAGTTCAACCAAGATTAGTATTTGGTCATAGTAAAACCAATTTTTAATAAATGTAAAATGCAAAACTTTAAATTATTTTTCTATTTTTAGATTACTCATTATTCCTAATATGAAGGAAAATTAGTATTCCCAATGATTCGGGGCGGGGTAATATTGTCTGAAAAACATTTTACATGGGGTACTTTTGCACTCATGACATATTTTAAGGTTTAAATAAATAAATAGATTTGAAATTCTTATTTGGCCAACAATTGATTTTAAATTTGAAGGTATTTGAATGCATGGAGTGGTTTTTGCACTCATGACACATTGTAATGTTTTTAGAATTGAAAAGATTTGAAATTCTTATTTGGCCAACAATTGATTTTAAATTTGAAGGTTTTTATAATGCATCTAAAAAATATATCCTAACATTTGTTTCTTTCGTCTATGTCAACCAAGTTTAGTATTTGGTCATAGTAAAACCAATTTTTAATAAATGTAATATGCAAAACTTTAAACTATTTTTCTATTTTTGGATTACTCATTATTCCTAAAAGGAAAGAAAATAAGTGTTCACAGTGATTCGGGTTTATTTAATATCGTCAGTAAAACAATTTACATGAAGTGTTTTTGTACCCATGACACATTGTAATGTTTAAATAAATGAAAAGATTTCAAGTATTTATTTAGTCAACAATTGATTTTAAATTTGAATGTTTTTAGAATGCATATAAAAAGGTTTATAATAACATTTGTTTGTTTCGAATATGTCAACCAAGTTTATCATTTGGTCATTGTATAAATAATTTTTAATAAACGTAAGATGCAAAACTTTAAATTATTTTTCTATTATTAGATTACTCTTTATTCCTGAAAGGAAGGAAAATAAGTGTTCCCAGTGCTTCGAGGTTTTTTTTTTTTTAATATCGTCAGAAAAACAATTTACATGGAGTGGTTTTGTACCCATTACACATTGTAATGTTTAAATAAATAAAAAGATTTGAAATACTTATTTGGCTAATAATCGATTTTAAATTCGAATGTTTTTAGAATTAATCTAAAAAAAATTTTATCCTAACATTAGTTTGTTTCTTCTATGTCAACCAAGCTTAATATTTGGTCATAGTAATTTTTAATAAACGTAAGATGCAAAACTTTAAATTATTTTTCTATTATTAGATAATTATTCCTAAAAGGAAGGAAAATATCGAACATACACTATCGTGACGAAGTTAGTTATTCAGAAAGAATGTATTTGATAGTTAAAAACTTTTTCTTAGCCTCATGAACATTGTTGGTTAATTAGATGCCAGTTGCATGATAGTTAGAAAATATTTTGGCTGATTAGGTTTTTGATGAAAGGGAGGTAGATACAGGAAATCCTTTTAATATTTTTTGAATAGTTAGGAGTTATTTATTCTACCTTCAGGAGTTTCAGAGTTAAACTGTAAGTGCGTAGGCTAAATTTTTTACTAAAAGGGGAAAGTACAGGAAAGACCTTCTCTTAGTTAGAAGTGCTATTATTAATGTTTTGTCATTTTAATATTCCAACAAATTAAAACTGGATCTCAACAAATATACAAAATTATTTTTAATCTTAAAAAATACTACAGACCACATATTTGTAAGATAATTATGTGAGGAAATACTTTATGTTTTATATTTTACTTTTAGTGTACACCACTTCGTCTTCAGGACCTTGAGAAATATTCTCATATGTGAATTATTAACCACCTAATTTTTTAAGTAAAATTTGTTTATATAGTTAACTAATTTTACAATCATTTTACATTATAATTATAGATAAATTTTGAAACCCAGTTGCGTTGGGGTAGCGCTTAGCGTTCCCATGACACAGGTCCGAGGTTCGATCACCGAACTGGGCCAGGTTGACTCAGCTTTTCATCCCTTCAGTGGGTAGACAAACTGAGGATCAAGCATGCTTGAGATCTAAATACTGAGGGTTCCGTAAGATTGACCACCAAACCGGAACATATATTTCGCACCCCAGGGCCTTTGGTATTGGAAACGGAGATTGGCACCGTAAGCCCTGGCCAGCTAGAGGCTGTTGTGCCAAGGAGTATAGATAAATTAATCCCCGTAGGTGCTTAAAACAGAATAAAATGTAGCACGCGGTTTGTATATCTTAAAAAGATTGGAATCTTTAAGTCTAATTATCTCAGAATGTTTTAAAATGATATATCTTAAATTCTATTTCAACTACATGGCTTAAATTTGGTGCAAATATTCTTTAATATATTTTCTTTATGAGGTTTTATATCTTAAAAGATAAGGATTGGAATCTTTAAGTGTAATTATCTCAGAATGTTTTACGCTGATATAACTTAAATTCTATTAAAACCACAGGGCTTAAATTTGGTGCAAATATTCTTTAATATATTTTCTTTATGCGGTTTGTATATTTTAAAAGATGAGGATTGGAATCTTTAAGTCTAATTATCTCAGAATGTTTTAAAATGATATATCTTAAATTCTACTTCAGCTACATGGCTTAAATTTCTTGAAAATATTCTTTAATATATTTTCTTTATGCGGTTTGTTTATCTTAAAAGATGAGGATTGGAATCTTTAAGTCTAATTATCTCAGAATGTTTTACGATGATATATCTTAAATTCTATTTCAACAACATGGCTTAAATTTGGTGCAAATATTCTTTAATATATTTTCTTTATGCGGTTTGTATATCTTCAAAGATGAGGATTGGAATCTTTAAGTCTAATTATCTCAGAATGTTTTACGATGATATATCTTAAATTCTATTTCAACTACAGGGCTTAAATTTGGTGCAAATATTCTTTAATATATTTTCTTTATGCGGTTTGTATATCTTAAAAGATGAGGATTGGAATCTTTAAGTCTAATTATCTCAGAATGTTTTAAAATGATATATCTTAAATTCTATTTCAGCTACATGGCTTAAATTTCTTGAAAATATTCTTTAATATATTTTCTTTATGCGGTTTGTATATCTTAAAAGATGAGGATTGGAATCTTTAAGTCTAATTATCTCAGAATGTTTTACGACGATATATCTTAAATTCTATTTCAACTACATGCCTTAAATTTGGTGTAAATATTCTTTAATATATTTTCTTTATGAGGTTTGTATATATTAAAAGATGAGGATTGGAATCTTTAAGTCTAATTATCTCAGAATGTTTTAAAATGATATATCTTAAATTCTATTTCAACAACATGGCTTAAATTTGGTGCAAATATTCTTTAATATATTTTCTTTATGCGGTTTGTATATCTTAAAAGATGAGGATTGGAATCTTTAAGTCTAATTATCTCAGAATGTTTTAAAATGATATATCTTAAATTCTATTTCAACAACATGGCTTAAATTTGGTGCAAATATTCTTTAATATATTTTCTTTATGCGGTTTGTATATCTTAAAAGATGAGGATTGGAATCTTTAAGTCTAATTATCTCAGAATGTTTTAAAATGATATATCTTAAATTCTATTTCAACAACATGGCTTAAATTTGGTGCAAATATTCTTTAATATATTTTCTTTATGCGGTTTGTATATCTTAAAAGATGAGGATTGGAATCTTTAAGTCTAATTATCTCAGAATGTTTTACGATGATATATCTTAAATTCTATTTCAACAACATGGCTTAAATTTGGTGCAAATATTCTTTAATATATTTTTTATGCGCTTTGTATATCTTAAAAGATGGGGATTGGAATCTTTAAGTCTAATTATCTCAGAATGTTTTAAAATGATATATCTTAAATTCTACATGTTACATTTGGTGCAATATCTTTAAATAGTATTATCTTTTTCGAATTTATGAAGCGGTTGTTCTTAATGGATAGATCCATATTGGATTTATGTGTTAGGGTTAAAATTCAAAGCGAGTTTCGAAATAATTTTTTTTGAGCGTTTAATGCTTTATTTCAAGTCTTATTTTCTTTATTCTATACTAAATTCATTCTTGATATAAATTTAGTATATTAAGAAGCATGAGGATTAATATTTAAACTGGACTGTGTTTACATGACCCTCATATACTCTAATTAGTACTATTATCATGTGTAGGGCTAGCACGTTCGGCAGAGGGTCTGCCTATTTGATCGTCATACTTCTCGGGTAGACGGTTCTGTCCCCGACTCAGCCAAAATCTAAATGTCTAATTGATTTAATATGTTCTGCTTTTTCTTTTAAATTTTATTCCTAAAGTCGTTTTATTATTTTCAAAATAAATGTTTATTATTTTTTCAAAACTTTTTTTCCTAAACTAAGATCTGATTCTAAAATAAATTGGTATGAATAAGCGTCGTATCACAGCGAAAAATACTGTCATATTTAAAACTTTCGAATTTCGTCCCCTTTTCTAGCGTTTAATGTTATACCAAGATTTTAGGAGGCTATTACATATATTAATTTATCCCATGATAGATAGGTACATATAATATTTTTTTCTGTCATTATGACGTCATTCTTTAACTATCTCATTTAATCATTTCTTATTTTAAATTATTTAAATATCTTCTGTATTATTCTCATACGTTTTATCACTAAACTTAGATATTACCTAATAATTTTATTTTATATTTCGCTTAATAGATTAGGTACATATGTGATAATTTTAATCGATTATTTTTGTAGAACGATAATTCTCAATCAAAAAAACCATTTTTTTACCTGCTCATATGGCTTTAAATTCTGAAAATTAAAATTTTACTGATTATATATATATATTCTTTAATATATTTTCTTTATGCGGTTTGTATATTTTAAAAGATGAGGATTGGAATCTTTAAGTATAATTATCTCAGAATGTTTTACGATGATATATCTTAAATTCTATTTCAACTACAAGGCTTAAATTTGGTGCAAATATTCTTTAATATATTTTCTTTATTTATCTTTGGAATTTTCAATTAAAAACAGTAGCTTTCAAAATATTTCCCACAAAAGAAAAAATCATATCAAAATACCCAAATTTTTTACTTTATCAGTTATTAAAAATTTTGTAAACATGTTTTTACAAATCCTGAAGACAAATTAATTTTATTATATTTCATTTTTATAAAAATGAAAAAAAAGTTTTTTTTAAACTCCTATTCCTTTACTGAGTTATATCAAAATTAAAATACATTTAAAGATTTTAATTTTCTTAATCAAATTTTTTAAATGTTCATAATTTATGTGTATAGTAATACCCTTTATAAGCACATATTTGAGAAAATAAAATAATTATAAAAAATTGCAAAGTATAGTTTATAAAAACAGAATTTTGATCTATTACGTCGCAAGATGTATATAGGAAGAGCGCAGAGGGATATTTGGTCGAATACCTCTGAGATTTATAATCTATTCCATTTGATGTCAAACAAAACACTCGCTATTTATTATGATACAGTTCGCCAAGCAGAATATGTGTGTGTAATATATATATATATATATATATATATATATATATATATATATATATATATATATATATATATATATATATATATATATATATATATATATATATATATATATATATATATATATATTATATATATATATATATATATATATATATATATATATATATATATATATATATATATATATATATATATATATATATATAATTAATAAATGCAGATAGATATATTTTGCAGCTATTTCTCCCAAGAGATCAATTGGTAATAGCAAGTATTTTCCCCTAAATGGCTATATAAATATAAAAAGTTACATTTATTAATTGCGTTTCATAAAGCTTACACCTTCAAATTTATGAAAAAATGAATTTTTCTACCTGCAATTTCCTTGTCAATCGTATGTGAAAATAAACTTAAGAGTAGTAAAAACAGATATGATAATTCGTAAGATGATTGGTCATTGTTTAATTATTCGATGGCTAATGAAATGGGTTGGTTGCTTTGAGTGCTATGGTCTACTTTTTTGCTACATGAGAGCTAATCAGACGAAGATCCACTGCTTAAAGTCGAATTCGAATTTGTGCGAACATCCATTCCATCTATGAGCCTAGAATTTAGACGAATTCTGTTACTTAAAAGCAGCGACTTACACATTCTGCCATAGTTCGGTTCTAATGAAATCAGAGCTTAGTAAAAAAAAATCAGAACATCAGGTCTTGGCCTAATTCCTCACAGAACCTTAAAGCCTTTACACTTTAAAACGTTTAACCGACATTTTTTTCTCTCCTGCTTTGACCTCAGAATCGTCTAGCAAGATTATTTTCTTTATTTAATAGCATAAAAAGTATAGACCAATTTAAAAATCAATTTTTAAATGTGAATTAACTACAACATACTGTTTTCAAGGTAGAAGTATGTCAAGTAGAATTTTTTTACGTCCGATTTAGATGGTAAATGCAAAAATTATAACCAAAGATTATTGTGTGAAATAAAAATTTTTTTTTCTTATAAACCATTGCTATAAAAAGTTCCAGTAGAACATGTTGTTAAATTTCTCGTAAAATATTTAATTAATTAATTAGCTTTCTTTTTATTAACATTCCTATAATATTACGTATTACGAAAATATGTAAGCTTATACATATTTCACGTGTAGTAGAATGTAGAGAACAGATAAGTAATTTATTCATTATCCGGTTGAACTGCACATAATTATTCGAGATGCTACAA
>CM063504.1:113167123-113194623 GCA_032207245.1 Pardosa pseudoannulata | reverse complement strand
ATATGAGTGTAAAGAATCATTTCATCTTTTGGAAAATAGATAGCACGTCTTATTCGCAAAACAGATTTTAAGATCCTTATGAACAAAAGATAAAATAGAAGTTCTGGTATATCTTTTGTATGTCATTGTTTTGAAAATTCTTAAATAACGGAACAGATTTCGAAAATAAACACCTTTCACGTCAATAATTTTAGTGACGGGCATTTTCAATGCGTCTGTTCCGGATTCATAATTAACTTGGCGTCAAAAAATGTTTAAAAAATAGCTAGATAAGCTAGTGTTTTATCATTTATTTTATATTATATGAGAGAGCGCACGCGTGTGTGTGTGTATTTATATAGATCAGACAGATAGTTCAATATACAAGTGTAAAGAATCATTTCATCTTTGGAAAAGAGATAGCACGTCTTATTCGCAAAACAGGCGGTAAGATTCTTATAAACGAAAGATACACTAGAAGATCTGGTATATATTTTGTATGTCATTTTTGTTTTGAAAATTCTCAAATAACGGAACAGATTTCGAAAATAAACACCTTTCACGTCAATAATTTTAGTGACGGGCATTTCCAATACGTCTGTTCCGGATGCATAATTAACTTGGCGTCAAAAAATGTTTAAAAAAAAAGGGAAGATCTCGGTACCAGATGACAACAGCTGTCACAAGAAATAACGTTTTACAAAGCTACACTTTTTCCTTTTTCTAAAAAAGAAGAGCAAGGTATAAAATTTCCCTTTGCAATCTTCTACGCTCTTCCGCATAATGTTATTCCAGCCTTCAGAAAGAAATTCGAAGCGTATCAATTGTCAAGGTTATATCGTGTTTAAAATGTCAGTTACTTAAAGGAGAAATGTAAGAACACGACTTTTGAATGAATACATGGATCTGGAATGGAGAAATGAATTTTGACATATGTTTCTTTACATTTCAGTTAATTCCGTGACATATTTGGAATTGTATATCTCAGTCTGAAATATTGCTGACAAATATCAGTTCCTCGTTTGAAGCCTAAATTATGCATTCGGTGATACATCACTATTATGAAAGGTATATTTTGGAAAGACGGTTAGAAAGTTTTGTAGGAGATGAAAAAATGAATTTTTCATACATAAATATATGTATGTGAAAGTGTGTGTGTGTCAATGAGGTGTACAAGGGGTGTTGTTAGAAAAATTATATGACATACCGAATTACTAATATAAATATTTAACACTAGATTGCCCGAGGCAGTCATTTTGACTGTTTTTTAATTTCAATTAGAAAAACAATTATGAAATATAATGACACAATGTCTTAGAATTTGGTGACTTTTTCTATAACATATAAATGGGTTTATGAATAATTGTAGTTACCTCCGCCCTCCTTTATTATATAATATTAAAAATTAATTTTAAACAAATTTCTTTACATATTTGTTATTTTTTCACAATGCAGTCATTTTGACTGTTTTTGGGCAATATAGGTATACAAGAAATCTCGGGCAATCTAGTGTTAATGACGGAGCAACACAAAAAAATTTCAAACATTTAAATAATAGGAATAATTAATTTACAGAATAATCAGCATTTATATAAATAACCGAAGATTAAGTATCACAGATCCTTCACACGACCAAGTCACGTCTCCGTCTCCCCAGTCTCCCTTTGGAGTTTCCTTTCTCACCGCACACTTCAAATTAATGTGGACTCTACCTCGAGTGGATGAGCTGAACTGAAATCTTACGTATTACGACCATCCTGACTGTCGTGTAGTCCTCGTTATATATTTAAGTAACAACCTGTGATCAAATGTATAGTGGGATTTATTTTAAATTGCGTTGTGTAAAATATTTTTTTTACTACAATTTAACCACAGGTTCTGAGAAACTACAGACATAAATATGAAGAATAAACTAACCGCTAAAATGATAGCAAGCGAGACTAGCTTAATATAAAAAAAGTAAATTTATTATAAAATATTTATACATCTATTTACAAAATCAGCAATAATTAATAAGTAAATAAGTAAGCTTAGTCAATATCTTCAGGATCAGTTCTGACAAAATTTTATACACTTAGGTAAATTTTGCAAGTAGAGAGAGGACCTAATCTCGATTTCAAAATAATGCAAAATGGGTACCTTTGTGGGTCTGCAATTGTTGGGCCCGGAACACTTCTGGTTGGAGGGCATCAATAGCTGATCAGGAGAGGGAATCTTTACATCATCCGTTGATCTGTTACAGACATCGTCAGGGGCTTTCTCCTGAGTCTTTGGGGTGCAGCCGTACTACTTTGTGCAGGAAACTTTCTGGCGGACTTGGCTGGACTATCGAGCCCCTTCTTTTTGGGACCTCCGAACCAATCTCTTCTGGGACCTCCGAACCGAACTTCTCTTCTGGGACCTTCGAACCAAACTCTCTGGGGCCTTCTAATCCATCTCCTCCTTTTTTAGATTTTTCATATTTTATTATCTCAAACTTAGTCCCCTCCTTCTTCTTGTCTTCCAATCGGGATAGTTTCCAGAAAGTCATTGGTCTCAGCAAACCCCGCCCTGAGACCACCAACGTGAACAACCTTATCCCCTCTAATTGGGCCCTGTCCCTTAGGGACTCATAAATACTCCACAAAGGTACATTCTTATTTAATGTCAAGTACGGAGACGGGATTCTAATCTGGGACTGGAATCAGAACCCCGCCCGAGACAACCGTACTTGACTACAAATATCCGTTTTATCGAAATTTATGGTTCTTAGTCTACCTACAAAGATGTGATGAGGTCAGATTTAGATCCCGAACATTTTACTTCTTTTATGAATGAAACAATTATATAGCAGATCTAAATCGCCTCATCACACTGACAAACATAGCATTCTTGACATGCACTGGGAAATTACTAACAAAACGCTATAAAAAATGAAAACATGAAGTACAAATTTATTAAATGAATATAATAGTTCCTGAGCCGTGGTAACTCAGTCGGAAAAGTCAGCGATCTCGTAACAGAAAGGTTGCTGGCTGGTGGAGTTGCCTTACTCACCGCACACTTCAAAGTAATGTGGACACTACCTCGCGTGGATGTGCTGCACTGAAATTTTACATACTACAGTCATCCTGGCAAGTATTTAGAGTTGTGAGCAGTGGAAAAAACCCGGGAAAAAAACAGGTTTTTTGGGAAGGGAATTTTGATAATTTCCAAAACATGGGAATTTTGAAGTATTTTGAAGTCGTCAATTCCTATGGCACAATAAAAACCACCATTTTTTTTCTGTCTTTGTTGTAGACCTCAAAAGTTGATATTTTCACAAAATTTAACTATTATATGCTATGAAAAAGAATTGAATAATTGGGATTAATTAACTATATTTGGCAAGGCATAATGTTTAGCATGAAAGTATGAGTATATTTTTTCTTTGAGAAATATCCAATATTTTTATTATTATATAAATATTAGGCAATAATCTGTAGTGTCACAAAACCCATAAATCATTATTTTCGTGGATAACATCTCTCTCTCTCTCTCTATCTATCTATCTATCTATCTATCTATCTATTTATCTATCTATCTATCTATCTATATATATATATATATATCTATATATATATATATATATATATATATATATCTATATATATATATATATATATATATATATATATATATATATAGATAGATAGATAGATAGATAGATAGATAGATAGTCTGTCTGTCTATCTATTGTGTGTGCGTGGGAATGGACACAAAATGCAACAGTATCATTTGATTACACCTTTCATTGATATATGCATTACAAAAAAAAAATAATAAACTGTTATTTTAAATTTAAAGATATTTATTTTTGTATTATAAAAGGAGGGGAAAGAGTTTAGCATAAAACAATTTACATAATAAATAATGATCAAAAATAATGCATATAATTATTATATTAGCAATTAAAATGGAAACAACCAGTTATGTGTTTGATAAGACTAACAGGGTCATTAATTACGTAAGTACTACTATAAAATCATTTAAATGCTCATTGCTATTATTTCTTGAATATATATATATATATATATATATATATATATATATATATATATATATATATATATTACGAAAAGTTTAAAAAATAATCTCTTAGAAATAATATGGTAGTTCTTAAATAGCCACTGTTGAAAAAATAAATGTAAATATTGTTAAAATGATTTCTTCCCAAAGTTCCCAAAATTCCGGGGTTTATTCCCCAAAATTCCCGGGTTTATTCCCATCTTTTCAAAATTCCCGGTTTTTTACACCCCTACAAGTATGGCATTCTTGAATGGCACTGAGAAATTACTAACAAAACACTAAGAAAAGAAAGAAAACGTTAAGTACAAATTCATTAAATGAATATAATAGCTCGTGAGCAGCGGTAGCTCAGTCGGCAAATGCAACGATCTGGTAACGGAAAGGCTGCGGGTTCGTGGCTGGAGCCGGCCTAATATCCGCCGTGTTCGCTAAAGGTGACTAAAATATGTTCGTGGGCACAATGTCCTCCATGTTCTCAAACGATACCTCTGGAGCTGGAAAGCCAAGTCTCAGGATCGTCTGCTTGCTCCCTGCTTCTAAATTAAGAAAACCCAGCGGGGTTAATGTTACTCGCGTCCGTAGCATACCTTAAGCTGCACGTGCTCACCAGGTGGTGCTAAATGAGTAACAGATTCGAAATCTTGTTAAGGCGTTAGGATGATATCTGTATTGCCTGCTGCATTCGAAAGAAAATAGTACAGTTCGTAGATAATAGTTCGTTGTTTGAAGCAGTTCACGATATATTGGGCCATGGATTCATAAAATCAGCAGCCGCTGAAGTTACATGTAGCCCAGGGTGTATGCCGATCTTCTCGACATTGTAACGATCTTCCAGATTAGCATTAGTTATTATATAAGGTCCATAGAACCTGGGTCTTAGCTTCCGACCAGTTCCAAATTGGGTACATTGAATTGTTACCAAATCACCCACTTAATATTTTTCCCTTCTTTTCACTTTTGTTGTTGCTTCATTTATTTTCTTTTTGTATCCGATGAATGTTTCTCTTAGCTTTCTTGTGTTTTTGCTCTGAATTTCTCATAAGGTTGGTTATTAGTTTTTCTTCTAGGACTTCTAAAATTCGTCTATCTAATTCCACCTCTTTAGACTAGTAAGGAGCTCAAAAGGTGATCCCTTAGTATTCTTATATTAATGTTTATTGCTCTCTGTACAACAGAAAAGTGTTTAAACTACTTTTACGCTCATTTATAGATAGTTTTGGCAGAATATGTATTTATTATAGTGATTAATATTTGTTTTAGCGACTTTTACTTAGCTTAATAGTTTTAAAAATTAGTCTGTAGTCTCTCAGAAACTGGGTAAAGCTCAACAAATAATTAAAACACAACGTAATAAAAATAAATTTATTAACTATATGGTCTCTACACAAATACTTAGATCTCAGAGAGAGCTACACCCCAAGTTTGATCTCACCATGTATGTTGTTTTCAGTAGAGCACGAATTGTTTCAGAGTGTGGTAGCTCAAACGGCAAAGCGCATGGCCAGAGGTTTGTGAGTAGGAGTTCCAACCTAGTAAAAGACAGTAGTATTCACTAACAGTGATCTATGGTCGCAATATTTTCTAAGATCAAAGGATACCTCTGAAGCAGACTAACCGTGGGGGTCTTCAGCTTAATCTCTGTTTCCAAGTTTAGAAGACTCACTCCTCTAGACTCTTTCATCCCAGAGGTGTTCTTTAAAACTGTTACGATCACGAGGCTCATAACAAATTTCAGCAGAGTTAATAGCTTCCAGCAGAGGAAAAATACAGCCCTGATGAAGGAGTTAAAAAAACAACTTGCTTTTCATTAAAAAAAACATAAGACCATCGAAAGATAAACACAAGTTCACATAGTTTGTGTTGGAAGACAACCTGATGAGTATGTTGCAACCTAACAACTCCCCGACCGGCAAACATCTACCGGGTTATATACTTCCTCGGTTGAAAAAAGGTGAATATTTATTGTTGCCAAAATAAATGTTCAGAGGACGAATAACTAAACAGTGACGTCACAGTTTAACCTGGGAAAATAAAATGAAAGGAATTGAAATTAGTGCCGGTTACACTGTACAAAACACTGTTAGTAATCACACGAGATTACCAAATTACACTGAGTAAAAAGGGAGGAGAACAGGTAATTACCTCATATTTAACAAAAACGAAAGAGCTGCTTTTTGCCTCCAGTCGAGTAGCCTCCGACTTAAGAGCTAGGCTTGAGTCGGAGGCTACTACTTTAAGCTACTTGGAGGCTACTGCTAAACGTTAAGAGCTAAGCTTGTCTAAGTGGCATTAAAAAATACAACAAACTAATTCACTGAACGAAAGAAACCGATTGTTTTCCTTATTATAACTAGGACGAAACCTAATGTTCTCAGTACATCTTTAAAATAATTTAATTTTGCATTCAATTCGTATGCGGTAGTTTCAATAGTAAATTTATTCTTTAAGTTATTCAAAATTGAATTATAAATATTTATCACAAACCTTAAAACATTATGGCGTCTTTTATTCCATACTTCCACTTTGTTTCCTCAACAATTTTATACAGAAGTTTTCATCTCACAAAAATGAGCTCTTAAATAGTAATGGACTAATAGCCCACATTAGCATTCAACTTTGTTTCACTCAGTATACAAAATGCACATTCATCCATTAACAGAATGCACTTTAGAAACACGTTTTGTCTCATAATAAGTACACTTAGTCCTTTTTCGAAGCACTTGCTTATTAAAGATTTTAAGAGCCTTTACTGTTGTATTGAAATCTTGGATTCTAAAATGTCATGATTTATAAAACGAGTAAGGATTAAAATTGAAATTTGTGACTATTACTTTTATATCGCGACTACTAAATTTTAAATAACTAAAAAGGAATTAACACACTATCATTGCATTTTATAATGAAAATCTTTCGCGAGTAAGTGATTTTTGTAATAAGTAGTTTTATTAAAATCCTTCATATATATTAATTCAACATTTTAATTAAATCTGTTTATCTGAATTTACTGCAGCTTATTGATGTTTATAAGTATATGCTTAATGAGAGACTCATATCCGTTTCTAAGACATTAGTGTTGAAAAGGGCAGAGAATTATTAGTTATTGGAAAATATTAAATTTTTCTATATGATTTGTTCTAAGAGTATTAATATTTATAAAAGCGATAATATAATATCATAAATCTCCTCCTTCTCCTCCGAACTTAAGGGCCAAGAACTACGGTGGCAGTCTCCATTTCCGAGACAAAGGGACCTGAGCAGGGGTGTACGCTAGGGGAGGTCAAGGGTTTAAACCCACCTTGAGCTCAGATAAAACGGCAAAAATAAAAATTTTAGTAGAAATTATGCGGGCTATTATTTTTTAGAATTCTGAATTCCCCCTTGAAAATTCTGAACCCCCTTGAAAAAATTCTGCGTACGCCCCTGAATCCACCATTACCTATTTCCTATTTAGTTGTTTATTTTCGCGTTCGCTGCTATTTATGTTCACTGAAAGAAACTCAGGAATGACGGGCTAGGCCCATGGATTCCTGTTGACCCATTTACTGTAGGTACTCAAGGCATAGTACCCCATAGAAATAGAGAATTGCTATACTAAATCGCCCATACTGTTATGTATTAGTAGAAACCTTCCCAAAGACCTAAGATGATCCTTAAAGCTTGAAAGACTTCGTTTAGAATCGAATAATTTGGAGAATGACATTGAAACAACGTCGGTACTTGATTCATTGGCAGGGGCGTACGCAAGGGGAGGTTAGGGGTTTAAACACCTCCCTAGAGCTCAGACAAAATGGCAAAAATAAAAATTTTAATAGAAGTTATGCGGGCTAATACTTTTTTAGAATTTTGAAAAAATTCTGCGTACGCCACTGAATCCACCACTATCTTACCTATTTCCTATTTAGTAGTTTATTTTCACGTTCGCTGCTATTTATGCTCGCTGAAAGAAACTCGGGAATGACGGGTTCTGCCCATGGATTCTTGTTGACCCATTTACTGTAGGTACTCAAGTCATAGTACCCCATTGAAATAGAGAATTGCTATACTTAAATCGCCCACACTGTCATGTATTAGTAGAAACCTTCCAAAAGATCTAAGAAGATAATTAAAGCTTGAAAGACTTCGTTTAGAATCGAATAATTTGGAGAATGTCATTGAAACAACGTCGGTACTTGATTCGTTGGCAGGTGATACCAAGACCGAATGAAAGCTGCTCTTTCAAATTAAGGCAGGAATGTGAGCCTTTCCCTGTAGACGAGCACCATTAAGGTGAAAGTACGACTTAGGTCGAACAAACATGACAAAACCTTTTTTAAGGGCCAGTCGAACTCATTCATACACTCATTCATCCATCCGCGAGTCAGAATTTAGATCCAAACCAGAGACCGACTCCTCCCTGATTCAGTAACCCCAGAGGTATAATTTGTTATGGGAGCTTGGAGGACTTTGAAGTCACGACATATTTAAAGTGCCCCAACTGCTATTAGCAACACAGCGGTCTTTGGCCGAGACGAGGACAAAACTCGCCACCTTTCGGTTACGAGACTGACGCTCTGCCAACCAGGCTACCACGGCTAACTCTAATCTCTTGATTATATAGTTATCCGCTGGTTACACGATATAAGTTTTGTGGGGGGGGATTGGCAAAAAAAATTACCATTATTTTAAATATATTTACTATCCTTAATTTCTTCGTGGTAACTTAATTAGTAGAGGCTAAATTTAATCACATATATATTTATTTAATAGAACGATATTCTTACACAGTTACCATAAACACGGAGACATTGAACAATATACAGCGAGTCTGTTGTGTTGCCACAAAGCTTTTGCAAAACTTTTAGAAATTTTAATGTTCGGCTAAGTAGCCACCACAACTTTATCAGTAGATATCTTGCTAGATGCTAATCAAAATAACTGTTTTTCATAACACTCGAATTTAACGTTTAAATTCTCAACTTAGAAATCAATAGTTTCTAAGATATTTCACTTTATCAGAAATGAACAAGCAATTTTGCTTCTGCATCACTTTAAAGAATTTCTCATACGAAATCCGATGAAATTACCAGGATGTGAAATTTAATATATTAACCCCAGAAATATTACTGAATTTTCTTGTCCATTTCATAATTTTATTTTTTTTCTCTCTCTTATTGGGGAAAAAAGAAACATAACTTTTTAAAAAAATCAAATGTGGATATATTCTTAAAAAAATATATACAGTTCCCCAACCATGCTATTTAGCGATCAGAATTCCACCAAACTTCTCTTAATATTTTCTCAATCATACCTCCTCTTTCGATAAATATTTTGCAGATACTGGAAAGAAATAAATCATCGGCCGCAAGGGAGAGATCAATACTGGGAGCAAGCTTCACTTATTTGAGACAACAACTCTTTTTCGTCTATAACTACGGAAAGACAAACTCCAGGAGATGTATCCATATTTGGCCAAAACAAATGTTAGCACTGCCTCGCGTGCGATAATGAATTAAACTCGGGAAACTACACTACAGCGTAATTAAATGACAGGCTTAATTGAACTCATTATAAGTTCCTTATTGAATATCCATATTTTAAGTAAATTATCCGAGATGTATCACTTGGTTTTAAAATAAATTACTTGGAGAGTAGTTTACCTAATTGGCAAAGTAAATAATTCAAAGTTTTAGTAAGTCAATAACGGATTTAACCTAAAGGTTTTAAGTAATAAATATATATGGGTATTATAAGTCTAGATTGTTGTTCAAATATAACCGAATGTTTTACAATTTCCATAATAATTCCTTTTTTTAGTAATTAAAAGTTATTCTCCTGAGTTAAAAAAAAGAAACAGAAAAATTAATTAGAAAAAAAGCAATAATTTACAAAATTGTGTTGTTGTTTTTTATGCCACTTGGTCACACCAAGCACGATTGAACCGTAAACTACTCGTATTAGGGAAAAGGGGTGAGCCTTTCGTTTTAACGAGAACTTCTAGGTTGAAAATTCGACTTATGCTCAATTTGTAACTATTTAAGTCTCACGTGCTATTACCGCACTCCTCTGATTTCATGCCGATTAAAACCACATACATTCGAACTATAAAGAGAACTTACGACGAATTTACAAATTCACAAAGCGCGCTCAACTTTTTGTACTCATATACAGGGTATCCATAATTGAACTTTCCTACTTTAAAGCTTTTTTACAATCAAAATTATTGTTCAGAAATGTTTTGTAAGATATTATAATAAAAGAATGGGTATCTGTTAGAGCGAAAAAAAATTAGTTCAAAATTTCATTACCAGAGATTACTTTTTACAAATTATTATACATTTAGCTAATATTTACTCTAGTTACAAAAAAAAAAAGAATTATTACAAGACATGTTCAATATTACAGTATCTTTTTCACCTACCATTTGAAATCGTAAAATAGCATATTCTAATGCATGTGTTCTAATGCCTAATGCATGTCTAATGTATGTAAAATAGAATGGTCTAATAGCAGTCAACCGCATGTCTACAGTTGACTGCAGTGTGTCCGCGAAAATACGGAAAACTTGTAGGGAAAAGATGTCTTTCAGATCAAGTATAGTTCTTGGTTTATCAAAACTGATTAGATGTCTCAAATTCCCTCAAAAGCAAAAGCCAAGAGGATTTGGTTTGGTTTGGAGTGCAACGGTCCACTTTTTTGAGACACGAGGGCTAATGAGACCGGGACCTACAGCTTAAAGCCGATTCCGAACGGATACGAACATCCATGCCACTGTGGGATTCGAACCCACAAACTCTGAAAAGCCAAGAGGGAGGTACTCCACACTTTATTCTTCCTGTCTAGAACGCTCTCGAAAATCTCTGTACAAAAGAACATACTATAAGCCGCCACTTTGCAAATGTGTGGCCACCCCGATTATCAGAACTCAACCCATGGGACTTTTTTATCATGCCCTCGACCTCTGAACAATTGGATCTACCTAAAAAATTCCCAAGGTTTGTCTGAATCACCATGCAAAATTCGATTAATATCTGCCAAGACATTTTGGACTGCATAGCAAACATATACATAAATGATATGACTGTGTTTAACTCAGCCCTAAATGATTTGTTTAAGATTGTACAATAGTATTTCTTTGAGCATACAAGTGCAAAACAAAATCATTACTTAGTAAATGTATGTTCTACTTTTTACAACTCGCAACGGGTCGTTTACCCTGTCGGACGTAAGACGTTTGAGATGTCACGGTGGATATTCCCCTCAACTTTAATCAGCCTCAGGAGGGTGGATTTTTGATCCGTCCTCACCTGCCAGCATCCTAGCGATCACACATGAGAGCCAAAGACTTATAATTCTCTGTTTGAACTAAGAGATATTTCATATGTCTGCCATGCTTAATTCCTTATCCCTTGGATTTTACCACCCATCTCTAACCACTAGGTCATGTTGCACTCTAAAATCGAGCTCTGGAGGCGGGAGGAATAGATCCCGATCAAGTAGAAAATTAAAATGTAAAAAATTCTCATTTTTGCAAGGCACGGAGACTAGACAAAATTTTATACACTATAACATGAATTAAGTTAGCTAAAATATTTAAATATTATTTTAACCCGTCTGAAAAAATCCCGCTGGCCGTAGTTGCCACTCCTAGAATAGATGTTTGAAAAGAACATATATATATATATATATATATATATATTTGTGTGTATATGTGTATATATATATATATTATATATGTGTGTGTGTGTTGTGTGTGTGTGTGCAGTGTACATATGTATGTATGTATGTATGTATATATATAATATATATATAATATATATATTTATATATTAGTGTGTGTGTGTATATATATGTATGTATGAATATATATAGATGTATATATACCTGTATGTACATATGTGTGTGTGTGTGTGTGTATATGTACGTACATAATATATATATATATTATATATATATATATATATATATATTATATATATATATGTGTGTGTGTGTGGTGTGTGTATATGTATGTATATATATATAGATGTATATATATGTATGTACATATATATATATATGTGTGTGTGTGTGTGTGTATATATGTACGTACATATATATATATATATATATATATATATATATATATATATATATATATATATATATATATATATATATATATATATAGCTTAAACCGGAACAAGAAAAATACGGTTCAAAGTCCTAACCCCGATTAACTCCTTTACTTTAAGTATTAATATCTAGTTATGCAATAAACACATAGCTTTCGCAATTTTCATTAAATTCACTTTGTCATGTTATACAATTGACAAATCAAAATGTTTTTGTTTTTCAGAATTAAATATTTTCGGAGTGACAGTTTTTTTTTTTAAAGTTTTGCAAAAAAAAAAAAAAAAAAAAAAAAAAAAAAAAAAAAAAATCTGTATTGGAATGTTATCTTTATTCTAGTCACTCATTTAGTTATAGAAATCCCAAATTTTTTTTAAACATGGAATTGTTAATAATTTTTAACAGAAAGTGTTTACTATGTACTTATTCAATTTGTAGAAGCAAAATGCAAGAGCTAGTCAAAATTTCGCGTCTTTGCTGCACTTTACAACAGAGAGAAAATTTAAAATCAAAGGCTTGAAAACATGAAATATTAGATGAGAAATTAAACCATACTTTCGAAGACTTTTCTTTTAGTGCATTTTTCGTTCTTAGCAGTTACTTTAGGTCATACATTTCAGCTGACTATTTCTTCGAATTCCATTGATTACATTGTACTATTTCCATTGTACACTGTCTCAGTTTAAGCAAATTATTTAATATTTTTAAAGCTGAAACAATATTAGAGAAGAAATTACAAAATTTGGACTAACTTATAAAATAATAATGATCTAGACACAGTCTAGTAATGTTGGAAAAATCAAATTTGTACCTTATTGGTTAAATGTATACTGTGTTATGGAAAAAATAAATGTTATTTCCTATATTTGCAAAAGAATTTTTTTCATGAGGATGAAGAATATATTTTCCTTTTGTAAAGAGATGCTGATTATTAAAAGGGTTAGGTACCACCATTAGTTGAGATAGAGTGAAAGTAACATTTCAACAAGATTTGCTGCTGGCGCCATCTAATGGCATTACGTAAAAGCATAAATATATTCTTAAAATATATTTACAATTTACTACAAATATATTTTTAAAATATTTTTGTTACTAAATTAATTGAAAATTTGACAACATATTAGATGAAAAATTAAACTATCGTTTCAATATTTTATATTTTTCTATTAGAGGAATTTAAATTTTTTGTGACTTTTTTTATTTAATCGATTTGAGCTGACTATTATGTATATTTATAAAGCCTAAATTGAACTATTTTTATGCAAACTACTTATTTGCTTAAATGAGTATTTTTAAGCTTATGCAAGCTTAAGAAAGGATCACAAAAATTAATCAATTTAAGAAAAATAATAACAATCTAGACAGTCTATTAATGTTGAAAATTAAAAGTTGCGCTTTACTGGCTAAATATATATTTTTTTTCGAAAAAAAATAAATATTTGATGCTATATTGAAAAGATAGTATTTTTCAAGAGGGTACAAGAATACATTTTCATATTCAAAGGGGTTGAGGATTATTAAAAAGGATATGAATCATTACTCATGAGCAACTTTTCAGCATGATTCGTCGCTGGTGCCATCTAGTGGCACTAAATGATATGCATACTTGAAAACTTGATGAAAATTTATATTGGACATTATTTCGTTATTTTTTCCATTTTTAGGGGGGGGGGTATTGGAAGGAGTTATTTTATGCAATCGATATCAGCGGATTGCTTTTTATGTTGTATCTCATATAGTAGAATGAATAGAATTACTGAATAAGTCTAAACGGTCAAAAACTGCTTAAATTTATAAAATGACTCAGTTTAGGCGTTATTTCTATTACAATACCATTTTAGAGCAACTGAGCCCCGATATCGAAAATCGGCGCAGCTTAGAGCAATTAGTGCAGCCGCAACATCCGTGAATGACTGAGTAATTTCTTTATATCCTCAAAAGATAACCATAAAATGACATTGAATCTTATACAGCACTATAAAGTCGTTCAACACCAACATTTCATGAAGGTGGCTGGAAAGACTGCAATGACAGCTGTTGAAAGAGAGTGTCTTAAAAAGCAGTGTCTTTAAAAGCGTCTGGTTCACACAAGATCATAAATGCACCGGCTGTACAGCGCCTATGCAGTTAATCTGTGAACTTTTAAGATAGAAGATTTGGCGAGAGCGTGAGATAAGAAAATTAGGTTTACCGTATAAACAGGTCTTTACAGTAGCTTTCTGTTGTCAAGATGGAATGCGTTTTTTCTGTTAATGAGCAAAAAAGGTCCTTTTCAGGCCCAAAAATTTCTGAAAATAATGCTTCGGACTTATGATATCCCCCCCCCATTCGGTATTCGACTGTATGTGGACTATGAAAACAATTGTTGCAATACATACTATGTTCAAATATTTATGCTACAACTAACATGTCCTTTTTATATAAAATGCTGCTTGATAATAAAACAGTTTCATTAAACTATTTTTTTTAGACTAGGTTACATAATTTGAAAAGTTTTCTATCATCATTATTATAAAATAAATTTCCAGTAAAAAATTATTCTTTTAGAAATTACCGATTTTAAAACAAATTAAAACAAGAAAAATTTTTTAAAATTTAATTTTGAAACAAAAATGTTTACCACATATTAATGTATAAATGATTTCTAATTTAAAAAGTATTAGTTTTTACTGTAGATATTTTCATATGGCTTTTTCAGACCGATGTATTTATGTTGTGGTGATCGATATTACCAATTTTAAGACAAGAAAAATTAAAGTAATAAAACATTACAAAAAAAATATCATTTTAAAACGAAATCATAGCAGGTGGCATGATTATAAATGTACCGGCCTTTTTTTTTTCAGACTGGTGCACTTGTGATGTGAAAAAAGCTAGTGTTTACCATAGCTGTTTACGCACAAGGTGCATTTAAATGCACCAGCCTGTTCCAGACCGGTACACTTATGATGTTCTGATCACCGGATGCTAGTTCGCCAAATGTGGCAAATATATGGCGCAATTTGTGGCCGGTGCATTTATGATGTTGTGTTACCGAGACGCTAGTCTTAAAAAGCATTCAACTCCCCTTCATAATTGAATTGCAAGCGCATACAAGACAACTCCCAACTCGGCACTCTTTGTGCACTTAAGTCGTAGTTTGTACGGGGCGCAGGACACCTTAGCTCGAAGCTGTATACCCCATCATATAGGTGATAGATTCATTTAGGGTGAGCGTTAGGATTTGAGAGTTACATTAAAGATTACACAATTATTAGGATAAGAAATTACATAAAGGTTAAAAAAAATTTGGCCCTAGATAGCAATATAACATAGTAAAGTGGGTAAAGTAATAAAGGACTTAAAAAGAGTTGGAAATTTAAAAAGGATCGAGAATTTTTATACTGCTCATCAATTTTTTAAAATTTGGGGGGGGGGTTATTTTATGCTTTTTTTTTGTTAATTAAATTAAATAAAAATTAAAAGAGAAAGTTGAAAATGATAGCGGAAAGGAAGGATGAAGTAGAGAATTGATGGGTTGGCTAACTCGAAGAGGAGTAGCAAGCGTCATCATGGCGCCATCTAATATCAGCGCTGTGAACTAAATTGGTAAATGAATTTAGAAAAGACTTAGAAATTTTGAAAAAAATAAAAAATAAATAAAAAATAAAATAAAAAAAAAAGTGCGTACCTTCACTTCTCATAACGGCTACTAAAACAGCCAAGTTCTCTGCTTTATTTCGGAGTGGAATACACGTTTTGGCTATATTTGTGTTCAAGTGATCACCATATTGTCGCCAAGTAATGTTTACAATTTGTGCTTCGTCTTAAGGTTTTTCCCAATTTAAAAGCTTATTTTAAACCAATAATGTTTATACCCTGAAATGTTGCTAAGATAAATACAGATTTAAATTTCAGTTTTTAATGTATTTAAACGCGCTTTTGTACTGTTTAATCATTTAAACAATGAGGAGTTTTTGCAATAGGTACAAATTAAGCAAAATATAAGCATTATCCTGTTATATTTATAAAATACTGTTGTTATTTAATGAGATTATTTTAAAAATATCAAATGATTATGATTAAAGTATGTTACTATTAACTTCTAGAAATTATTAGCTTAAAACTGGACAGAAAAGAATAAAGTAAATGTTCTAACGAAATCATTATCTTAAAATTTTAAAGAAATTAAGAGGGTTAAATGGTTTTTCTTATCCAATGGAGTTAAAATCTCTCTTGCTCATCTGGAACAACAACGGCAGATGGCCGTAATAGCATCACTTTTAAAAGTTATGGAAATAATTAAATATTAAAAATAATGTAATGCACTATAAACTAATATGCTTTAATAATATTTCTGCTTCGCTTTGTATTAAGTTTAAACACAATTTTGAATCAAAAGGTTTGAAAAATATATGTGGAAATAATAATGTCACTTGTCTAATTAAGGGGAGATTATAGCAAGAACATGTTAATTACTATAATATATTATTAAATAATCTACTGGTGTTTTCTGATTGTTATATACTGAAAGCTGATATATAATTGCTGTATGATGAAATGTATATTCCTCATGTTTGATATAACTATTACTTCAAGTTTAGATAATAACCATGGCAATAGCAAAACCAGGAACCCCCCCCCTTATATATACACTGAAGTGCCACTGATTAGGGATAGAGGACTATGGAAATATTGTAGTACTGTGCATCATTTATGCCTAAGTGAGGGAGCTGTGGTACCTGCATATATAGCGAGTACGGTGGTTGTTCTGAATCAGTCGTTAGAATTACCAATATGGGTAAACTTCCAGATTTGGAGCCTTACATCGTGGGTACACGACGCATTCGCCGGGGAGACTACAAATGACAGTTCAGCCTTGAGTAAAGGTTCAGGCGTATTATAGTAGCCACCGGAACCTAACAGTATTTCAAATTATCACTAGAGGCATGATGGTGCCAGTTGTACAGTCAGTAAATGGACTGAACAATGCTCGCTTCACTGTCTGGGTTCGGGGGCCGTCAATCCACGAGTGTACCATTGCTTCATACTCGCCCTCGGGCTTCAAGTCTGGCCTGGATAACATAGCACAGTGACTGGAAACAAGAGACATGGAGTGATGAGCCTCGATTCCGTACGGAAGGCTAAGAATGTGCGTCAGTCACATGAAGTCATGGATCTTGCATGTCAGGTTGGAACTGTACAAGAGCATGATGGCTCGGGGCACAATCTTAGGGGCACTGTTTGGTATCTGTTTACAATTCGTTACATAACTTGGTGATCATATCCATCCGTTTAAGCTGTGCAGTTATCCGCACGGCAATAGCATTTTGCAGCAAAACAACTGAAACTCACAGGTCCCGGTTGGCTACTGGCTCATTGAATGAGTATTCCTGAAATATTTCCGTCATAAATTGACAAACTATAAGTAAAATCCTATTGAGAAGCTTTGTAATATTTGTTAATAAGGCGTTAAAGGCCTTTACACTGCATCAACAAACCTTACTGAGTTATAGACAACTTTAACCAATGTTTGGCAAGTTTCCAGAGACCAGTGTTGATTCAACGTCGCATCGTGCGACAGCTGTTATCAAGGCCAGAGAGGGCCCAATTAGTTACTAAACAGGTAGCCCTACTACAGTAGTAATTCAGTGTATATAAGGGGCTTATGTCTAATAATACATTTATGTATGAGCCCGATATAATGAGGACTACTTTTATTTACAACAGTGCGGATTTGAATCCACGAACTGCTTGAACAGTAGTGTAGCGTCCTAACCATTCGAAGAATTTATTACTAGGTGCAGCTATTTGTTAAAACTAACATATTCATCCACAATCTATCACATACAATGTTTAAAATTTCTACTAATATATATGTCAAGCACTTTATCTATGGATTTATGAATATGCCTTAAAGTAAGAAAATTCTCTACCCCTGTTGTGGTTCAACAAAATTTAAAGGTTAGAGAATTGAAGAGCAAGTGCGTTAGAAAGTCAGTGTTGAAAGCAAATTTTTCGATTGTTATCCCGAAAGTACTTCCCAATGTATAATATCCCCAATAGAATTCTCCCAGGATTGTGGTAATGCTCAATTATAATTATTATTTCAATTATTTCTCCAAACATAATTTTATCAGTTTTAAGATGCAAATTTGTTTTGTATATTCACACACCAAGACAATAAGTACCTAGCCAAAAGTTACTGATTTTTTTTAATTATGTATTACAAACTAGTTTCCGTTTTGTTTTGTTTGCTTTACATTGTTATGTTATGTTTACCATGGTTAGACGATAGGTTAAGAAGGAAAATTAGATTAAAACTTTGTAATAAATGAATCAACTAATATTAAAATTTTCCTGTATCAAAATGCCATTTTTTGACTTCGATACATTACATCAAACTTGTCCAGATTTTGTCCATTTTACTAGTGGTCTGATAAAAATCTTAATTTAGCAATTTCCCAATTACTTTGAAGCCTAATTAAAATATAGACCTGTAAAAGATTTGAGAATTATGATTTGATTGTAAATTAATTGCGAGAATTGGCAATTAATTTACAAATTGTTGTGTGTAAATAAAGACAGACACAAAAGAATATATATTTTTGCTATGAGAAAACAAAGAAAATAAAAAACTATCAGGATAATTGTACAGAACATTGGATTCATGCCAAATTCCTTTAATACCTTTAAATCCTCGTCCTCTACCGAAATTAAGAGTCCTTCACACGTTTCAAGTTCAAAGATGTTTTCTGACGGCAATTTATGTTGAACAGAGCTGTCTTTCTAATGAAAATATATTTTTGAAATTTCATTTAAGCAATCAGTTTCAGCTCATCGAACATAGATCTTGCATTTCATATTTTAGATAAAGTTATGTTGTCCGTATTGATTGTAGAGTCCATAATAAAGAAAGATGCCTTCGTTCCACTAATCATTCCGCTACGTTACAGGTGTGTTTTTCTCTTTGTTAAAAATGGAAAAACAGACGCAGATAACTGTTTCGCCTCTACATCCGAGTTGTATTATCTATGACAGGAAGTCTATGGCTGAAATAGGACTAACTGAGCACACAAAATAAATATTTTTCTAGGGAAAGGGCTAAACAACCGCTTTACCTCCTTACGTAGTAATTTCAACAAAATAAGTCTAGCGCTAGGGTAGTATTTAGCTGTAATGGTTACAACCAGTTACTTTTGAATTATTATATAAAATAGTTCGTCAGCTATTGAAGGGAAAATTCTAGGCCCTGATAAGTCAAAAAACCGTGTGATCGACTTTAGGAATGATAGAAATGTAAATATTAGGTTGGGGAAAAAAATCCATTATATTTTCGATAGATATCTATAGAGATCGATATCTCGTAAAAGTATCAATCAAACAACTTCAAATATATGATCGCTGTCAAGGTGGCATTTCACACTAAAAAAACTTTTTTACTGCTTTTTGTTTGGTTCATTCAGGTGTGAGTTAGAAGGTGTTAAAAATGGAAGTCAACAAAGAGAAAATTCGGTACATTTTACAGTTTTTCTTTGATAAAGGAGAAATGCAAGCCAGGCGGCTGAAATTGTGAATGGTGTTTATGGTGCCGATACTGTAACAGATAATTACGTGAAATTTTGGTTTCTAAGATTGAGTTCAAGCATTTTTGATGTTAAAGATGCACCTCGCACAGGCAGGCTCGTCGCCGAAAATGACGATAAAATCACAGAAATAAACGAAGTTGACCGGCATGTTACTAGTCGTAACATTGTCCAGGAGCTAAATATCGACCATAAAACAGTTTTAAACCATTTTCACAAAACTGGATTAAAAAAGAACCTCGATGTTTGGGTGCCACGCCAATTAACAAAATAAAAATGATGGATCGAATTTCCGTCTGCGAAGTCTTGGCCAATATTGGGCGAAAACGATCGTGGTCAAAGCGCGGTGAAGCAGCTCAAACGGTGGTCAAACCAGGACTAACGGCCAAGAAGGTTCTACTGTATAGTCGGTGGGACTCGAAGGAAATCATTTATTGTGAGTTGCTTCCGTATAAACAAACACTAAATTCTGATCTCTACTATCAACAACTGGACCGTTTGAAGCTAGGGATTGACCAGAAACGACCAGAACTGACCAACAGAAGAGGTGTTGTGTTCCATCACGACAACGCCAGGCCTTCAGTAACTCGGTAGAAACTCAGGGAGCTTGGTTGGAAGGTTTTAATGTATTAACCATATAGTCCGGACTGGCACCAAGCGATTACCACCTTTTTCTAGCATTGCAAAACTTCCTGAGTGATAAAAAACTGGGATCAAGAGAAGATTGTATTAATTGATTACTAGAGTTTTTCTCCAATACGAACCATGACTTCTATGAGAGGAAAGTTATAAAGCTACCTTTAAAATATCAACAAATTATAGAACAAAATTGTCAATATTTCACCCAAATCGGACAATCCAAAACATGTTAAAGTCATTAGTTTCAAGCAAAAATAAAGGATTTCTTTTTCCCCAACCTACTATAATTCAGAGCAGCAAACTCTAGGTCACCAGAAGAATGAAAAGCGGTACATAAAATTTACCTCTTTATCGGATTTTGTTTTCGAATTTTTTCCCGAAAAAAGCCATTTTTATTGCTAAAATTAATATATGTTCTATCCTAAATTCGAAAATGCAAATTCTTTTGTTGCAAAAATATTTTTACTGGACCTAGGGGTGGTCATATATTGCGATATCCCGTCCACTAATCTCCAGTTTTCCCTGCAATGCACCGAAGTTTAAAATTTAGAAAAAGATACGGTCTGATACTACATTTAGTAACTCAATAGCTTTAAGGTACGAAAGATAAATATCGACATAAAATTAATTATTAAATTACGTAATAAATGGGAACTCGAAAAATCTCTCCAAAAATTGTGAAAAAAGTAGGATAAATTACATCATCTATTAACAATGTTCAAAAATACTAAAGTAATCACAGACGTACAAGTAACGACGTATTCGATTTCAAAAATGAAATCTTTTTCTGCGTCGCATGGCTGCCCCCCCCTTTTTTTTCCCCCCCCCCCCCCCCCCCCCCCCCCCCCCCCCCCCCCCCCCCCCCCCCCCCCCCCCATATTCCGACCCGCAGCCAGTACGGGTTCGAAGACGCCGAACATATCAGATACATGACCAAGACATGTCCAAGAAGGGGTTAAATTAATTCTATAAACTGCCTATTACTGAAAAAGAAGTTTAAAGACATACAACGAGTGGAATTCGAATGGAGAACAAAGGTCTCGCAACAGACAAAGAAAAAAAATTAAAGAAAAAGATAAAGCAAAAATTAAGAAGAAACAGCGAAAATCACAAAGCTACCTGTCTGTTTTCTTTAAAGATGGGATAGAGATATCAAGCATTCTGGAAGGTACTTAAGGCCTTTAAGCAGATGAGATGATTCCAGGATTATAAAGATATAAAGAATGTAGCTCAGGATTATCAGTTTTGGAAAGATCTCTAGTCAACTTCCAGGAGTTTCAATTTCTGTAAGGAATAACCTAATATTCTGATAAACTTGAGTTCTTCGATTTGGGGTGAATACCGCCGATCACACAGACAGGAGCTGTATGTGAACACCAGTTCAATAACTGCCTTATACACTGTCTACTAATAAATATTTGGACACCTATGCAAATGACGATATCTGCGGTCCTGAGATACGTCACGGTCTCCGCCAGTACACATCGTGTAGTGTAGAAAACAGCATCGGCAGTAGTCGCATGCACAATGCCGTTAAGTTCGGAACTTCTCCGAGAAAGGTATAAATAATGTATATCACAAATGTGGCCGATACTTAAGGGACATATATAGCGATCTGAAGTACCCGATATCCACAGTGACCTATGTGATTAAGAAGTGGAAGGTGAGCGGTGATTGTCAGAATGTGCCCCGAGTCGGCAAACCAACGAAACTGGGAGATAGAGACGAGTGCTGTCCAGAGAAATTAGGAAGAACAGCACCCAACCAATGGCCGTCATCCGCAGGAGTTTCAACAGGCATCCGGGAGTATTGTTTCAATGAATACCATCCGTTAGGAAGCACATCTGCTTGGTTTTAATAGTCGTGCTGCTGCCCATAAGCCTTTGATCACAAAGTCCAACCGCGCTGCTCGGTTAATGTGATGCAAATCACATCGAAATTGGACCGTTGATCAGTAGAAACAGGTTCTTTGAAGTGACGAATCAAGGTTCACCCTTTACCGTTCGGATGGCAGGGTCTGGCGTCTACCTGGAGAACGCATTGTGCCAACAGTCAAGTCCGGCGGAGGTGGAATTATGGTCTGGGTGTGTTTCTCCTGGTATGGACTGGGACCCTTGGTCCCCATTCATGGTAAGCTCAACGCCGATGCCTACTGCACTATTTTGGAAGACAATGCGCTTCCTACGCTGTGTCAGTCTTACGGGTTGGACCCCTGTTACTTTCAGGACGACAATGCCAGTTGTCATGTTTCGAGGTTAACCAAAGCTTGGTATGGTGACAATGGAATTCATCGAATGGACTAGCCTGCTCAAAGCCCATACCTGAACCTTATCGAGAACCTCTGGGATGAGTTGGATAGCCGAATTAAGGGGTGCACTACCCATCCAAAATCTGCGAAAGAACTTTTATGTCTACTCCAAGCCGAGTGGAAGATAATACCACTAGCTGTAATGCAAAGACTTGTGGAAAGTATGCCCCGGAGGTTTCACGCTGCAATTGCCTCTCGTAGAGGCTCTACCAACTATTGATTTTGAATAAAGTTAGTTTTTCTTTTCTATCACAGGTGTCCAAATACTTATTGGTAGACAGTGTATAACAGCTTTTAATTTACAAAGAAACTGAAAATTAAAGTAAATAAGGGAGCTTTTGGCATCCTTTGATTTTGGCATTGAAGAGATTTGACAGATACTCAATGTCTTCAATAGGTCAGTCGAAGTAATTTTAAGGGTTGAATAAAGGTTTGAAAAGTTCCTGCCACAAGAGGTGAAAAAATTCATAGCAATATGAGCAACAATAGTAAAAAAAATACATAAGTGAGGGAAAATATATAAAATAATTTCTAATTCTAAGCTAATCCGAATCTAACTCATAGTCGATAACAGAACACTTAACTAATGGGAAAATTGCTCTAACCAAGAGAATGTAAAAGACACTTTCAAAATTTAAAAGCAACGGAACTATCAAACTAATGATTAAATTTCCATGATTATTAGCGTTTAATACCATGTATGAAATTCAAAACAAATTATGAAAATTGGAGACAAAAAAACCCTAAAATTAAACTTTTTGATAAAAATTAATCTGCTAACTTATTTTTAAAAAGAAAGTTACAACACAAAAAGGTTTAAAATTTGAATTTTACGCCTGGTAGAACGAAAATGTTTTCAAAAACAGTTTTCCAAAAAATTGGATCAATATAGAAAGAGAAACAATAATCAAAGGCAACAGCGCTCAGATAATTGAGTTCAGTTCTAAGTCAATTGAAAGAAGAAAAATTATTTAAAGTTCAACGAACAAAGGGTATTTAAAATGAACATATAATTGGCCAAAATAAAGAGACTGAAGCCTGTTTTAAGAAGCTTCTATCAGGGTATTCTGTTTAAAATTTAGGCATTGAACGGCGAATATTTATCTCTCTCACTCAATTCCTAATTTTAGAAAAGATTCTAGTTTATTGTCCTTCAGGCTCCTTTCAAAGATAATTCAACTACCAACAAGAAAATATCCGATTTTTTCTACCATTTAAATATTCTTAGTTATAGTACTTTGTTTCTCGTAAATAGAAACTGTTGTTGGCATTTATAGTATCTCATTAAACAGCTCTGGGCTCAATCCTGAAGAACTACCATGGTTAAAGTTCAGATTTCAAAGCTGGTCTAGCTAAAGCAACAGTAAAATACATTTGCTTCTTGTGAACAAAAATTTTTAAAAATTCTCGATTTATCAGCAGACACTTTTCCAAATCCCCATTTATTACGTAATTTTAATAATTGTTTTTATGTCGATATTTATCTTACGCACCTTAAAGCTATAGAGTTAATGTAGTATTACATTGTATTTTTTTTTACATTTAAAACTTTGATGCATTGCAAGGAAAACTGGAGATTAGTGGGACAGATATCGCATTAGAACAATGAGATGAAATCTTATGTGGAACAGACACTTCAAATAGTTTTTCGGAAATAATGCAATTGTCTGAAAAGTCTCAATATTATGGGCAAGAACACTCAGAAAAGCAATACGAATGTAGTATTCATTTTCAAAATCAAACTGATAAAAGAATCGATATAATTCGAAATAGAAGAAATGATTGACATCTCTTGTGGACCAACAAGGTAAAAGTCCTCCATATAACTATTATATAAATGAGACTAGTTTCAAGAAATTTCAAAATAATACATATTTATATACATACATATATACACATCACTCATCAAAGGATCTAGAGGATTACTACTCTAAACTCCTCTACGCAACAGCCCCTAGGGGGCCAGGGCCTACGGTGCCAATCTCCGTTTACGTGACCAAGGGCCCTGGGGGTGCGAAACATATGTTCCGGTTAGGTGGTCAATCTTACTTGAAACCCCCAGTGTTTAGTTCCCAAGCACGCTTGGTCCTCAGTTCATCTACCCACTACTAAAAGGATGAAAGGCTGCGTCAACCTGCCAAAGCCCAGGAATCGAACCTCAGACCTGTGTCGTGGAAGCGCGCACCAACGCCACTGGGCTTCAAAGGACCCAGAGGATTACCTATGGAAATATTTAGCATTCGATGGCAATGACCATTATAAACATAAACGATTTGGTTTAGATAAACTCTTGAATTTCAAAGTGCGAAATATACCCATAGGGGCTTGGCAAACCAATTTAATCCACTCTTAACGGGCACGTTGCTAAATAAAGACTTTATATCAAAAGAAATTGTTTACCTGTGCGACTCAAACTTACGAAATGTTTTAAATAAATCAATTAGACTAAAGTAGTAGAAGAATTTTTACAAAAAAGAGGAGAGAAAGCAGAAATCAGGTGCTTCACGTGATTGTAAGTAGTATTGCAATTGCAAACAATGGATCTAAGATAAATGTCTCAGGAAAAGCATAAACTGGGCACAGTAAGATGCAAAAGTAATCAAAAACCAATTATTGTGATATAAATAAAAGTTTGATGGCATAGTTAGTTGAACTAAGTTCATTAAAAATGGAGTCGGTACGAAATTAATCTCAACAAGGAGCCCTGTCAATAAGTCTTTGGGTTTTTGTTCATAAATGGATATGTCGATCTCAGCCTTACTGGCTTGACTAGTAATAGTAATAGCTAAATTTGAGTCAGAATGTAAATTATTGACGTGCATTCTAGAAGAACTGTTGAAATTACGCTTCGAAATTAGCAATCAGTGTTAAAATGAGATTTTAATAGAATGTTTGGTTTGATTTGTTTTCATTTGGAGCTCTACGGTCTACTGTTTTGCACAAGAGAGCTAATGAGACCGTGACCTACTGCTTAAAGCCGATTCCGAACGGCTACGAACATCCAGGCCATGGTGGGATTCGAACCCAAGAACTCCGGTACCGATGATCAGCGCCCTAACCAATCGGCCAGCGTTCGGCCTAATAGAATGTTTAATTAGCAAGTAAAAAGCTCTTATTTGAAAGACCGTTCAATCATAACAATTAACTTATGAAGAAAGAAAAGTCTAACAGCAAAAGCAAAATTATAAGATTTCATATCATAAAGCTTCATTTACAGAAACGCAAAAGAGGTGAATAAGATTCCTATTGAAAGCAGGTAAAGGACTGTAATTAGGAACATCGAATGATTACGAAAATCCGAAAATTTGTTGAAAATTGACACTCTTCAAACAAACAAGGAAGACACTTAACCAAAATTCTTTTCACTCAAATCAAAATTATGTACGTGTTCAAGAAACGATTCTACAACTTTCCTAAATGTTCCTAAAAACTAATAATAATTTATCAATTTCCATTTGTTGTTTTATTTCTTTAATTTTCTACCCTAATATTGCCTTGCACTTTTTCGCCACTAGAAACAATTATGTATTCAACCTTAATACATGTGTTTATTTGTATATGAAACTGCCTCAATGCATTATATTATAAAACTGATTTTCTATCTCGTCGCTTATTCTGAGTTTTCAGCCACCGAATTCTTTGCAATGATATTGCAACTCCCTTGTAGCTGCAAAACAGATATCTGACTTTAGTTTTTCAGTTTGGGCCTTTCTTATGTTGGCATTTATTATTTTATTTTGACAAAGGATGTACTATATTGTATAAATGTGTATAGATCTATCTTAAACTTGTTTTGAATGGTGATAGTAGCTCATTGTTGTGCTATCGTCGTTCACAGAACTTGTCAAACGATGAGATATTGCTGTTTTCCTAGTTGTGTAGCAGAATATCATAAGATGGTAAGATTTTTGGGCTGCACAACTCTACCCATTAAATGGTCTTATATGGTTTCTTTACATGGCCATATAAATCTCCCTCATTCTCATGTCTGTCTTCATCCGATGTGTAGGGTAAAGGGAGAATATTTTCAGCTTGCTCTTCCAATAAGTACGCCTGTAAAAGAGAAAAAAAATAATGTTACAAAAATTGCAATATAAGAACAGATAACAGCACATAGGAATAAATAAAAGTTTAGTTTTATACTATGAAATAAAGCATTAATTAATACATTGATTTATGACCCTAGAGGCAATGATTTATAGAGTACGTTCCTCAAGTGTATCCACAGTTCCGTTTAGACCTTGATCAAATTTTGCATACTAACAGGAAAGTCAATGTGTTTTTACATTCCTGTGAAACTTAAAGGAGATATTACAATCTTTAGAGGTCCAATTTCTTCAACCTTTAAAGCAAATTTTTTAACAACACTAGCCGAAATGACAGACGCAAATTAGTTTGCATAGTTTTTGGACCTTTATAAATTCCCAACTGTTAGTTCAAGAAGTAATTGGAATAAAATCAAGAACTGTAAAGTATTATACCGATAATTTACCCGTTGTACAATTTTTTACATACAAGCGAAATATATTTAATACAAATCTTAAGAGTACATGTTCTACGTTTGTCTTTTCGGAGAATAAGCAAAATATATGGCTTGGGGACTTACTGTTCTTACAAAACTATTTCGAAAGGTTGATTTTAAAACATTTTAACGTGGCAAATTTTTAAATTACCCTGTACACTTTCTCAGTTCTGTTCGGTACAGTCTTGAATCCTATAGAGTGCAGGATTTTATTTCTCGACCGACTGACTGACCGACCGACCGACCGACTGAAACACACACACACACACAGATTTTTTTTTTTTAGTAAAAAAAAAAAAAACATCAAGTTTGTCAAATTTTACTAAAAATATATTTCTAGTAATGTTTTTCT
>CM063504.1:113076523-113167023 GCA_032207245.1 Pardosa pseudoannulata | reverse complement strand
AATTATTAGCTTAAAACTGGACAGAAAAGAATAAAGTAAATGTTCTAACGAAATCATTATCTTAAAATTTTAAAGAAATTAAGAGGGTTAAATGGTTTTTCTTATCCAATGGAGTTAAAATCTCTCTTGCTCATCTGGAACAACAACGGCAGATGGCCGTAATAGCATCACTTTTAAAAGTTATGGAAATAATTAAATATTAAAAATAATGTAATGCACTATAAACTAATATGCTTTAATAATATTTCTGCTTCGCTTTGTATTAAGTTTAAACACAATTTTGAATCAAAAGGTTTGAAAAATATATGTGGAAATAATAATGTCACTTGTCTAATTAAGGGGAGATTATAGCAAGAACATGTTAATTACTATAATATATTATTAAATAATCTACTGGTGTTTTCTGATTGTTATATACTGAAAGCTGATATATAATTGCTGTATGATGAAATGTATATTCCTCATGTTTGATATAACTATTACTTCAAGTTTAGATAATAACCATGGCAATAGCAAAACCAGGAACCCCCCCCCTTATATATACACTGAAGTGCCACTGATTAGGGATAGAGGACTATGGAAATATTGTAGTACTGTGCATCATTTATGCCTAAGTGAGGGAGCTGTGGTACCTGCATATATAGCGAGTACGGTGGTTGTTCTGAATCAGTCATTAGAATTACCAGTATGGGTAAACTGCCAGATTTGGAGCCTTCGATCGTGGGTACAAGACGCACGCACCATGTAATTTCCAAAACTCGTCAGACAGATAGGGTTTTTAAGGGCACAGTGCCAAGAGTATACCAAGAATATATGCATGGTGGGGAAAAAAAAAAACTAGCTACCGGAAAGACTACGAATGACAGTTTAGCCTTGAGTAAAGGTTCAGGAGTATTATAGTAGCCACCAGAGCCTAACAGTATCGCAAATTATCACTAGAGGCATGATGGTGCCAGTCGTAAAGTCAGTAAATGGACTGAACAACGCTCGCTTCACTGTATGGGTTTGGGGGCCGTCAATCGACGAGTGTAACATTTCTCTATGCTCGCCCTGGCGCTACAAGTCTGGCCTGGACAACATAGCACAGTGACTGGAAACAAGAGACATGGAGTGATGAGCCTCGATTCCGTACGGAAGGCTAAGAATGTGCGTCAGTCACATGAAGTCATGGATCTTGCATGTCAGGTTGGAACTGTACAAGAGCATGATGGCTCGGGGCACAATCTTAGGGGCACTGTTTGGTATCTGTTTACAATTCGTTACATAACTTGGTGATCATATCCATCCGTTTAAGCTGTGCAGTTATCCGCACGGCAATAGCATTTTGCAGCAAAACAACTGAAACTCACAGGTCCCGGTTGGCTACTGGCTCATTGAATGAGTATTCCTGTAACATTTTCTGTCTTAAATTTGCCATCTATAAGCCAAATACTACTGAGAAGCTTTGTAATATTTGTTAACAAGGCGTGAAAGGCTTTCACACAGCATCTTCAAACCTTACCGAGTTATAGACAGCTTTAGCCAATATTTGGCACGTTTTCAGAAACTTGTTAATTCTACGTCTCAACGTGTGAGCGCTGTTATCAAGGCCAGAGAAGGTCCAATTAGTTACTAAACAGGTAGCCCTATTACAGTAGCAATTCAGTGTATTTAATGGGCTTATGTCTAATAATACATTTATGTATGAGCCCGATATAATGAGGACTACTTTTATTTACAACAGTGCGGATTTGAATCCACGAACTGCTTGAACAGTAGTGTAGCGTCCTAACCATTCGAAGAATTTATTACTAGGTGCAGCTATTTGTTAAAACTAACATATTCATCCACAATCTATCACATACAATGTTTAAAATTTCTACTAATATATATGTCAAGCACTTTATCTATGGATTTATGAATATGCCTTAAAGTAAGAAAATTCTCTACCCCTGTTGTGGTTCAACAAAATTTAAAGGTTAGAGAATTGAAGAGCAAGTGCGTTAGAAAGTCAGTGTTGAAAGCAAATTTTTCGATTGTTATCCCGAAAGTACTTCCCAATGTATAATATCCCCAATAGAATTCTCCCAGGATTGTGGTAATGCTCAATTATAAATTATTATTTCAATTATTTATCAGTTTTAAGATGCAAATTTGTTTTGTATATTCACACATTAAGACAATAAGTACCTAGCCAAAAGTTACTGATTTTTTTTAATTATGTATTACAAACTAGTTTCCGTTTTGTTTTGTTTTGTTTTGTTTGCTTTGCATTGTTATGTTATGTTTCCCATGGTTAGACGGTAGGTTAAGAAGGAATATTAGATTAAAACTTTGTAATAAATGAATCAACTAATATTAAAATTTTCCTATATCACATTTCCACTTTTTGACTTCGATACATTACATCAAACTTGTCCAGGTTTTGTTCATTTTACTAGTGGTCTGATAAAAATTTTTATTTAGCAGTTTCCCAGCTACGCTGAAGCCCAATTAAAATATACACCTGTAAAAGATTTGAGAATTATGATACGATTGTAAATTAATTGCGAGAATTGGCAATTAATTTACAAATTGTTGTGTGCAAATAAAGACAGACACAAAAGAATATATATTTTTGCTATGAGAAAACAAAGAAAATAAAAAAAAAACTATCAGGATAATTGTACAGAATATTGGATTCATGCCTAATTCCTTTCATACCTTTAAGTCCTCGTCCTATATCGAAATTAAGTCCTTCACACAGTTCAAGTTCAAAGACATTTTCTGACGGCAATTTATGTTGAACAGAGCTGTCTTTCTATTGAAAATATATTTTTGAAATTTCATTTAAGCAATCAGTTTCAGCTCATCGAACATAGATCTTGCATTCCATATTTTAGATAAAGTTATGTTGTCCGTATTGATTGTAGAGTCCATAATAAAGAAAGAAGATGCCTTCGTTCCACTAATCATTCCGCTACGTTACAGGTGTGTTTTTCTCTTTGTTAAAAATGGAAAAACAGACGCAGATAACTGTTTGGCCTCTACATCCGAGTTGTATTATCTATGACAGGAAGTCTATGGCTGAAATAGGACTAACTGAGCACACAAAATAAATATTTTTCTAGGGAAAGGGCTAAACAACCGCTTTACCTCCTTACGTAGTAATTTCAACAAAATAAGTCTAGCGCTAGGGTAGTATTTAGCTGTAATGGTTACAACCAGTTACTTTTGAACTATTATATATAATAGATCGTCACCTGTTGAAGGGAATAATCTAGGCCCTGATAAGTAAAAAAACCGTGTGATCGACTTTAGGAATGATAGAAATGTAAATATTAGGTTGGGGAAAAAGAAATCCACTATATTTTTGATAGATGGCTGTAGAGATCGATATCTATTAAAAGTATCAATCAAACAATTTCAAATATATGATCGTTGTCAAGGTGGCATTTCACACTAAAAAAACTTTTTTACTGCTTTTTGTTTGGTTCATTCAGTTGTGAGTTATAGGGTGTTAAAAATAGAAGTCAACAAAGAGAAAATTCGGTACATTTTACAGTTTTTCTTTGATAAAGGAGAAATGCAAGCAAGGCGGCTGAAATTGTGAATGGTGTTTATGGCGCCGATACTGTAACAAATAATTAAGTGAAATTTTGGTTTCTAAGATTGAGTTCAGGCATTTTTGATGTTAAAGATGCACCTCGTACAGGCAGGCTCGTCGCCGAAAATGACGATAAAATCACAGAAATAATCGAAGTTGACCGGCATGTTACTAGTCGTAACATTGTCCAGGAGCTAAATATCGACCATAAAACAGTTTTAAACCATTTTCACAAAACTGGATTAAAAAAGAACCTCGATGTTTGGGTGCCACGCCAATTAACAAAATAAAAATGATGGATCGAATTTCCGTCTGCGAAGTCTTGGCCAATATTGGGCGAAAACGATCGTGGTCAAAGCGCGGTGAAGCAGCTCAAACGGTGGTCAAACCAGGACTAACGGCCAAGAAGGTTCTACTGTATAGTCGGTGGGACTCGAAGAAAATCATTTATGAGTTGCTTCCGTTTGGTCAAGCACTAAATTATGATCTCTACTGTCAACAACTGGACCGTTTGAAGCTAGGGATTCACCAGAAAAGACCAGAATTGACCAACAGAAGAGGTGTTGTGTTCCATCAGGACAACGCCAGGCCATAGACGTCTGTAGGGACTCGCCAGAAACTCAGGGAGCTTGGTTGGAACGTTTTAATGTATTAACCATATAGTCCGGACCTAGCACCAAGCAATTACCACCTTTTTCTCGCATTGCAAAACTTCCTGAGTGATAAGAAATTGAGATCCCGAGAAGACTTCATTAATTGATTACTAGAGTTTTTCTCCAATAAAAACCATGACTTCTATGAGAGAAGCATTATGAAGCTACCTTTAAAATGTCAACAAATTATAGAACAAAACGGTACATATTTCACCCAAATCGGACAATCCGAAACATGTTAAAGTCATTAATTTCAAGCAAAAATAATGGATTCTCAAGGTTGCCAGAAGAATGGAAAGTGGTACATAAAATTTACCTCTTTATCGATTTTGTTTTCGAATTTTTTTCCCGAAAAATGCTATTTTTTATTGCTGAAAATTAATATATGTTCTATCCTAAATTCGAAAATGCAAATTCTTTTGTTGCAAAAATATTTTTACTGGACCTAGGGGTGGTCATATATTGCGATATCCCGTCCACTAATCTCCAGTTTTCCCTGCAATGCACCGAAGTTTAAAATTTAGAAAAAGATACGGTCTGATACTACATTTAGTAACTCAATAGCTTTAAGGTACGTAAGATAAATATCGACATAAAATTAATTATTAAACTACGTAATAAATGGGAACTCGAAAAATCTCTCCAAAAATTGTGAAAAAAGTAGGATAAATTACATCATCTATTAACAATGTTCAAAAATACTAAAGTAATCACAGACGTACAAGTAACGACGTATTCGATTTCAAAAATGAAATCTTTTTCTGCGTCGCATGGCTGCGACGCAGCCAGTACGGGTTCGAAGACGCCGAACATATCAGATACATGACCAAGACATGTCCAAGAAGGGGTTAAATTAATTCTATAAACTGACTATTACTGAAAAAGAAGTTTAAAGACATACAACGAGTGGAGTTCGAATGGAGAACAAAGGTCTCGCAACAGACACAGAAAAAAAATTTAGAGAAAAAGATAAAGCAATAATTCGGAAGAAACAGCGAAAATCACAAAGCTACCTGTCTGTTTTCTTTAAAGATGGGATAAAGATATCAAGCATTCTGGAAGGTACTTAAGGCCTTTAAGCAAATGAAATGATTCCAGGATTATAAAGATATAAAGAATGTAGCCCAGGATTATTAGTTTTGAAAAGATCTCTAGTACACTTCCAGAAGTTTCAATAAAAAATGAATAACCTAATATTCTGATAAACTTGAGTTCTTCGATTTAGGGTGAATACCGCCGACCACACAGACAGGAGCTGTATGTGAGCACCGGTTCAATAACTGCCTTATACACTGTCTACTAATAAATATTTGGACACCTATGCAAATGACGATATCTGCGGTCATGAGGTACGTCACGGCTTCCGCCAGTACACATCGTGTAGGAAACAACATCGGCATTAGTTGCATGCAAGACGCCGCACAGTTCGGAACTTCTCCGATTTCGAGAATGGTATAATTATCGGGTATCACAAATGTGGCCGATACTTAAGGGACATACCTGAAGTACCCGATATCCACAGTGGCCTATGTGATTAAGAAGTGGAAGGTGAGCGGTGATTGTCAGAATGTGCCCCGAGTCGGCAGACCAACGAAACTGGGAGAAAAAGACGAGTGTTGTCCAGAGAAATTAGGAAGAACAGCACCCAACCAATGGCTGTCATCTGCAGGAGTTTCAACAGGCATCCGGGAGTATTGTTTCAATGAATATCATCCGTAAGGAAGCACATCTGCTTGGTTTTAATGGTCGTACTGCTGCCCATAAGCCTTTGATCACAAAGTCCAACCGCGCTGGGTCTAGCGTCTGCCTGGTGAACTTCTCTTGCCAGAATGCATTGTGCCAACAGTCAAGTCCGGCGGAGGTGAAATTATGGTCTAGGGGTGTTTCTCCTGGTATGGACTGGGACCCTTGGTCCCCATTCATGGTAAGCTCAACGCCGATGCCTACTGCACTATTTTGGAAGACAATGCTTTTCCAACTTGTGACAGTCTTACGGGTTGGACCCCTGTTACTTTCAGGACAACAATGCCAGTTGTCATGTTTCGAGGTTTACCAAGACTTGGTATGGTAACAATGGAATTCATCGAATGGACTGGCCTGCCCAAAGCCCATACCTGAACCCTATCGAGAACCTCTGGGACGAGTTGGATAGCCGAATTAAGGGGTGCACTACCCGTCCAAAATCTGTGAAAGAACTTTTATGTCTACTCCAAGCCGAGTTGAAGACAATACCACTAGCTGTAATACAAAGACTTGTGGAAAGTACGGCCTGGAGGTTTCACTCTGCAATTGCCTCTCGTACAGACTCTACCAACTACTGATTTTGAATAAAGTTAGTTTTTCTTTTCTATCACAGGTGTCCAAATACTTATTGGTAGACAGTATATAACCGCTTTTAATTTACAAAGAAACTGAAAATTAAAGTAAATAAGGGAGCTTTCGGCATCCTTTGATTTTGGCATTGAAGAGATTTGACAGATACTGAATGTCTTCAATAGGTCAGTCGAAGCAATTTTAAGGGTTGAATAAAGGTTTGAAAAGTTCCTGCCACAAGAGGTGGAAAAATTCATAGCAATATGAGCAACAATAGTAAAAAAAAATACGTAAGCGAGGGAAAATGTACAAAATGATTTCTAATTCTAAGCTAATCCGAATCTAACTCCTAGTCGATAATAGAACACTTAACTAACGGAAAAATTGCTCTAGCCAAGAGTGTAAAAGACACTTTCAAAATTTAAAAGCAGCGGAACTATCAAACTAATGATTAAATTACCATGATTATTAGCGTTTAATACCATGTATGAGATTCAAAACAAATTATGAGACAAAAAGACCCTAAAATTAAACTTTTTAATAAAAATTAATCTGCTGGCTTATTTTAAAAAAGAAAGGTAAGACACCAAAAGGTTTAAAATTTGAATTTTACGCCTGGTGGAACGAAAATTCAGTTTTCTAAAACGGTTTTCCAAAAAATTGGATCAATATAAATAGAGAAGCAATAATCCAAGGCAACAGAGCTCTCAGATGACCGAGTTCAATGCTAAGTCAATGGAAAGAAGAAAAATTATTTAAAGTTCAAAGAAAAAAGGGTATTTAAAATGAAGATATAATTGGCCAAAATAAACAGACTGAAGCCTGTTTCAAGAACCCTCTATCATGATATTCTGTATAAAATTTATGCAGTTGAACAGCGAACATTTATCTCTCTCACTCAATTTCTAATTTTAGAAAAGATCTTAGTTTATTGCCTTACAGGCTCCTGTAAAAGATAATTCAACTACCAACAAGAAAATATTAGATTTTCTCTACCATTTAAATATTCTTAGTTCTAGTACTTTGTTTCTCGTGAATAGAAACTGTTGTTGGCATTTATAGCATCTCAGGCTCAATCCTGAAGAACTACCATGGTTAAAGTTCAGATTTTAAAGGTGATCTAGCTAAATCAAAAGTAGAACACCTTTGCTTCTTGTGAACAAAAATTTAAAAAAAATTCTCGATTTATCAGCAGACACTTTTCCAAATCCCCATTTATTACGTAATTTTAATAATTGTTTTTATGTCGATATTTATTTTACGCACCTTAAAGCTATAGAGTTAATGTAGTATTAGATTGTATTTTTTTTAATTTAAAACTTTGGTGCATTGCAGGGAAAACTGGAGATTAGTGGATGGGATATCGCATTAGGACGATGAGATAAAATCTTATGTAGAACAGACACTTCAAATAGTTTTGGGAAATTGGTTTGGTTTGGTTTGGTTTGGTTTGGTTTAGTTTAGTTTAGTTTGAAACGCTACGGTCTACTTTTTGCAACACGAGGGCTAATGAGACCGGGACCTACTGCTTAAAGCCGATTCCGAACGGCTACGACCATCCATGCCACTGTGGGATTCGAACCCACGAACTCCAGTTCTGAAGGCCAGCACCCTAACCATTCGGCCATCGTTCGGCATAGTTTTGGGAAAGAATGCAACTGTCTAAAAAGTCTCAATATTATGGGTAAGAACACTGAGAAAAGCAATACCATTATAGTATTCATTTTCAAAAGCAAACTGATAAAAGAATCGATATAATTCGAAATAGAAGAAATGATTGACATCTCTTGTGGACCAACAAGGTAAAAGTCCTCCATATAACTATTATATAAATGAGACTAGTTTCAAGAAATTTCAAAAAAAAAAAATTATATATATATTATATATATATATATATATATATATATACACACACATCACTCATCAAGCACCTAGAGGATTACTACTCTAAACTCCTCGACGCAACAACCCCTAGGGGGCCAGGGCCTACGGTGCCAATCTCCGTTTACGTGACCAAGGGCCCTGGGGTGCGAAACATATGTTCCGGTTAGGTGGTCAATCTTACTTGGAACCCCCAGTGTTTAGTTCCCAAGCACGCTTGGTCCTCAGTTCATCTACCCACTACTAAAAGGATGAAAGGCTGCGTCAACCTGCGAAAGCCCGGGAATCGAACCTCAGACCTGTGTCGTGGAAGTGCGCACCAACGCCACTGGGCTTCAAAGGACTCAGAGGATTACCTATGGAAATATTTAGCATTCCATGGCAATGACCATTATAAACAAACGATCTTTTTTAGACTCTTGAATTTCAAAGGGCGAAATATACCAGTAGGCGCTTGGCAAACCAATTTAATCCACTCTTAACGGGCACATTCCTAAATAAAGACTTTATGTCGAAAGAAATTCTTTACCTGTGCGACTCAAACTTACGAAATGTTTTAAATAAATCAATTAAACTATAGTAGTAAAAGAATTTTTACAAAAAAGAGGAGAGAAAGCAGAAATCAGGTACTTCACTTGATTGTAAGTAGTATTGCAATTGCAAACAATGGATCTAAAATAAATTTCTCAGGAAGAGCATAAACCAGGGAGAGTAAGATACAAAAGTAATCAAATACCAATTATTGTGAGATAAATAAAAGTTCAATGGCATATTTAGTTGAACTAAGTTCTTTAAAGCTAGAGTCAGTACGAATTTAATCTCAACAAGGAGCCCTGTCAATAAGTTTTTGAGATTTTTCTCGATAAATGGATACGTCGATTTCACCCTTCCTGACTTGACTAGAAATTGTAATAGCTAAATTTGAGTCAGAATGTAAATTATTGACGTGCATTCTAGAAGAACTGTTGAAATTATGCTTCGAAATTAACAATCAGTGTTAAAATGAGATTATAGAGATTATAATAGAATGTTTGGTTTGATTTGTTTTGGAGTGCTACGGTCTACAGTTTTGCACACGAGGGCTAATGAGACCGGGACCTACTGCTTAAAGCCGATTCCGAACTGCTACGAACATCCATGCCATAGTGGGATTCGAACCCACGAACTCCGATACCGACGATCAGCGCCCTAACAAATCGGCCAGCGTTCGGCCTAATAGAATGTTTAATTCTCAAGTAAAAAGCTCTTAATTGTTCTGATTGAACGGTCATTCAAATAACTTATGGAGAAATAAAAATCTGTAAGCAAAAGCAAAATTATAAAATTTCATATCATAAAGCTGATCTTAATTTACAGAAATGCAAAAAAGTGAATAATAAGATTCCTATTGAAAACAGGTAAAGGACTGTAATTAGAAACATCGAATTATTACGAAAATCAGCAAACTTGTTGAAAAAGGACACTCTTCAAACAAACAGGGAGGACACTTAACAAAAATTCTTTTCACTCAAATCAAAATTATGTACGTATTCAAGAAACCATTCTACAACGTTCTTAAATGTTCCTAAAAACTAATAATAATTTATCAATTTTCATTTGTTTTTGTTTTTTTATTTCTTTAAAATTAGACCCTAATATTGCCTTGCACTTTTCTGCCACTGGAGGCAGTTACGCACCCGACCTTAACTCATGTGTTTGAAAATGCCTCAGTGCATGATATTATAAGACTGATTTTCTGCCTCTTAGCCTATTTTGAGTTTTCAGCCACCGAATTCTTTGCAATGATATTGCAACTCCTTTGTAGCTGCAAAACAGATATCTGACTTTAGTTTTTCCGTTTGGGCTTTTCTTATGTTGGCAATTATTTTATTTTGACAAAGAATGTACTATATTGTATAAATGTGTATAGATCTATCTTAAACTTGTTTTGAATGGTAATAGTAGCTCATTGTTGTGCTATCGTCGTCCACAGAACTTATCAAACGATGAGATATTGCTTTTTTCCTAGTTGTGTAGCAGAATATCATCAGATGGTAAGATTTTTAGGCTGCACAACTCTACCCATTAAATGGTCTTATATGATCCATTACATGGCCATATAAATCTCCCTCATTTTCATGTTTGTCTTCATCCGATATGTGGGGTACAGGAAGAATATTTTCAGCTTGCTCTTCCAATAAGTACGCCTGTAAAAGAGAAAAAAAATAATGTTATAAAAATTGCAATATAAGAACATATAACAGCACATAGGAATAAATAACAGTTTAGTTTTATACTGTGGAATAAAGCATTAATACATTGATTTATGACCCAAGAGGCAATGATTTATAGATCACGTCCCTCAAGTGTATCCACGGTTCCGTTTAGATCTTGATCAAATTTTGCACACTAATTCTTGATGACAACAGGAAAGTCAATGTCTATTTTTACATTTCTCTGGGACTTAAAGATATTATAACCTTTAGAGGTCCAATTTCTTCAACCTTTAAAGGAAATTTTTTAACAACACTAGCCGAAATGACAGACGCAAATTAGTTTGCATAGTTTTTGGACCTTTATAAATTCCCAACTATTCATTCAAGAAGTAATTAGAATAAAATCACGAACTTTAAAGTATATACTGATAATTTACCAAACTTACAATTTTTTACATACAAGAAAAATATATTTAAAGCAAATCTTGAAAGAATACAATGTTCTACTTCTGTCTGTTCGGAGAGTAAACAAAATATCTACCAATAAGTATTTGGACACCTGTGATAAAAACTAACTTTATTCAAAATCAATAGTTGATAGAGCTTCCACGAGAGGCCACTGCTGCATGAACCCTCCGGGGCATACTTTCCACAAGTCTTTGTATTACAGCTAGTGATATTGTCTTCCACTCGGCTTGGGGTAGACTCGGCAAGTTAGTCACCGATTTTGGATGGGTAGTGCACCCCTTAATGAGGCAATCCAACTAGTCCCAGTGGTTCTCGATAGTGTTAGGTTGGAGCTCTGGGCAGGCTATGCTCGATGAACTCCATCGTTAGCATACCAAGCCTTGGTTAACCTCGAAACATGACAACTGGCATTGTCGTCCAGAAAGTAACAGGAGTACAACCCGTAAAACTGCCCCAACGTCCAAAGTAGGCATCGGTGTTAAGCTTATCATGGTTAGGTACCAAGGGCCCCAGTCCATTCCAGGAGAAACACCCCCAGACCATAATTCCACCTCCGCCGAACTTGACTGTTGGCACAAAGCATTCTGGCAGGAGACGTTCTCCAGGCAGACGCCAGACCCAGCCATTCGAATGGTAAAGGATGAACCTTGATTCGTCGCTCCAAAGAACCAATTTCCACTGATCTACGGTCAAATTTCGATGTGCTTTGCACCACATTAACCGAGCAGCGCGGTTGGACTTTGTGATCAAAGGATTATGGGCAGCACTTCATAATCACATAGGCCACTGTCGATTTTGGGTACTTCAGATCGTTAGATATGTCCCTTAAGGATCAGCCACATTTGTGATACCCGATAATTATACCTTTCTCGAAATCAAAGAGCTCCAAACTGCGCGGCATCTTGTATGCGACTAATGCCAATGCTGTTTCCTACAGGATGTATACCGGCGTAGGCCGTGACGTACCTCAGGACCGCAGATATCGTCATTTGCATAGGTGTCTAAAATACTTATTGGTAGACAGTGTATATGGCTTGGGGACTTACTGTTCTTACGAAACTATTTCAAAAGGTCGATTTTAAAACATTTTTAAGTAGCAGATTTTTAAATTGTCCTGTGCACTTTCGCAATTCTGTTCGGTACAATCTTGAATCCTATAAAGTCCAAAATTTTATTTCTCGAATGAGTAACATTTCATACATACATAATTTCTTGAGATAAAACAAATAGTAAATTCGACAAAAAATTTAATTCATGACTTTTATTCGTATTAATAACAATTTTTTTTTTCGAACATGCGTTTGTAATAAGCGGTTTTACTGTTTTACTCAGTTTCAAAACATTTTCCTAACAATGAGTTTACAAATATTTGTTTTCTCTCTAAACATTGATTACTACCAAATTATCTGATTTGACAATGCTCTGAGAAAACAAATAACTTAGCACTCTACGAAACGATCAGAGCTTTTTATTCGGCAATCCAGATGTTTTGTTTGTGTACTTTCCTTACAATATTGTTTCATCTCAAGCTTAGAGTTAAAATATTTCTTATGTATGTAAAAATATTTTTATTAGACCTTTGTAAAAGTTTATACCATTTATTTCCAATCAGAATAATCAACTCTAACTAAAATAAAATATCTAACCTAATCTTTACTAGAGAGATGTTAGGAACTCCAGTTAGTGTAGAGTTATAAACCTAATTTCCTGTCGTTCCGCCTCGACTAATGTAAAACCTAGTTTTATTTGCCTAATTAATTCCAGAATCTATGTAGTAGACATGAACATTTGGCTTCGTTTTCCTGTATATACCTTTATTTTTGTGCCCACAAACAAACCATGTTTTTATACTAACCCGTACTAGTACGTATCTCGCGCTCAAGTATCAATCGTCAGAAACTTACTAGTACGTGACCTTAACAATAATATGGACCGGACGATCACATGAGGTTGCTTTCTGTCGTTTCTAGAATTTATGGGTTCTAGTCTAGCTACTCGCATGTGTTCTTAGATTGGAAATAGCTTAAAGCAGTAATTCTATATTGCATTTTGTATATAGAGCCAGTTAACCCCTGAACATTCACGCTCGAGATAACTTGAGCGCGCTAAACTGGACAAACTGTCACACTTGAAATAATTGTTGTACTTAAAGATGGTAATGTTATATCCAAACCGAAAGTGGTAATAGATTATAACGAAATGAAGGGGGGAGGGGGGGTTGATCGTCTAGATCAGCATTTACATGACTAATCCATTACCAGAAAAAAAGGAGTAAAATATTATAAAAAAAAGTGTTCAATTTGTTTGACATGTGCATTTGGAATGCATTTGTTTTGTATGCAAAAAATGAAGGAAAAAATTTAGAATTCAAAAGCCAATTAGTAGAAAAACTTACACAAAACTATCATAGTGACAGAAATACAAAAAATAGTGGGTAGACCAAAATCTTGTGGAATTCTACTACTAACGGAACGTCATTTTCCCAGTTTTGTTCCTCCAACCAATGGCGTACGCAGAATTTTTTCAATGGGGGGGGGTCATAATAGCCCCCATAATTTCAACTAAAATTTTTATTTTTAGTATTTTGTCTGAGCTCAAGGGGGGTGTTTAAACCCCTAACCGCCCCCCTGTTCAAGCCCCTGCCACCAACACCAAAAACAAAAATCGCCCACAAGATATTGCGCTGTGTGTTGTGCTAAAAGAGATAGCAAAGGAAAAAGGAAAAGAAAAGAGTCGTTACATGTGTAATAGTTGCAATGTTGGGCTATGTGCTGCACCTTATTTCGAAATATATCACATAAAAGAAAATTTTGATTAATTTTATAAATACTAGTATTGTTATTTATGTTTCGAAAGTATAAATAAGTATTTTTACTGATAATGTTTATTCTGAAATGGAAATTCGAAAAGAAAGATAAAAAAAAAAGTCGATGTGCGTGTAATATTACAATATTCGACTATTTTCTGTAATGTTATCAAAATCCAACATTGCAATAAAAAGTTTGTCTTTCCAAGAAAATTACTAAAATAATCAACGTTCTAAACTGTGTTTTTTACATTAAAAAGATTGATTTTTTTCTTGTCCGGCCTTTTTTTAAAAACTGTGCATTAAGGGGTTAACTGTAGTAAACCGAACAAACCTATTACTACACACAGTACATAATATGAATCTGGAGGGTTTATGAATTGTTTAAGATTTCCAAAAAATTAATGGACATTTGTAAGGATACTGCTAAGGAGATTTTTGAAGTACCTGAATTTTCATTACACAGATTTGCCATATGATTAAATCCGCCGTTGATGTTGGAAACCAAATGTTAATCCTATCACTTAAAGATCTGCTAAATATATTAACCCCGTTTATTTATTCATTTGAAGTAGGTTAGAAAATGCTCTGTGCCAACTTCCGCTTAAAGTTAACTATATACTTGGTTTTCTTAACACATTGATGCGGAAAAAGTACTAGTACTTTTCCTGACGATTGACACTTGAGCGCGGGTCACGTACTAGTACGGGTTACTGTAACAACAGGTACAAAAATAACTGTATATACAGGTAAACGAAGCCGAATGTTCTTGTCTTTCATTTTTTTATAATGTAAAAATGTTTATATATAACATAATTCGAAAAAATTAAAACTACATACTACTATTTCTATTTGATTGGTTTGGTTTGGAGAGCTACGGTCTACTGTTTTGCACACGAGGGCTAATGAGACCGGAACCTACTGTTTAAAGCCGATTCCGAACGGCTACAAACATCCATGCCATAGTGGGATTCGAACCCAGGAACTCTGGTACTGACGATCAGCGCCTTAACCAATCGGCCAGAGTTTGGCCTATTTCTATTTGATTTTTCATATTCACGATACTGTTATAAATTTATCCACTAAAAGAAATTATTTTTTGTTTACAAAAATCTTATGGTTATTTAAATATTTATATATATTTGTTTATAAATTTCAATATAAAATACGAGAAGTTGGTTAAAAAAATTAAATAATTTTAGATCTATTGAGATTTAACTGAATAACTAAATTTAAGAGAAAAACGCTCTCTCCCGGTACAATTCCGCTGCGAAATGTGCCCGCACACAATGTATTAAAATATAGTTTTATTTTTAACACCCTTTTTATTATTAAAGTTAATACAACCGTTTACAGTTTTTTTAACAAGATTGTTATTTGGCACACACGAACGGTTGCAACAATATATACAGGGTGTCCCAAAACGACCGCATAAACTCTGCACAGCTAGATTCTTCGTTTGGAGTACATAACTGCTCAAAGATGCGTACCTGTACGATCCATAGTTTACGAGAAAAATAAGAAAAACAAAGTATGACGTCACTGCCTGTGCAAGAGAAAAGAACTTTATTGGACATATCAACAACAGTATTTGCATATCTTTAAAAACGATAATGTTTAAAACGTTCGCCGCTCATATCGCGTTATGCGCGAGCCATAGAATGACGTTAAGCCGCAATTAAACTGGTATTTAAAAGGCTGCATCTTGCAGTCTACGGTAGTAGTGCTGCATTTTTTCACTACGAGGTACTCCGTAAAAACCAACGACCTTGGCCTTACGGTAGTCTTCGTATGGTAGTCATATTTCGTTCGTGACTACTGCGGCATGTACCTGATGTACGGCCGATGTAATGGAAATGTCTAACGAACTGTTAGAGAGTATGCCCGTGCCTATACTGCTGTTGATATGTTCAATAAAGTGTTTTTTCTTGCACCGGGAGTGACGTCATACTTTGTTTTTCGTATTTTTCTCGAAACTATGACTGACTGACTGACTGACTGACTCTCACTCTCTCACTCGCTCGCTGTCTGCAAAGGGAGAAGTTCTGTGCAGCTTGCTATCTGAGCATGTTTCTCGGTAAGCTTCTTTTATCCGGCAGGCTGGTTTCCATGCATAACTAGAACTCTTAATGTTTATCGCTCTTCCTAAAACTTGTATCAGTTTGAGTCAGTCCCAAGTAACGTATTTCTCAAATCCAACGATAATTAAGCTTTAATTATTTTTTAATTTACCCAGAGCATCAAGCCGACCCCTAAATTATTTGTTTTTGTTACGATTGCTTAGATAAATCAAATTTGCTTTGCATTAATATTTAGATGTTTATGTTTCAAGGATAAATAAAAATTTGTCACTCTAAGGGCCGATGCACCAAAGTCGTTTAACAGCTAAGATTAGCCACGATTAACCCTGGCGCCAACCAATGGGTAACGTAATTCTCCGTTTAAACAGAGATTAATCGCGCTTAGCGTTAAACAACTTCGGTGGAATAGGCTCTAAACCTGTTTGGTTTGTAAAATCTTATTGGATATGTTTTCTTAATTCCGTTCAATATATTTTTCCAAGTCACCTTTTTAGAGTAGTTCACTCTAATTCAATGCATTTCAAATTAAGTTAGCTTTGGAACAGTTAACAATCCTGCCAAAATAATTTAGAAGGACTTTTATATCCGAAGCAATTTTTAAAATTTTAAGTGATGTTAATTAACAGAGTTATGCATATGTTACTGTTACTGTTGTTATTGTTTAATAATTAAAATTAAAAATCTTAAAATATATACAAGTGTTAGTAAATAGAGTTGTTTTTTTTAAAGTTCATCTACCTAAAGATTAATTAAAATTTAATTATATAATTCAAAAGAGCTTGCAAAAACATTTTGTTTGGCTGTGGACATAAATTAATACCCATGCAAAATCCATGTCAACATGTATAAAGCTACTCAAATATACTACCTAAAATAGTACTTTTCCACATAGGAAAATTGAAACATTGCAGCCTTACCTGTGTGGTAAGAGTAATACTTTCAGACAGTCTTTTTTGCAAAACTTTGTATTAATTTTGCTGAATTGTTAATCTTTAGCTATTCAGAATTTTGCTATTTTCTGGAAGCAATCTGAGGAGTTTCCCGGAGTTTATTCAAAATTTTTAGAATTCTAATGTATAATCTGAGCTCAACCCTAGAGATCAATTCCAATGATACAGCAATTGAGTGTTAACAACAAACCATTAGGTAAAGCTCCAAAAATAAAATAAACACTCAATCAAAAAGATAATCCACTTTGTAATAAAAATGGTTTTCATGAAGAAAAACACAAAAATTTGTACATTTTAACCAAAAAAATGTAATACATCACCCCAAAATCCAAAAATAAAAACATAACACAAATGAATTTTGTATTATGAGCGATAACAAAAAAACATGATTTGAAACACTCAAACAGAACATATAACATTAAAATAAAAAAATTCCCCATTCACATATACTAATTAAATGCTACATAAAAAAAAAGAATACTTAGCAAAAACCACCCTCATAATAATAAATGTTAATTTCCCGTAAAAAAAGCAATACCCAAATAAACAAGCACAACAACTCAAAAAATAAAGCAATAACCGCCCTAAAGAAACCGGTACCGAGGAAATCAGTGCGCAGGCCGGTTTAGATGGCTTTCTCGATGTTATAAACCATTCATCTGTAGACCTAGTTCGTTGAATACTACATCAAGCATACCATAGCAGACGAGATATGTGCCAGGTGTTTTACTATACTGCGACAACCCTACAGAACTCGTTGTCTGAGAAGAAGTTCTATGCAGCCTCTCAACTCATAGTACCAACATCAGGCTGCTCCTAGCACTCCAGTACCATGCACCAAATCCATCCCTTCTCCAAATATTGAATTACGTAAAACCTTCAATATCAAAGTACAAAACCCTAAACTTACCCAGATAAAAAAATTTCCCCCACCCTACAAACACCTCTAAATCCATTTCTTTTACCATACTTAATTATAAAGTATAAAAAACAAGATTCACCTAACTTTTACCCACCAAGAAACATAAACTAAAAACCACTATTCACCCCCCTAGAACCAACCCAGATACATCCTACAAAACAAAACCTCTAAACCTAACCTGTTTGGTTTGTAAAATCATCCATACCCCATCCCTTACCCAAATCCCCAAGTTTAATGCAGCCCGCCCCAATACCACCTTTCAAATTCAAACCATATACCTTACAATCAAATACCCTAATTTTTTAACAACACACAATTAAACATAAACATAAAAAGTTATAATAATCAAAAAACATTCAATGATCAGATTTACTACAAAAATGAGAAAAAATATCATTAACCAAACCCTGCACATCACACCATAGCACAAGAAGACCTAATTAAAATCCCCACAAAATCTTTAGCCCCCACCCCCCCATATATACACATACACCCCCCAACAACCCACAAAAAGAAACTTCACGTATTCCACAACATAATAATTGCCACAACACCCATTCTGTCCTCAAATTTATGAGCAACCCCTCCCCCACCAAACTTGCCCAAGGTTGGAAACAACCAAACTTTAAAATTCCCCCAAAACCCCCCCCCCCATAAACAACACAGATACCAGAAACCCATACCCCCAACAAAGCCCTCCCAAACAGGTTACCCCCCACAAACCAACCACACACCCCATATATGACCAAACAATACTTCTCCCAAAAAAAAAAATACAATATAAACAAAAAACAAAACCCCGAAAACAACATGTGCCAAAATTCCCCAATCAGGCTAGAAAAAAAAAAATCAACCAACGTCCATTGAAAAAAACCCAAAACTAATACAAATATAAAACGTTTATCAACCGCCATCTTAAAAGAAAATTTCAACCAGAAATTAAAAAACCCTAATTCAAACACCATCTGACAAAAAGATAAATAACTAGTTCACAAACATTCAACACAAAAGCAAATTGCACGACACACATCCACAATATCTAATCTCCACATCCTACCATAACATTTCCCTATCTATGACACAATATATAATCGAGGACGTAAAGTCCACACAATGAAACCCACATCACCACATATCAAACCACAAAATCGAATGAATCCAGATAAAAACAACCTATCACACAAAAAAACTCACACACACAATAACCTCTCACACAGTAACATATACGAATAATATAAAGATAATAATATCAAACACACAAATATATAATATAATGATATTTACACATAGCCACCCACAAACACACACGCCTAAATAATAAATCTAAAAACTATAAGAATTTGAATCCAGAAACTTTCCCAGTATCAGACCTACAGTATCTCTCAAATGCAGTGATTTAGCCAGGTAACCGTAATGAAACGACGCTAACCAAGTCGCTGAACCTGAAACACTAATTATGTTTACCTCCCCAATAACTCAACACCCGAGTTAGGGGTTTATAAATTAAACCTAAAAAAGTTCAAAACCCCCGTTCCCCCCCTTCACCCCCTTTATGCACATTACCATTCAAACCCCTTTTTTCCCCGGTTATAGAAGAATTGAATTATCAATTTATCACATAACAAAGTAAAATAACATTTATCGCTACATTATGACGTCATTCATTTAACAATCTCATTGAATCGTTTCTTATTTTAAATTATTTAAATCTATGCATTATTTTCATACGTTTTACAACGAACTTAGATATTACGTAAATAATTTTCTTTTATATTTGGCTTAAATATAGATTAGGTACAAATGTGATATTTTAAAATTGAATCATCGATTCAAATTTTTTGTTGCAATGAAACGTTTATCACCAGTATTAACAACAATAAATTCTTTTTCATAAAAGACTAGTAGTCTATTTCACGGAATAATAAATATATAGCGTTTAAGTTTTATATATTTGAATATATATAACTTATAGGATTTATATATATTCGTTTTATTTTAAATTGAATCATCAATTATTTGTTTCAATTCTCAGACAAAAAAAAAACATTTTTTTTACCTGACTCATAAGGTACTTTACAATTTTGGAAAATTAAAAATTTTACTGATCCCGTCATATGACGGACTATATGCTAGTATATATATATTTTAAGAAATTTGTTCCTTTGTTTTTGTATACATAACCACACGGTTGGACTAAATGAATTCAATGTTATTTTAAACTGCAGTCACAGTATCGGGATACTTTAGAGGAGCATGAAGATAAACAAATTATTGAGCGTGTACAAGATAATTATCATAAAAACAAACCATTACAAAACAAAAAAACAAACCATATTTTATATCTGCCTCATAGGGTACTTTACAATTCTGGAAGATGAAAAATTGTACTGATCCCGTCATATGACGGGCTATATTCTAGTAATACATAGCTGTGTACCTTCCTTTTGGATTACAATCCACATTTTATTTAATAAAATAAATGACAACGGATTTAAAAGCTATCGGTCTACAACAAAAGTAAAAAATATACCGCGTCATATGACGGGCTATATTCTAGTAATACATAGCTGTGTACCTTCCTTTTGGATTACAATCCACATTTTATTTAATAAAATAAATGACAACGTATTTAAACACTATCAGTCTACAACAAAAGTAAAAAATATACCGGCATATTTCCATACAGTTAAAACTACGTGTCCAATAAGTTCATTTTTAAAAAAGCAGATTAAAATGGAAATAAAACTATTTGGAATTTTATTTTAATAAATAACACAGTATTTACATTATTTTATTACTTCCTAGTTATTAAAGGAATCATTGTAATTGTGAAAATTTTTGATTTATAATAAAATATCTCTCGTAAACTGCTCGGTGCAACTGTCCACGTGGGGCCAGAGCATACGGTGGCAATCTCTGTTTACGAATCAAAGGGACTTGGGGTGCTAAGCATATAACCCAGTTAGGTGTTTAACCTTACGCGGAACCCCCAGTATTTAGTTTGAAAGCATGCTTGATCCTCAGTGTGTCTTCCCACTGAAGGCATAGAAGGCTGAGTAACTTTACCCAACACGGGAATCGAACCTCGGACCTGTGTTTTGGGAGAGCGGAGCACTACCCCAATGCCACTGGACATAAAATGTCTATAATAAAATATATAGAATAATATATACGACAATAGAAATCTACACAAAAAATCGGAATATAACGGATACTAAAGCTGTCGGACAACGTTAAAGTGAGTATTTCAGCTCCACTCAATCAAAACTATGACAGAGCAGGGGTGGCCAAGCTCCTCGATAGTCGAAGCCATTTTTCAAAATTTGAAATTTTTCGCGGGCAGCAATTAAATACGTATTTAAAAGATATGCAAAAAAAGGTATTACATTTTTTTTACAAAAAATTATATTTATTGAACGTTATTTAGAAGTTCTTCGTCCTTTAATTCTTCAAGGAAATTTTTTAATTGTCGGTGATTTTTTGAATTGGTGCGAATGTAATTTAAATTGTGTTACACTGTTTCCATAACAGCAGGATATTTTAAATATTTTGTAAAGAGATGTTCTGGGTGAGTTATGCAGTGAATCGGTAAGAATTGTGGAATTTGAGAACCATCTCGTGAAAGCCCAATAAGACCGATTTTTTTTTTCACCCAGCATTGCCGGAGCTCCAACAGTTGTAATATTTTTTTAAAATATAAAAAAAAAATGAAAAGGGATCTCTGGTACATTTATCGAGAGCCACAAATAACCCTTTAATAACCACATGGCAACCCCTGACCTAGAGCATTGGGTCTTAACGTGTAAGTTCCCATTCCCAGAGGGCAGTGGAACTATGCTGAATAGCGGTGATTGGGTTTAGAGTGCAACGGTCTACTGTTTTGCTCACGAGGTCTAATGAGTCTAATGAGACCTGGACCTACTGCTTAAAGCCGATTTCGCATGGCTACGAACATCCATGCCAGCAGAGAGATTCGAACCCGAAGAAGGAATTTCTACCATTCGGCCATCTTTTGGTGCGTGGCGGTGAACATGGTTTGGTGGGTGCTGATGGGTAATGGTATGAAGATGCTTCAGCATTTAATCCCTTAACATACAATAAAGCCTCAGAGGCGTTGTAAGTCTATAGGGCGAAACATTAACAAGATTACCGTATTCTACGTTATTTTTATATTCAGGAAGTTTCAGAATGAAACTTACTTCGCACTTTGTAAAGTGCATTCATTCACTTACTTCTATTTTTACCCCATGGTTTCGTATAAACTTAATTATTCACACATTTTAGTTAAATTATTAACTTCGACCACCCTTTTTATCATCTGAGTTAAAGCTCTTTCATTGGTTAAGTCACTTGTGGGAATCATTCACATTCGCAAGTTCATTCGCATCTCTGGTGAAGTTCGTTCCGGGCTGCACCAGTCAGCAAGATTGGAAGTTTTTCGGGTCAAAGGTAGCTTGGTGTTGCTTTTGGAACACACAGCTGGAAATTCGATCATAAGGGAAGGGGTTAAACTCAATTGTAAACCTCCCAAATATCTGTTTAATTACTATTCATTCACATCATTTTTACCAGTAATAAATCGAATTTATACAGTAAATATAATCCATTATGTTTCCAGATGTGAGGTTGACGCCGTAAATATACGTAAAATTTTTCTCAGCAGCATTCGTTTGAGAGTATCAGGAACGAAAATTAAGTTACAGAATTACTTTTTCAACAGTCGATACCAGGATATGAAAATTCTTTTAATCGATTAATCGGAACGGAAACAATGACTGCATTACGAACCAAAACCAACCTCTAAATCATCATGTATAACTTTGAGATAAGTGTTTCGCTCATAATACAGTTCGAGTGAAACATTTTTGCTAGCTTTTTCATTTATCGGACAATAGAATATAAAACATGTTTTAAACATTTTAAAACTTGTTTTGCATTAGATATTTTAATTATAACAAATAGGCTGTAATTACCTCCCAGAGAAAAAACGTACGGTAAAACTATGTCAGTTTGGCGGACAAATAAGGAGAAAAATTTACTTAAAGGTCTTGAGAGTCCTTCAAAAGTTTTGATTTAGAAAAAAGGCTACAGATTGAGATGTTCTGTGCGTTTAAAAAAAATCCCGTTTAGTTGAACACTAGAATCACGTGATGGCTCATTCAGATTCTCATTCAATTTTGTTTCAGATTTTCTCGAAGACTTATTGATGAAATCGAAAATAAAATGTCTTTATTTTTCTTCATCTTATACCAGTAACAATCTATGGAAATATACGTTAAATACTTATTAGTTTTTTTTTTGTTGTTTTTAACATATTGTATGAGGGACACGTACTAGTACATTTTCTGACGATTGATACTTGAGCGCGGATCAAGAACTAATACGGGTTAGTGTAACAACATGGTTTGTTTGTGGGTACAAAAATAACTGTATATACGGGAAAACGAAGCCGAATGTAAAACATTAGTTTTATGATTGCACTTTTCATTTTTTTATAATGTAAAACCTTTTATATATAGCATAATTCGAAAAAATAAAACTACAATATATACTACTTTTCAATTCGATTTTTCATATTTACGATACTATTATAAATTTATCTACTAAAATATATATTTTTTGTTTACAAAATCTCATGGTTGTTATTTATGTATTTCTATGTATCCCCTATATAATAATAGCCTAAGTTGTCTGTCCGCGAATTTATGAAGATGTTGTACCTGGAATGGATACAGGCATCCATATTGGATTTTTATGAGTTAGGGTTAGCAAAATTCAGAGCGAGTTCGAAATCCACCCCATCCCCCTTTTCGAGCTTTTAATGCCATTATTTCAAGTTTTATTCTCCCTCTTATTCTATACTAAATTCATTCTTGATATGAATTTAGTATAGAATAAGAGGGAGCAGCGAGGGCGGAGCGTAATATTTAAACTGTACTTTGTTTATTCGACCCTCATATATTCTAATTAGTTCCCTCAAGTGTAGGAGCACGTTCGGTAAAAGTCCTGTTATCAGCGTTCTCATCGGGTTGACGGTTCTGTCCCCGACTCAGCCAAATTTTTCTAAATGTCAAATTTAATATTTCTGATTTTTCTTTTAAATTCTTATTCTAAAGTTGTTTTATTGTTTTCAAAATTGTTTTATTATTTTTAAAATAAATGTTTATTATTTTTTCAACTTTTTATGACTTAAACTTTCTTCTCGTAATGTAATAATAGCCTAAATTATCTGTATCTGTCCTCGAATTTATGAAGCGGTTGGACGTGGTATGGATAGAGCATCCATATTGGATTTTTGATGAGTTAGGGTTAGCAAAATTCAAAGCGAGTAAATTTTTTTTTCCTAAACTATAAATCCGATTCTAAAATAAATTGGTATGAATAAGCGTCGTCTGACATCGAAAAATGCTGTCATATTTAAAACGTTCGAAATTCACCTCGTCCCCCTTTTAAAACATTTAATGCCATTATATCAAGCCCTATTTTAGGATCAGGCTATTAAATTTATCAATTTATCACATAATAGGTAAAAATAGCATTTTTTTCTAGTATTATGACGTCATGCCTTTAACTATCTGATTTAATCATTTATTTTTAGATTTAAATATCTTCTACATGATTTCCATACGTTTTATTCCTAAACTTAGATATTACCTAAATAATTTTCTTTTATATTTGTCTTAAATAATAGATTAGGTATATAAGTGATAATTTTAATCGTTAATTTTTGTAGAACGATAATTCTCAACCAAAAAACAAACCATTTTTTTACCTGCCTCATAGGTACCTTTACAATTCTGAAATTAATTTTACTGAGCATATGACGGGCATTATAAGCTAGTATTTATATATTTCAAATAAACATACAAAAGTTGGTTAAAAAATTGAATAATTTTCGGTCTATTTATTTAACTGAATAACTAAATTTACCTGTACAATTCCACTGCGAAAGCATCCGCACATAATGTGTTAAGAGCATGTGTATTTAAGTATACGTACATTGTAACAATAACTTTTTTAATTAGCATAAACAAAAACCCGCATTCAAAATTAACAAAAATTAGTATAATTATTTGTATACTTGGTTTCTCATGTATTTTTTACTGCGAAATACGGTCTATTAAAATATCTAACGAATAACATATATATATATATAATATATATATATAATAATAAATATTATATAATATTTTTATAAACATATACAAGAGAACAGAAAATGTTGCAATATTTTTTAACACATTGTATGCGGGACACGTACTATACGTTTCTGACGATTCATACTTGAGCGCAACGTACTAGTACTTTAGCGTAACATGTTTGTTTGTGGTACAAAAATAATGGTATATACAGGTAAACGAAGCCGAATTTTCTTGTCGACTTCATAGATTCTGGAAAAATTTAGACAAATAAAAACTACTTTTTACATTAGTCGATGCGGAACCACAGAACGTGAAAAATTAAAACTATATAATACTATTTCTATTTGATTTTTTCATATTTTACATACAAATTTATCACTAAAAAATATTTTTTTTACAAAACTTATTTTGTCATTTATTTCTATATATCTGTTTATGTATTGAATATAAAATACGAAAAGTGGTTAAAAAAATAAATAATTTTATTATTAGATTTAAATAAATAACTGAATTACGACACAATGTGTTAATTAAAAATAACCTATACCATTTATTAAAAAAAAACTGCACTTTAAAGTTTTATGGGTGCACATGCAAACACAGTACTATAAAGTGAAGCTTTATAATAAAGCTTTCCTCATTATTTCAGTCTATGTTCTTATTGTAAGAGTAAATTAATGAGCAAACTTAAAAAAAGCATGAAGTTTTAATCTAAATTGCAAATTTTTAAACAGATATTCGAAAATCTGGAAGATTACTTGTAGAACTGCCCGCTACCTTTTCACAAAAAACGGAAAAAAGGAAAATTTGTACATATCGGTGGGTTTTTTTTTTTAGCAGTCCCTAAAAAATATGGTGGTTATTGAAGGGTTAACAATATGTATCACTCTCCTTTCGTTACTTCTTAATAATTGCTAATGATCGCCGTGTGCACTTAGCAGAGATTTTTATATTACTTTTAATCACTTTTAAAGTACTAATCAACTTAATTTTATAATTCACTAGTCCAGGGGCGTAATTTAGGGGGGAAAGGGGGGGATCACCCCCCTAGAATATTTAGAAGTTTTATTCATATATGAAATTGTTGATTCGACATTTCAATGAATGTTGAAGTTAATCTACTTTTATTAATCTGCTTAAGACATTCCAATTACGGTTATCGTCCTTTCCTGGGCCATTTTTAAAGCAAGTATAAAAATTCGAACTTGTAGTTTTGCCCCTCCACATGTTTTAGGTTTTATTCATACATTAAATTTTTTACATTTTAATAAATGTTGAAGTTATTCTGTTTTTATTACTGTTCTTAAGACTTATTCTAATTATAGTTATCGCCCTTTCCTAGAACATTTTTAAAGCAAGTATGAGTATTAGAAATTTTAGTTGTTCCCCTCCAGATTTTTATTGTTTTATTCATTTATTAAATTATTGATTCGACATTTCAATGAATGTTGAAATTAATCTGTTTTTATTAGTGTGCTTAAGACTTATTCCATTTATGGTTTTCGTCCTTTCCAGGGGCATTTTTAAAGCAAATATAAATATTCAAACTTTTAGTTTAACTCCTCCAAATGGTTTGGGTTTTATTCATACATTAAATTTTTGACACGTTTTATTGAATGCTAAAGTTATTTTTTTTATTAGTGTGCTTAAGATTTATTCTAATTATAGTTATCTTTTCCTGAGACATTTTTAAAGCAAATATAAGAATTCAAATTTGTAGTTATTACCCTGCCTATTTTTAGGGTTTTACTAATTTATTAAAAGGAAGTATAGGCACTCTATTAACTGTATACTTCTCGATTTTTTCAAGACCTTTTTAGCGGAATAAATATATGCTACCGAAAAAAAAAGAATCAAGAAGAAACCAACAGATTCTTGTTTCAAAGCCGTAGTCAAGGGGACCGGTTCCCCCCCCCCCTTCCCGCGAAATTCTAAAATTCTATAAGACCGTGTCGTGGAAAGAAAATGGACCATCCCTCTGCTTGGTTATAGACAACAGTTTCCTTAGAAAAAGACCATTTTGGTCAGAAATTTCTTGTTGGGTACAGGCTTTCTCCACCCCGTGTGATCAAGATATGTGGTGTGCTAATTTCCGTAATCTGACATTCATTTTTGACGTTGACCGATAAGCAATTGAAGGGTCTAAATGGGTTCGAGAAATGTCTGTATGTTTGTGGAGGGTATTCACTAAAACACTATGAGAAACTAAACACTTCGGGTGTTGAAAATGCCCAGGAAGTCAGAGAAGGAAGATAAATGGACACAACGTGGGGTGCGCATGTGATTTAGTCATTAGGATCAAAACTGATTAAAGAGACCCCTAAAAAATCGTGTCATGAATGGAACTTTTTCTTCTTAGAGAGGTAATTGCACATCTGGTCGGCTGAAGTTTCGTGTAACCTAAGGCTCTACTATTCCTGGAATCATTTGCAAGACTGGGCTAGGTATGTTACTAATCCATTAAACTCATGTTAAACAGAAAAGGCATGATTTAAGTTTTAAGTATAGAGAATTCATACAAACATTCCACCCTAACTGGTAGGGTGAATATTCCTCTTTTAGCTGTACTTCATTATTGGTCTAAAGAACGATTTATACAATAAAATTTTAAATGACAGACTTAACAAGAGGACTAGGTCAAGGGTCGTCATTCGTTTAGGTAATAGAGTAGTTGTGTTTTGAAAAAAGATATTGGCAGCCTTCAACAGTTTCAGATTTTCAAATTAGATACGTGTGATACAATTAGATATATTTGATTAAAACACATAGATTTCCGCTGAAATGTCAAAAATCAAGCAAACAGGTAAGTATTATTTTTTTTTTTTTTTTTTTTTAGTTTTCATGTTTAGCTTTAATGTTTGTGTATCTATATAGGTGTACAAGTACTTTATATTTTGGAAAAAAACAGGAATTAAAAGGTCATCAAAAGTTTTTAAAAACTACTTCAATCACCGAGATCCTTAAAAATTGGGTTCTTGAAATCTTTAATTTTAAACTAGGCCCCATAAAAAAAACCTTTAAAAAATGTATGGATTCCTTAAATTTTCATGCCAAAAAGGGACGTATTTTGTTTAAGATTCCTTTCTTTATATTATTTAATCTGAATTATTTCATTTAATCGCATAAGTAATCATCAACTTGTATAGTTTGTGCTAAAAATGATTTTTATCAGTGAAAGAAAAGATATCTATGTATTGAAATAGTCTGTAGTTTTTGGATAATATTTATTATAAATTTCGATTTACAAAATTCGTATCGTTGAATTAATATTAAGGAGATATATATAAATATGTATATAAAAAATTAAAGTTTATGCTAGAAATGATTTTGTTCAATGATAAATGTTTGAGCATGTTGAAATAGTTTCTGAATAATAATTATTATAATATTTGGTTAACGAAAAATTTTCAATATATACACTCACAATGTTTTGTTTCTTATTTTATAAAAAGTAAAATTTTAGTGTAAAATATCTCTTTGGAATTTAATGTTTTAAATACTAGAATGCGGTTAATACTTTTACAGTTTTAGCCTTTTAATTTAGTTTAACTGAAAGCATTTCCACGGTATATATAACATTTTTGTGCATCTATTTTTTTTTTATTGATGTCTTAAATTTTGTCTACTATTTTCATATATATCTTTATATTTATGCTATATGGATGTTATTAAAATTGTATTAAAATGGTGGATATTACGAAAATTTATATTTAAATATCAACTCTGAGTTAGGAAACTTTGTATACGTATAAATGGAAGTATTAGTAAATGAATCACGAATTTACTGAATTTAAAATCCGGTGTGTTTAAAAATCAGTTTTTTTACGAATATTTTTTTAATATTTAAAATCCTTCTCGTCCTAGTGACTTAACCTTGTTAAAGATTTTTAACAAGTGTTTAGCAAATACTTTAATTTTTTTTTTAAATCTGAATTATCCACTTTAAATTTTGAATTTATTACAGTTATTAAAACTAAATTTTAATTTAGATATTCGTCATGAAAATTCAACGTGCAGTTAAAAAAATATTCCCCTTAAATTAACTATTCAGTTTATCTGCAAAATAATACCTCCTAGGTGTTTAAAAATATTTATAAGAATTAAAGGGTAAAATTAGAAGAAAAAAATAAATGTACAAGGAACATTTTAAAAATTAACAGTAGATTTCAAAATATTGATTTTAAAAAAACACCTAATTTAATAAATTTTTAAACTGTAATTTTGATAGATTTGACAAATGTCAATTCAATATTTAAATGTAACTGAAAATATACCCTGATAAAGTTAGTTCCCCCCCCCCTGCACCCCATGACGGAAACTAACATTTCAAAGTACGTTATTCGTTTGATCATTGTTTGAATAGATTTGATCAACATACTTCATCGTTTGATCAATTAAAAAAATTTAGGAAATCTCTAAGGGGCGGGGGTATAACCTTATGGATTTTTTAAAATGATTTTATAAACTTGATCGATATATCATTCGAATAAGAGTCATTAGATCAGATCAGATTAGATCAACCATTTTTGGGATTTAATCAACACCGAAACTGCCCCAAAATTAAAATTTTCACCCCACTCCCCACATGTTGGAATTTTGGGAGAATTTTAGTGTCATTTGAAAGAACATAATGAGATCCGATTTAAACAACCATTTTTGGTTTTTTATCAGTACCAGAAGAGGCTCAAAAGAATAAATTTATCCCCTCTCCCAAATAGGGGCAATTATTCCAACAATTGGAGGGGGGCTCTTATGCCAGAATTTAGGGACAATTTTACTGTCATTCGAATGAACATCGTTACGAAATATACAAAGTGTCTCCAAATGTGCAGATGAAATATGTCCCATACCGCTTTTCGGTGCCGGAGTACGTGGGTTCGAATGACGCTGAGGGCATGGATGTTCGTAGCCGTTCAGAATCGGCTTTAAGCAGTAGGTTCCGGTTTCCTTGGCCCTCGTGAGCAAAACAGTAGACCGTAGCGCTCCAAATTCAAACCAAACCAAACCCCAAATGTTCACCAAAATTTTAAAGTTCAATCCATGTTATAATTTCAATAATCCTAATTATTAGTTTCATAATATGTAAGAACTTCAGAATATACTGAATTTTTAATATTAGTGTTCCATTGGTGAACGAAACACTGATATTTAAACTCATTTGAAAAGTAAAACAATAGTTACATTTTGATGATAACGTGTGTTTGATTGAAGAGGAGATCAAGAAAGTAAAGACGACAAACTATTTGACATAGATATGTAGTATTATGCATTCAAGAAAATAAAATATGCCTATATCTTTAGAAAAAATAAATTTGTGTTTTAATTGGAAAAACCAGCTTAATTCAATTGAATTTAGTTGAATTTTTTTTATTTAGTTGATTTATCAGGTATTTACCGCTTAATCTGACCAATCGCGACAGATATATTTGCAAGCTTGGTGAGAACATTTTTCGGAAGAACAAACGAAAGGAAACGTCATGTTTTGCAATTTGCATTGATTTTATAGATTTGTTAAGATTTTGTCATAACTAAATAAACAATAAAAATAATAGTTAAAAAAGGGTTAAAACATTACCGTTGTAGGATTATCGAATATTCTTTACTGAAAACTTTTGCCACCCAGTTCAAACTGCCAAGTTACGCCTCTGCAACAGTCATAAGAAATTGCAGAGTGAAAGCATCAGCTTATTAGGTCTAACTTACCCAACATTTCATTAGCCTATTTGACTAATTCCCAGCATTAGGATTGGCTCAAGAAACCTAGGTTTCAATCTTCCCCTCATTCAACAACGTTCCGATTTCGGACGGTCAAAACCAAAGATTGCTATTGGTCGTTTACTATTCTCTGCTTGTATTCATTGGTCGGCTACCATATTCTGCCCTCATCCCTTAATATCTTAGAGCGGACAGTTCTTGTACCTCAAATTTTTGGTTTAAATATTTTGCTTACAATGCATTTTTCTGTACACTAATAATTTTTTTAATATTTTTATATTATTTCACCTTTTTTGCAACTCAATCCGTCTTTAATTTTTTTTACTTCTAAGGTTTTGGGGCTTAAGAACCTTTACTGAAATCCGGCCGAATTGAGACATCTTCATAATTGTGCACAACTATGCACATTCGTATCCATTAGACACTCGGTAGAACACATATTGATCATTCTTATGGATCCATGTATCATATACAGTGGACTCCGCTTAATGCGATCGCGGTTGATGTTATCAATCGCTTATTGTTATCGAAATCACTTTGTCCCGATTTTCTCTATTCATTTGTATGTTAAAACTATCGCTTTATATCATGGTTACATCGGTTAATGTTATCAATTATCGAACCTCATTTTAACTGGCAAAGGAATATTGACATATATTTAGAAAGAACCCATTCTTTTCTTTCCCTTCGTTCTTGTTTTAATTTCCGAGAATTCTCCCTCTTCCACCTAGGGAAAAGGAGAAAAAGGCGTGGGCCATTACACGTTCCTGGAATTTTTCAGAAATACCTACAGCCTGCTGGTGGTCAATAGTTGTCAGATAAGTAGAAGGCAACAAATTTTATTTGGAACCGAGAAGGAACGTATTCACATCTTATGCCTTGCTCACTTCATACAGTTTGTCGATATGGAAGCCAGAAAGCGAAATGATTTAACATTAAAACTAAATATCGAAATTTTAAATCGTTATGACAGGTTACCAAATATGAGTCAGCGCAATGCTGCAGCGCAGTTAAACATTTCTCAGCTTCTGAATTGCATTGAAAGTGTTGAAACGTGGAGTATAACACCGCTCCGATGACTTTAAAAAACATTACGATTATAACGATTTATCAATGAGCTGCTTAGAATTGTAGACAGTCAACAATTTATCTTCTTTATTATTGTTGTTATTGTTATTGTTATTATTATTGTTATTATTAAAGGATAATATACAGTACATAAATATAAGGAGAGTTTTTTTTCATTTTATTTTGAAATGTACGTGTGAATTAAAGCGGGGGGGTAAATTTATCTAATTTTGTATCATTTATTATCAATCGGTTACTGTTATCAAAATCACGGTGTCCCAAACTAACCAAATTAAGCGGAGCTCACTATATACTCCCTAGTATTTTTTTTATGTTGCTTTATGTTGTTATAAAATTTCCTGATACGAAATTTCAACAGTTTACTCCTAATCGTTTAGGTTATTCCCCACATAGTTTATATACGTTATAATGAAATGAATTCTGTTATATAGAGTTAAGATTGTAATTACAACAGGAAGTGCACAACTAAACGCCATAACAGTCCTCCATCGAATAGTTTCACTTTTGCTAGATACATAAATATAGATGCCAAGATTACACTAGCCATAACTAGTTCAACAAATACTTAAATAATTTAAAACATTAGGTGTATTTCTCATTCTCATATCTATTAACGATATTAGATTATCTAATTTTACAATTTTTTTTCTGCTGGCTGACCATCTACTTGGAATAGGCCAATGATTTTAACGTGAACGCCATATCGATGGAGCATATAGTTTTTCAAGTGGGAATTTGGGGAGTGATAAAATGGCTTTGGCATGAGGTTAAATAATCAAACTCAGCTGGTTTTGGAAGAAAACCATTATTACCATTTCAATCCTCATAATTAGTGAAATATGGCTTTAGTGCTGTAAATGATTTCCTACTGCTGAAAAGAAATTCACTATATATCACCAAACGAGAGCATTTGAGACTGATTTGATTTGGAGCGCTAAGGTCAACTGTTTTGGTGCACGATAGCTAAAATGAGACCGGGACCTACTGCTTGAAGCCCATTCAGAACGACCACGAATGTCAATGCATCAGAGGGATTTGAACTCACAAACTTCGGTACCTAGCAGCAGCGCTTTACCATTCGGTAATCGTACGGCTTGGATGAATCTAGCTAAATTTGTGCCTAGTATAAAGTCTTAAAAATCGCAAGAATTTAGCTGTTTTTTTAAAGGTTACGCTATTTTTCTTAAGATTAAATTTATTTTTCTTAAGAAAAAATTAATCGGTAGCCTTCATTCGATACCTGGCTTCAGTACTTTAAAAAACCTTACTGTACTTGGAAAAAAAGAAAAGAAAAGGAAAAAAAATTCTGGCTTCTTTTTTTACTTCAGAATTTTAATTTATCTGTTTATCATTTTTGTAAATATGATAGATAACTCATACTTCACATATTTTTTGAAATTTATATTAACAGAACCTGTAGTGTAGCGTAGTTGATCAAAGCATTATTAGTATAAGTTTTGCCTTGTTGGGTTCAATTCCTGGAAACTACAGTTATTAAATATTTTCACTAAGTGAATTAAATATTTAGGTTTGGTTTGATTTGGAGTGCTGCAGTCTACTTTTTGCCCACGAGGGCTAATACGACCGAAACCTACTACTTAAAGCCGATTCCTAACGGCTACGAACATCCATGCCATAGAGGGATTCGAACCTACGAACTATGGTACCCACGATCAGCGCCCTAAACGATCGGCCAGCTTTCGGCATCAAATATTTAAAAGCGACTCATTGGGGCATGGTCAAAATAAGGTTTAGAAGCACTTAACTAGACTGAAAGTTGGTTGGTTAGTTGCTTTAAGTTTATCTGCGCAACTTATGTCTGGCACTTACGCACATATAAACCCACGTTTAAATCCACTTATGCCCGAATAAAGTCATTTTTTTTAAGTTAATGCAACAAAAATTAACAGATAAATTGCCTTAAAACGGACAAAGGGTAAATATAAATACGATTTTCAAAATTATTAGAAATATGTAAAAGCTCAAGTCCACAGGAAATGTAAGTAAAAGGTAAAATGATGAAACATTAGAATGTTAATTCTAAAAGCAAAAAGACAAAATATAAAATTAACGATTTAAGGTAAGACCACGTTCGGAGCCAAACTTTTTAAATAAGGTTTTTATGGAAATATATTTTATTTAGTTATTGCAGTAATAGGTTATAAAACAGAAAAATTTGAAAATAAGCAAATACATATATATTGTCTTAAAAATTGTCAAAAATAGAGAAAAAAAACCAAGCATTTTTGACTTTACGCAAACATTCCTAATTAAAAAAATTTGCAAAACACATTTTTACTTAGATAAATGTAGACATATATCTATTATGTATGCATTGAACCACCAGAATGAAAATATTCTAAGTGTAAATGATTTATAGCCAATAGAGTATTTTAGAGCAAAAATTCAAGGAAAGAATAATGAAGTTTCTAAGATAAACGCCCATAACTCATCTCAAAATGAATATATTTATAATCCTCAGGTTCAATGCATATATAACATCAATAAAAACATAGTTAAATTCCAATTAAATTCTAAAAATTATTTTAGCAGTTATGATTGTTGAGGTATGGTGGTGTAGTAGTTTTTCAGAAATTTTATTTAAACATTTCATAGGATAAATTCATTAAGTTAATAAAGGTATAGTTACCCAAAATACACCCACTTTATAGCTTACATTTTCCTTCAGTTCATTAACACTGATTTTTTTTTTCTTTCTGGAGCTCTTTTTTCCTGCGCAATATTTCAACAGGTGTAGAGAATCTTACTGAATCTTTTATACGAGAAGTATCTAACTTTTCATACCCATTGGCAGCAAACTATCCTGGATCAATATTTAATTCATTAACCCCTTAAAGCACGAGTTTAGTTTAGAAAAAATTATAAAATATGACATATATAAGGGATATATAGGTACAATGCAAGTTATTTTTTGCAATTTCAGTTTGGGGGGTGACTAGGGAGCTTGGAAAGAGTAAAAAGTATATAAAAAAAATTGTTATACAAACAAAGTGTAAACGATTTTATTACATGCTTAATTTGAATTTCGCCCGTGTCAGACACGGGCAAATGCGTTAAGGGGTTAAAAAGTGAAAGGAAACCATTAAAACCATCATCGAATTTTATCACAACAATGTACCCCTCTCCCCCCCCCCAAAAAAAAAAAAAAAGTTTTAAGTGCAACAGAATTATTTTTTGGTATTAATTCCCACAAATTGCCGTTTAACGACTCGTTTGCATTTTCAGTCCTTCCATGAAGATATTTCATTAATAATTTTGAATCGCATAGTTCCATATATACTGGTTTTATAATGTGTAAAACCTTTTGTGACAGTTCAACTGATCTTTGGTATTTGCACCAACTCATTATCCCTGGTAGGCACCGGCCATGCATGGGAGGATTTGCATTAGAGCTGCAATGAAAGCTATTACAGCTTGTTGCATGTTTTTCAAACTGCCCGCATTGCTGCGTATGGCAATACCATAATAGTTTTGTAACTTATCGATGAATTTGTCGGTAAGTTTGTCTTTACCACCTAATAACATTCAGAAATATGCTGGAGTAATTTATTTAGAAGATAAAATACGGTATTTACGACGTTTTTCATGCTAACACTGAAAGTCAAGCCCTTTCACTGCTCACTTCCGGTGATGATTAAAGAGATGTATCATGACTCCTAATGACTCCAGAAACAAACTGAAAAGTGTTTTCGAAAGCTAAAGGACTGACCTTTAAAATACACAAATAGAATATTTTTAGATATTTTTCACGAAAATCGTTATTTGAACGTGGTCGGTTACCTTAAAAGTGGTAAACAAATTAAAAAACTAATTAAATTGATCAAAACAAGCCAGTAAAACTGAAAAAAGGGGAATTTAGGGGTTCATCCAGTAAATCCCTTAAGTTAGGGTACCATGTACTAAAAAATGAGGCGCAAAAAAGAGTAAGCGAGATAAGCATATGTAAAATAGATAGTGATGACTGACAAAAAGGATATTGGAGTTTGGTTCCATCTAAAAGAAGGTAAATATGAGTGAAACGAGTGCGTCCTACACACAAGCGAGTAAGACATCATGCTTAAGACTAACATTGTTGGGATTCGCTTTGGCGAACGCCAAGGTTCGCGCGGCTGCCAAAAGCTTTCCGAGCATTCCCACAATCCCTCTATTGTTATGCCGAGATAGCAAATTTAGTTTGCAGCAGTCTTTCTTTGCAAGCCTGCAATCTTACAGTAAATTCAGCATGACAAGTCTGCAAGTTTGAAACAAGACTACAGCAAGTCTAAGAACTTTCGCTTGCTTCAAGGTTATCATGACAAGATTGCCGCAGTTTTGCTGCAAAATAGCATTGCAAAGAAGTGGTCGCTTTATGTTCCGTCTAACTTGCAGGATTTTTGCTGCAAGTTTGTAGCGTCAAATTTGTTATGACAAAATATTATCCAGAAAAAAAAACCAAACTTGCTGCAAGTATATAGTCCATTAACGATGTTCTTCCACGGAACAAATAAAAACGCCATTGCAAACAATCTTGTCTTTATTGCTTAAATCCACCGCAATTACACAAAATTGGTCCGTCTAGCAGGAGGATTTCACACTAAATAAAATGGACACAAAGATTTTGTATCAATTTTTTCCATTTTATTTCCGGCTCGACGGACCACAATTTTGTGTAACGACAATAACGACAAGATTTTTTGCAATGACGTTTTATTTGTTCCGTCGAAGTACATCGTGAATGGACTGTACATTACAAGAGAGGGATTGTGGGAATGCTCGGAAAGCTCTTGGCGGCCGCACGACACATTGGCGATCGCCAAAGCGAATTCCCAACAAACATTATCTGGGAAAATTCGAATGTTGGATTTCATATCCCATTCATTCTTCTATATAATATGAAATTCGAGTTCCATTGCTCATTTCAAGTCTGAAAGGGGGATTTTCATAACTGAACTGAAGCACATTTATCTAGGCAGTCAATGGAATTAAAAAATGGTCTTGGACGTTAACCCCTTTCTTCCCTCTCCCATTAACACTAGAACCCCAGGATCGGTTTTTGATCATTTGGACCCAAAAACGTTTTTCTGTTCAATTTTCTTAAAAAGTTGCAAACAAAATTTGACTTTTCCTAATTTTATACCCATAAAAATTTATTAAGATATAATATTGAAGAATCTATGCCTATGCGAAAAATGGTTCATTACTAAGCTTCCCAGTGTGGAAAAAACTGTAGATGTTTGTTCTAACTAAGTTATCAATATGTAGAAAAAGTACAAAATATATATAAAAAACGAACTACTAGTGGTGAAAAATTAATTCCTTCCAAATTGTCTTTATATTTTTCTAACTACAGTGGCCTCCGCTTAATGTGATAGCGGTTAATGTTGTCAATCAGGGCTTCGAACCGAAAACCGAAAAAAACTGTTATTTTGGTCGGAACGAAAACCGGAACTGAACCGAAAAAAATATCTGTTTATTTCGGTTCGATACATCTTTCAGTCATTTTGTTACTGTTACCAACTTATCAATATTTTCTAATTTAACGCCAACTTTATAATTACATATCCGCACTTGTATAAGATTGCAATGGTGGTTTTGGCAGCTCCAGCTACACAAGTTAGTGTTGAAAGAGCGTTTTCAGGTTTGAAATTTATTCTCCGAGACAACAGAAGTAATCTCAGTGAAACCACGTTAGAAGATATATTAATAATTAGAGACAATTTTCATATGTTAAATAAATAATATATTTTTTACATAATTATTACAAGGCCAAGTGCACGATGTGAGAGTCAAACGACGAATGTGGGTAATCATGAACCTAGTTGTCAAATGCGATTTTGATAATGGATAACAATGCCAATGCTCGCCGTCCTCTGCTCACCGCTCTTATCGTACCTGCTGTTTGTATCAATTCACATAGTGTACCAATTAAAAAAAGAATAAAATCTTCTAAATTTTGATAGAATTACATTTTTTGTTTATGATAGAATTATATTTTTAGTACAAATAAGAATATACATAAAATGAAATTATTCATTTGGAACTGAACCGAAAACCGTTATTTTTGGCGGAGCGAAAACCGGAACTGAACCGAAAACCGTTATTTTTGGCGGAGCGAAAACCGGAACTGAACCGATATTAATTTTTTAGTTGAACCGGAACGAAAACCGGAACAAAAAAAATTACGGTTCGAAGCCCTGTTGTCAATCGCTTATTGTTATAAACATGACTTGGTCCCGATTTTCTCTATTCATTTGCATGTTAAATTTATCGCTTTATGTGATCGTTACATCGGTTAATGTTATCAGTTTTCGAACCTCATTTTAACTGGCAAAGGAATATTCACAATGTTTTCAGAAGGAACCCATTCTTTTCTTTCCCTACCCTATTTGAATTTAAGAGAATTCTCCCTCTTCCACCTAGGGAAATGAGAAATTACAAGTTCCTGGTATTTTTAAGAAATACGCACACCCTGCTGGTGGTCAACGGTTGTCAGATCAGCAGAAGGCAACACATTCTTATACGAACTGAGAAGGAGCTTGTTCACATTTCATGCCTTTATCACTTACATGCAGCTTGTCGATGTGGAAGCCAGAAAGCGAAATGATTTAACATGAAATCAAAAACGGAAATTTTATATCGTTATGACGGGTTACCAAAAATGAGTCTGCGCAATGTTGCAGCGCAGTTAAACATTTCTCAGCTTATTTTGTGCAAAATTTGGAAAAATCGTGATAAACTTGTTAAAAAAGATAAACAAAATGGAAATACGGAGTGCAAACGTAATAGAGCTGGTAAAGATAAGCATGTTTAAAAAGCTTTAAGACTGGTTTGGTATGAATTGAAGAGGGTGGGGTAAATTTATCTAATTTTGCTTATTGTTTATTTTATTGTTATCAAAATCATGGTGTCCCAAACTGATCACATTAAGCAGAGTCCACTTGTATATATACTTTTCGATATTGTAATATCGTATTTTTATCAGTATGATAACATGTCAAAAAATGAATCAATATCAATTCTATAAATAATAGACAGCTGTTTTAAGTAGAACAAAACTCTGGTTCTAACATGCTGAAATTTCGCCCTCTATTTCTTGCGCCCTTGATATTTCCAGGCTGGAGTGTTCAAAAGCAGAGTGACAAACATGCTAAAATAATCTATTTCTCATGCCCGGAATTACGTTTATTTCTCAAAACATACGCTCGATTGCAGTACCAGACTCTTTCTAGTGTGTTAGATCAAAGTATTTTGAATTCTTATCTTATTTACAAAAAACAGTATATCACATACCATTGGATAAACAGTAAGGCTAAGCTTAGATGGGTTAGGTTGGTTACACACACGGCGGATTTTTCAGAGAGGAAAATTTACCCATTCCAATAGTAGTTCATTGAAATAAAATAGAGCTTGCTCATTAGACGAGAAAAAAAAAATGATCGGTTAATTTGCCGTCGACGGTAGCTCCACAGCTGTTTGGTGCTACTGGAGCTCAGCTGAAATTTTCCGTCCTCTCGAACTAGAGGTCTATGCGACCCAGTGAACGTTTGCTCACACATCGGTTTTTTCTACCATTTGCATTGGACTTTCATTGTGAATATGAATAGTTCCGAGAACACGAGCGTTATTGATAATGAAATCCATACAAGAGAGACCTGTTTTATGGGATAAAACTCTGGAAATTTTGAAGGTCAAAAGCGCTACTCACAAAGCTTGGCGTCAAGTTTGCCTTGGATTTCGAAGCGATTTCGATCAAGTGGAAGAAAAAGAGAGAAATGAATTTGATAACCGTATTTTCTCACATGCCTAAACACCCAGTGACCGAATACTTTTTTTAACAGTCTGCAACGGAAGTTTGGTCTCGTAATAAAAATAGTCTGCAGAAAAGCGAGGGACTATAAAAATTTTAGTATTTCTGCTTATTAATTAAATATACGAATTTTCATAACTGTTTCTTACAGAACTAAGGATAGTAAATTTTTAGAATTTAAACATAAACAGTATAAATACGAATTGTAGATTTTTCGCAAAAAGAAATATCGATATGAATAAATTTCGATTAGTTGAGTATTTGGTATATCAATATTTTTCTCGCACTTCCAGCCAAAATGCCAGAATTTTGACGCCCCGAACAAATGTAAGGGTTGTCCGCCACTGTAGAGGGGATCCTGCTCTGTAGCAGCACAAGTTTTACTCTGCGTAAGACTACGGCGACGAAAATTTTTCCGCCCTGTGTGTGAACGTTGATTTCGTTGATCGGCAACGGCAAATTCACCACTCTAAAAAATCCGCTGCGTGTGCAACCCAGTCATACTGCTCCAGAACGCCCACGAACTTCAATGCAGCAGAAGGACTTGAACTCGCGAACTCTGTACCGGGCAGCAGCGATCTACCATTCGGCCATCGTTCGACTTTGATGAATCTAGCTAAATTTGTGCCTAGTATAAAATCTTATAAATCGCGAGAATCTCGCTTTTTTTTAGGCTATTTTTCTCAAGATTTATTTCGTTAACCTGCATTTGATACCCGCCTCCAGCACTTGAAAAATATCCTTACTGTACTTGGGGAAAGAAAAAAGAAAATCTGAGTTTTTTTACTACCTCAAAATTTTAATTTTTTTTTCATATTTTTAAATATGGTACAGATAACTCATATTATACTTTACATATTTTGGGAAATTTAAATTAACAGAACCTGTATTGTAGCGTAGTTGATCAAAACAGTATCGGCCTGTTTTGCCTTGTTGGGTTCAATTTCTGGAAACTACAGTTATTAAATATTTTCACTAAGTGGGGGCGTCAAATATTTAAAAGCGACATGGGACATGGTCAAAATAAGGTTTAGAAGCCCTGAACTAGACTGATAGTTGTTTTTAAGTTTATATGTGCAAGGTCCTTTTAAGGACATAAGTGCCAAACACTTATGTACATAAAAACCCACATTTAAATTCACTTATAACTCCCACCGTATAAACTCTTTAAGTAAAGACATCAAAACTTCACAGATAAATTGCCCTAAAAAGGACACAATGTGGTAAAAAGGACAAAAGGTAAATATAAATACAATTTTCAAAATTATTAGAATCATCTACTGTGTAAAAGCTCCATTCCACAGGAAATGTAAGTAAAAGGTAAAATGATGAAACATTAGAACGTAAATTCTAAAAGCAAAAAGACAAAATATAAAACTAACTATTTAAGGCAACTGATTACGTTCGGAGCCAAAATTTTTAAATAAGGTTTGCAGTAATAGGTTATAAAACATAGAAAAATCTGAAAATAAACATACATATATATTGTCTTAAAAATTAGCAAAAGAGGAAAAAACAAGCATTTTTGACTTTACGCCAACTAAAAAAAATAGCGCAAAACACATTTTTACTTAAACATAGATATATATCCATTATGCATGCATTGAACCACCAGAATGAAAATATTCTAAAGTATAAATGAGTTATAGCCAATAGAGTAATTTAGAGCAAAAATTAAAGAAAAAATAATGAAGTTTGTAACATAAACGCCCATAACTCATCTCAAAATGAATATTTATAATCCTCAGGTTTAATGCATACATAACACACATAGTTAAATTCCAATTAAATTCTAAAAATTATTTTAGCAGTTATGACTATTGAGGTGTGGTGGTGTAGTAAAAAAAAAGTTTTTTTTTTTGGACATTTTATTTAAATATTTTATTGGATAAATTCATTAAGTTAATAAAGGTATAGTTACATAAAATGCACCCGCTTTATAGCTTACACTTTCCTTCAGATCATTAACACTGATTTTTTTCTGAGAGCTCTAATTTCTTTCCTGTGATATTTTTCAACAAGTATGGAGAATCGTACTGAATCTTTTATACGAGCAGTATCTAACTTTTCATACCCCTTGGCAGTAAACTATCCTAGATCAATATTTAATTCTTTAAAAAGTGAAAGTAAACCATTAAAACCATCATTGAATTATATCACAACAATGCCCCCCCCAAAAAAAAACGTTTTAAGTGCAACAAAAGTATTTTTTGGTACCAATTACCACAAATTGTCGTTAAAGGACTCGTTTGCATTTTGAGTACTTCAGTGAAGACATTTCATCAATAATTTTGAATAGCTTAGTTCCATATATAATGTTTAAAATCTTTTGTAACAAAAATACTAAATCTATTTCTCATGCCAGGAATTAAGTTCATTTCTCAAAATGTATGCCCGATGGCAGTACCAGACTCTTTGTAGTGTGTTAGATTACACTATTTTGAATTTTTATCTTATTTACAAAAAAAAAAGGGATATCAGATACCATTGCATAAAGAGGATGGCTAAGCTTGGATAATAACCCCACCCATTAGATTGAAAGTCATCTTATTATGTAGCCTCCACACTATGGCCAGTTGTTCACCACTTCCTGATGGTGACCTCGAACGATGGTTCACGGGTCGCATCCACACGCTGGGCCACTAAATGAGCTGAGCGCATTGATTCGTCCATAGGGTCTACTGCGCACTTTAGTTGCGCATCTGGCTGCCTTTGATCTTTGGAAAAAACCGCCTCCGAAGCCATCGTTCGCCAAGGTCTGTCGCCATCGGCCACGATAAGCCAAACCCCCTCCAGACGGTGGTAATGGCTTGCGGTGGACCATAGTGTGGAGGCGCCTTTAAACAGATACTTCCCACTGATAAGAAACTGCAACCATCAAGAGAATGCAAAGTTTGCTGTTCCAGAAGAGATGAAAACAATAAGAGATGCAGGAAGAAAGCTGGGGACTATTGACCAGATTGTGATCGTTGGACTTTGCATTTCACGCTTTAAGAATTATCACGCAAGAAAAAAATATTTAATTACTAGCATATAGCCCGTCATATGACGGGATCAGTAAAATTTTTAATTTTCCAAAATTGTAAAGTACCCTATGAGGCAGGTAAAAAAAAAATGGTTTGTTTTTTGGCTGAGAATTATCTTTCAACAAAAATAATCGATTAAAATTATTACATATGTACCTAATCTATTATTTAAGCCAAATATAAAAGAAAATTATTTACGTAATATCTAAGTTTAGTGATAAAACGTATGAAAATAATGCAGAAGATATTTAAATAATCTAAAATAAATGATTAAATGAGATGGTTAAAGGAATGACGTCATAATGCTAGAAAAAAAATTGTTATTTTTACCTATTTATTATGTGATAAATTGATAAATTTAATCGCCTGCTCTTAAAATGGGGCTTGATATAATGACATTACACGCTCGAAAGGGGACGGGTTGGATTTTGAACGTTTTAAAGATGACAGTATTTTTCGCTGTCATACGAAGCTTATTCACAACAATTTATTTTAGATTCGGATCCATAGATTAGGAAAAGATAAACTTTACTCGCTTTGAATTTTGCTAACCGTAACTCATCAAAAAACCAAAATGGATTTCATATTCATTCCAGGTCCAACCGCTTCATAAATTCGACGAAAGATGGACAGATAACTTAGGCTATTATTACATTACGAGAAGAAAGTTTAAGGATACAAAACATAAAATGTTTATGTGGCCAGGGACACCCGTACAACAATACGTAAATTTAATAAAAATAAAAATCGTAAAAAGTTGAAATAGTAAACATTTAAAAAAAAAATAATTTTAGGAATAAGAATTTAAAATAAAAAGCAGAAATATTAAATTAAATTAGACATTTAGAAAAATTTGGCTGCGTCGAGGACAGAACTGTCATCCCGAGAAATACGACGATCAATAGGGCAGACACTCTACCGAACATGCCACGTTTACACACGGGGAAGGAACTAATTAGAGTATATGATTACACTATTTTGAATTTTTCTTATTTAAAAAAAAGGATATTGATACCATTGCATAAAGAGGACGGCTAAGCTTAGATAATAACCCCACCCATTAGATTGAAAGTCATCTTATTATACAGATACCTCCAACTGATAAATTCCAACCATCAAGAGAATGCAAAGTGCTGCTTCAAAAGAGATGAAAACAATAAGAGATACAGGAAGAAAGCTGGGGACTATTGACCAGATTGTGATCGTTGGACTTTGCATCTCACGCTTTAATATTTATCACGTAAGAAAAAAACTATATAGAGTATATGAGGATCGAGTAAAAACAGTACCGTTTAAATATTACGCTCCGCCCTCGCCATCCTATCAAGAATGAATTAGTATAGAATAAGAGGGAGAATAAGGCTTGAAATAATAGCATGAAACGCTCGAAAAAGGGGGGGGGGATGGATTTCGAACTCGCTTTGAATTTTGCTAACCCTAACTCAAAAAAATCCAATATGGATGTCTGTATCCATTCCAGGTACAACCGCTTCATAAATTCGTCGACAGACAACATAGGTAATTATTATATAGGGATACATACAAAACCATATGACGGGAACAAAAATTTTTAATTTTCTAGAATTGTAAAATATCGTAATAAGGAAATCGAATAAAATGGTCTGTTTTTTGGCTGAGAATTATCTGGTACAAGCTCAATAATTTGTTTTAATCTTTTATCCCAGCATGTACAGTTGTACCAACCTTTTATTTATCGTGTCATATTACTTGATAGTATGGACAAGCAAAAGTTTTAATATTGACAGTGATTATTGGAGGTGTATGAATGAAGTCCAGAATGGAGCAAACGATTGCAAACCGTGTGGTTATGTATAAAAACCAGACACACAAATGAAGAAACTTCTTAACTTTCAAAGATATATAGATAACTTAAACGCTAGATATTATTAGTCAGCAAAATAGACTACTAGACTTTTATGAAAAGATGTGTTAAAACCAGTGATAAAACTTTCATTCCAACAAAAAATAATCGACGATTAAATTTGAAATTAAAACATATGTACCTAATCTATTATTTATGCCAAATATAAAACAAAATTATTTACAATTATTTAAGTAAGTTCTTTGATAAAAACGTATGAAAATACCGACGATACTTAATTAAAAATAAGAAGTGATTAAAGGAGATGGTTAAAGGAATGACGTCATAATACTAGAAAAAATGTTACTTTTTTTTTTACCTATTTGATAAATTGATAAATTTAATGTTCTGCTCTTAACCGGAGACAACAGAGCTTGAAATAATGGCATCAAACATTCGAAAAAGGGGAGAAGGTGTGGATTTCGAACATTTTCGAACTCGCTTTGAAGTTTGCTATCCTAACTCATCAAAAATACAATATGGATAACTATACATTCCAGGTACAACCACTTCATAAATTCGCGGACAGGACAACTTAAGCTATTATTATATAGGGTATATTGTACGTAAGTGTAATAATACTCTTTCAACGTTTAAAAAATTCAATTCTTTGCACTTGATGGGAAAACAACATTAAGTCATAATAACCTTTGTGAGAGTGCAGCTATGTTTGACATAAGGTTTGCGAAACTGATTTGCTCGCCACAATCACACGTTGTGGGTTGAATGACCAAGTTTTTTTCGCGACTTCAGGAAGCGTGTGGTGTGGCCAGTGAAAATGATTGCACTTAAACTTCACCAAGTTTTGGAGAGTTGTGATTGGTCTCCAGGAGGCGATTCGGGACCATCCTTGGAATCCCGGGCCTTCTGGGCAGAGCCGGGAAAGGACGCATTGTAAAAAGGACAATGGAACAAAGAACACACCAGCACAGGATAATGGAAAAAGTATAGGGTTGCCTGAGTAGAAAGAAGGAAGGAAAAGAATGCAGCGTTCTCTTGGACATTGGCAATTTTTTTTTTAGGCATAGCACGTGGAATGCTTTTACTTTTTATTTTTTTTTTAAATATTTTTAGCATATTTCCTTGTCGTTTGATTTATATTTGAACATTATAATATAGATCAGTGGTATTTTACTATAAATAAAGACTATATAAAGCAAACTTGGGTATTTAATGACTTTGAAATAACAACAGCAATATACTACCACAGCAACCTTAGTTATCTTTTCATAAAAAAATTATTTTGAGCTCAAAATAAACACAGAAGTTAAAATGAAGGCATGTAATACTCATAGTCTTGTGTAATCTTTAATAAAAAATGGGCATTTTTATGACCGTTTCCATAAAATTATGCTATTAAGGAGCAAAATATCACTCATGTAATTAATGTTTTGTTTGTTTTCCATCCAATAATTCATTAAAATTCTCAGTAAGCATATTCTAGTTTTTGATCCGTGTGTACATATGTGAACACTGTCAAACATGCCAACATTCATGCGCCTCTCTCAGGAGTAACATTCTTTTAGGATTTAAAATTCAACCTGCTACCCATGAAGCATACACATAAGCAATTTACATATATAATAAACAAAATAACCTAAACAAATTGAAAGTAATATATTTTATTGGTTTCTAAACTAGATCTGTCAAATTAAAATAAACACAGTAATAAAATTATGGAGGGTATAATTTATGCATTAAATAATATAGAAGTAGCTTTTTTAACTTTTACAATTTCTTTTCAAAAAGCTTTTCTTGTAGCAATATTGACCCTGATTAAAATTTTTTGTCATCTGATTCTAGATTTTGTCTACTCAAATTTGACATAAATTCAATTTGGTTTTTTCCGCACAGTACTGTAAACATGCAGTATTACTGTGTGAAAGAGTAGTATATTCGGCATTATTCTTTTGAAGACTATTTGATTACTGAATTGTGATCTTTTGGTTGTGCAAAATTTGTTATTTTCCGATGCAATCTGAGGGGTTTTCGGAGTTATCAAATTCTCTCAATTTTCCGGAGCAAATCCGGAGAATCCGGAGTAGTTGGCATGTCTGCACTGTTCGAGATATTAAAGAATTTAGACCCTAGGTTGAAAATCATTAAGACCTTAGTCAACGTGGTTAGGCACCAGCCATATTGGAATCATGTTTCAGCATTTTACCCTTAAAGGAAATTGCTTGGCTTCTGAGAGCAGAATTCTTTAAACAAATTTTATAGCCAGATAGAGTTCGAAAGACTTCTGGGTAAAATGAACGATCTTTATGAAAACGCTTACTAGTAAATATTCGTATTCAATAAAGATATCGAAGTTTTTCAGAAAATTAACATTATACATTTATTTTTTTCGCTCTTTTTTAAAAGTCTAGTAGAGCATTATCGTAGAAAGTTTTTTCGTCTATCACAGTAAAAACTAGTTCAAAGACACCTTTCAATGTAACAAGTAGAACAATTTATACTACAGTTTAACAGACCAAGAGAAATCCAACATGGCTGCTAGTACCCCAATTATTAGCAATTATTTAGCATAAAACAGCAAGTTTTTCCTTAACCGTTTGAGTGTGGCGAAGAACTATCGAGATTCGCTTGTTATGTGCCAAAAGTGCGGAAACGCTGCTGTTGGTTAGTAGAATTTTCGCATGTATTGAGATCAGTTGAATTCGTATCAATCGCAGATTGTATTCATTTTACTCAATTGTGATTTTTAATGATAGAAGAATTAAAGTAAAATACAGCGGTAAGTAGTAATGCAGTAAAGACGTAGATTGTGGTACGGTAGACAAAATGAGCGTGTTTTATTTACTTTTAGTGAAAAAAACTTTTGTTGTATAGAAATTAAAAACTGATTCCACTTTCTCAACAAGTGATATACTGACCATTATTGATACTATAGAGGAGGAATGGTTAGTAAAGCAAAAATGCCACAGGAAGACTACCAATAAGTACAAAGTTTTCTTTAGAAAAATTGCCTGAGCGAAACTTGCGATAATGGGATGTATGCGGCAAAAAAAAATGGTAATGGAATAATTATACGATCCAACTTAATCTGAGCTACATGTAAAAAAGGAACTCATATAAATTGTGCAGCAAAGCATTCTTGTAAAAAGTGAGAATAAAGAACTTTTTTGTTCTTAAAAATGACTTGTTATATAATAATTAGCGTTAATTATAACCATTATGTTCTCCAAAAACAAATTACTAAGCATTTCATTCCGCACTATTAGCATTATATATAAGAAAACTCCTCAGCACTCAAACGGTTGTAAAAAATTTTAATATTTTAAAACTTAACGAAGAAATATTTCAACTCATTCAAAATGAAATATTAATACAAACGTTAATTTATACAAACGTGGTAAAAGTATCGGTGTAAACCATATTCATATCAAATAATTTTAATAATGATCTGGTAATTAAGTTGATTAGTACTTCGAAATTAGAGCATCTATAAAATGAATTACATCTTAACGCCTTTATATACAACTAACATATAACCCAGGGGTGGCCGAACTTTTGGGATCCGTGGTCTACCCCACATTTAAAAAATCTAAGAAAGTCTACCAATGGTAGAGCTAAATTAACGTAATGTAAATGTTTATATATTTATTTTTGGTAACAAGAAAAAATGGTAAATTATCTAATTTTTCTAAAAAAAAAATTCTTTACAAAATAAAAATTTACTGACGAAAATAATCAAAGTATTCATATATCAAAAGTCGACTTCATTTAGTTGAAATTTGGCACTGTAAACCACAAATTCATTGTATTAATTTTCAGTTTGTTTTAGGTTTTAAAGCCTAAACTGCAGTAAATTTTTATTTTAAAAAATCCATTAATTCTATGTCATAAATTAAATAGTTAATATCCGAGGTCATTATCGGGATGGTCGAGCAGACTACCTAAAATGTCTTTGTGGTCGACCGGTCGACGTATTGGCCACCCCTTATATAGCCCGTCATGACGGGATCAGTAAAACTTTTAATTTTACCGATTTTTACTGGTTTGTTTTTTGGCTGAGAATTATCTGGTACACGCTCAATTTGTTTATCTTTACTGGCCGCATGTTAGTTACCATTTTAGTTTTTCTTCTCATTACGTGATAGGATGGAAAGCAGACTTTTTAATGTTGACAGTGATTATTTGGAGGAATATATGAATATGTCCAAAATTTAGCGAATCAATTGGCAAACCGTGTGGTTATGTATAAAAAACAAACACACAAATGAACAAACTTCTTAATTTTCGAAGATAGCTTAAAAGCTAGATATTTATCAGTCCGTGAAATAGACTCCCAGACTTTTATGAAAAGAATTTGTTACTAATACCGGAGATAAAAAATAATCTGATTAACACAAAATAATCTTCGATTAAATTTTAAATTAGCATATATGTACCTAATATATTATTATTTAATACAAATATAAAAGAGAATTATTTTATGTAATATTTAATTTCAGTGATAAAACGTATGAAAATAATGCAGACGATATTTAAATAATTTAAAATAAGAAATGATTAAAGGAGATAGTTAAAGGAATGACTCCATAAAGTTGCTAGAAATGTTATTTTTATATATTTATTATGTGATAAATTAATAAATTTAATGTTCTGCTCTTAACCGTATACAACAGAGCATGATATAATAGCAGGAAACACTCGAAAAGGCGGGAAGGGGGGATTTCGAACGTTTTCGGACTCGCTTAGAATTTTGGTAACCCTAACTCATCAAAAATACAATATGGATGCCTATCCATTCCAGGTTCAACCGCTTCATAAATTCGTTAACAGATGGACAGACAACTTAGGCTATTATACAGTGGAGGGATGGACAAACTATGGCCCTTGGGCCAACTCCGGCCCGTGGATAGAACTTTAGGTTGCAAATTAATAGAAATATATATTTATGCATTATATATCCATCTCTTTTTCTACTTATCTTAAATATTATATCTCACATTTATTATCTCACGCCCAGAAGATCAGCGGTATATTTGCTTCTTATATGTGAACAAGTGTTTTCAACTTTGAACTTTTGAAAGAATTATTTCAGAAGTAGACTGACAGATGAGCATTTAGCATCGTTCCTTAAAATCGTTACATCTCACTTCGAACCTCAGTATAGGAACTTTTAAAAATGAAATCGCAATTTCATTTATGTTATTAACGTATTTAAACCGTTAGGTACTTGTATATTGTTCTTCAAATTTTAGAAAATTTTATCTTCGCCCGCCAAATTTTTTCTTTCGATTTTTGGCCCGCGGCTGAAAAAATTTGTCCATGTCTGATATAGAGGATGAAATTTGTGAAATGCCACTCTTCAAGTTGCAAAGGTGACTTGGCATCACCAAGAAAGGTCGTGCAGCATTATATTAAATCATAATAGTATACTGTTAATTATTGTACATTATCCTATACAAACTCCTTAAATGTTACATAGCAATGCCAATTTCAAAATAAAACGTTCTCTTTCTCAGCTTGCACAAAATTGTTCAGAAGCGCCAGAATTAAATATTTTTTGGACACATTAGATTCCGTTTAACTTGGATATCAAGGGATTAATATGGAGACATCTCCAAGCATAAATGTACTTTGTACGAAATTGATGCAGATTTACTACGGATCTTTTAAAACTAACCCGAAACTAAGCAAAAATAAAAGAAATAATTGCATGATCTCATTTTTGTAGGGAAAATATTAACTCTTTAAAATGGGTTTTTTAAATACACAATTATAAAACTGAATTAACTCACCTAAAGAGGAATCAAACTTCAGAAGCTCTTTACTTCACGACAATAACCAGAAGGATGAATCTCCAACATACCACTCAACATGGAAAACAGAAAAAAAACAGTAATGAATATAAGTTATTTAAAATATATATTTTAACACATTGTATGCGGGACAAGTACTACAGTGGACTCCGCTTAATGTGATCACTTTTAATTTTATCAATCGCTTATTGTTATCGAAATCACTTGGTACCGATTTTCTCTATTCATTTTTATGTTAAAATTATCGCTTTATGTGATCATTACATTGGTTTATGTTATCAGTTTCCGAACCTCATTTTAACTGGCAATGGAATATTCACATTATTCAGAAGGAACCCATCCTTTTTTTTCTACCACTGTTTTAATTTTTTAAAATACTCCCTCTTCCAACTAGGGAAATGGGGAATGAACAAAGGAGTGGGAAATTTCAAGTTCCAGAAATTGGTTAGAAATGCGCCCACACCCTGCTGGCGGTCAGTGGTTGTCAGATAAGAAGACAACACTTACCGGAACCGAGAAGGAACGTATTCACATTTTATGCCTTGCTCACTACATGCAGCTTGTCGATATGGAATATATGATCAGTTTTTTTAATTATGCATACAATTCTTATGTTTTAAAGGGTAATATACATAAATGCAGGATAATATGAGATGTGTTTTCATTTTGTTTGGAAATTTAGTACTCGTGAATTAAAGGGGGGGGGTAAATTTATCCAATTTTACATATCGTTTATTGTTAGCAATCGGTTATTGTTATCAAAATCATGGTGTCCCAAACTGATCACATTAAGCAGAGTCTACTGTAGTACGTTTTCTGACGATTGACACTTGAGCATGGGTCACATACTAGTACGGGTTAGTGTAACAACATGGTTTGTTTGTGGGTACAAAAATAACAGTAAATACAGGAAAAAGAAGCCGAAAATTTTTTTACCACTACATACATTCTGGGGAAATTTAGACAAAAACTAGTTTTTACATCAGTCAATGCGGAACCACAGAACGGGAAGTTTGATTAAAAAAAAAATCAATTGAGATTTAAAATTAACTTTTTATTTATCCTTGCGAAATTGATATTTATATTTATATTTTACGTAGTCAGGACAAGTTATGTTCTTAAAATAAGTGTTTTATCAAAAAAGGATTAATTAATAATACTTTTGTATCTTGTTATATTTTCGATTTTAAGGTCTTAAACGGGCTAAGTTACTTATTGAAGTCGACTAAATATTATGGAAAAATCCGAAGCTTAATATTATAAGGAGTCAGAATTAATAAATAACATTACTACAATTATTAAAAGGACGTTATCATACACTTAGGTACTCAGAATAAGTTATGTTCTTAAAATAAGTGTTCTATTACAAAAAAAGAGTAATTAACACATTGTATGCGAGACACATACTAGTACGTTTTCTGACGATTGATACTTGAGCTCGGGTCACGTGCTAGTACGGGTTAGTGCAACAAAATGGTTTGTTTGTGGGTAAAAAAATAACGGTATATACAGGAAAATGAAGCCGAATGTTGATGTCTACTACAGAGATTCTAGAAATTTTAGACAAATAAAAATATAGCATTTTACATTATAGTTTTATGATTGCTTTTTCTTTTTCCTTTTTTTATTACTGTAAAAATGTTTATGTATAACATATTCGAATTCGAAAAAATTAAAACTATATACTACTATTTCTATTTGGTTTTTTTTCATATTTACGATACTATTATAAATTTATCAGCTAAAAAATATATATTTTGTTTACAAAAATCTTATGGTTGTTAATCATATTTCTATTTATATTTTGTTTATATATTTCAATATAAAATACGAAAAGTTGTTTAAAAAACTAAATAATTTTCGATCAATTGAGATTTAACTGAATAACTAAATTTACGCACAAAACGTCCGCTTACGATACAATTCCGCTGCGAAATGTACCCGCACACAATATGTTAGTAGGATAATTTAATATAAATTAAGTATCTATACTTCTAAATAGAATGGAAGAATACAGTTTGGGGACAACTGAAAATATTGAACTAAGCTTTAACACATTTTTACAGAATTTTATCAGTATATACGAGAGTGCTTAGACTCACATTTGAAAAATAGGATTTTCTATTAAAAAGCATAGAAAATAAAATAGATACAAGTCAGGATATGAATCTCCCAAATTCATTAAATGTTTACATCCATAGTGGTACACACGCTGTTACATACTTAGCACATTGTATGCGGGACACGCACTAGTACTAAATAATTTATTAGGTATATAAGTGATAATTTTAATCGTTAATTTTTGTAGAACGATAATTCTCAACCAAAAAACAAACTATTTTTTTACCTGCCTCATAGGGTACCTTTACAATTCTGGAAAATTAAAACTTTTACTGATCCCGTCATATGACGGGCTATATGCTAGTTTATTTATATATTTCAATATATAAATACGAAAAGTTGGTTAAAAAATTGAATAATTTTCGGTCTATTCAGATTTAACTGAATAACTAAATTTACGCCTGCTCCCGGTACAATTCCACTGCGAAATGCACCCGCACACAATGTGTTAAGAGCATGTGTATTAAATTATACGTACATTGTAACAATAACTTTTTCTTTTTAATTCTCAGCATAAACAAAAACCCGCATTCAAAAATTAGCAAAAATTAGTACGCTAATTAGTTCTATTACTTCCCGGCCTTTTCTCTCAAACCTATTTTTTACTGCGATCCATACGGTCTAAAAATATCTGAAGTATAACCCTATATATACAAGAGAACAGAAAATGCTGCAATATTTTTTAACACATTGTATGCGGGACACGTACTAGTAAGTTTTCTGACGATTGATACTTGAGCGCGGGTCATGTACTATTACGGGTCAGTATAACGTGGTTTGTTTGTGGGTACAAAAATAACGATATATACAGGAAAACGAAGCCGAATGTTCTTGACTGCTACATAGATTCTGGAAAATTTAGACAAAAACAAGTTTTTACATCAGTTCGATGCGGAACCACAGATTCGGGAAAAAATACTATATACTACTATTTGATTTTTCATATTTACGATATTATAAATTTATCCACTAAAAATATTTTTTGTTTACAAAAATCTTATGGTTGTTATTTATATTTCTATTTATATATTTGTTTATATATTTCAATATAATATACGAAAAGTTGTTACAAAAATAATTTTCGATCTATTGAGATTTAATTACATACATTAAAGCGCAAAACGCCCGCTCCCGGTACAATTCCGCCGCGAAATATAGCCGCACACACTCAAGCGAACCATAATAGTACGATTTCCAGTCTATTTTATTTCATTTACATTTGATTTATATTTGATTTTCATTTATAACAAATACAATATGATTATTATCTACGTTTTATAAGAAATTATTTCGCATTTATTGAAATATTAATCTACATTATTAAACTAATTTATTAAATGCTTGCATGCATGGTGGTGAATGTGCGGTAAAATAGTTCATGTAGACAACATTAGCAGGTTGGGGAAATAAACATAAGTTCACAAGCTTTTGGAATATGGCATCACAACTGTTATCAATAATTAAATTATGGCAAAAGATGAATTTAACAAGGAAGATAAAGGAATTGAAAAAATTTAAAATACTGCAGTTAAAAAGTGAAACTATATTTGCTATGAAGCTATAACTCTGTTTTTAAGAAATGTATTTTAAACTATTGATTTAGTTGAATATTTTAGGAAGCTATTTGTTCTACATGAATCAAGACAACTGACTTAACATTAAATTTGATGTACTTAATATATATACTAATATTCAGCTTAATGTCTGCATTTGATCTGTCTTCAGTTAATACAGTATTAGAAGTACAAAAAATAACGATTTTTGCATGTAAAAAATGAAATATAATGAAATATTTATTAAAGGAAACTAACATTTTCAATATTTATATTACTCTTACATTGCCTGGAAGATCCATACAATTATAGGAATATTAATACAAATACCCTAATTTTTAAAGTGTCTGCACTAAACAGGAGCACAATAATTTATTATGGCATTGCAACTACTTTTATTAATACAGGGTGAAAAAGGGGACACTACTGCAGTGCAAGAAATAGAAAAAAAACACACATTTGCAATAAAAATAACATTAACAATAGATCCACTTGAATTGGCCGTAAATATCTGTTGAAGTGCACGAATAATAATACGACAGCTCTACCATTTAGTGTTGGTGCACTGAATATGAGTGCATATATTTTTAGAATAACCTGGCACTGTGACAGTCTTCTCTTAATACGGGGTGTCAAAAAATGGCGGTTACTGCAGTGTAAAAATACGTAAAAGTATTATAGGAAATTATGATATTTCCAGTATACATTAGCTTCAATTTGTCTGGAAGAACAGTTGCAATGCGTGAGTGTCCATACGCCTGCCCTACCATTTAATGTTGGTGCACTGACTATGAGCACACATATCTTTAGAATAATCTGGCATTGCAACTGTCTTCTCTTAATACAAGGTGACAAACAATGACGGTTACTGCAGTCTAAAAAAGATGTAAAAGTATTAGCAAAATTGTGATATCAAATTATGATGATATTTCCAGTATACATTAGCTTTAATTCGCCGGGAAGATCAGTTGCAATGCACGAGCGTTCATACGACAGCTCTAACATTTAATGTTGGTGTACTAACTATGAGCACACACATTTTTAGAATAATCTTGCATTGCAACTGTCTTCTCTTGATACAAGGTGACAAAAAAAAAGTCACTGCAGTGTAAAAATATTTGAAGTATTAGCAAAATTGTGAGAGGAAATTGTGAAATTTTCAGTATACATTAGCTTCATTCTGCGGGAAGATTTGTTGCAATGCGTGAGTGTCCATACGTCTGCCCTAGAATTTAATGTTGGTGCACTAACTATGAGCACACATATCTTTAGAATAATCTGGCATTGCAACCGTCTTCTCTTAATACAGGGTGACAAAAAATGACAGTCACTGCAGTGTAAAAGTATTAGCAAATTTCTGAGAGGAAATTACCTAAATATCCAGTATACATTAGCTTCAATCTCCGGGAAGATCTGTTGCAATGCATGAGTGTCCATATGACAGCTCTACCATTTAATGTTGGTGCACTGACAATGAGTACACATGTTTTTAGAATAATCTGGCATTGCAACTGTCTTCTCTAAATACAGGGTGACAAAAAACAGTCACTGCAGTGTAAAAATATGTAGAAAAATTAGCAAAATTGTGAGAGGAAATCCTGAAATTTGCAGTATACAGTAGCTTCAATCTGTGGGAAGATCTGTTGCAATGCACGAGTGTCCATACAACAGCCCTACCATTTAATGTTGGTGCGATGACTATGAGAATACATGTTTTTAGAATAATCTGGCATTGCAACTGTCTTCTATTAATACAGAGTGACAAAAAAATGTCGGTTACTGCACTGTAAAAATATTTAAAAGTATTAGCATAATTGGGATAGGATATGATATTTAAAATACATATGATCATCAATTTGCGGGAAGATCAGTTGCAATGAACGAGTGTCTATACGACAGCCCTACCATTTAATGTTGATGCACTGACTATGAGCACACATTTTTAGAATAATCTGGCATTGCAACTGCCTTTCCTTAATACAGAGTGCCAAAAAATGACGGTTACTGCAGTGTAAAAATATGTAGAATTAATAGCACAAGTATGATACGATTTTACTGCAGTAAGTATGTAAAAGTATTAGCAAAATTCTGAGAGGAAATTATCTAAATTTCCAGTATACATTAGCTTCAATTTGCGGGAAGATATGGTGCAATGCATGAGTGTCCATAGGACAGCCCTACCATTTAATGTTGGTGCATTGACTATGAGCACACATTTTTAGAATAATCTGGCATTGCAACTGTCTTCTCTTAATACAGGGTGACAAAAAATGACAGTCACTGCAGTGTAAAAGTACTAGCAAAATTCTCAGAGGAAATTATCTAAATTTCCAGTATACATTAGCTTCAATCTGCGGGAAGATCAGTTGCAATGCACGAGTGTCCATACGACAGTCCTAACATTTAATGTTGGTGCACTAACTATCAGCACACATATTTTAGAATAATTTGGCATTGCAACTGTCTTTTTTTAATACAAGATTACAAAAAATGACGATTACTGCAGTGTAAAAATATTTAAAATTATTAGCAAAATTGTGATAGGAAATGATACTTCCAATTATACATTAGCTTCAATTTGCGGGAAGATATGGTGCAATGCATGAGTGTCCATAGGACAGCCCTACCATTTAATGTTGGTGCATTGACTATGAGCACACATTTTTAGAATAATCTGGCATTGCAACTGTCTTCTCTTAATACAGGGTGACAAAAAATGACAGTCACTGCAGTGTAAAAGTATTAGCAAAATTCTTATAGGAAATTATCTAAATTTCCAGTATACATTAGCTTCAATCTGCGGGAAGATCGGTTGCAATGCATGAGTGTCCATAGGACAGCCCTACCATTTAATGTTTTTGCACTGACTATGAGCACACATATTTTTAGAATAATCTGGCATTGCAACTGTCTTCTCTTAATACAGGGTGACGAAAAATGACGGTTATTTCAGTGAAAAATATGTAAAAGTATTAGCAAAATTGATAGAAAATAATGATATTTCCAATATGCATTAGCATGAATTTGTCGGTAAGATCAGTTGCAATGCACGAGTGTCCATACAACAGCCCTACCATTTAATGTTGGTGCACCGCTTATGAGCGCACATGTTTTTAGAATAATCTGGCATTGCAACTGTCTTCCCTCAATATAGGGCGACATAAAATGACGGTTACTACAGTGTAAAAACATGTAAAAGTATTAGCAAAATTGTTATAGGAAATGATACTTATGGTATACATTAGCTTCAATCTGCGGGAAGATAGGTTGCAATGCATGAGTGTCCATGTGACAGCTCTACCATTTAATGTTGGTGCACTGACAATGAGCGCACATATTTTTAGAATAATCTGGCATTGCAACTGTCTTCTTTTAATACAGGGTGACACAAAATAACAGTCACTGCAGTGTAAAAATATGTAAAAGTATTAGCAAAATTGATAGAAAATAATGATATTTCCAATATGCATTAGCATGAATTTGTCGGTAAGATCAGTTGCAATGCACGAGTGTCCATACAACAGCCCTACCATTTAATGTTGGTGCACCGCTTATGAGCGCACATGTTTTTAGAATAATCTGGCATTGCAACTGTCTTCCCTCAATATAGGGCGACATAAAATGACGGTTACTACAGTGTAAAAACATGTAAAAGTATTAGCAAAATTGTTATAGGAAATGATACTTATGGTATACATTAGCTTCAATCTGCGGGAAGATAGGTTGCAATGCATGAGTGTCCATGTGACAGCCCTACCATTTAATGTTGGTGCACTGACAATGAGCACACATATTTTTAAAATAATCTGGCATTGCAACTGTCTTCTCTTGATACAGGGTGACAAAAAGTATGTTACTGCAGTGTAAAAATATGTAGAAGTATTAGCAAAATTGTGAAATTTTCAGTATACATTAGCTTCATTCTGCGGGAAGATCTGTTGCAATGCATGAGTGTCCATACGACAGCCCTACCATTTAATGTTGGTGTACTGACTATGAGCACACACATTTTTGAATAATCTGGCATTGCAACTGTCTTCTCTTAATACACTGTGCCAACAAATGACGGTTACTGCAGTATAAAAATATTTAAATACACCGGCACAATTAAATTACGACATTTGGAATACACTTTTGCTTGAATTTGCTGGGAAGACAAATTGCACTGCAGGAATATCCATATGACTTTCCTGGCATGTAATGTGTATGTTACTGACCATGATTACATATTTTAGAATAATGACACTGGAGCTGTTTTAGTAACGCAGGGTAAGAGAAATATTAAAAAAAAAATGAGAAATAGCAATGTGGCAATGTCAGGAAATCAAAGTACAGCTTCATTTCTATTGATATTGACATTTTAATTATAGATTCTTTTGAATTTACGAAGAATACTTGATGCTTCTGTTGAATAAGAAAACGACAGACCTAACAATTAGTTTAGGTGTACTATACATTAATACAGCTGCTTTTAGAAGAATATTTCCTTCTACTTAAACTCGGCATTATTAAAACACTCGAAGGTACAATTATACTAATGAATGTAGTTAACCAAACATTTATATTATTTTTTGTCTGTGTTTTGAAGTATAGATCTGTTTATGAGTATATACAGGTTAATATAGGTATATATAGTTTCTTTTTTTATGCAATATTCAATTTAAATAGCTTTTTACACTATACTTAAATTTATCTTAGTTGTCCAAGAGAAATTTTCTGCCATAAATATAAATTTTTAATTATAAAATATATTTTGAAAGTTTTATTTTTAATCTATTAGAAATGCAAAATAAAATTTCTTGAGAAGATGTAGTATTTTAAAACTTGATTTAATGTAATATGGGTTTGTATTATTGTGGGATTACATGCATACTCATTATGATTTTTTTTAATGAAACAAGAGCTCACGTTTTGTACATTGTCATTGCAATAGCTTAGTTTTAGATTGAGTAGTATTCTTAAAACCTTCTGAATTAAACCAACTTCGATTTGATGGTATCAAATTTATAACAGAATGAGGGGAAAAAATCGCACATATGTTTTTTTTTCTTTATCTGTAGTAAAGCAACACGTAGCTTGGATGAGCACTTTCAAAAGTACTGCATTAAACCTTTATGAAGACAAATTGTCTATGCTTAAACGAGTTTTGTTTACTCAAACCCTATATTTTAAGATAAAGTAATTTATTCCACTTTTAAATACTCTTCACATACTTTGAAATCATTGAGAGAAATCGTAATTGAATAGAACAATTTAAATGTTTGTAGCCCAAAAGGAACCACTTTAGATATTCTTTGAATTCCGGTATATTTTTATAAACCTTTATTAAATGATTAAAAGAATAAAGCCGCTTAAAAAATAAGGTTTAATTTAAGTTTGAGTTTTAATTTAAGTATGAAATTGCAAATGAAATATACCATTTTATTGTTAAAGGCATTTTTAATTAAAAATTTGTGAAATTTATCTAGCAAATATCCTCCCTTGCTAGAAGCCGACTAAGTGTGGATATTTGGTTTAATTTCCAGCGCTATGGTATATTCATCGCAACATAAGGATGGAACCTACAGCTTTGTCAAATCGAAAGGACTAGTATCCATGTCAGCAGTAATATTCGAATCTAACGACTAAACTTGACAGGAAATTTAAATTTTTTTTTTTGTCTAGTATGGGGCACTCATTTTCTTTCAGCATTCGCTGATTACGAGAACAGAACACAATATGTCAGTATTACACGGGTATGGTACAAATCCATCTAAATCAGGCATGCCCAACCTGCGGACCATGGGCCACATGGACCCATTTAAAAACTTTTTGCGGCCCATAGTTTACAGTTTTCTATATAGTTTTAGTCCTTTTGACTATATACAGTTGAAACATAGAATTTTAGTTGTTTGTAACAAAGCTTCAGCTTTATGAAAATCAAATAAGGTCAAATAATTTATTTCCCATTATTAAATTACTATAAAAGTGACCATAAAAACTTCTTCAAATCTACTGAAATCTCAAAACTGCTTACTAGATTCTCATACATTCAAAAGTTTGAGGAAATCTTTAAAATATTCTTAGCTCTATTTAATGTAGAGGTTGAATCAACGCCTCCAAATTTACAAATGGAGCTAATAGAATTGCAATCAAATATTGAGGTAAAATGCCTCTACGAAGGGAATAAGATTGAGTATTATCAAAAATATATAGCGGAAGATAAGTTTCCAAATTTAAGACTATGGACAATGTGCATTATATGAGCATTTGGAACTACTTATCGCTGCAAATCACTTTTTTCACAACTAAGCCTGGTAAAAACAAAGTGTCGCAGCAGGTTGCATGATAAAAACATCACCATTCAGCTACGATACACGTCGACTACATTATCCGTTGATATTAACAAAATCTCTAGTAAAATACAAAACCAAATCTCACATTAATTTTAAAGCAATACATGTGGTAGTGCTTGTGAATAAATTACAATATATATTTATAGTATACATATATTTTAACCGTCATGATTAGGAAGGAAGGTAAGGTGTTGGATGTGTTTATAGATACAGTATAGTTAATGTTTATTGTTGTAGTTATGATATATGTATAATACAACTTTTATAAACAGTCGCAGCTGGCACTGTAAAAATGCATATTTTGAATATTGCGCGATAATAATATATTTAGAATAATTTGTTGTTTTATTTTTATATGCGAGGCCCACCACAGTTCAATAAATTGTTTTTTGGCCCATCAACCGATTTGGATCGGGCATCCCTGATCTAAATCATTCTTTGGAATCGAACCAAAGTCCATTTGGAAGCATAACATAACCGCAATACAGACAAATCAGTTTTAGACAACTATATCAACCCCCCCACACACAGAAAAAAAAATAAAGTACAAGAGGGAACACGTGCATTTACAATTTCTAACAAGTCAGTTTTAGTGAAATATTTGGAATTTTAAATTCTCACAAAGAATAATACGTATAAAATTGTTCCTCTTACCTTGAATTTCCCCAAAACAGGTTCTAGAATAAAACAGATCCTTCGTTCCCTAAAAAAAATATTACATTTTTAATTTCAACCTCTTTGTAATCAATCACTACAATATTAACATATAAACATAAGTAGGTATCACATTTTATAAATTTTAAATAGTTTATACAAAACATTAGATTTTAAAACATTTTAGCACTTTTTATAGATGCTGATGCTTCTCAGTATTACATACACACTGTATTTCATTATAAAACTTAAATAATAAAGTGGGGTTCCAAATTTATCTATAAAAATTTGGAAAACAGTATCGAAACTATAAGGTAAGAATTAGATAAAAATGCACTCGGGAAGTCTAGCTTACAAATAAGTTATCATATACAGTGGACTCCGCTTATGGTGATCGTGGTTAATGTTATCAATCGCTTATTCTTATCGAAATCATTTGGTCCCGATTTTCTCTATTCATTTGTATGTTAAAATTACCGCTTTATGTGATCGTTACATCGGTTCAGACATATATTCAGAATATATATAAATAATTATATTACATATATTCAGAAGGAACCCATTCTTTTCTTTCCCTTCACGGTTTGAATTTCCGAGAATTCTCCTCTTCAAACTAAGGGGATGGGAAATGAACAAAGGAGTGGAGTATTACACTTTCCTGTATTTTTTCTGAAATACGCACACCCTGCTGGTGGTCAATGGTTCTCAGATAAGCAGTAGGCAACACATTCTTATAAGACTGAGAAGAAGCATATTCACAATTTATACCTTGCTCTCTAACATGCAGCTTGTCGATATGGAAGCCAGAAAGCGAAATGATTTAAAATTAAAACAAAAGATCGAAATTTTAAATTGTTATGACAGGTAACCAAAAATGAGTCAGCGCAATGCCGCAGCCCAGTTAAACATTTCTCAACCTCGGAATTGCATTGAAAGTGTTGAAACGTAGAGCACAACACCGCTCCAAATGACTTTAAAAAAAAAAAAACATTGATTACAAACAATTAATGAGCTTCTTCAAAAAAATTATAGACAGTAAACAATAGATCAAGTTTTTTAATTATGTATATAATTCTTATGTTTTAAAGGATAATATACAGTACATAAATATAAGGTGGGGTGTTTTTGTTTTATTTAAAATTTAGTAAGTGTGAATTAAAAGGGGGGGGGAGATTATCTAATTTTGCATATCGTTTGTTATCAATCGGTTATTATCAAAATCACAAGGTCCCGAACTGATCACATTAAACGAAGTCCATTATATCTAGATTTAGATACAAAACCTTTGCTTAAAAATTGAAACGTCCAAAATTCACTAAATAGTCCTACTACAATGCATATTAACTATTTTCATTTTTATACTGTTTAGTTTATTATAAAGACCTGGTTATCAATACCCACTTGCGTTAAAAACAGCTTACATACACAATTACTTGAAAGCATTTGATATTTTAGCAGCTTTGTGTTTTATCCGTTTCCCATTATTAAAAGCTGTAACTTGATAAAATCCTTTGCATTAAAAAAACACCTAATTTATAATTAGAACACTTTAACAGACACAGTACAAAATATTCAGTTAAACATGAAAGTACTGCGCGTTAAACATTACGAAATCGCCATGAAAATACATCATACTAGGAAATAAAAAGAAAAAAAATAAAGTTGATCTTAAAAAAGGGTGATATTGAAATAAAATAATCAGTTAACTGCACATTTCGTTTCATTAACAATCTACTGCCTAGATTACCTTTGCAAGATTATAAAAATTATTTGGTCGAATTACGTTATTTTAAAAGACCTTTGTCCGCTTAAGGTTCATAAAACCCTCATGGTCTAACATATATTAAAACTTATTTGCTGTTTACATTATTTCACACAACACCTGAGCCTACTTGTAAATTTATTTCGGTATGACCCTATATAATTTTAAAATACAAAACACATTATGTGCACAAAAAATTGTTCGTGTTATTCGAAATACATAAAGGGTGTATGAAATACAACTATTCAATAAAAATGAAACATTGTATATAAAAAGAAAAGCTGTATACAGTCACTTATAGCCGTATTCCAACAATAAGGTATGAAAAATTAATTCATTAAAAAAATATAGGAGTTTTTTTTATAAACGTAATATATTACTCTAGTTTACTTGCTTTCTGATTGGACAAAAGAAAAATCATTAAATAATGTATTTTCTCTAGCATAGGGAACTTTCATTTTATATAATTCTGATTGAATTCGGCATCATTTCATTCTTACCACCTACGTTGGTAGTTTTTCCGCTAACCCGCCACGAATGTGTTAATATAACACTGTTCAAATTACTAAGCCCGAAAAAATAAATATCTGCATAAACTAACGTGACATATAAGAATATTTAAAAGAAGTAGCGTATGCTTACCTTAAAAGTTCCAATCTGAAGTTACTTCAATTCAAAACTCACGTCAGCGACCTAACAAAGCAACTTTACAAGCTTTCCCTTTCTGTTTGAATAGCTAATTATCTATTCAAACAAATGCGTGTGACGTCATAGTCACAGCCAATCGCATTGCATGTCCATTTAAGTGCGAGTGAAAATTAAAACATCTGCTCAAATACGCTGATTTTAACCCTTAATTTGACAAGATGTTTTTTCAAATATTTTTTAATTTTAATTTCTGTTATTTTCCCATGTCTGTATAGACATTAGAATCTCTGTAAAATAAACAAAAGAAAAATATCATTTTCTATTTTTGAGAGATAAATGTACGCTGTGGCGAACACTGATAATTATGTTTTATAGTTGTTATAAATATACATGTCCGGTGTAGCGTTTTTAGCCAAATTAAAGGTTAAAATAGAAATATCGATGTTATAGTTTAAAAAAAATTTCTTGCATTTTATTACTTCAATATTTCGGGTAGATTTTACAAATTGCGATATGTGTATATAAATGAATTATTTGTAAAATACTCGCACATAAATATGCAATCAAAGCAAAACTCGTACGTTTCCCTCAAAATTGTAAATCTGCATAAATGTCAGACTTTTATTCAAATTTGGAAATTGTATAATAACATGGTATTCATAAGTACACAAAAATGCATCATCAATATGTGGAAAGAAAGTCATATTTACTTTTAACAATTTATTTGATACCATTAAGTAGTTTCAAAACACCGTCAGTTCAGATTCCAATGTTAAATTCCTAGATAAAATGAAGACTGCAATAAATTTATAAATTTTGGGTAGTAATGCAACTTCATCATTGGGAACACTTAGGTTTCGGCTCATCATTAAGTTAAAAGCAGGTCTCACCAAAGTCGTTTAAGGGCTAACCGGGATTAACCCATGGCGCCAACCAGTAAGTAGTTTAAAAACACCATCAGTTCAGATTCCAATGTTAAATTCCTAGATAAAATGAAGATTGCAATAAATTTTTGGTAATAATGCAACTTCATCATTGAGAACATTTAGGTTTCGACTCCTCATTGTTGGTTAAGAGCCAGTCTCACCAAAGTCATTTAAGGGCTAACCGCGATTAACCCATGGCTCCAACCAGTAAGGAGTTTAAAAACACCGTCAGTTCAGATTCCAATGTTAAATTCATAGATAAAATGAAGATTGCAATAAATTTTGGGTAGTAATGCAACTTCATCATTGGGAACACTTAGGTTTCGACTCATCATTGTTGGATAAGAGCCGGTCTCACCAAAGTCGTTTAAGGGCTAACCGCGATTAACCCATGGCGCCAACCAGTAAGTAGTTTAAAAACACCATCAGTTCAGATTCCAATGTTAAATTCCTAGATAAAATGAAGACTGCAATAAATTTATAAATTTTGGGTAGTAATGCAACTTCATCATTGGGAACACTTAGGTTTCGGCTCATCATTAAGTTAAAAGCAGGTCTCACCAAAGTCGTTTAAGGGCTAACCGCGATTAACCCATGGCTCCAACCAGTAAGGAGTTTAAAAACACCGTCAGTTCAGATTCCAATGTTAAATTCATAGATAAAATGAAGATTGCAATAAATTTTTGGTAGTAATGCAACTTTATCATTGAGAACACTTAGGTTTCATTGTTGGTTAAGAGCCGGTCTCACCAAAGTCGTTTAACGGCTAACCGCGATTAACCCATGGCGCCAACCAGTGGTGGGACGCAATTCTATGTTTAAACAGGGATTAATCGCGGTTACCCGTTAAACGACTTTGGTTAGACCGGCCCTTAATGTTTAGCGTTTAATCTGTGGTTAACTCACAGTTTGTCTGGACTAAAGTGAATCGGCAGCTAATAGACGTTTAAAATGTGTTTCACTACTTTTATCGAAAGTAAGTTCGTAATTCGAAATATTTGTAACGAGAGACTAGTGTGGACAAATTTTAAAGTGACATAGAGAAATAGGCTAGGATCTACTGTTTACAGCCAATTCTGAAGAGTTTCGGGCATCCATGCCAGAAGTGGGATTTAAACATTTGAAATCCTGTGCCTAAAGGCCCCTCCACACTATGTCCACCAGTCCACTGCAAGCCATCACCACCATCTGGAGGGGGTATGGTTTACCGTGGTCGATGGTAGCAGACGATAAAATAGCCTTGGAGGACTATGGTTTCCGAGGAGGTTTTTCTCCAAAGATCAAAGACAGCCAGATGCGTAATTAAAATGCGCAGTAGACCCTTTGGACGAATCCACGTGTTTGGTTCATATAGTTGTCCAGCGTGTTAATGCAACTCTTGAACCATCGTTCGAGGTCACCATCAGGAAGTGGTAAACAATTGGCCATAGTGTGGAGGCTACATAAAAGGAGCACCATTCCCATTCAGCCATCGTTTAGCCAGATATCTGTTGAAAATTACAAGCTGGAATTCATTCTGAGTTTAACCGAGCACGATATTTTGTTTAATGGCTCTCTACTAACTTTCAAAATCTGGCCTCACATAAATTGGATGATGCAAATTGAATCAAAATATTGTTTTTTTTTAACTTGGCATGCTCAATTCTTTATAATAAAATCCTTTTTAGACCTTTTTTAAATGCTTCCTTTTAAAAATCGACATGAAGAAAACAATAATATCAGATTTAAATAAGGAATTGTTTAACTGAACATTCCTTGTGAATGTTAAAAAACTTCAAAGATTATCTTTAAATGCCTTTATTATTTCTTTGAATCTGGCAGCCCCCAAACTTTTGTTCAATACTTTTGGGTTTGGAAAACTTATTTTCTGAGGTCATTTGATATATTTTTCTATTCCTAACTTGCTAAAATGATTAAAACTTTTAAGTATATTAATTTATTTTATAGTGTTTAAGATTGATTTTAAAATAAGTTTTGCTTTTTTTTGGTTGGGCTGCTTTAGAGCGCTACGGTCTACGTTTTTGTAATACGATGGGGGCACGTTACCTATTGCTTAAAGCCGATTCTGAACGGCTACAAACCTCCATACCGCAATGGGATTCGATCCCATGAACTCCGGTACCAAAGGTTAGCGCTCTAACCATTCGGCCATTGTTTAGTTTTGTTCTTTTTTTGATAGGATCCATTTTAGGCTACTTCATTTTATCTATTGGTATTTGGCTAATTTATTTCTTTAAGTTTCTTTCCATATTTGTTTCACTGGAAATATATTTCGTTGCTAGGATAGTAAACATTTGCAAAATGAAAAATATTTAAAGTGTCTTTTATGTCAACTGCTTAAAATTATTATGTGCGCCTTGGTTTTATTAAATTATCTCGTAAAAAACATATGCAATCTTCCATCGCTTGACTCCGAAAATAATTGACCGGATATTTCAATTTTATAACGTTAGTTTAAAATTTTAGGAAAGAAAATATATATAACAGTACTGTAATATGCGTTTTCTGAATGTGTTTTGCTTTGCTCAAGAAGTTATATTTATTCTTTGTATGTAATATAATCTAAAAACTAATTAAAATTTTAAGTCAACAACAACCTTTATTTTGCAAATCAAAAGAACATTGAAAATTTTTGTGATTAAAGTACTTTTTAAAGAAATAAAAGAGTATTCGAAATCTTACCAGTTGTTTTCTTTAGGAAGGAAAGTGGGGGTTGTAATACTCCATAAGAATACATATATTATAGATATTTTTGCATTAATTTTGAAACCTAAGTACAAAGAGTGAATCCATTCTTCCCAATTTCTTGCAAAGCTGAGATGCAGCTTAATAGAAATGCAAATAAACCAGACCAGTCTAATCTGGAATGTGAAATATCACTGCAGCAGAATTTTATGTGAATCAGCCACTTTTGTCTTGTTACAACACGAAGAGTATAAACACCTGCTACAGTTATCGTAAGGCCGTCCTCGCGTTGTGAACGTTTTAAAACTGAACTGTTTTGTTTAATCACTGATATGTTGCCCTGGTGTTATTGAATGTTCATACAGTAGCAACTGCTTAAGCTGGTTGCACACGCAGCGGATTTTTTACCCAGGGGAGAATTTGCCGTCGCCGATCAACGTTTACACACAGGTTGGGAAAATTTCCGTCGCCGTAGTCTTACGCAGTGTAAATCATGTGCTGCTAACTTATAACTAAAAATTAATGGAGTAATAGTTACTTATGTAATACATGTATCAGCATTACTTACGGGAGATTACAATCCCCACATTCCTTCTTTCGCTTCACCGCTAAAAATAAATACAGTCGACTCTGCTTAATGTGATCGCGGTTAATGGTATCAATCGCTTATTGTTATCCAAATCACTTGGTCCCGATTTTCTCTATTCATTTACATGTTAAAATTCACAATGTATTTAGAATATTCACAATGTATTCAGAAGGAACGCGATTTTTTTCTTTCCCTTCGTTTTTGTTTTAATTTCCAAGAATTCTCCCTCTTCCACCTAAGGAAAATGAGAAAAAAAAAAACAAAGGAGAGGGGCTCACGTTCCTGGAATTTTCAGAAATACGCACACCCTGCTGGTGGTGGTCAATAGTTGTCAGGTAAGGAGAAGGCAACAAATTCTATTCGGAACTGAGAAGGAGCGTATTTACATTTTACGCCTTACTCGCTTACATGCAGTTTGTCGATATGGAAGCCAGAAAGCGAAATGATTTAACATTAAAACTAAATATCGAAATTTTAAATTGTTATGACAGGTTACCAAATATGAGTCTGTTCATTGCTCAAGCGCAGTTAAACATTTCTCAGCTACTGAATTGTATTGAAAGTGTTGAACCGTGGAGTACAACACCGCTCCGATGACTTTAAAAAACATGATTGCGAACGATTTATCAATGAGATTCTTAGAAATAATTGTAGACAGTCAACGATTGATCATTTTTATTATGTAAACAATTTTTATGTCTTAAAGGATAATATATGCATAAATATAAAGGGAGTTTTTTTCATTTTATTTTGAAATGTAAGTGTGAATTAAAAGCGGGAGATAATTTATGGAATTTTGTATATCGTTTATTGTTATCAATCAGTTATTGTTATCAATTTCAGGGTTGTAAGGAATTTGCACCCACGACTTTTGTGTGCTCTGAATGACATCGGGAGAATCGCCCCATTTTGACCCCTTCCACGTGGCTTTTCTTAGAAAATAAGAAGCCGGCCGGCAAAGGGGGCTGATAACGTTTTTCGGAGGCACTGGTGGATGTTTTTGCAGGTTCTCGGAGGAGGAGTGTATGCCCTTTTCGGCAGGGCTCAAGTTTCCAGACAACCCCCCCCCCCCGAAGAAGGAAGGGGGCTGTTGGAGTTCAGCAGAGGAGAGAGATTGGGGGGGGTCGAGATAGGGCCGGCGGCCGAGAAACATCTCTCTGGGCTGATGTGAAAAGAAAGAGAACGCTCGGTAATTCAAAATATCTAGCTAGGACTGGCTCTGAGACTCAATTTTGATATGTCATTTTCTTTAATCATTTTTTTTCTTAATTTTGTGTAAATAAAAATGTTGTTTCGTCTGTAAGAGGTTTCCGAGGAATTATTTTAGAAGTAATGCATCCCAGCGACAGTTTAAGAACGTACCTGCCCCAGTAAAGTAGGCGGGCAGGTCTCACGCTAAAAACGTAGCGCACTGTAAGAAAAGAGAAGTGCGTTACAAGGGTGTCCCAAACTGATCACATTAAGCGGTGCCCACTGTACAAGGATCGCAAATTCAAAAATTAATTTAAAAGATTGTTGATAGATTCCAAAAAATGTGAATTTTATCTCAGTTTAAACTTATCTTCCAAAATATGACTTTCATGCCCGGATTACAAAGAAGAAGTCCTTAACCCCTCGACAGAGCTTTGCGAATGGCCTTGGCCGAATCATTATGTAAACGTTTCATAGTAAATCCTTTCCATATATTCCCGATTTGTGGACTTCTTGATTATTATTTTTAATAAGCTTCTAACATTACATTACAGGAGCAATCGGCAATTGGGAAAGTGGTTAATCGTCCACAAGTTGAAAATCTAGTGTCAAGGGAAGGATAATCTCACCAATAAGCGAACTTTTTTCCGATTTCGAAAAAATTTATAAATAGAAAAGAGATTTGGGAAAAGGCAGAATTTTCGAAAGTTTTCACACGCGCTGAAAAATTTGTGAATAGCAAAAGTGGAATTTTACAATAAAAAGCTGAAAATTGGCTGAAGACATCAACTGTAGAAAAACAAAGCAGAACTCCACCAAAGAGCGGAAAATTTCCATCTCTGCACATGCTATAAACATATTTCTTTTTAGCGGATACAGAATTTTAACTTTTAATTGGATATTTTGGACAATCTTGAGTGTTAGTAGTACCAAAGAGTGGCAGCACGGCTGAAGCAGGAAATTCTTTACTCTTTCTTTATGTACATTACCTGGCCAAATAGGTAAGAAGAACAAATATGACATGTCCCCCACCGCAAAAGTCTAGTATTCAGTGATGTTCGGTGAAATATTAGAATTGACGAAATTACCGATCAAATATGAAAGTCTAAAAACTTCCTAAATATGTAAAATGGCACAGTTTCGGCGCAATTTCTGTTAAAATACTGTTGTGGGTGCAGCTGAGCTCAGATATAGAAAATCGGCTCAGTTTGGTGTAATTGGCGCAGCAAACATCCCTGGTGTAAGAAATATGTGTAGTAACCTGTAACTATTCTTCTTATTAAAAGATTAAGTTTGTTTTATGACTGGCATTTATTTTAATATGTATATCTAAATTTAACCGATAATTTTCCTTAATTTTGATTCACGTTCAAACTACCGTACTTCACACTTTTGAGCAGATCGAAAAATGGGGTTTGTACGGGAAAGCGTTGTATCAACATTCGGGAAGGTTAAATGAGGAGAATATTTCTCCTACGCTAGCCAGGTACCAAGATTTAGATCATTGAATAACCCTAAGGACGAAATCTAAGTGAGAGAAAAATGAGACCCTTAGGACCGAGATTTACTGGTTAAAGAAGAAAACGAGGAAGGAAAGAATAAGTTGGCCACTCTGGCTAGTTAGACGTCCTCTTTCTTGAGAGTCTGCGTTGTAACAGCGTTCCTCAATCACAAAGACTTTTCTCGAAAGAGTTTGAGAAATGAACTTCGTTTATATGTAGACAAAGGAGTTGTTTCCCCCGCACCACGATGGCTAGACTTTTGTGTCCTACAAGTAGCGGAACAACAGGGCAGATTGACGGGCGCTCAGGCAGACAACCAATAAGGATGATCGTCGGGGAAGTGCATCTTGAAAGGGATCACCGAGACCTTAGATCTTTCACCGACACGAAATTCCAAAGACTCCTGTGTTTGCAGCCGGTGATTGGCTAGCCCAGACCAATCAAGTTACTTGAAAGTGAGATCATCGGCAGATGATCCAAAGAAGAAATTGTGGGTGAGACCCCCTCTCTTAAAGGCCCCTCCCCTAAAAAGACGAGATGAGATTTTTTTAACCAGTTAGAGAGTTAGATAACAGCCAGCTAATTAGGAGGTCATCTTGACCAGTCTCTCCATCGGAGAGTTTTCTTAGTGAAAATCCCACCTTGGGACAAATCTCTTTTCGAGATTGTTGGCTGTACCCTGTGCTTTGGGTTTTTTTTTTCCTAATCCGATTACTCTTCAGGGTCGATTATAGTTATATTCCTCCTAAGAATCCTTACTTTATTTTTATCTTCTTCGAAGATACCAATTTGCAACTGCAACCACCCTCGTCTAATTGAGTGTGCTGTCTTCATAATTTCCTACCACGGATTGTTTTCTTCCGTCAATTCTCAAACCTTTCGGCAGAAATAAATTGTACGTCTCTACTCAGGCCTACGTCTATTGTATGACATCATTGTGAACTGTAATTGTATCGTTTGTAAGTAGAAATGTGTATATATCTGCAAGTGTAAATAAATCATTTAATCAAGAAACACCTGCTTCTTCATTGTGCCACCGGAAACAGGGTCACAGCGTGATTGTATTGTATATCGAGAGATTTGTTTCTCGAATGGCGATTATACCACGGCATTCTTTTTTGTTTCATTTTCAATAAATATTATGTTTGCTGTTGAAGAAAAAAGATTCATCTATGCTCATACTTTACATAGAGAACGTAGAACCCAAATCTATGTTCATACTTCACATATAGTACGTAGAATCCAAAGTCTCATACCAAAAAGATATAAAGTACAACAGTTAAAAAAAAATGATTTCATCGACCGCTCGGAGTTTTTAATTGAAGAAAGGTCCAATTCCAAACTCTGGACCTGAAGCGAACCACACTATAGCCGGGGAGGTACAGCTGTTCTAAAACTGCATAAAGAAACCTTAATTTCGGGAATAAAGACCGAAAGTTGGGACAGAAGCAGCTATTATTTAAATAAATTTCTTTTATTTCTACATTGAATGATTCGGAGACAAACACCATTTGAAAAAATGAAATAGTTATAAGCAGTGATTTTCAGTATAAACTACGAGATTCTTTGTTAATAAGGGTGTGGCGAGTTTGACTTTCAAGAGGTGGGCGAGTTTCAAACAGCATGCGAAGGGGTTTAGTTGTCTTCAATGTAACCACCCAGTCGAGATCTTCGTCTCTCACAGTATCCAGTGATTTGATTTGGAATTCTCGTAGAAGGTACACCAACAGGACTTTCATCTCCATCATGGCAAACTTCTTTCCTGAAACAGAAAATGACACTAATATGAAAAATTAACTAATACTGGGCATTGTTATTAATATTTTGCTACACGAAAGTACGCTATATTGTTTAACCTTTTCAGAGGGGCTGGAACAGCATATGTCCCGTAGATGAATTAGTTCTTCAGAGAGCCCATTTCAAAAGGTTAAAGCCGATTTCGAGAGGTTTCGAATGTTCTTTAGAGATGTTTCTGAAGTAAACGCACCAATGACCATTCTTCTATAACTGAAAACATTTCTCTACAACTTTCTTGCTATAGTGTAAAACCCACTCGGATAATAACAAAGTTTTTATTTTAACGACAGTATTCGAGAAAATCTTATGAGGTAATCGATATGCTTGTTTAACTAATATCTCAGATTTCCATAGTTTTCAAAATTAGTAAATGCATAACATTTCGTACTCAGCTTCTTCGACAGATAGCGGATAAAAAGAAGAATCTGGTCTGAGCACACGTATCTGATAGTTAGAGGAAAAGTAATGATGGCGTTCCAAAACAGATACTGTGTAAATGAAAGACATTATTTTTCTGCCACAAAAAGCGTGATGAATTGTAAGAAAATATATGATCCACATGGATCCACACGAATGATCGATACGTATCCTACCGAGTGTCGAACGGATACTAACATGCGGATTTGTGCACGATTATGATGTCCCCAATTCTGCCGGATTTCAGTAAAAGTTCCTTAACCTCAAAACCTTAGAAATGAGAAAATTAAAAAAGAACAGAATACATTTACTAAACATTTGTATTTTACCATCTGAGTACTCTTATATAGGAAAAAAAAATCCCTTAGACACCTTATAGATTTTCTAATGATTTGATTCTGGATTCCACCCTCTGCATCTAATGATTTTTTCTGAAACTGTATCAATGAGCTTCATATTTTGACCATAATTGGAATTCCATGTTTTCAGAAGCAGGGACCAAGCAGAACTAGGCTTGGCCTGCCACCTTCCAGGGGTACCGTTTGAGAACTTGGAGGACTTTGTGACCACGAACCTATTTCACGGGAAGAGGTGAATCTTAAGCCGGCTCAGCCCCGAACACGCAACCTTAAAGGGAAACGAAAACACTGCCTTTGCCGACTGAGTTACCGCGGCTCCGAATAGCTAAGTATTGATATCATTTTCAAACTATTGCAGTTCATTGACAATCCTTACCGATACAGTTTCGATATCCTTCAGCGAACTGAACATACATCCACGGCCGTACAGTGGAGCTGTCGGCAAATCGTTCTGGTTTGAATTTTGTGGGTTCAGGGTAACATTTTGTCAGCAAGAAAGGTACAGTTCGGTTTTGTGCAGAAAAAAAGGAAAGATAACCAAACTAAGCTAGGTGTGTAGCTATAACTAAAAATTATCAGTGTCTCAAAACAAACTAGTTATTGCAAAAGAACACATGTGTAAAATCTCTGTCAATACCATTATAAACAAAATGTGTTTACTTACAGTCGAAACTTCAAAACATAATACAGACGTTCAGTAGTCTGTTCAAAACATTATTAACTATATAAAACCATTATTAGACCTGTGTTACTTACAGGCAATGACAAAAACACATAAAAGTGTTTTTGTCACAGAAGTGTCAGTAGTCTGTTCAAAACATTATTAAACCATATATAAAACCATTATTAGACCTGTGTTCACTTACAGGCAATGACAAAAACACAGAAAAGTGTTTTTGTCACAGAAGTATCAGTAGTCTGTTCAAAACATTATTAAACCATATATAAAACCATTATTAGACCTGTGTTCACTTACAGGCAATGACAAAAACACAGAAAAGTGTTTTTGTCACAGAAGTATCAGTAGTCTGTTCAAAACATTATTCAACCATATATAAAACCGTTATTAGATCTGTGTTCACTTACAGGCAATGACAAAAACACAGAAAAGTGTTTTTGTCACAGACGTATCAGTAGTCTGTTCAAAACATTATTAAACCATATATAAAACCATTATTAGACCTGTGTTCACTTACAGGCAATGAGTGGAAAGTGTTTTTGTCACAGACGTATCAGTAGTCTGTTCGAAACATTATTAAACCATATATAAAACCATTATTAGACCTGTGTTCACTTACAGGTACCTGTGTTCATACAGGCAAGGACAAACACAGAAAAGTGTTTTTGGTCACAGAAATGACAAAAACCATATAAAAACATTTTAAGATGAAAAGTGACAAAAACACAGGAAAGTGTTTTTGTCACAGACGTATCAGTAGTCTGTTCAAAACATTATTAAACCATATATAAAACCATTATTAGGCCTGTGTTCACTTATAGGCAATAACAAAAACATATGAGAGTAAGATAGCTAACTTCGAGAGAAAGGGTTTAAGACAGATTCTGAGTGCAGGAAACATTAATAGTGAATGGATTTGGTTTGGAGCGCTACAGTCTACTGTTTTGCGCACGAGGGCTAATGAGACCGGGACCTACTGCTTAAAGCCGATTCCGAACGGCTACGAACATCCATGCCATAGTGGGATTCGAACCCACGATCTCCGGTACCGACGATCAGCGCCCTAACCAATCGGCCAGCGTTCAATAGTGAATGGAGACACAAATACAATAACGAGATGTATTAGTTTCATAAAGAGGAAATATTAGCAACTATAGTAAAGTAAACAGCATTGAATTTTCTGGTCACATCTGCCGAATAGACCCCTTTCTTTAACAGAAACTTCCAGTTCAAACCGATTGGTACTCAATGTTCATATTGTTAGTGGATCCACTTGAGTTGGATTTACGAAAGCATGGATACTGAGTCAAAAGTGAAGACTTAAACTGAAGAGCCAAAACATTATGACTCATTTACAGTTTTGAATTTTTAATTTGAAAACACATTTTGTGTTTTATTTACTGTTAAACTAAAATATACATCGGGCGATGTTAAAGTTTAACTAAGTTTAAAAAAAAGGTAAAAAGTGCATAACAGCATCCACGTACAACAAAGTTAGTGCATACACAAGAACGAAAAACAGCACAGTGTTGCCAAAAACACATAAAAGAAAAACTTACAGTTAAGGTTACATAGTAATCAAGGTAAAAAAGTGAATAACAGTTACAAAATAAAACAACAGTGATTATATTAAATTTAAAATATAGTAAATGTTATTAACTCTCAATATTTACTTATTTTGAATACTTAAAAAAATACTTAATTCACTCTTTCCATTGAAGTTTCAGTGACTTGTACATTTAAGGGACCACCACCATATTAAAAATAATGTACATATTTTTGATCATTACGTATTATAAATAGTTGGATATGGTTTGGGATTTTAGCATAACATTTATCTGACTTTTCACAGCGTTTATATAGTTTTTGGAACACAGCTCGTATATTAAAGAGCATACAAATGTTTCTTCAAAGCATTGCAAATGTTTTTACCAGTTTTTTCTTCATAATTACAAAATTTTATCTCAACAGTATGTGTAACTTACAGAAAAGATGTAGTTTTGCTAGAGGAATATATTGGTGCAAATCAAGATTTAAAACTTTTAATTGACTATGAGATGTAAGTATGCAATAAGTAAGCAAAGGAAATACAGTCTTACTGGTATCCGCAAAATATACTATAGTTTTGTCTTATAATGTTGTAGCTTGTAATTGCAATACTGGTATTCAGTATTTTTTAAACGTTGTATTGGGATACCTGTATTATTGCAGGCATTAGGAACTTTTTATTGTGTACATATATAAAATAAAGGAATAAATGCTATAATCAAATATTACTAATAAGAGAAGAAATATAATCAAGAAAATAAAAGACTATAAAGATATCGGTAGGTCCCGGTCTCATTAGCCCTCGTGTTGCAAAAAGTAGACCGTAGCGCTCCAAAATCAAACCAAACTATAAAGATATTTATGTATTTGTCTACTACATAAATAAAACTTTATCTTCTTATAATGTTAAAATATTTCGCAGAGGAGGAATTTCTATCATGATTTGATTACTAGTGTAAAATACAAGCATTGCCAACTAGTGAATTTAAATGCAAACATCTGCTCGTACATAATCACATGACTTTGCCAACTACTCACAGATTCGTTTAGAAAAAACGGCGAGTTAATTTTAGATTCCAAAAATCCTCCTTGAAAAATACCAATTACGGATGATCCTGGGTTAATCCTCAACTAAAAGTAATCCTTCGATTTCATGATCCACGTGTTACCCTCTCTTTCATGAATGCGGCCATAAATGAGGTACAAGCACACCTACGTGTATGTGAGGGTAAATAAGAAAAAGCTTATCTTGTAAATCGAGTACATGTTAAGCACTTGTAATTTTTGCTGCTATATTGGATTACTTTTGGCATGATATTTGCAATTATTTTTCACCAAGTTTCTTTGTGAAGGTATTTTAAAACAAAAGTATATGATATTTTAAGTATTAAAATGTTTAAAACGTTTAAAAGTTACAATGTACAATAGACGATATAATTGAAAAAAATATAAACCACCTACCATAACGTATGTCTTTACTAGATTTTCTTCCGTATATAGGTACAGTAGTATAGAGTCTAAGAGATTCCTAAGAACAAAAAAGGTATAAAGTATCAACACCTACTTTATAAAACAATATGTATACTCTTTTGTAAATAATTGTTTATAAAGGAGTGTATCTGCTCCAACTAGAGGGAAAAGAAATTTTATCCTACTGAAATTTTTCATAGCTACCCTGGGTCTTCAGCAATTTTAACACAAGAATATTGTTCGTTGGTCTTCTTCATTGTAAGAATAACAAAACACAAACACAAAACTCGCTGAGTAAACACAATTTGATTATATATCTTTGTGTATATACCTTTCCTATCCTTATAGCTTGTCTATTTGTATGTGAACATGGTAATTCAAAACTCAATAGCCTAAGCTGGATTAAATTTGCTATGCAGATTTTACCTTTGAACTGTGAATTCGAGGGTAATTAAATCTCGAACTGTCCGAGTGAACTTTTGGACAACCAGAACTGGTGCTTCAGTCTCCTGTCTTTTTGTCCCTTTGGTTAACCATTACATGAGAAAGTCGTTTCGTGTTGCTTTTGGGGTATTTTCATTGATAATTATTTAAAACATTTGGAAGCTTTAAGAAAATTTTCTTTATTTAACAGCCAGGAATATTTGGTTGTGTAACACAAAGGCACGATTGACATCGTGAAATACTAATACCCATTTATATTCTTTACATTATTTACTGCAGTATTAAAAGATACTTGTTCGAATATATGGGCCAGTGTGTTCATGCCCTTGCCAAATGGTTAATCCACCGTTCTTCTAGACCAGGGATGGACAAACGTTTTCGGCCGCGGGCCAAAAATCGAAAAGAAATAAATTTAGCGGGCCAAGATAAATTTATCTAAAATTTTAAAAACAATATACAAGTACCTAACGGTTTAAATACGTTGATGAGATGAATGAAATTGCGATTTCATTTTTAAAAGTTCCTTATACTGAGGTTCGAAGTGAGATGTACTGATTTTAAGAAACGATGCTAAATGCTCATCTGTCAGTCTACTTCTGAAATTATTCTTTCTAAGGTTCAAAGTTGAAAACACTTGTTCACATATAAGAAGCAAATATACCGCTGATCTTCTGGGCGTGAGGTAATAAATTTGAGATATAATATTTCATCAAAGTAGAAAAGGAGATGGATATATAATGTATAAATATATATTTCTTTTAATTTGCTCCAACCGGCAACTTAAATTTCTATCCACGGGCCGGATAAAACCTGCCGGCGGGCCGTAGTTTGCCCATCCCTGTTCTAGACTAATGGTTCTCAACCTTTTTTAAGCTGCCGCCCAACTACAAAGCCGAAATGTTTTCAAAACCCTCGTAAAAATCCAGTAATTTAAAGTATTGTATTGAAGAAGTACTCAATTACAAAAGCAAAATGTTCAAGTAATTTTCTTCTATAGAGTTAGATTTAAAATTTTTGTTCTTGAGCCACGCTCAAGCAACGCTCAAACGAATGTTGTTGATTAAATATATTTTTTCGATTTTCGGCCCAGTTTCACCCATGAGAACTTGAAATGGTAAAATTTACTGATTCTGGTGCCGTCGCGTAAGTTTGTTTTATTACTTGTAAAAATTGCGGAAATTACACGATTATATGTAATAAATTTATTTGGTATTTTTAAAATTATGTTTGAAAGTAAAAAATACTCATATCGCCCTAACAAGTTCACTGTTTCTCAGTATCTTCCCACCACCCCTTCGGGGGGGGATGGTATCTTCCCCTTTGAGAACCAATGTCTTAGACTTTTAAAAGTTGCTTTTAAAGCTATTTAGATTAGTGAATTTATGCATGCAAATCTTGATGTCAATCTGTTGTTTAGAGTTTAGTTTAGGAAATCATACGTAATGCTAGTAAATCCATAAGAAACCTTTCTTGTATGGATTTACTAGCATTACGAAGGAGAACACCCCCCCCCCCCCCCCCCCCCCCCCACCACACCAACAAAAAAAAAAAAAAAACACCAGCAACCCCCCCCCCCCCCCTATAATCATCATTAATCAGGGGGGGGTGGGGGGGGGGGGGGTGGGTGGGGTGTATTTATGAGTCGTTATAACTGATAGCTTTAGGCGGTACTATAAGAAAAGTCGTAGTGAAAATATTCATGGTATATTTACCTTAATGACGCAATCCAAGTACTTCAATTTTGCTAAGTCGTCATATGTCACATCGTTTCCACTTATTAATGACGCTATTTCATTATAAACCTTGTTCTGAACTTCTGGGTTGATGACCAAGTACGTAGAGACACCACATTAAAGAATACGCTACTAAGTCATATCCCTATAAGATTTAAAATAAGTTTAAGAAAAAAATGGTTGAATTTAAAATATACATTTTTGTGTATGGAAAAAATTAAACTAAATCTCCAGACAGATATACAGGGTGTCCCAAAATGACCGTATAAACTCTGCACAGCTAGATTCTTCGTTAGGAGTACATAAAAACTGCCCAAAGAAGCGTTTCTGTACGATCCATAGTTTAGGAGAAAAATACGAAAAACAAAGTATGACGTCACTGCCGGTGCAAGGTAAAAAAAACACTTTACTGAACATATCAACAGCAGTATATGCACGGGTATACTCCCTAACAGTTTGTAAGTCATTTCCATTACATCGGCCGTACATCAGGTACATGTCGCAGTAGTCAAGAACTGAATATATGGCCACCATACGAAGACTACCGGTAACTGCAAGATGCAGCCTTTTAAATACCAATTCAAAGGCGGCTTAACGTCATTCCACAGCTCGCGCATGCATGACGCGATATGCGCGGTGAACGTTTTAAACATTACCGAATGGAAAGATATGCAAATACTGTTGTTGATATGTCCAATAAAGTGTTTTTTTCTTGCACCGGCAGTGAAGTCATACTTTGTTTTTCGTATTTTTCTCGTAAACTATGGATCGTACAGGTATCTTCTTTGGGCAGTTTTTATGTACTCCCAGCGAGGAATCGAGCTATGCAGAGTTTATGCGGTCGTTTTGGGATACCCTGTATATATTTTCTATAAAATTAGCGAATACAGCCACCTTACTAATATAGTGAGAATATCCGGACAAATTATACTTGAAAGCTACTGAAGTAAATTTAAAGCTAAAAGCTTTCCTTACAGCTCCAAAATATTATAAAAGGCTTTCAGATGACGGCAATCCCCTCCCGACAGTACACTTGATTGTATGACATACACACACACATATATATATACATATATTTATGCATATATACAAATATATATTTATACATATATATGCATATATATACATATGTATACACATATTTATATACATGTAATCGAGGAATTGTACAACTGCTGGACAAGGTGAAGCCTAATCAGCTTACAGTAATAAAAATGTAGTCGGCCCACATTGAAAAGTAAGGCACAGTCTAATTAAAATTTTATTTTAGAGCTGCTAAAAACGGACATCTTTACTAGTCAACGACAGACAAGAGAAAAGACACAAAAATCCCTCTGCTCGAACAGAGGTGCACCCAAGAGCGAAGACAGGAAGAATTTTCCCAAGGGACAAGAAACTTAGTCAGAGAATTAAACTGTTAAGATCAGGAAAAACGTGAATCCATTTGCCGGCGACAGCTGGAAAACGTGTTGAATAGACAGAAAATTTACATCTATAGGACAGAAAGCTTTGAGAAATGTATCGAAAGAATTTATGTCGAGGACACACCTTTGATTAAGACATTTAGAGGCTGGGAAAAAGATTTTAAGGAATTAGAATGGGAGAGAGGAGGTTTTTAAGGAAATATGAAAGTTACATAATTTTTATATATTACACACACACACACACACACACACACATATATATATATATATATATATATATATATATATATATATATATATATATATATATATATATATATATATATATATAAAGTTTTTATTGTATGCGATGAAACGATATAATATTCGAAAATGCAATATTTGGCCAAAAAGAAAGGAAAAAAAATGGTCAATTTTGAGTACACCTGAAACGACTTTTTCTCTAAAGTCCTATTTTTTGCTCCAACCGGCAACTTAAATTTCTATCCACGGGCCGGATAAAACCTGCCGGCGGGCCGTAGTTTGCCCATCCCTGTTCTAGACTAATGGTTCTCAACCTTTTTTAAGCTGCCGCCCAACTACAAAGCCGAAATGTTTTCAAAACCCTCGTAAAAATCCAGTAATTTAAAGTATTGTATTGAAGAAGTACTCAATTACAAAAGCAAAATGTTCAAGTAATTTTCTTCTATAGAGTTAGATTTAAAATTTTTGTTCTTGAGCCACGCTCAAGCAACGCTCAAACGAATGTTGTTGATTAAATATATTTTTTCGATTTTCGGCCCAGTTTCACCCATGAGAACTTGAAATGGTAAAATTTACTGATTCTGGTGCCGTCGCGTAAGTTTGTTTTATTACTTGTAAAAATTGCGCAAATTACACGATTATATGTAATAAATTTATTTGGTATTTTTAAAATTATGTTTGAAATTAAAAAATGCTCATATCGCTCTAACAAGTTCACTGTCCCTCAGCATCTTCCCACCCACCCCTCGGCGGGGAATGGTATCTTCCCCTTTGAGAACCAATGTCTTAGACTTTTAAAAGTTGCTTTTAAAGCTATTTAGATTAGTGAATTTATGCATGCAAATTTTGATGTTAATCTGTTGTTTAGAGTTTGGTTTAGGAAATAACCTTTCTTGTATGGATTTACTAGCATTACGAAAGGAGCAACATATAATCATATTTATGAGTCGTTATAACTGATAGCTTTAGGCGGTACTATAAGAAAAGTCATAGTGAAAATATTCATGGTATATTTACTTACCTTAATGACGCAATCCAAGTACTTCAATTTTGCTAAGTCGTCATATGTCACATCGTTTCCACTTATTAATGACTCTATTTCATTACAAACCTTGTTCTGAACTTCTGGGTGATGACCAAGTACGTAGAGACACCACATTAAAGAATACGCTACTAAGTCATATCCCTATAAGATTTAAAATAAGTTTAAGAAAAAAATGGTTGAATTTAAAATATACATTTTTGTGTATGGAAAAAATTAAACTAAATCTCCAGACAGATATACAGGGTGTCCCAAAATGACCGTATAAACTCTGCACAGCTAGATTCTTCGTTAGGAGTACATAAAAACTGCCCAAAGAAGCGTTTCTGTACGATCCATAGTTTAGGAGAAAAATACGAAAAACAAAGTATGACGTCACTGCCGGTGCAAGGTAAAAAAAACACTTTACTGAACATATCAACAGCAGTATATGCACGGGTATACTCCCTAACAGTTTGTAAGTCATTTCCATTACATCGGCCGTACATCAGGTACATGTCGCAGTAGTCAAGAACTGAATATATGGCCACCATACGAAGACTACCGGTAACTGCAAGATGCAGCCTTTTAAATACCAATTCAAAGGCGGCTTAACGTCATTCCACAGCTCGCGCATGCATGACGCGATATGCGCGGTGAACGTTTTAAACATTACCGAATGGAAAGATATGCAAATACTGTTGTTGATATGTCCAATAAAGTGTTTTTTTCTTGCACCGGCAGTGAAGTCATACTTTGTTTTTCGTATTTTTCTCGTAAACTATGGATCGTACAGGTATCTTCTTTGGGCAGTTTTTATGTACTCCCAGCGAGGAATCGAGCTATGCAGAGTTTATGCGGTCGTTTTGGGATACCCTGTATATATTTTCTATAAAATTAGCGAATACAGCCACCTTACTAATATAGTGAGAACATCCGGACAAATTATACTTAAAAGCTACTCAAGTAAATTTAAAGCTAAAAGCTTTCATTACAGCTCCAAAATATTATAAACGACTTTCAGATGACGGCAATACCCTCCCTACAGTACACTTGATTGTATGACATACACACACACATATATATACATATATATAAATATAAATATATATATATATATAATATATATATATATATATATACATATGTACATATATACAAATATATATTTATCATATATATATATATACAATATATATATACTAATATATAAAATTATTTATACAATATATATACATTTTAATAAATACATATATATATAAATATATTATATTTAAAAAAAATGAAATATTTTTAGCAGCGCGCAAGGCCATCTGCGCGCGAAAAGTTTTTAGCCTAAAAGGACAACTGTTAGAGAGTTTGTGTGTTTTTGCATCTGCTCTCTGCATTCCTACAATGTTAATGTTAAGTAACTTGTAAATATGTGTAAATATATTAAAATTAAAACGAATTGTTAAATGTAGACATTTTTGTTCCTGTGTGAAAAAGTGTTACAATATACATATATAAAATATTATTTATACATATATATTACATGTTTATATATTAATCGAAAATTTAAAATAATGCTACAATAATATTTACTTAATAAAAATGTATAAATTGAAAAGTAAATTAATTAAAATTTTATTTTAGAGATGAAACACATCTTTATAGTCAAACAGACAAGAGAAAGAAGACACAAAAATTTAAAACAATATAAAGAGCGAAGACAGAAAGAATTTTCCCAAGGGACAAGAAACTTAGTCAGAGAATTAAACTGTTAAGATCAGGAAAAAAGCGGAGCCATTTGCCTACCAGACCTTCAAAACGTGTCTAATAGACAGAAAATTGACATCTATAGAACAGAAAGATTTGAGAAATGTATCGAAAGAATTTTATGTCGAGGTCACTCCTTCGATTAAGACATTTAGATGCTGGAAAAAGGATTTTACGGAATTAGAATAAGAATTTTTATGGAAAAATAAAGTTACATAATTTTTATATATACACACACACACACACACAACACACACACACAAAATATATATATATATATATATAAATATATATATATAATTTATATATATATATATAAAGTTTTTATTGTATGCGATGAAACGATATAATATTCGAAAATGCAATATTTGGCCAAAAAGAAAGGAAAAAAAATGGTCAATTTTGAGTACACCTGAAACGACTTTTTCTCTAAAGTCCTATTTATCCTTTTGTTTATTGAGAATTTACATGCTTTTTCTCCTCTTTTTCGTACGTTTTACTCGAACGGTTTCATCGAACGGTTAAGCCTGTACTTTCCTTAAGTAAGTATCTCAAGAGTACATCGTTTGCACAGATTTTATCCTAATCATTTTTCGGAATTTACAAGTGCTTAAATGATTCGAAAAAACAGAGCTCATATTTTTCATGGTTTAAAATGAGAAAAGAAAATAAATCTTAAGTAAAAAGCTAGAACTTATTCGTACTTCCAAAGGGTCACCTCAAAATATAGCAAAAGGAAAATAAAGTATATTTTTAAAGACGTAAACGTTCGAAAACTCAAAGCTAAAAATGTTTCCCTACACATATTTTGGGTGAATTTACAAGAAAATGGTCACAGATTTAGTAAATGTAACTCCTTTTTGGTCGTAATATTTTAGGATATAAGCAGTACAAGATTTCTTATTCAGAAACAACTTTCCTTTGGTTCATCAAGCACTTTACTAATCTGATGTAGATACCTGAGCTTTTTTTCCCTATTGTGTGAGTGTGACTCCCATATTTAACGATTAAAATCAGGAAGCTTATGGGCTTGTGTTCAATTCATGGTCTTCAGAGTGTGTATGTATTATTCCTTTTAGGATTGATATTGGTAGACAAAATGCAACTCCCAGAACAAAATGTGAAGCATACATGTAGCAGGAATGTCGAAAAGTAAGTACTTGTCGCATTAGAAAGAAAAAGAAATTTTTAAAGTATTAAAATGACTCAGTTACAGCTATATGGCATGCTTACAAAACTGATTGGCTTATGCCCCTTGGTTGATCCAAATAATGAAAATCCTCAAAATATTCACATCCTTGTTGAAAATACAACTTCTACCCACTTCTAACACAGCCTTAAGCAACAGAATTTCTCCTCATAAAAAACCTGTATGTTAAAAGAGCGTAACAAATTCATAGTCTCACCACTATCAAGAAAAGTTGGATATGGTCGATCAGATCGTCTTTGGTAAATGTGGGATCTTCTAAGTGCTGTTTTACCAGAACCTGAGACAAGGTTCTTCTATCCTCCACCTCGTTGTCTGAATACTTTTTCTCTGTTTCTGAAGCAGTGTAGGACAATATCAGGTCATCTACTATCTGTAAAGAATGAACTTTAAGTAAAATGTCCTATCAATTTTTCTTGTGAACCTTTATAACTAATTTCATTTGTTATGAACTTTAGAAACAGAACTGTAACTGCCGTATTCACCAAACCCTATTTAGTACAAAAACAAATTGGTCAATTTGAAGTGTACCTCAAACCTTTTCTAAAATCTGATTTATCCTTTTATTTATTGAGCATTTAAATGCTATTTTACACTGTTTTTCGTACATTTTTTTCTAGCTTTTAAACAAATGATCACATTTTCTGCTCCCAAAGCACATTTAAATTATTCGAAACATTATAACTCCAATTCCTCTTGATGTAAACATGTGGATCAAAAAATACATAGATTACTTTCAGACGAGGTTTAACCTATGATTATCCTTATGTGATATTTTCCAAGGAAATATTTCCTGATTCTAAAATTAACACTTTGATGTCTGATGATTAAAAGTTTGACATCAAAACAGGGTGCCCCTGCGAACTTGGCGATAAAGCTCTAAGCATAGCAGATTAACATTTTACTCCTGATCTCGCTGTGTCCAAACAATCTGTATCTGTATTCTAATTTATATTATATTGGTATCCAGCTCTCCTTGTGCAACCCTACATGCGCGTAATGCTTAAAAAAGATATAGTGAATCATTAATGGTTGGTTCACAATGGCTAATTTAAAATAACCTAAAGTTGTAGGCTTTGTAAATTGTTTAGGAATTAATTTCTCATAAATATAAATGGCCAGTTTCTAAGTTATTTGGGTTAATTTAGTAAGAGTCTATAATTCTATCACAATTGCGCACTGCGCATTAATTAAAGTCACCAAAAAAGCAAGGAATACAATGTTTGGATGGAATACCTTTGTGGTTTAGCAAACATCGTCAATAATTTCTACAAATTTTTTAAAGGGCACCGTATTCTGGAATATTACCCTGGTAAATACGGTCGTTAGTGTTTATTCCACATTTGTTTACTAACATTTACCACATTTGGTTACACATAGTATCACATTAATTTTTGGAAAAAAAGAGAAAACTTATGCTAGCAGTATATCCTATAATGTTGTGTCGAAATTAAAATTTATTTTTCGGTACAACTTTGATATACCCCCCAAAAAATTACGCGCCAAATCCGGCACTCCCTACGGACTTTTTAGGGTTGCTGTTTCTTATTTTGGTGTTGCCTATTTAGGTTTTTTTCAGCTTTTAGGTTTTTGCTGTTGCCAAATTTAGTATTTTCTTGTATTTTGTACCATTTTTTTAGTATTTTTTTTTAAGTTTTGTGGCAACAATTTTTGGATTTTTGGACAACAATGTTTTACCACCATTTCATTCATTCGCCATTTCTTTCTGAAGTGATCAAGCGTATTTCTGACTTGCTGTATTTTGCTGCAAATCTGGTTGTATTTTCCTATTATATTTTTTCTATTAATTATTTTTATCTTTTAGCTTTCAATATGCCTACTGTATATAGTGTTGTTGAAAAGTTTCAGGGAATTTTGAGTCGGAAAATTGATAGTTGTGCTTCATTTTCGACGGGTAGGCCAACAGTCGGAAGGCCAGGTATTGTTAATTGTTTATTTTTGCATCATTTGGCTCAGGATATGAAGACGTTAATTGATTTTTTGATGGAGGTTGGATTGTTGAAGGCTGCAGTGTGTAAGAAATATGGGTCTGGTATGCGATGTACATGTTTCGTAAATCATGTTTAGCGGCTAATGTTGATTGTTTCAATAAATTTATTTAAATTCCTCCTGGGGTAAATTGGAAGGAATTAAAAATTTCTGTATAAATAATTATTTTTATTAGATTGCCGACATGTATTTTCAATTGTATTTGTTAAAAATTTTGTGTAAATTGCATATAATATGTTATTCAGTGTCATTTATTTGTATTTTTTATGTATTTATTGTATTTTTTAGGTATTCTTCTTTTTGTATTTAATGATTCCGTATTTTTTATGTATTAATTATTTGTATTTAGCTAGAATCCATCTTGGCGAGAAAAGAAATGCACCAAAAACAGGTATTTTGCTTGGCGAGAAAAAAAAGTCGCCAAATTTCCGATTTGGGGGTTATATCAAAGTAGTTCCTATTTTTCTTAACATTACAAATTCGTTGTTGCCAATGAAACAAAACAAATCTTTTAAACATTTGGAGAAAACAGCATAGACTGATCACATAGGCATAATTTTTGCCAACAAAAGTGATAAATATTTTTTTCTCTGTGCACACGTGCAAGGAAGTTCAGGAAAGTATATTCTTAATTTTTTTTATTAAGTACAGTATATGTAAAGAATATCTCTTTTTTTATCCCAAATATTTTTTCTTTTACATTTCAAATGGCAGCCTAAAATTTAAGTTTTAGAAATAATTTATAGCTGTTGAATTTTGGCAAAACAAAAGTACTTACTTCATTCATGTAAATACGGATTTTTTTTACTTTTTCCTTATACTTCTTCTGCTCATCGCTAAATGGCGAAACAAAACGCCAATCTAGCCAAGGGCGTGGTATTTTATACACCATGAGTTCTGAGACTCTGCAAAATCAAAATAGCATGAACAACAGATTTATCAATTCTTAGAAGAAATTATCATTGTATATTTTAGCTGTGTAGATATCTGAAACGCAACTGATTCTAGTTTAGTTACGACAGAGGGTTAAACAACTTGTAATAAATATGTATTAAAAGTGTTATAGTAAGTTGAGTGTGTTATATAGGAGCATCGTGTCAAGTACCTAGTAAATGATTATATATGATAATTATAAACTAGATGTTTGAAAATCAAGATATTTATTTAGAGAGAGGCAGCTTAGCAAAGCATAGTAAAGCATCAACACGAATTTGGACTCAATAGTGAACTTTGATACTTGAAATGCTGAAAGTTTGAGCTACTGGATTGCGCTTTGGCGTTAAAGCTGCTGTCACGATTTTCACGGCCAATGACAAGCTAAACATGGCTCAAACGTGAATAGTTAAACATTTTTTGCTTTGGCCCACTCTATGGTATTACAAAGCTGTGGATCTCAAACTCCCAGTGTAGAAGACTCCATCAACACAAAGTCAGGAATAATGTTACAGTTGAGAAAGTTATTTCGATTGCAAATGGTTACAATTAGTACATGATACATAACATCTCCCTTTAAAAAAATAAAAAAATATGTAAAAGATACGTGATTAAAAGAAATCAAGAACACAAAAGAGTTATTTGATAAAAAAGAGAAGAGAGAATCTAATAATATTATTATCTATTCATAGTCTTGTGAATGTTTAATTTTTCGACCAGCATGAGTTGTTTGAGCAGTATTACACACATATATGAGCCGAGGTAGCTCAATTGGCAAATGCAAAGCTCTCGTAACTGAAGAGTTGCGAGTTTGGAGTCCGAGTCGGCCTAAGATCTGCCGTGTTCGTTAAATGTGACTGGGGCACGTAAAATAGGTTCGTGGTCACAATGTCCTCCAAGCTGTCAATTAATACCTCTGGGGGTGGCAGGCCATGTCTATGGATCTTCTGCTTGGTCCCTACTTCAAATTTAGGAGATCCCACTTGAGCATAAGTCGTATTTTCACCCTTGAGGTGATCGTGAAAACGAAAGGCTCATCCTTTGCCTTTATAAGAAGTATCCTCCGGCTCACTGGTGCTTGGTTTGACCAACTGATATTAGACAACAAAACACAGATGTGTGAATTTATGTCATTATTCAAAGCGAACAATCAACAGTCTTATATGTTAGCGTTACTGGAACCGCGGTACTGAGTGCCGGAACAATTAATAAATCTTCAGTTGTTTTCTGGGGTTGAAAGGACGTAAAAGTTTAAGTACTTTTATGTGAAACCGATTTCTGAGATATTTTCTACCATTCTCTGCTGCCAGGTCTTATATCTTAAAGATATAAGACCTGGACCGTGGTCCTACTCTGGATTAATATCCTTTACACCACTCATTATTAGAGCAAAACGGCACTTTTTAATTTCTTTGAATGTAGACAGCATAAATTTGATCTGCATTATCTTCAATTGAAATCATTGAAGAGAATGTAGATCAAATTTATGCTGTCGGAAATGGCACAGAACTAAGAATCATATAAGGGTACAAGCTGTGATAAATGTGTAGGAATTAAGGTACGAATACAATGACCTATTATAATCTGAGCTGGAGAAGCTAGGTCATTCATAGTAGTATTTTTATATTCCATCTAAACAAGATAAACGCCATTTTTATCTTGTGCAGCTTTAATGAGACCTGATGTAAAAGTTTGATTACTTCTCTCAACTTTTCTATAACAGAGAAAATATCCAAGACTAGATTAATTGAAAAATAAGTCCCGATGCATAGAGAACTGGCCAGAATTTTTTAGAATCAAATTTGGGGTTCATTATCAGCAACAATTTCATCGGGATCCCGAAACGAGAGGAACAAGTTTTTCGCGCATTCATGACTGTATGATGTCAAAGTCAAAGTGTGATATACTTGGAAAAATAGTCTGCAACTAAGAGATATTTGCTAGAAGAGAGGGAAAAGAAATCAATTGAAACATTTTGACAATGTTTCTCTACTATTGTAGTGTCTGTAAGTGGTTCTCTGCTGTTTAACTTTTTGTTTTGTAGGCAGATAATAATATTATATATGTTTCCAATTTCAGTGCTCATACTTAGCTGATAAAGAAGTTCACGGAAGAGGGTTGGGGGAAGGAGAGAGACACTATATCTCGGTTACCAACATGAAGACACTCTAAGATATCTTTACAACAGGAGTTTAGAATTATTAGACATATAAGGCCATTCTATATATTCAACTCAGATTGACAGTGCCAATAAGGTTGTGCGTGCTGGAGACAGAAGGTTAATAGAAGGTTTTAATGAATCACAAAACCAATTTAGAGCAAAACTATTGATAATTGAAAAAATTTTAAACCATTTTTTAAATCTATTTAAGTATAAAATTTTCAAATTTTAATTAAATTAACTACTTAACTAAAATATACTTTCGTGGATGTGCTTCAAATAGGATTATAAAATGCAAAACATTTACAATGTAATAAACTGCTTTAATTTTACTGTAATACTAAAAATAAGTAAAAAAAGTGTTGGGCCTCCTTAATGGTACAAAAGACGTTTCATTTTACCAAAACTGAAATACCTAAATTTAAGAAAATCCCTTCCAGATATCTGTTAAACAAGATGTAATCTTTAAAACACAATTTTTTTATTTTTGATAAGGTGTATTTTTAACATTTAAGCGATCATTGGATAAGGTTTTTGGTAGACAGTATAGAAACAGATATATTTTCCGAAGACATCAAGACTCCTTTAGTAGCTATGAACCAGAATAAATTGACACAATGCTCTCTAAAAGTCTTAACACATTTCATCTTGATTTGTGTCATCATTAATTTCAACATCAAATTAAATGACAGCGTATCAAAACATCTGTACTTTTGATTTTGGAAGAAATTAGATTTGACAACAGTTTTTCAGTGATCAAGCAAACTTTAAACAACAAGGTCTGAGAATGCGAAAACTATCATTATACTTACTCATCGACTAGTTTTATCAAAACTTTAGTTTTTGATTCAAGTCTCTCATCTTTCACATTTAAATCCAATATAGAAGCTGTAAAATAAAAACAGCATGTAATTCTAACAGAAAAAATATTAAATACATTTTATAAATCTGTAAATGTATATTAATGTAATTTAATTTTTCTGTAAATAAACTTTTAGAAATTGGTTTAAAAGATGGGAATGTGTAGAGTACATGCAAAAAGTATTGGTACTGTTAGGACCAGC
>CM063504.1:113069023-113071523 GCA_032207245.1 Pardosa pseudoannulata | reverse complement strand
GTAAGGGGAGCCGGGACTGCTATAAAAAAAGAGTGGCAGAGCCAAGACGGGTTTTTTTTTTCTTCTGAGGCTTCTTCTTGAGAGTTGCTTTTGGAGCTCGAGAGGAACCCGCTAGTTTCTCAGATTTCCGGAGTTTGCTTGATTAGAGACCGTCAGAGTCTCTGTTTGCTAAGAAGTTGACCTTCGACTTGGGAATCCCATTCTCGTTATTTTGCTATTTTTTTTACTTTGTGCATAGAAGTAGGTAGCCAAGAGTGACCCTTGCTCTCATTTTGGATCGTCTTGCATCCCGAGTTTCCTTCCCGAACCCCAGCGTGATACGCACTCTGAGCTTTCGAACCTTGGTGTGAAAGCCGACTGTACTAATCGTCATCCAGGAGGTGATAGTGTCAGCGTTTATTACCGGTACTAATTAGCGAACAATTCCAGTGATTAGAAACCCTAGCCACACTGTACTCAGTACCCACGCATCCTTACTGTATGAATGTCATCTCAGCACGAGATCCCAGAATATTTAGAAATCTACTGAACCTGTTCATAGCTGTACATAATTTATTCACCTGAATAAAATATTTAGTCTAGATTAAACAGTTTTCTAGCCTGTTTCATTGACGGCTTCGCCTACCATATCTCCAGTACGTTACAGCAGGCACCGGGAATGTGGAATGTTTCTTTTAGTCCTTATATCGTCGGTATTTACTGGTTCATAACAATCCAGGTTGTAACTTCAAACAATTCCTCTAAATTTTTCTCGTCTTCTCATTTCTTATGGTTGAACTTTTTTGTCTCGTCTGTATTGCAATCCTGTTTTAGGTCAAAAAAAGTGTTTTCTACATCTTATTATTTGCCCATTCTATTCCACTCGACATCCCAACATTTTTTGCAATTTTTCCTTAATTTTCCCTTGTATGATAAAGTAAGTTTTTCTCCTCTTGATTTGTAGTATCGCACATCTGAAGCAAATTCCATCTTTACGTGTAGCAGAGTAATAGAGTAATTAAAATGCAGTTACCTGCCTAGGAGACCATTTCCAAACGCATCTTTAAAAGCTTCTTCGTATATTGAAGCTCTGTGAGCGACAGCAGGATCGTTAGCAAGTATCTGTTGAAAGAAAAAAAAATCAAATGACTTGATAAAATAACTTATAAACTTATTTCCCGATTTGACCCTTATAATAAATCGTTATTTACACTCATTCTCTGTGAGTAAATTATTTTTATTTTGGAAAAAGAAGAGACCTTAAATATTTAACGACACCAAATGCCCTCCATTATTAGATGTATCTATCTACAGAAGGGTAGGACCAGAGCTGTCAACGTCCAATGTACGACAACCGGGTAACTAACAGTTACTAATGAAATGTTAAATGGTAAATTCAACACAGTGCATTTTCCAGACTTCTTGTCGTACTAATTTCTACAGAGCATCGTCTCAAAAATTTTAGAGCCTCTTTAATATTGCTTACTGACGAAATTCCCGAAGGTGGTACCCAGTCTGAGCTATCTCTCGGATGCCCAGTCTACTTGGACACTTAGAGAAAATGAAGTGAAACCAAGACCCACCTTTGCAGAACCCCTGGCAAATGAGCTATGGAGGGGGCTTTAAGAACCACCCTTCTAATACAGTTTAAATGATGAGTATTGAGATTTGATGAGTATTTGGGGAGGTAGGGAGGGGGTTACTCTAAAGGTGAGAGGTTGATTGAGTTGACCGCAGTGATAATCGGACAGCAATTGACTGCAGGGCCCGACTTACAGAAATGGGGGGGCCCCAGGGGCACACTTTTAGGTGTGTACGGGGTTCACGATCCCGGGGTACCTGAGTAATCTTTCTCTAGCTTTCTTCCTGGTAGTCACGAGCTTACCTCTGTAGTGTTTGCTCCTTACCGGGTTGGACCACATTAAAATCGAACCATGACGAGCCTCTCGTAGGTTAGCGGTGGCTTGGTAGCCATTTTGGAGTCACTGTCGCGGCACAGTCATCATTAGTTGCTGCTGTGTGTCTTCGGATGGGTCAGCGTAAAACACACTTACAGAAATGGGGGCCCAGGGCAAACCCAGTCATCCGGGGGCCCCCTACACAGGTGGTGGTTACGGGGTGATTGTTATATGTAGTGATGCCCGCAGAACCTTTAAAGTTAACTCACCAATGTAGTTAGTAAAATAAGATTAGTTTAAAATAAAAAGAAAAACTATGAAATAAGTAAAATTATTAAAAAAAAAGTTACAAGAAAAAAATCCTGGAAGGTAAACCATATATTAGAAATTTGTAAGCTATTCCCCGAGGAATTTTCCTGCCTAAAACAGAATGTAGCTGCTTGTTCTACATTTCTTGCCAGTACTTACATTTGTGAACAAGCTCTCTGATGATACTGAATAAGTCAAAAACTAAAAGAAGAAATTGTCGATAATTTAAACTGAATTTTAGACATACGCATCATATTTTTAACTTGATATAGCAGTTAATTTGGAGGCCCCTTTTGACTGGGGGCCAGAGCGCT
>CM063504.1:112984023-113064023 GCA_032207245.1 Pardosa pseudoannulata | reverse complement strand
ATGAAATCGCAATTTCTTTCTTCTCATTAACGTATTTAAACCATTAGGTACTTTTATATTGTTTTAAAAAAATTAGAAAAATTTATCTTGGCCCACCAAATTTACTTTCTTTCGATTTTTGGCCCGCGGTCGAAAAAGTTTGTCGATCCCTGCTCTAATACTATTTAAAACATTGCCTTTTTGTTTTCCATTTTTAACTTGTATAACTTCAAGGGCAAATAAACATCTTTTTTTTTTAATTTTATGTATATTATAATTATATTTTCCGCCCAAATTGTATAGTGGCAACCGTACTGTGTTCCCACTCAATGAGAATATATGATTTTAAGTAGGATTGTTTTGTTCATGTTTGTTTATATCTTAATACAAAGCTAAAGAAAAATATTTTATATGCTGTAATTACTCCCAGCCCTATAGCCTCAAAGCAATGAGGAATGTCTCAAAAAGAGTGTATTGTCAACGCGTATTATTTATAAGGCTAACATACATGTACATACATGTACGCGCATTGCTACAGTGATATTCTATACAATAACATTAGTAACCTTATTTGCTATTTTGTTTTTCATGTATGACTCAGTAAATTTTTCCTTGGGAATTCCATACCATTGAAAAATTTCTCTTTTGATAATGTGTTATCTTAATATATATGATAAAGTATTAATCATAAATAAAATCATGTGTGACATTTTATGTACTATCGTAAAAAACCGAGAGATAAAATTTATTTATGTAATTTTATTAATTCTCCAGGTAATATTCTTATAATATTAGTAAAGTTATTTGTTATTTTGCTTTTCATGTAAGACTCAATAAATTTGTCCTTTGAGAATTCCATACCATTGAAAAATTTCTCTTTTGATAATAAGGTGTTATCTTAATATATATGATAAAGTATTAATCATAAATAAAATCATGTGTGACATTTTATGTACTATCGTAAAAAACCGAGAGATAAAATTTATTTATGTAATTTTATTAATTCTTCTGATAATATTCTTATACAATAATATTAGTAAAGTTATTTGCTATTTTGATCTAGCAACTCCGGAGAATCGAGAGTAGTTGGCCTGTCTGGGTTTTATACCTAATAAATTATCTTCATTCAACAGTTTATAGCAAAAGAATCTATTATCTTACATTTCCAGTTGAAAGTGATGCAGTATGAATCTAGCAAAAATATTCCTGGCTAAAAATAAAAACAGTATTTACCTTTCGTGAAAGATACATTATTTGGATGTTGCCCACTGAGTAATTTGAACAACCAGTCGGAATCAAGACGAAATGAGGGAAACTCTCTATAAGGTCTACCAGTTGTCCACAGGTGCCAAAACAATACCCATCCAAAAAATAACGTGGAGATACCAAAAGGTAAAAATAAAAGCAATAGTAAATCTGAAAAAGCCATGATCCAGCTTTCACAGTTTTAAACAGCTACAATGTTACGATTTTATAACAAATATCAGGAAATGTTTCAAGGTTTGTTTAGAATCAGATAGCATTCGAACACAAGGAAACTTTTTCTCAAACAGAAGAAAAAATACGTAAAACAACAAATATCGGCTGAATTCTGCATCTTCTGAATTTCGTAGAGGGGGGAAAATTGCTTAAAATTACTTCCCTTCCGCTTCAATTACCACAGAAATATTGCCATCTATTGTTAACAACATTCTCTTGAGGAAATTATTCTTGACTATATCTTATCTATGCCCCGTATCTTGATAATGCTGAGGACTTAATGCAGAAAATTGCTTCATAAAGAAAACGATAGTGCAAGAAGAGTGCACGGTCGAGGAAAAAGGTCTCAACTATCATATTAAATGTAAATGTATCATATTATATGTATTTTCGAGAGCATAAACACGTGTCAACTTTAAATATCCATTGCACAATTTTTCCTTTGACCTTTAACTCAAATCATATTCTCTCTGCACTTTTTGGCTCAATGTTTAAAAAAAATTCAGTAAAACAGTCTCGTCTTACTATAAAAGAATGCATTTTAAAATTGAATAATCCATGGTTCCTCTTCAGTCTTGAATGATCTTATATTGCCTAAATCTGCCTAAAACATTCCTAGGGACTTCCATTTCATTCGAAATTTTTCCTATGGGTTCGGTATACTATCTTGAGGCTGAAATTTATCGGCCCTCTTACGATAACACTTTCTTTTTAATCTCGGGGGTAAAATATTCCAGGAAGCTATTCCTGTGTCTTCTTCAGGACTGGCATTGTTTTACTCTTAAACGTTGTATTGATTTTTAAAAAACAATCTTTTAAATATGACTGAGGTGCTGGCTCTTACATTTTAGAATTTAACTGAATGATTTTTTGTAAGATTTTTTTAAAATTCTTGTGTCTTTGCTATACTCCGCTACTAACTGCTTAATCGTATTCGCCATTTTCTCGACGAATTCAACTTTGACAAACACGTGCCTCTTTCCCGATCAGGGCAGGACTAAGGCCTAGGCAACATAGGCACGTGCCTAGGGCCCTTAATTTTTGGAGTCATTTTTGGAGAGTAAAAATCAGTGTCTCCTGAACATATTGCATCTTATGTGAGTTGTGATTGAAAATTCTTTAATTAGCAACATTAAAAAAAGATCTGAGGTGCATAAAACTATTAACAATAAATTGAAAACAATTTTTCGTGATAGTAACTCTTCAATAGAGGAATTAAAATGTTATGAACAAGATTTAAACCTAGTAGAACTAATTTAAAAATTAGCGTCGAAAGATGTGAAAAGCATAGATAAAAATGGATTTGTAAGTTCATCTCAATTTAGAGGCGTTGATCCTAATTTTCCCTCTGGTAAGCTATTCATTGATTTTGACTGATTGTTAGCAGCAGTGACATAAAATTTATAGTTTTTAATTGTGTTGTTTGCATAAATAGCAATTACTCTTGTTCATTGGATTGGGATATCATTAATATGGCTATTAAATAAAAGTGGACAGAGAACTAAAGCTTGAAAGGCGTCGTTCCGAATAGAGAATTTTCAGAAGAGATTATTACAAATTTTGACTTGGGAAGTTCTGGTTTTAAGGTTTGAGTTACTAATTTTAATGAGGTAAATTGGGAAATTATAGTTAAAAGTTTGCGAATACGGGCATTATTCCAGATTTTGTTGAACGCACGAGCTACATACTAAAGGATGGCTGCAGTAGAAAGTTTATTAATTTTAACTTTAGTGAGAAATTGTCCTGTAGACTTGACGTAAGGAAGAGATATTTTTGGGAAAACCAAACTGATAAGGGAGGATAATGTTCATTTTTTCTAAGTGATTATTAACTTCATCAGCAATAAATTTTTCACTAATTTTACTAATTGTATTGAAGAAACGGATGATCGATGATTGTCTGGAGAAGAATAATCTTTTATGGGTTTTAAAATAGGAACAACAATAGAATTTTTCCATTTTTGGGGGGGATAAGAGAAAAATATCTATGATTAATTCGGGAAATACTGTATACATATTGAATGGGAAGTACTTCCTTGATCTCCTTTACCGATATGTCAGTTGGGAGCTTGTGAATGACTACTTTCACTAGTCTGACAACTTTTATTAGAAGGATGTAACCTTCAATTTGGTTTTGCTTGAGAAATTTTGTTATTTCTCTGTCGTCATCTTCTGATTTTGGATCTAAGCAAATAAATTCACTTCCAACCCTTGTATGGAATTTGGGTGTGCTATCTTTTCAAGCAATTTAATTGAGCATTTGTCGATAGTTAAGGGTCTGATATGCTAATATGCTTACTGTACAATATGCAATACTATTATGCTTTATCTTAAGCTCAGCAGTTTCGTAAACTTTCGTAGTGTTATCACCTGTTAACTAGGGCTGTAATTGTTTTCTAATACACTGTCAAATATTGATATACTTTGAGTATCGCGATAACAATACGAGGGTTACTCTGAAATTTTTGAGATAAGAGCAGACAAGAATTTACAAAATAAAAATAACAGTTTAATTTTTAAATACAAAGTATTTTAACACAGCAGACAATTTTTCTCTGAGTTGTTTAGAGTAGAATAAATTTTAAACAGAAGAGAAAATGGAGCTGACGCGAGAAAATTTTCGCGCTATCATTTTCTACGATTTTAAAGCACTATTAAACCAAGAAGAATGCTTTCAACAGTTGCAATTGGCATTTGGTGATGATTTTCCTGCTCGTGCTACTGTCGAGAGAGGTCGCATTTTTCTTCATGATGAAGAACACACAAGAAGGCCGCCGTCGGCAGTAATCCCGGATAATGTGTCTGTCTGCCATACGAAAAATGTTAATGGATGATAATAGCTGTACCTATCAAATTATACAGAAGGAACTTAACGTTGGATCCACAGCTATACACAAAATTGTTGATGAAGAATTACATAAGAAAAAAGTAGTTCGCCGTTGGGTTCTCCATAATTTAATTGAGCACCAAAAAGGGGAGCGTGTCAGAATCAGTAAAGAAACTCTTAAATTGCTAAATGATGGTGGCCAACGCATCATTTCTAAGACTGTAACGAATGATGAAACTTACATACCGTTTTTTGACGTTCCAACATGTCAAGAAACCAAAGTATGGGTCTTTGAAGATGAACCCATGCCGACAATGGTGAAAAGACAACACGCACTGAAAAAAGTGATGTATACCGTTTTCTTCAGAAGTACGAGATTGGTCAAAGCCATCAAGTTGGAAGAACAGAAGACAGTAACAGCAAACTGGTATACCACTAAATGTCTTCCACAAATTCTACAAGAAGTGAATGTTAAGGGACTAATGCTTCACCATGACAATACATCTTTAAATACATCCGGATTAACAGTTGAATATCTTAAACAAAAACAAATTAAAGTGATAAAACATCCGTCGTATTCACCTCATCTAGCGATGTGTGACTTTTTGTTATTCTTTAATCTAAAAGAGAACTTACGTGGACGTCGTTTTCGTTCAGAAGAAGAGATTGATGTGGCTATAAATGTATTCTTTTCATCTATTCCAAGAAATGAATGACTTGAGGCATTTAATCTGTGGAAAATTCGTCTACAAAATTGCACTGATGCTGGAGGAGACTACTTTGAACATACCTAAAATTTTGTAAGTATAAGTTTAAAAACCTAATTGTATCTCAAAAATTTCAGAGTAACCCTCGTATTAAAATTCTGCTCTGCTGATATCACCTGTCAGCTATACTATTTTTCCTCCGAGTTTGATATCGAGAATCTCCAAAAGACATCCTGAATATTCCGCATATTTCAATATAAAGTAATATTTTTTTTTTTGAGTTATTGCATTCGTTTTATGTATTTACCCGTTATCTGGATGGCTTCGGACGGGACAGAATTCCAACACTATACATATTTACGAAAGTACTTGATACAAACTCAAGTCTATACAAGACCATTACGGTTTACTATTTTTGCTCTACGAACGCTATTGACAAACACCTACTACTTACAGCTGATTCCGAATGGCTACGAACATTCATGGCTGGAGCGGAATCCGATATCAGAGATCAGATTAACAATGAAAAGGTTTTTTATTTCGATTTGGGAGAAATATAATTTGGCATAAAGAGGTAATGTAAATTAGCAGTAATGGTTTACAATTTGATTATAGATAAGCTAATAGAAGAGTTTTCTTCTAGATTTGAAGATTTTGCAGCATTAGAACCCGTTCTAAGATTTTTCATAAATCTATTCAATGTTACTGAAGATAATGTCCTTGAATTCAGTGTATTTCGAGCTTCATAATAACGAAGACCTAGAATTAGAAATAATAAACTTGCAAAGTGATATTATTTTAAAAGCGCATAGTAATGATAAAATGTTTTGGAACTTAGTCGATGAAAATAAGTATCCTATTTTAAGGAAATGTGCGCTAAAAATTTATTCATATTGTACAACAACATACAATTGCGAGACTTTGTTCTCAAATATGAAATATTTGAAATCAAAATACCGAATAAAGCTTAATGACTCACATTTAGATAATTGTTTAAGGACCGGGAACTCTAAATATATCCCCAATTATGAAAATATGGACACCCAAGTTTCACACTAAATTATATGTATCATTATGTATAACACCAACAAAATAAAGTTATACAAAATCTGTTTATTTAATGCCTATTTTTACCTGTTGATTATCTGTAAAATATGCACCCTCGGGGATTTTCAAATTTAGTATTGCTCCCTTAAGGACAAACAGGTTGCCGACCCCTGACGTATACTATTTTGCTATGTTGACAATCCTTGAACATATAATGGAGACAATTTTAAAAATTTCTAGTAAATACCAAAAAAAAAACAAAAAAAAAAAACAAAAAAAAAAAAAAAAAAAAACAAAAAACCCGGCATTTAAACTTGTGAATACCGGTATTACAAAATTGTACAAATGGCTCAAAATACTGATATTCGATATCCCGGTATTACAATCCGTATACATATGCTATTAAAAACAAGGACTATATGAAGTTTGGCGAAATTTGCACCATAATTAAAACGCAAGTTATATCACCTAAATCTGAAATTTTAGTGTGGATGAAAACCAATATTAAATTGCGTATTTCAGAATTTACATTAATTCAAACTTGAAATCATTCTTTTATATAGTCATTGGGTAAATGATTCTAGTTCAGTTAAAAATTCTCAGAATAGAAATAGATTTTTGATTAAGGAGGCAACATTTTCTGGCAACCACTTACAAATTACAAAATCCTGGATTAATATAGAACCCACAAAAGTTTCATAAGTTGAACAGACAAGAGTAATATACCCTTGTATTTTAATATACAAGGGTAAATTTCACGATAAAATGTCGTAAAGAAGAGGAAAAATAATCGGAGGAGGAAAATTTGATTCATCTCATTTAAAGGATAAAAATCTAAATATCTCAATTATTCAATCTATTAAGGAAACATTCGAACGTCATGTAGATTAAGTTAAGCAACTATGTATATGCAATACCCCTTCTCATAGAACTTGTCCGATGATGTCCAAATTAGTTAAACAACTTATTGCACCCTGTATGCTTTAAAAAAGAGCTGAACGAACAAATCAATCAGGTACTGGATTCAGATATCATATTCATTAGTGATTCACCGTATGCTTCACCAGATATTTTGGCAAAAGAAAAATCACTTACTGGTTAGTATGTGTTAAGAAATTAACCATAAAAGCACAGCCATATCCATTACCTTTATAATTAGATTCACTAGAGGACCGATCTTTGTTCAGGTTCAGACATGCCAATATTCAGGCACTTGTGTCAGGAGCAACAGTGTGGTTTGAAATTTTAACATGCTAATTACAGACTATACCTGAGTACATATCTTACTGGTTTCTGAATTAAAATTACATTTTAATTTTTACACAGTAGTAAATCGTGAAAGGTAGATTAAAACATATGCATTTAAAAATTTATGCGTAGCTTTTTTAGCTTTAACAACTAATTTTTCAGAACAGTGTTTCTTATAGCAACATCGATCCTGATTAAAATATTTCCATTTTTCTATCATCAGAGATTCTAGAGTTTATCTACTCGATTTTGACCTAAATTCAGTTTGGTACTGAATACAGTACTGAAAATTTTTAACATGCAGCATTACTGTGTGAAAAGAGTATTATTCAGCATTATTTTTTGCAAAACTTTGCATTTAACTGCTGAATTGTAATTTTTTAACTGTTCAAAAGTTTTGTTCTTTTCCAGAGCAATCTGAGGAGTTTCCGGAGTTAACAAATTTTCACATTTCTCCTCAGTTGCTCCGGAGTTTTCGGAGTAATTGGCATATCTGCAGGTTATTCGCATGTGGGATCAAGTTGGCTAGGCAGACTCAAAACTATGTTTACTGCGAAATTTGGACTGTGTCAAAGGAATAAGGTTTACAACATGCAGCTTCATCATTTCAACATATTTTCGATTTTTTTTTATCAGGTCTTATAAAGTGACATGTAAGCACACATATAGATAATTTAATTATAACTTCGAAAGTATTGGACGAACACTTAGCTAAATCAGATTTAGCGTTGCAATCTGGGGTTTCGAGTAGTTAATGGCAAAATTCCTTCGAGTGCATGCAACGTGGATGCAGTAAAGGATTCTTTTATACCAAAAAATAAAAAACAGGTTCGTTCCTTTTAAGGATTCCGCAATTTTTATAGAAACTTTATGCAAAATGTTGCTTTTACAGACATGCCACATTCAGGCATTTGTGTCCGGAGCAACAGCTTGGTTTGAAGATTTAACATGCTAATTACAGATTACAACACATAAGTACATATCTTATTGGTTTCTAAATTATAATCAAACTTAAAATATTTACAAAGTAGTAAATTGTAAAAGGTAAAATAAAATTTATACATTTAAAAATGTATGAGTAGCTTTTTTAGCTTTAACAATTTATTTTTCAAAACAGTGTTTCTTGTAGCAAATTGACCCTAATTAAAATATTTTCAATTTTTCCATCATCAGGGATTCTAGAGTTTGTCAACTCATATTATCAAATTTTCTCATTTCTCCAGAATTGCTCCAGAGAATTCGGAGTAGTTGGCATATCTGCAGGTTATTCGCATGTGGAATTAAGTTGGCTAAGCAGACTCAAAACTACGTTTACTGCGAAATTTGGACTGTGTCAAAGGATTAAGGTTTAAAACATTCAGCTTCATCATTTCAACATATTTTCGGACTAATTTTTTATCAGGTCTTATAAAGTGACACTTATAGATAATTTAATTATAACTTCGAAAGCATTTGACGAAAACTTAGATAAATCAGATTTAGCGTTGCAATCTGGGGTTTCGAGTAGTTAATGGCAAAATTCCACCGAGTGCACACAACGTGAATGCAGTGAAGGATTTTCTTATAGCAAAAAAATAAAAAACAGGTTAGTTCCTTTTAAGGATTCCGCAATTTTTATACAAAATTTATGCAAATGTTGCTTATACAGACATGCCACATTCAGGCATTTGTGTCCGGAGCAACAGCTTGGTTTGAAATTTTAACATGCTGATTACAGATTATACATAAGTACATATCATATTGGTTTCTAAATCATAATTAAATTTAAAATATTTACAAAGTAGTAAATTGTAAAAAGAAAATTAAAATTAATACATTTAAAAATGTATGAGTAGCTTTTTTAGCTTTAACAACTTATTTTTCAAAACAGTGTTTCTTGTAGCAAATTGACCCTAATTAAAATATTTTCATTTTTTCTATCATCAGGGATTCTAGAGTTTGTCAACTCATATTTATCAAATTTTCTCATTTCTCCAGAATTGCTCCAGAGAATTCGGAGTAGTTGGCATATCTGCAGGTTATTCGAATGTGGAATTAAGTTGGCTAAGCAGACTCAAAACTACGTTTACTGCGAAATTTGGACTGTGTCAAAGGATTAAGGTTTAAAACATTCAGCTTCATCATTTCAACATATTTTCGGACTAATTTTTTATCAGGTCTTATAAAGTGACACTTATAGATAATTTAATTATAACTTCGAAAGCATTTGACGAAAACTTAGATAAATCAGATTTAGCGTTGCAATCTGGGGTTTCGAGTAGTTAATGGCAAAATTCCACCGAGTGCACACAACGTGAATGCAGTGAAGGATTTTCTTATAGCAAAAAAATAAAAAACAGGTTCGTTCCTTTTAAGGATTCCGCAATTTTTATACAAAATTTATGCAAATGTTGCTTATACAGACATGCCACATTCAGGCATTTGTGTCCGGAGCAACAGCTTGGTTTGAAATTTTAACATGCTGATTACAGATTATACATAAGTACATATCATATTGGTTTCTAAATCATAATTAAACTTAAAATATTTACAAAGTAGTAAATTGTAAAAAGTAAATTAAAATTAATACATTTAAAAATGTATGAGTAGCTTTTTTAGCTTTAACAACTTATTTTTCAAAACAGTGTTTCTTGTAGCAAATTGACCCTAATTAAAATATTTTCATTTTTTCTATCATCAGGGATTCTAGAGTTTGTCAACTCATATTTGACCTAAATTCAATTTGGTTTTTCCTCACAAGACTCTTTAATATGCAGCATTACTGTGTGGAAAGAGTAATATTCAGCATTATTTTTTTGCTAAACTTTGCATTTAACTGCTGAATTGTAATTTTTTAACTGTTCAAAAGTTTTGTTTTTTTCCGGAGCAATCTGAGGAGTTTTCGGAGTTATCAAATTTTCTCATTTCTCCAGAGTTGCTCCGGAGTTTTCGAAGTAGTTGGCATATATGCAGGTTATTCGCATGTGGAATTAAGTTGGCTAGGCAGACTCAAAACTACGTTTACTGCGAAATTGGACTGTGTCAAAGGATAAGGTTTACAACATGCAGCTTCATCATTTCAACATATTTTCGATTTTTTTTTTTTAATCAGATCTTATAAAGTGACATGTAAGCACACATATAGATAATTTAATTATAACTTCGAAAGCATTTGACGAACACTTAGATAAATCAGATTTAGCATTGCAATCTGGGGTTTCGAGTAGTTAATAGCAAATTTCCTTCGAGTGTACGCAACGTGGATGCAGTAAAGGATTTTCTTATACCAAAAAAATAAAAAACAGGTTCGTTCCTTTTAAGGATTCCTCAATTTTTATAGAAAATTTATGCAAAATGTTGCTTATAGAGACATGCTACATTCAGGCATTTGTGTCCGGAGCAACAGTTTGGTTTGAAATTTTAACATGCTGATTACAGATTATACATAAGTACATATCATATTGGTTTCTAAATTATAATTAAACTTAAAATATTTACACAGTAGTAAATTGTAATAGGTAAAATAAAATTTATACATTTAAAAATGTATGAGTAGCTTTTTTAGCTTTAACAACTTATTTTTCAAAACAGTGTTTCTTGTAGCAAATTGACCCTAATTAAAATATTTTCAATTTTTCTATCATCAGGGATTCTAGAGTTTGTCAACTCATATTTGACCTAAATTCAATTTGGTTTTTCCGCACAAGACTCTTTAATATGCAGCATTACTGTGTGGAAAGAGTAATATTCAGCATTATTTTTTGCAAAACTTAGTATTTAATTGCTAAATTGTAATCTTTTAGCAGTTCAAAAGTTTTGTTCTTTTCCGGAGCAATCTAAGGAGTTTCCGGAGTTATCAAATTTTCTCATTTCTCCAGAGAATTCGGAGTAGTTGGTATATCTGCAGGTTATTCTCATATGGGATTAAGTTGACTAGGCAGACTGAAAACTATGTTTACTACGAGATTTGGACTATGTCAAAAGGAATAAGGTTTAAAACATGCAGCTTTATTTCAACATATTTTCGGACTAATTTTTTTATCAGGTCTTGTAAAGTGACATATAGATAATTTAATTATAACTTCGAAAGGACTTGACGAACACTTAGATAAATTAGATTTAGCATTGCAAAAGCATAATAAGCCTAATTCAAAAGTGAGTCCCGCTAATTATCTGGGGCTTCGAGTAGTTAATGGCAAAATTCCTTAGTGCATGCAACGTGAATGCAGTAAAGGATTTTCTTATACCAAAAAATAAAAAACAGGTTCATTCCTTTTAAGGATTCCGAAAGTTTTATGGAAAATTTATGCAAAATGTTGCCTATATAGCAACACCTTTAACTAATTTAACAAAGAGTAAAGTTAGTTTCACTGGAACAGGGAAATTGATGAATCGTTTAATTTATTAAAGCAGTCAAAAGGGAAGTAATAAGTATGTTCCCTTTTTAAGGATTACCTGATGTGAAAAAGATGTCTGTGCTTTACGCCGATGTTCCGGGTTATACCTCAGAAGCCATATTTAACGAATATGAGAAAGGTAATAAATTACATTCAGTGGGTTATGGGAGATTGGACGATGCAGAGTCGATATAGCATTTTCGAAAGAAAGACTTTAGCTATAGTTTAGGAAATTATAAAGAATAAATGGATTTTGTCACTTTAAAACTATAACTTGATATCAGCTAAACTGCTGGGAGAAAAAATGTTCCTGCTGATTTGTTATGTCAAATAAAAATTAGTTTAGTTTGCTTTGGAGTGCTGCGGTCTACTTTTTGCAACACGAGGGTTAACGAGATCGGGATCTACAGTTTAAAGCCGATTCCGAACGGCTACAAACATTCAGGCCACAGTGGGATTCGAACCCATGAACTCCGGCACCAAAGGCCAGCACACTAACCATTCGACCAAATGAGTATTAGAACGTTAGAACTTGTAAACACTAAACTTAATCCTTTTCAAGTTAATAGGTTACGAAATTTACAAATTATTTACAAATATTTTGGATAAATTAAGTATAGGTAGCGAAATTGACATTAATGGCAAAAAGTTTAAGAAAAAGGATGTTTTATATTGAATTTTGTGAAGTGAGTGAAAAACGAAGCCAATATAGAGAAATCTGTTTTTTTATCCACATTGCTTTCTAAGTGATTTCGCTTTCTTATAATTTCCTCACGTAAGTCAACCTGATTTTAAAAGTACTTTATTCAGGGTTGAGGAACATTACTTTTGAAGGAGTATCTAAAAACACTCTTTAAATTTTGATAAATCTTGTGTTTCTTGTATTAACACATTGTATGGAGACACGTACTAGTACGTTTTCTGACGATTGATACTTAAGCGCGGTATGGGATAGTGTAACAACTTTGTGGGTACAAAAATAACGGTATATGCAGGAAAACGAAGCCGAATGTTCTTGTCTACTACATAGATTCTAGAAATATTTAGACAAATAAAAACTAGCTTTTACATCAATCGATACGGAACTACAGAACGGGAAGGTTGATTAAAAAAATCAATTTAGTTTTAAAATTAACTTTTTATTTATCCTTGCAAAAATGATATATATATATATATATATATATATATATATATATATATATGTTTATTTGTCTATTTATATATTTGTTTATATATTTCAATATAAAATACGAAAAGTTGGTTAAAAAATTAAATAATTTTTGATCTATTGAGATTAACTGAATAATTAAATTTACGCGCAAAATGCCCGCTCCCGGTACAATGCCGCTGCTAAATGTACCCGCACACAATGTGTTAAGAGAAGTTATAAAGCGAGTCAGAAGACTCCCTATTAATAGGCATGGACGCAGTCGACCTCTACTTATCATACAATCTAAGAAAAAGTATACCATAGTTATAAGTGACTATTTCACTCGATGGGTGGAAACTTATCTTGTGAGGTATTTGAAAACGGAAAAAATTGATTTCATGTTGGAAAAATTTATTTATCTACTTGTTATTTTTGAGCATTTAATTACGGATAGAGGTTCTTCACTTCGGGCAGAAAGTAGGTGTTCTCAAATTTTGTAATTTTATCAAACTTTCTTTTTTTTTTTTTCTGGGTAAAATGCAACTGTTGTTATATTAAAGGCAAAGTGGACATCATAAACGCTTTAGGAAATTATTAATTCAGAATTTGGAAACTTTGTACATATATACATTGAATTATAACCAAACCAATTAATTTAAAAAATTTTGAAAATCATAAGATAAATTTTAAATCAATCTTTCCACATATTTTATTAATTTTTAAAATTTTTATACATCTCTAATATTTTTACTTCGTTGTTAAAAATATCTTTCGTAAAAATATTTTCGAAAAAATACGAGTATTATTTCATTAATACATTGAATAGTTAATTTATACAAAATATTCTTGTTTGTGTACAACTTTCACAAAAAATTCTGACTTTTACTTTTAAATTGAATTTAATAATCTAAATGAAGTTTAGAGTTAAAACAGATACCAAGATTTGTTTCATTGTAGTTGTTACTAATGCCATTTGGACGAGGCAAGCTCGTGAGCCTCGATTCGTGTGAGTAATTCGCGTGTGAGCCTCGAGTAATCGTAACTACACGATTTAAGGGAAGGGCTGTATATTTCATTTATAAAGTACAACATTAATATAAAAATCAGTCCTCGTAATTTGGAGATGCAGATCAGACATAAAACCTTCCTCGGCTTGGCCTCCCACCTTTGAACTTGGAGAGCCATTACAAACATATTTTACGTGCCCCAGCAGTCGTTAGCGAACACGATGATCTTTGGTCGGCTGGAGCCTCGAACTCGCAAACCTCCGGTTATAAGTTGACACATTTTCCGACTGCTTTAATTTGAGAAGTAATTGAGATATCTTTTAATGAGGATTGGAATCATTTGGCAAAAATTTTGTAGATATCAATGATAAACTAATTAGCAGGGAGAATTTTAAAAATTAACATAAATTTTCATAACTGATGCTTAAAAATGTTACCTAATTTTGAGAAAAACTTAATGTGATTAATTTACTTATACTTCAACTATAATTGAGTATTTTGTAAAAACGTTTTATAACATTCACCATTCCCTTAGAGTACTTATTACTTTGTCCCCAGCCTTCAGTTTGGATAATTAAAATTTCCAATTAAAGTTTATATTGATTTCAAAATTTAAGTTAGCTTTGAAATTCTTGAAAATATCCCACTGATAAAAACTGCCCAATAACGTGGGCTACACATACCACATCAGTAATTATTTAAAAAATAATTACTGTATACTAAGATCTTTGATTCATATTTTTCCACCTCCCTTCATAATTTGTTGTAAAGGTAAAATATTAGATAGGATCCTCATTAATAAAATAGTTAAGATGTTCATTAGGTTTTCTTCTTTAGTTTAATAAGAAAAAATGATTAAATCAATTAAAGACAGCCATGTATTTTATCATATTGCCAACAATAATAGTTATATTCTTCTCAAAATTTAAATTAGATTTGAAAGTTTTGAGAATATTACATTATCTTATAAAGAAGGCTACACATACAACTTCAGTAATTATTTAAAAAATAATTACTGTATACTAAGATCTCTGATTCATATTTTTCTACCTCCTTCATAATTTGCTGTAAAGGTAAAATACTGGATAGGATCCTCATTAGCAAAATAGTTAAGATGTTCATTAGGTTTTCTTCTTTAGTTTGAGAACAAAATTATGAAATCAATCAGACAGTCATGTATTTTATCATATTGCCAATATTCATATCAAAATTTAAATTAGATTTGAAAGTTTTGAGAACCTTATAAAGAAGGCTACACATACCAATTCAGAAATTATTTATTACATTAAAATCTTTGATTCATAATTCTACCTTCCTTCCCAATTTGTTAATTCAGTAAAATGTGCTATGAGTAAAATATCGGATAGTATCCTTATTAACACTATAGTTAAGATGTTGATTATGCTTTCTCCTTTAATTTAATGAACAAAATACATAAATTAATCACAGAAGCCACGTATTTGTATCATACTGCCGATAATAAAAGTTATATTTATTATTTATTGCAAAATTTAAATTAGATTTAAAATTTTGAGAATATTACATTCATAAAAATCGCCCGAAAAAGTGGACTATAATACCACTTTAATAACTATATTTTATACTAAGATCTTTGATTGGAAGATCTAAGATCTCAAATCATTGAATAGGGTGATCAACTAGTCCCATTTTTAATTAATTTAGTTTAAAAACTTAAAATTTTGTTAACATTTTATTATTTTTCTAACCCTCTGACTGTTAATCTCGCAATTTCCATGGGCAATTCAAATGTAGCAAAATTTGCTCATCCCGCGATTTTTGCAGGCATGTGTTTTTCTTTCTTTTTTAAGAAGCACATTTTGCCTTTTCACCATTTAACCAGTGGAATAAATTATATACAATATTAGACATTTAATTAGGTAATAAATAGAATTATATGACTAGAACTATAGTTACATTAGATAACAGAATTATAGGTAGTATGCTTATATATATAATTAAACTATGCAACAAAAAAATACGCAATTTTTAAAGAGATCTTGGTTTACAAATTGAGCAGTCAGAGGGTTAATATAGTAACTGTTCATTGAGAAAATTAAAAGAAAGAATGGAACATTAAATCCTGAGGAGAAAAATACTCTTCATAAAAGTTAGGTCTCTTTCAGCCTACCTTGTGGGCTATATCACAATTAAAATAACGTCTGCAGTAATTGCTACAATTCTAATATTATAAACCCAAATCAACAAATATTCAATACTTTGTGTTTTTACATTATTTTATATTAAATTCTAAAGGAAATAAATGAATTTCAACAATACTGAACAAAATTAGCTTAATTTTTAATCATTTGTCAAAACCATTACAAATATCAAAACTGTTGTAAAAATAGACCTTATATCAAAAATCCAAATTAAAGAAAATGTATAGTTAATTAAATGAATAGCAGTTCTGGAAGGAAACTGAAGGTCATAAGATTCTTAATTTAATAAAAATCTTTTGGTTAGAGCAGGTATGGGAGCTCCAGAAGGTATGCCTGGAAAAGGACCTGAAGATGCTGCAATATCAATGTGACTGTACTTCAACGGTCTCTTGGAGTTTATGCCATGCTGAAAGATAAAATTACAGGGTAATTAATTCACTAAAGAAAAAATAATTCTGGTAATAACAATAATAACATAATTAACAATGACCTAAGAGAGCCTTTATTTAAAAAAAATTTCAAAAAGAAACAGGAATAAAATAGATTTTAGCTTGTGCATTTTACCAGAGTTCACCAAAATCAGCCCAACTTGAAAACACTTGTTCAAATTTTTGGATGAACCCATTTGAAAAGATTTAAATGTTTTGAAAAAAAATTAATATGAACATGACATTTTTGTAAATTTAACATAGTTTTATTTTAATTGTATGATGCATCCTCAGAATTACTTCAACACTTGTATATTTTGTTATATTATATAGTAAAATATTCCATATTTTCCCACCAAAAGCTAGCCCCCTTTCCAGGAATGTTGGGTGCATCTTTTGCAACATTATACTTCACCTCTCTGAAATGCGGCGAAATCCTTCCCCCCCTCTCGGAGTGGAGGCAAGTTAAGTGTCTAACTGGACAGAGGATAGGGGGTCTGGGATTGGTTAATAATAATTTTAATTGAAATTGCAACTTTGTTTTTACCTATAAAAGTTTCCATATATAAACTATCCATAATGTAAGACTTTACATTTACTCCTTTTATAAACACAAATCCATATTTGCCTTAAAAAAAAGAGCCTTAAAAAAATATTGACTCTTTGTACTACATGTTGTAGATCTGCAACAAAGTCAAGAATTTGTCCTTTACATAGTGAGCTTTAAAAAAATGTTTTTGTTCACAGTTCCTGACAACGAAACTTTGCTGACAGTAACATTGCAAAAAACAATGTTTGCTTATAGATTCCATACCAAATGCCAACACTAAATTTAACTTTTGTGTCAAAATTTCATTTATCATTTGATCAGATGCACATGATTACTACTGAAATAAACTTTAGATTTGTTAATTTTTTTATAAAATGGGGAGAAACCAAAAGTAGATATCTCCCAAAGATCGTTTAAATTTTTTTATGTAAAAATAATTTACAATGTTTAAAAAAAAAAATGTGTATTCTTTATTTTTATTTTTTTTTTTTTTTTTTGTAGAAATTACACTTTTCTGTTTAAAAAATTTTCATTTTAAGTTCTAAAATTAATTTTTAAATGTTTGAAATAGTATATTTTAACATTTGAAGAAATACTTTTAATTGGAAGTTTGGGAAATGCAAAGGGTTAAAAATCAATATATGGATCAATCTATGATTCTTGAAGCCTCAGAAATTTAGAATATAAATTGAATATTTTTTTTTTTCAAAACCTTAGTTTTTTACAAGAATTATAGTTATAAATTTTCCTCAAATTTACTTTAACTACTGATAACAAGTCAACAATTTGTGAAAAGAGTAGGAATATGTGAGAAATGAGGGAGGGGAAGGTAAAATATGTAATCATTAAAAAAATTATATTAGTTTACCTAATGCAAACACAAAAACACAAGTACTTCAATATGAAATGTACAAGAAACAGGGATATATTTTTTATAAAATAAACTAGTACCAAAGTTCCTTAACAAAACAAAAAAAATTTAAACATACATTCAAATCAGAACAGTTTCTTTAACTGAGAATGCAGATGTTTACTATCTAAATATATCTAGCTAAAATAATTAACTAATAAAAACACAAAAAACACCAATAATTCAAAAGCTCATAAAAAATAGCAAAATTTTCTAGAACTTTGCCAAAATAAACTTTTAATTTTGCAGCTGCAAAACTTCTGAAAAAGTGGTAGAATTTGTTATTAACTTCTATTTTAATAATTTTGTAAAGTTTTGTTCAGTTTATTGATTTAATTTTTATCAATATTTTAAAAAAAATCATGATTTAATATACTTCTTATTGATTAATTATCTATTTTTTTAAATCAGCCACTGCACAGGACTAATCTTTAAAAATGTAGTCAATTTCAAACATTTTGCAAAAAGGAAGTAAAATTTCCAAGGGTTTAATAGTAGAATACTGCAATCGGTACTTGAAAGTTATGTGTTTATCATCGAAGACTGCATTTTATCTTTTCAAACAATTTTTATATCATAATTTATATAACCTTTGCCCTCTCACTGTTTTAGTGACACTTTCTTGATCTAAAAAATGAGAGCACATTGTAACATTACCTTATCTAATCCAGAAGACAGTATTAAAAATGCAGCAGGAAACTGATGTCCTCTGGGAGTTCGAGAAGATGCTGCATTATTGCACTGCAATAAATCTTCATACTCAGATTTTCCTCGAGTAAAATCAAAATCCTGTAAAAAAATTAAACTTAGAATTAGGAAACCCAACAATTTCAAACAATACTTTAAGCAAAAATTCTAATGAGGTACACATGACTTCCTTGTACAACTATTAAATTATTTCTATTTTTTTAAATTTTGTATGATGATCATTAGAATTACCCATTCTTTTCAAGATTCAAGTATTAGAATTATCACTTGCATACTTTTTCAAGGTTCAAAGTTAGTTCCATTTCATAAAGTAATAATGTTATCTATGCAGAGCTCAACTACTACCATCTGGCAGTAACCCAAAGCATCAATATTTGTTACATTGAGATTTTTGACTTTATAGATATTTTCATTCTAAAACAAAATTTTCTGCAGTTACAATACTTCCTTTACTCCATACCAGGTAGTAATGAACAGTAAAAATTTTAAATTATTCTTTGGAAACAATAGATTACTTTAGTTTATAAAAATAGATTTAAAAGCTTTATTACAATTGCATATGAACCTGTCAGTAACTTAGTGTTTGTTGTATTGCTGTAGACCAGCTGTGCTAATGTTCATTATATTGATATTTTTTGTTATATAGAGTAAAGATTGCAATCAAAAATGGAGGTGCATAACTAGATGTTACCGCAGTCTTAAATACAAAATTTTAACTTCTAGGGCTGATCATATTTGAGTATTGCAAGATATACAGGGTGTTTCATATTGAATGGGACAAAAAGAATAGTGCAGTGTGACTGTCGTAATGAATTTATTCAGTCTAAACAAATTTATTCTGCAACTACAATTATACAAGTTTTACTTGGTAACAGGGAAAAAAGCATTGAATGACAAACTCGCCACTAGAGGTGCTGATAAACAAAACGTCATCCATGCAGGAGAAAGCATACTACATTTTCAAATATGCTAAAAACTCCTCTGTAACTGCTGTGCAAAGACATTTTCGCACGAAATTTTATATAGAACCACCGCATCAGCATAACATAAGCAGGTGGGTGAAGCAGTTCCAGGATACCAGCTGCTTATACAAAAACTCCATCACAAGGGATATGCTATCATGAGTGTGGCAGGAGATTGATTACCATGTAGACATTTGTCGTGTCACTGGAGAGGCACATATTTTACACCTATTACACCTGTAGAAACTTGAATAAATGTAGTTTTGAGGTAAATTTTGAATTTTCTAAATATATTAATTACAACATCCATAATCATGTTTTCTTTTTGCCCCATTCAATATGAAACACCCTGTATATATATGTATATACTCTATATATATGATACATGGATATTAGTTTTATATGATACTAGGATTTTCAATAAAAGCTTGTTCGATTCAAATAGTAATGTAGAGTTATTCAAAATGAGTCATAAAATTTCAAAATGCTGTTTTTAGAAAGAAATGACACAGAATGACAAATGATACATAAATACAAAGCAAATATATGGAACCTTAACTTATAATTCTCTTACCTTTTCAAAATAACTTCCTTTAGTTGCATGTATAATGTCAACATAGTATGTAAATTTCTGCCCGTTGCAGCTGCAGAAATCCACTATTTAAATTTATATTAATTTGTAGGAATAATAGCACAGATATTTTATCTTTTCCCAACCCCAAAGTAAGAAATCACAGGTTATATCAGGGGCCTAGCGGTTAGCTGTATAACATCAAGTCTAGTCCACTGCAACTCATTCAACTGTGAGGTTGCTCTATGTTAAGGAAATGAACTTTTGTAGCCCAATGGAATAGCCTCTATGTTATTGGAAAATAAAGGTAAAGATATGATGGATTAATTTGGTTCTTTTTATGAAATTTCCACTGAACAGTAATTACAGTTCTACATGGCACAAATAGCAAACTTTATATAATCATGTATAAAGATTTCTGCTCTGCAGATACCATTATCTCCAGGGCCTGATTATCTAAAGGGCACTTGGGGCACATGTCCTGGGCACGAAAATTTAGTCAAGTTCTTGAAACACATATTAAGTGGAGAAAAATTGCAAACATATGCTACCATCATTAAGTTTTAACAAATTATTGTACAAATTAATTGTGCTTGTCATGAACTCTATTGTTTTTTATTTACTTTAATTTTATTGTTATTTACCTGATAATTAATTAACTCAACGAACCTGGTGCTCTTTTTATCCTATGAGTTACTGCATATTTATAAAACAGATTATTAGCAATGTACCACTATAAACCATTAAATCATCTCATCAGTTTAAATTATTTTTAATTCTATTATTATTTATTTTCTGCACCACAGAGCTTGTGAGTGTGACAAGGTAAAAATAAAAAAAGTGTGTCACTCTAGGTCTTTAAAAGTCCTTAATTTTTAGCATGGCTAAACAGAGATAATAATGATTACGCAAAATGAAAATTTGGTGTTTTTGATTTTGAATATTACTTTAATGCTAATTTCTTAAATCTGTTTGCTAATTCAATGTTATAAACTTTATATGACTGTAATTATGATAACTTGTCGCTATAAATTTGCATGGGGGTGGAGGGCACAAAAATTGGATTGTGCCCTGAGCACAAAAGTATCTTAGTTGAGCCCTGATTATCCCTCTTACATTTTAAAGCTTCTATAATAGCTTTTGTGATAGCTTCATGAAGACAAAAAAAGATTATTGTTCATAATATAAAACTTTCATATTTTCCCTTTGCATTCATGTACTGTACTTACTATTCTGTGTCATTTATTTTCAAAAATATGGAATTTTGAAATCAGATGATTCAATTTAAACATCCAAATATATAAGCTGTATTTGATCAATTAATGCCTTAATTCAAATTTACTAATATGGTTTTCAACATTACCTCTCTTCGAATAGTAGACACTTCAAACATATCTCCAAACAAATTTCCAGCTTCTTGAATACTTTCTCCAACATTTGCAGCTTTAGCAGGCCCATTATCCATTATGATCTGAGTAAAAAAGAAAAATAGATGTAAAAGCAGTATTACAGTCACAAAAATTATGCCTATAAATTCTAGATTTATTCAAGAATAAACAGCTAGTCTGATATAAAAAGAAAAAGAAAAGTATATAATATATTTTACTTACTGAATAACCATCACCAACAGTTAAACATGCATGACCAGTTAAGGTAGCAATAGTAAATAAGTATGGATTTTTCTCTTCAATAACCTGAAAAGAAGATATTGAAAGTTTTACTTACATTACTATTAATAATAATTTTACAACAAAACATATTAAGACTCTAAATTAGATTTTAAATGAAATTTTCACAAAATTAGAATATTTGGCTATTTATATTTAACCAATGAACTATCAATATTAAGTCATTAAATGGACTATCAATAATAGTTTTTAGAGCATTTACGTATTTATATCTCAAGATTGTTCCTTACGCCTGCTAATAGTAAAAAAGTGGGAGCAGTCTTTTCCAAGGTTACTGCTCTTTTTCCAAAGCAAAAATGAAGGACTTTCTAAGGACCAAAGTAACATTTTATAAGGACCTACTTGAAATACACGATATAACAGCATAAACCCTATCTCCCGAGGAACATATTTTAATGATTATGAACCAGACAAGGCATGTTAATTAAATGCCCTACACTATTTCAGAATTAAGTTTTTAAAAATGCCTAAAAATTAAAAAGATAAATCTATTTGCCAAAAACTAATTTCAAAAAATGCACATCTAAAGTTTTTTGACTGATCAGACTAAAAATAAATTCTGAATAAAAACATTATAAAACAGTACTTTTTGAGGGTTTGAAAATGACTGATAGGTATATCAGTCATTTTATATTATATATATATATATATATATATATATATATATATATACACACACACACACACACACACACACATATACCAGCTGATTATACCCGATGTTGCCAGGGAAAGAAGAAAGTTCAACTTTTCTATTACATTCAATGCAAGGAAAATTAAACTTCCATAAATAATTGAAATATCTACAAACCCCCATCCCCTATGCTTCATTTAATTAAAATCTGCATGACTCTTAGGTATTAGGAAAGGGCAGCTGGCTTTATACTTTAAACCTTTTTAAGTATACAAAAGATTATTTATTTATCAAATAAGGAACAAAGAAAAAAACTGATAGGAAATCACATGACGACAGCAGATCTTGTCGATGGAGAAATTGACTGCGTTTCAATTTAAAAATTAAGGAGTTTTTAAGGATCTTTGACAAAAAAAATTAAGTAGTTTAAGAGCCCTTAAAAATAAAAACTAAAATTAAGGAGTTTTTAAGAACTTTTAAGGACCGTGAGAACCCTGTCTTCAAGTGCAAACATATTTCCTACTCATATATCCCTTATTTACTCTTTGATTTCTCATTTGCTAACTATCCATAAACAAAATACAAATAACTATTTTATTTTTATAAATGTGTTTATCTAAAAAGGCTGATTGTAATCATTTTGAACACTGAATAAATATCTTAACCTATGTTGTGCTTAGTGTTATAGTTTTCTGCACAATACTTGTGATTTTGCTGATACTATGACAAAGCAGCAAATATTAAAATTAAAATATTTGTTGTATGATTCTCTATACTTAAAAAATAATTTGAAAGTAGATTCATATATATCACTGGAAAACATACATTAAGCTGCATGACAGACCCATTTCATGTTAAATGGAAGGAACATTAGAAAAGATACTTTTAAATTATTAAAATTAACCAAAACATTAAAAAAAATAATAACTAAATACAGTAGAGTGGCTTCTGCTTCACTGAATCTCTGCTTTAACTAGCCATAATTAATTTCAGTATGAAAATCAAAAAACAATCACTGTTTCATTAGTACTTGCATAGCAAATAGATAGTAGACAATAGCACTCCAAACCAACTAATCAATCAAAAAAAATTTTTTAATTAAAAAATCTTTATGTATTTTAGATAGGAAACAAAAAAAGTTTTTAAACAACAGTAACACTTATGCATTAACAGAATTGCAGACACCTTTCAATTAAAAAATAAAAAGGTTCCAAAATATGGGTGGGAAAAGTGTTGACTAGAATACACTTCAATAATAGAGATAACTTGTTGACCTTGAAAGGAAAAAAGTGTATGTATCCAAATTTGATTAGTCAGATGGTTACAATGAAATTGGTTACAGGGAGAAATGAGATCTCTCAAACCTTCAGCAGAGAAAAATGACCAAAATTTTTAAACATTCCATCTAATGGTATGTAAAACTTCTATAATAAACTGATACATTTAACCCATTGAACCATTTATTTTTCATTCTCCTCTTTAACCTGAATTTTTCTTAACTGGCTCAACCTTAGTCCCATTTACAGACATGCCAACATTCAGGCACTTGTATCAGGAGCAACAGCATAGTTTGAAATTTTAACATGCTAATGACAGATTATACAAAGTACATATCTTATATGTTTCTAAATTATAATCAAACTTAAAATATTTACACAGTAGTAAATTGTAAAAGGTAAATTAAAATTTATACATTTAAAAATGTATGAGTAGCATTTTTAGCTTTAACAATTTATTTTTCAGGACAGTGTTTCTTGTAGCAACATTGACCCTAATTAAAATATTTCCATTTTTCTATCATCAGGGATTTTAGATTTTGTCTACGCAAAATTTGGCCTAAATTCAGTTTGGTTTTTTCTCACAGTACTGAAAACCCTTTAACATTTAGCATTACTGTGTGGAAAAAGTAATATTCAGCATTATTTTTTGCAAAACTTTGTATATAATTGCTGAATTATAATCTTTTAGCTGTTCAAAAGTTTTGTTATTTTCCAGAACAACTCCGGAGTAGTTGGCATGTCTGCATTTAGACCAGTTTAAAGAGTCTACTGTAGACTTTTTAAAAAAATTTCAGATAACAAATAAAAAAAAAAAAAAGTGTGGTTTGAAAACATTTAAACAGAGAGGTCAATTGACTATTTCTAATTGTTTTAGGTATATTGAAAATGCTATCACTTTAGTGTTAAATACCCTTATAACATTATATACAGAGAATGCTTTGTAAGCACAAGGTATAAAACACTCCTTATGAAAAGTCTGTTTTTTTAGACTCAACTATAAGAAGTTTGGTGTATAATCACTCTTCAAACTGAAAATTAAATTATAATTATAGATTAAAATTGGTTTTTAAAAGTTCATTCATTTTTCTCAAATTTTGAAGCATAATATTATATATAACAAACACTTTCCTACCTTTTCTTTTAAATGGCACAAAACATCAGCCATTGCCATCCTTCCTTCAGCATCAGTATTACCAACACGTATCCTAACCCCAGCTCTAGATGTAATAATCTCATCAGCTACATATCCATCTGAAAAATAATACACAATTATAAGCAGACTCTCAAAATAAGTTGCATTTTAAGTTTTCTAGATGAGAAGTAAATATAGAAATGCAGGGTTGGCATTTATAGAAGGCATTTTACAGAGTTCCCACTTTTTTTCCAGAACAAAAATTAAGGATTTCTTAAGGACTTTCTAAGAACCAAAGTAACAATTTATAAGGACCTACTTCAAATGCAAGGAATAACGACATAAACCCTATTTCCCAAGGAACATATTTTAATAATTATGAACTATACAAGGCATGTTCAATAAATGGCCTACAATATAAATTAATATAAGATAAACCTATTTGACAAAAACTAATTTTGAAAAATGTACATCTAAAGTTTTCTTAGTGATCAAATTAAAAATAAATTGTGAATAAAATACATTATTATAAATAGTACATTCTGAGAGTTTAAGAATGACTCATATATATATATATATATATATATATATATATATATATATATGGGTATGTATATACAAGCTGACTATACCAGAAGTTGCTTGGGAAAGAAGAAAGTTATACTTTTCTATTATATTCAACGCAAGGAAAATTAAACTTCCATAAGTACCTGAAATATCTACAAACCCCTCACCCTCCATGCTTCGTTTAATTAAAATCTGCATGACTGTTAGCTATTAGGAAAGGGCAGCTGACTTCATAAACCTTTTTAGTATGCGAAAGATTATTTATTTGTCATAAAAGTTTTCTAACTCATGACCATAAAAAGTACTAATAAACTAAAAGTATTTTCATAATTTTTTAAAGATATCAAGGAAAAGAATTTTGAATTACTACACTGAAAACATATATGTATTTGAAGATTTTCTTTATTATTAATACTGCACTTTTGGCTTGAAAATGTAAAAAAAAAATATATATAAACTTTAACAAATATTTTATATATTCTTTGACCAGTACTTCTCACTTGTTCTGGTGTTCTTAAAACTGGTTTTGGGCAACTTACAAAACCAAAAAGTTTGGAGAGTATGGTGAAAACTGATAGGAAATTTCGTGACAACAGCAGATTGTGTCGATGGAGAAATTGGTCAAGTTCCAATTTGAAAATTAAGAAGTTTTTAAGGACCTTTGACAAAAATTATTAAGTAGCTTTAAGGGCTTTTAAAAATGAAAGCTAAAATTAAGGATTTTTAAGAACTTTTAAGGACCATGGGAACCCTGTTTTAGGCAAAATAAAATGTAATAACTGGATAAACTTTGGCAAAGTTTTGGGTACTACAGACTCAAAATATTTAAAATAGTGGATGAAATTTTGAGTCCCAAAGACCCAGAGAGCCTTAAGTAAATATTTTATAATATGAGGAATTGAATACTCATAGATACTTTGAATAATTATAGGTATTGCAGAATCAAAATCTGAGAAAAAGAAAAATTTTCTTTTCAGGCAAAACTTTCAAAAAAGAAAAAGCTTCTCTTGTATGAAAATAATGAAAACTAGTTCTAGAAATAGACTTTCAAAAAATAAACAGAAAATTTTAATGATGATTTGATTAGAAGGTCCAAATTCAAAAGAGGTCAGTAAAGTTCTTTCCATTGAAAAAAAAAAAAAAAAAGAATTTGCATGTTATTTGTATATGCATAATTACAAATAAAATAAATCTTTTTATTATTTGGAAATATGTGCAATAACTACTATATTCTATATTCAAATAAATATGGTCTTTTGTTTATAATTTATGGGTGACCCTTTATTATCTGAAGCACTCGCATTTTTCTCATTAGTGGGCCCTTGAGACTCAGGTTGAGGATACTTCAACATGAATATTCGATATGGTAGTGTAAGATACACCAGAGACAAAGAAGTATTAGAGAATACACTTAACACATAACAATGGTAAGTATAAATATTTTACATATATTTACATAGGAAACATTTACAAAGTGAACTTAATACTTAAACAAGAATGAACATTAGATGTACAGTTAAATTCTGCAATCCTGCACATTAGAATTGTTATATAGCAGAAACAATAAAATTGCAAAATATACAACAAATTCAAATTTTTATAGAGTAAAAATAGAACATAAGTAATTTTTTTTTCCATACCTGATCCAACACTGTTGCGTACCATAGCCATAGCACCAAGAACTTTGACTCTCTTAGGTTTCAGAGCAGCTATAGTCTATAAACAAATATTAAAGTTTTGATGATCTCAAATTATACAAATAGACAGTTTCTATAGCATATAATTAAATTCTTTCTACTTGATAGTACAGGTTGAAAGAATTTAGTAATTTTTAAGACAATGAAAATAAGTTCTAAACTCAAAGTAAAATAAATAAATAAATTTGTATGGAACTTTTAGACATTTTTTTCTAACCTAAGGTTCAGTAAGCAAAATAGTATTTAATACTTGGTTTAAAAGAAACTTAATTCCAAATTAAAGTAACATTTGATTTGGGAACTTCAATTCAATTTTTCTAGCAGATTTAAAATAGAAGGAAAAACACTAAATTACTACAAAAAACCTGGCTTTCCAATGCAGATGTAACTTTTCACAAACCAAAGATATGATATGTTTCACAAAAACTCTCATTATGTCAAAAACCTTTGTGAGTATTGAAGGTAATTTAATAACTACAATCACTTTTTGATCCTTTATTACTTGAACCATGACATGCACAATTTACCTATGTTCTTTTCTCTCCATTGATAGAATTAAATAATTTGAAGTAATTTGGGACACAAAGAGTCACCAAATTTTAGACAGGCATTCTTTGACAGTGTCTAAAGGATGCTATTGATATTAAAACTTCATCTGTACTCTGTATAATGTAAAATCTCAATATAACAAAAGGTAAAAATAAACACTGAGATGGCACTACTTGAACTCTTCAAAAAATTAACATAGCTTCAAAAATAACAATCAATTTAAAATTTTATACATACTTAAAATACCAATTAAAATTAATTTTAATATAAAATATATGAATATATTATATGAATTAAATATTTTATATTAAATAAAATATTTTTTAACTAAAAATACAGTGTATTTCTATGTTTAGTTTTATTTTTATTTTTTTCCCCACAATTTCTTTCTGATAAGAACATTAAATAAAACAAACAGATATGTGTTAAAAGTGTGATTAATTCCATTTTTTTTAATATATTTAAAGTTTATAAATTTGAAATTTGTTTTGAGTACTTTAAACATGAATCTATTTAACAAATTTTGCATACAACAAATATTTTTTACGAATTTAGAAACTTTTTTAAAAGAGGTTCAATTGTTCAATTGTACTACTTATTAAAACTGGATTAAAAAAAATTGCATACGAAAAGCTAATTGACAAACAGAATGTTACTGATCCTCATATAACATGTGGTTGTGGAAAGAATGAAAAAAACATTTTTAAATACTGGGTGCCTCAAGTGAGGATATTTATGCACCAAATCCTTGATGCTCCAAACAATTAATGCTTTTGGTCAGGTTTTGAAACTAGTATTGAGAAAAAAATAACATCAAAAAGTAGGAAAAGTAAAACTTTTTCCTACTAAACAGTAAGAATAGTAGGAAAATTAGGACTACAAGAAGCTTTGTGAAAATTCCACTTCTGCTTATAGTTTTATACCCTATTTCCATTGAACACAAGGGTACTTCTTTACAGTTTTAAATATTTCCCAAAAAAGTTTCTAGGGGGTATAAAACTTTAAGCAAGCAAAAGATGCAGAGTACTAAAACTATAAAGAAATTTTAACTGTGTCTATAAGAGTTTTGAAACCTAATTTATGAGTTAAATAACAACTATGGTAATAATAAAAATTTCAGAAAGTCTGATGCTAACTTGAAAGAAACCAGCAACAGCAGCAGCACCACATTTATCTCTATGCATTCCAGCCATAACACCACCAGCTTTAATATCAGCTCCACCTGTATCATAGGTTACGCCCTAAAATAATAATTTCAGTAAGATTTGCAAAACAAAAACTTGGAATTTTATTTTATTTTAGTACCAAGAAGAAAGGTACTTTTCAAACATCAAAAATGCAAATAAGATTTCTGTATAAATAAATTTTATAACTAGGTTTTAATCTTTCAGAGATATACAGTGGACTCTGCTTAATGTGATCAGTTTGGGACACCATGATTTTGATAAAAATAACCGATATGCATAATTAGATAAATTTACCTCCCCTTCAAAATTCACACAAACTAAATTACGAACATGATCTATTTATGTACTGTATATTATTTTTTAAAACATAAGATTTGTATACATAATTAAAAAAACTGACTGTCCATTGTTGACTGTCTACAATTTTTTTTAAGAAGCTCATTGATAAATTGTTCATAATCATGATTATGATATGCATAATTATGCATAATTAGATAAATCTACCCCCCTTTAATTCACACAAACTAAATTACGAACACGATCTATTTATGTACGTATATTATTTTTTGAAACATAAACATTGTATGCATAATTAAAAAAAATTGACTGTCCATTGTTGACTGTCTACAATTTTTTTTAAGAAGCTCATTGATAAATTGTTCGTAATCATGATTAACCTGCCATAACGATTTAGAATTTCAATCTTTTGTTTTAATGTTAAATCATTTCACTTTCTGGCTTCTATATTGACAATCTCCACAGAGGAGAGCAAAGAATAAAATCTGAATAGACTCCTTATCAGTTCCAATAAGAATGTGTTGCCTTCTGCTTATCTGACACCCACTGACCACCAGCAGGGTGTGTATATTTCTGAAAAATTCCACGGACAGGTAATTAATTCCCCACTCTTTTGTTCATTCCCCATTTTCCTAGGTAGAAGAGGGAGAATTCTTGTAAATTGGAACAACTTGAAAGGACAGAAAACAATAGGTTTCTTCTGAATACATTGGGAATATTCCTTTGCCAGTTAAAATGAGATTCAAAAATTGATAATCCCACTCCTTTGTTCATTCCTCATTTCCCTAGGTGGAAGAGGGAGAATTCTTGAAAATTCGAACAACATCAGAAGGAAAGAAAACAATAGGTTCCTTCTGAATACATTGGGAATATTCCTTTGCCAGTTAAAATGAGGTTCGAAAGCTGATAACATTAGCCAATGTACCGATCACATAAAGCGATAATTTTAACATACAAATGAATAGAGAAAATCAGGACCAAGTGATTTTTATAACAATAAGCGATTGATAACATTAACTGTGATCACATTAAGTGGAATCCACTGTAGTAGTGTTTAAATATTCTTTCACTGTGTAAACAAAAGATATTTAAATACTGCACTAACCACTTAACTTTTTTTTTCTGTCCAAATAACTATAACCTAATGTGTAAGAAACAGTGTACATTTGTTTAGCAAATTAATATTAACTGGACTACTAGAGGAATAGGTTAGCAATAGTGCAAACTAAAAAAGAAAAATCAAAATACTGAGAAGCATGGACTGATTTACTTATATAAGCTACTGATGGAAAACTAACTGCATGTGCAGCACATGTGCAAAACAGGAAAATGATTAAGACAAGTTTACAAAAATATTAAATAAACAAAATTGAACAAATAGACAAAAAAAATTTTTTTAATGGTGAAGGAACATTCACCCTTACCACATTTAAAATATACTTTTGTATCACTTAAGTGTATTATTTATTTCACAAGTTACACTAACTTTACCAAATATTTATTATTATTATTACTGAGCATGAAGATGATAAATATTCTGAGAAACTAATATAAATAAACCAACATACTTTTCATTGATTTTTTATAAGACTGAACCAGATGACAATAACATAGTTAGAATCACTATGGAACTAGAAGTTTTAACAAGTTAATACAGTTAGTTTAGAGGAAAAAAAATAATTAAGTTAGATTTAAGTTGAATTATTTAAAAAGGATCATTCTATTACATTAACACAGAACTTGAAATAATGCTTACAATTAATTTAGTTTATGAATTATGATTTTATTAAATACAAAATTCATTAAAAAAAAACTATACAAGAACCTTTTAGCTTATAACCAGAATATGAATAAAACAAATAAAAAAACACCAGTTGTCACATCTCAGCAGATTTAAATTTTCTATTGAAATATAGAAACTAAAAAAGAGCCCAACAAAAATTTTGCAGCAAAGTTATTTATTCTTGCAGGGGGCAATAAAAACAAATAGTTCCACTTTTTCTTTAATTCTAATTTATTTAAACAAAGTATTTGTAATTTTAAAAAAATGGGCCCATACTTTTGCAAAGACCTGAAACCTGTTCAAACATGCCAAATTTGATAAATCTTTTGTTTCCTCTTATTTGCGCAATATAACTTATTACACGAAGAACTAGGAAGGTGTGGTTTAGCTCAGCATATTTGTATTAGTATATTGAAACTCAGTTTTACCTTCAAGTGAATAAGCTATATTGAGCTCACGAGAGAAAATAAAGCTAGATCATAGGTGATAGACACAATAGATGAAAGAGTAAAAAAAAGTTATTTAACAAAAAGTAAAATAAAGAAAAATTAATCTAGACAAATTATTTTAATTCAGCAGATGTATATTTAATTAAGATGTACACTATTTTGTTGAAACTAAAATTATAAGAATTGGTAATAAAACTGGAAGATAATAGAAAGGTTCATTGCTCTCATGATTATACTTGATGAGTCATAAAAAAAAAAAATTATCCTTATCAAAATGTTAAACAATGTTAACCATAAGTGCTTTAGAGATAACAAATTTATCTTACATTTTCAAACTTATCATAAACAATTTAACCTTGAATTTTCTAAAGATAAAACGATAAACTTTGGATAAAAAATACCTAACTTCACAAAAAAAAATTATATTTTTTGCATCTTTCTAAAAGTACTCCCATGACTTGTCAGAAAATGGCAGATAATTTCATAATCAGTTTTTATTTATTCATCATTAACTTTTTTCTTCTAAGATCATGATAGTTTTTTAAAAAAATTTTAATTATTATTAACATTTTATTTTATTTAGAGTATTAATTTTAAAAAAAAATTTCTTTTAAAACTAAAAAAAAAATTTTTTAATAAAATATATTTTACAATAAAAAATTCATTAAGAAATGTGAACATTTCTAGATATTTAACTATACATTCAAAATTTATAACAGAATTAAACAATAAACTTGGTACAAAAATACAAAAGGATTGTAATCTATAGATATTGTAGCTATTAAAAAATAAGACATTTTGCTATACCTTTCCAACAAGCACTATTGTGCTATCATAAGGTCCTTCAGGTTCATAAGTAAGATGAATTACTCTAGCTCTATGACGCTCAATTCCTATAAAAACCACAATTTAATTTAACATATAAATTAACTTAATGCAATAAAGAAAGAGAAATGCAAAAATTTATTTCATGATTTTATCATATATAGCAGTGATCTATGTATTTAAAAAATTTAAGATTACAGATTTATCAATAAAAGCTTTTTTAGTAAAATTTTATACAGCCTTTCTAATTGCTTTAACAAGTATAGTGATGTCAAATTTTAAAAACTCAGCTAGCATACAATAAGCATGAGTTGGTATTGCAATTTATACATATAAGGGTATATTAATATTTTACCCAACAAATGTGCATGATTCTTTTTATTTATCTCTTTTCTACAAAAACTTTAGAGTTAAACATGAAATTTAAATGTTTATTTTCAAAACACATATTACAACACCAAATATTCATCAGATCTTTTCTCAGCGAATTATGCTCAAATATAAAGGGAAAATATGTTTAACAAGCCTGTATTAAAACATTCCTGAAGAACAAATTCCAAAAAATGAATTTTAAATATTTATTGATATGTTTTTCATTATCGAATTCCATATACAGTAAAACCCATTTAAAAAGTTCTCACGTAAGAAGTTTATATTTTTGGGACACATTTCTCTCCCTATTCACACAATGTTAAAATAACCCATTTATAAAATTTCGTTCCAAATTCTTTCCAGCTTAAAAAGTTTTCTTTCATTTCTAAGTTTACTTACAGAACACGTTTATAGCTGCCTTTCAATTACTGTTTTTTTTTCTCCTCTCTCTCTGTTTGTAAAGGTCAATGTTTATGGCTGAAGACGATTGTTGTCATTTTCATTTAAAATGTGCCTGAAGAAGTTTTTAAAGTCTTAAGACAGCTGGACTGTTATCAATTACAAATTTCTGATAAAAAACAAAAACAAAAAACTATAACCGATTTTTTCTGTAAAATCAATTCCAGTGATATTTAAAGCAAAATTTCTCAGCTGAATTAAAGATATTCTAAGGTAATTATATTTTCCTTATTTTTTAAGTATGCAAAAAATGTAAATTTTTGAGAAAAACCAAACTTACTGTTTATATATTATTTTATAAAGAAAAAAAAATCTCTCCTCATTATCTATGTGATTATTTTGTTTTTAAAAAAATTAATTTTGTTTAAGAAGTTTTCTTTCCATTCCCTTAGAAAACTTCTTAAGTGGTTTTTACCGTATATATATTTATATTTATACATACCAAATATATATACATACATACACACACATATGCATAAAGCTTATTGCCCGATTTCCTGCTTAAGAAGTTTCACTGTATACACAACTTATCCCCATTCAAATAAGCATCAGTTTTAATTTTGTTTTTACTGACATTTTCTGACTAGAATATTTTAGTAGAATGTTCTTGATGTATCAGCACCTATTTGCTAAGGATGCAATTTCAGAACAAAATGAACTTAGGCAAGAATGAGAGAATTTAGCTATAAGTGAATTTATTGGATGGGATAGAACTGCTCCACACTGTAACAAATTAACATTTACCTCTAGCAGCCCGATTTACTGCAGCTAACAGTGGATATTCTTTCTGCAGTGTAGATTCATCTTCAATAACTTGCACACTAACACAAGTATTAGCAAACATTTCTTGTACATAAAGTGCAACATTTGGTGCTGACATACGTTCAGGATCTGACCCACCAATATCCCTACATAGGACTCTAAAAGAGAAATTAATCATTAATTTAAATCTAAATACTTGAATGTATAGGAATATAAATTAATAAGACTATTTTAGTCAATCCAAATTGTTTAAAGGAGCACCTACATATGCTGAATTTTCTTGACAATAAAGTATAAATGAAAAAAACACTTTTTAAACTCATATTTCTCGTAAAGATTATTACTTTTATTTTGTATTGCTAATATAAATTTTTCATATAAATTAATGAAATAAAATATTAATATTATAATCAAATATTAATTATAATCAAATATAAACAGTATTTAAGGAGAAATAAAAAGCAATTATTTACTGAAAAATGGAAACAATGATTTTCTTAAATGTAAGAATAAAATTTAATAACATTTAATTTGATTATAATATTAATATTTCATTACATTTAATTTATATGAAAAATTTATATTAAAAATACAAAATAAAAGTAATAATTTGAGAAATGAGTTTAACAAATGAGTTTAAAGAAAACTAAGATATATCTACAAATACACATTTTAAACCACTTTTAAATTGTATACTTCTATATTCAATTTACATATTTAAACTTGAATATAGAAGTATACAATTAACTAGCCACAAATGGGGAATAAATGTATTGCCGCAGAAGCATAAAAAAATTTAATTAAAAAAATAAGCTAAGATCTAATAGCTCTAAGGAAAATAATTATAGGGGTTAGTTAATGAAACTTTATTATTCATACATTAATAGAAAACATTTTTGAAGATGCATCAATAAAATATTTTTACCGTCCAGTTTCAATTGCAGAGGTTAAACGCAAAATCTCTGGAGATGCCTTAGAGGAGCAAAATCCAAGAACTTCCACTTTCCTAAGTTTAGCAGGTACATTTTCTCTTATTTCTAAAGGCTAAATACAAATGGATTATTAAACACGGGATAACTATATAGATATTAACAGAATAAACTCATACAAACTAAAAATACAACTTAAAAAAAAAAAGACAAATTATGGAAAAAATGGCAGAGTATATGTTTAAGAACTGTGTGTTTAAACATATATTATAAATTTCATAGAAGGTCATATATGGTCTTTATTATAAAGGTCAAGATATAAATAACCATTTTTGTTTGAAAATAAAACTAATTTCAATAAAATTTGTGCTTAAAAATGTAAATTCATTAGAAAGCTAAAGATATTATAAACGATAAACTAATTAAGGAATCATGACATCTGTAATAGTATTGAAGATTATACTACAAAAATAATAAGATACAAAAAACAATGCAATTACTAAATTGTTAAAAGTCCATTTTCTAACATATTCTTAACATTTTAAGAACTTTCTAGCATATTTTATTTTTAAATGTTTACAATTATTTTAAACTCCTCAAAGATTGGGGTGGTATGCTTTCACATCAACAGGTTGGCCAGATCAAACCTTGACCATGTGGTAGCCTTTAAGCAGGTTTTTTTTTAAGCAGAGAAAAGATGAAAAAAAATTAATCTTCACTCTGACCATAATTTTAGCAATGATATCATCGCTTCGTTAATTCCATTCTATAGGTGCAACTTGGAACAGCATATGAGGAGAAGAACAAATTCCGAAATCTATAAGATTTTTAAGGAGACATAATAAAATTCATTTCTATTTAATGTTTGAAATGGGCAGGACACGTGATTAGAATGAATAATGACCGAACCAAGAGGATCTTTTAGGCCAAACCATTCGGAGCTCGTAATAGGGAAAGACCAAGAATTCGGTGGATTGACTGCCTTGAAATAGACTTAAAGATCCTAAAAATCAAAAACTGGAAGAGTTTATCCAATAAAAGTGATGCCTGGAACATGATTCTGCAGAAGGCCATGGCCCACCCTGGGCTGACGCACCATTGAAGAAGACGACTCGGCTATAAACAAACAAGTTTTACCTTGTTTTAACAAGTTATCTCTTGTTTGAACTCATTTGTCAAGATTGCTACCTTTGAGATTTGCCATAGAAATGCAGCTTTTAGCAACAATTTTTGTGAACTGGTTCTGTGTTAATGGAAAATTAATTTTCGAAACTGTTACAAAGAGAATTAAGTCACTGAGACAAATTTTTCTGACACATCTGCCGTTTTACAGATTATTTTTTTCCCCTATCATTCCTGACAAGCAGACACTATGTCCAAGCAAGTTTGGTGTAGAAAACTATTTTTTTGTCAAATGAAAATTAAATTTTAAAAATACTAAAGTCTCATCATTTGGAAACATTAAAGCTTGAAGTATAAGTATGAAGAGTTATATGCAACCATAGATATGATAAAATAAAATAATGTCATATAAGTGTGAATAACAGTGTATTTACCTTGAGATACTATCGAAATATGATAAAAGAAATTTATTCAATTTATTTTATGTTAATTTGTTACACAAAAATAATTTAACTCACAACATAAACAGCTTCAGCAGCTCCTAGTAGAGCAACAAGTTCTGGAAATTCAAATCTTGGAGATGAGTTAACAACAGCTAGCAAAATACTTTTTCCACCAGCCTTTAAAATTCTATATTTAAAAAAAAAATCAATAATTTAATTATATTATTTAATGTACTAAATGCCATAAATTATAATTCTATTAACAGTTTAGGAAATAATATACAAGCATTTTAGTCTAGAAAAATTATTCAAATTAAAAAATATTTTAATCAAATATAACAATAATTCTTAGATATTAAGCTGTTCTAGTCCCTAATGATTTATTCATGGTTAAGTAAATCCAGACAATATACACCATTTATCAGACAGGGTAACACTTTTCAGCTATTATATATTCTTATAATAATCAAAAAGATTTATTTTCATTGAAACAGAGGAATTTATTTATATACTCCTATTCATGGACTCAAAAACCCTTGAAGGACATGAATAAACAAAAGTTAAATATACTAAAGAAGATCATAAATAAAATTACAAAATCAAACTAAGAAAACTTTAAATTGCATTTTGAATGAAAATTTGGTAATTTAAATGCAATGACAATGTAAATTCCCCATCAAAAGAAACCATCCACAGTCATCTAGAAGTTGGAACCTTTGTCATCAAGATTTTTGGAGACATTTAGCATACATAGACAAGACAATAACAATTTAATACAACAGAGAGGGATTTAATGTTCCTCTTTTTGTTTCTTTCTGACTTTTATGTTGGCTTTGAATTTATTGTTATATTCTAACACAAAAGTTTTACCTTCTCATAAATTTTAATGTCTCAGTGATTTCTTGGAACTAAACACATGAGCATTCTAGCTAGTCATAATATGTTAGTTTGTGATTCTAGTTAGAATATGTTTGTTAAAATAACTCATAGATTTAATATTTCATGGTGAACTTAAAATTTCATTTCAAGATCAAAATCTATAAGAGTTTGGGCTGAATTTATAAGATGAATTCAAAATCCTGTGTGACAAACAAAATTAGTATAGTTGTTTTCTCAACTACATACAACTTAAACATATTATTCTCCACCTATACAGCTAACCCCCAAAAAAGGAGTCAATCATAACTATAAGAATTGTTATAAAATTCCTTTCAGGAGACCATTTGTTTTTAATCATTTTCAGTTTCACTTTCAGGAAACATTTAAGTCACTTTCACTTTCAAGAATCATTTAAGCCACTTTCACGAAACATTTAAGCCACTTTCACTTTCAAGAGACTCATTTTTTTTTATTTATTTATTTTTTTTTTTTTAAGTTTGACTACTTTAACAGAGTAGTTTTATAATATAATTTAATAAGCATTTATTTTAGGCTTTGACTCTTGGATATAATATCAATATTATTCTGACAATGAGTTCAAGCTTATTGCATCTAAAGAAATATAAAGTTCAAAGAAATGTTTTTAGTTATGCAATACTAACAAAATAATGCACATCATAAAATTTGTTCAATTTTTAAATTGAAATATGATTTTCAGCACTATTTTAACTTTACTTTGGCAATTTGAAATAGAAGAAAAGTGAAATAATTCAGATAACAGAAGAAAATTTTAAGAAATGCAATAGAAATTTACATTTAAAACAATAGTAACAAAACATCAATTTAAACTTTAAGCGTACCTTTTTATGCCTTTGACAGAAGCATCTGCAAATCTCCTAACATCGTCATAACATCTATCTAATGGCCCAGTTGGGCAATAAACCTGAAAAATATTATTTGATAAAATTTACTGGAATAAATTTGGACTGGTTCACTGGAATATTCAAAATTTCATATTCAGAACAATTATGCAAACTGACTGTAAATGCTTTTTAATTGTATATTCTGGTAACACAATAATACTGCTACTAAAAGAGAGCAACAGAACAAAATATTTTTTAACATTTTTTTAAAAAATATAATAGTATATCAGAATCTGAATATAGTACATACTAGGATTGGCACATTTTTGCCAAAGGTAGAAAAAAAACATGGAAAAAACAGGTAAAAAATGTCCTGGCAAAAATACATTTTTCACACTTTTTGCCAAGTGGCAAAAATGGATATGTTTTATTTCTGGGGATGTAACTATTTTAACTTTTACTAATTTTAACTCTAATCTAAAGATACATAATGTTTTTCTAAACATAAAATATTCAATGTGTCATTGAAACAGTAATCATGAAGATTGATTTTGCAAGTTTTTATGTGCAATGTTGTTTTTAATGTAATTATTAGCTTATTTCACCTACAAACTGTAGGTTTAAATTTTTTTAGTACTTATATATCTTATACGTGTATATATACACATTACAGTTAAAGACAACATTACTATATTAAATTAATAAATAAAGAAAACATTTTTTATCCCATACCTCCTTCATAGATTTATTTACAAAAATAGACTATTGTATTTTGATTGCTAATACCTATAAATTAATACTAATGAAATATTAATATTCAGATTTAAGTCTCAATTGTATTATGTACAAAATTATTTATCATTTATTAATTATTTTGTACATTTTTAAAATTCAGCCAATTTTTCTAGATTTTGCCATTTTTGCCACTGTCCTGGCAAAAATACCATTTTGCCAGCAAAGTGACCAACCCTAAATATGTCTAAGAACTGCAACTAAATTACTAAATATTTAAGAGCTATTTCAAGTGCAAGTATACACACAATCACAAGCACATATTGTTAACCTTAATAAATGGATTAACCTTACAAACATTTTAAATTTTTTAATTAAAATTTAACTACACTTTGTAATAGTTAAATATAAATATCAACACCCACAAAATGTTTCTACTTCTTTTTAATAAAATAAAAACAATGAATATTTTTTTACTATCACAAGCATATGTAACAGATGAAATAAAGTATTCTATAAATGTATCATATAAAAAGCTACTTTTGAGATCTAACAGAATACCTTATGATGATGAATACCTTATTATTTGCATTACATGATATGTAATGCAAATTTCACTATGCAATATGTAGCAAAAATGAAAATTAGATTTTCAGATCTATGTTAAATCTAGTGTAGCTTATACTCTAGTAACCTATATCATATTAATAAAGTGTTTCAGTGAAATTTTATGTTCATAATTCATTAATTTCAGAAAAAAGTTGTTAAAATTTCAATAAAGAATAAAAAGCTAATGTATGTAAATAATCTTATAAAATACAAATTATCTATGGATCATAAATTTGACAAAGGTAAAGATTAAACATTAATATTCAGAAGTTTATCAATAAACTTACTAGTCTCTTTATTTTACCATATTTTGATATATTTGGCACTAGAAATGTTTCTCCATCTTCAAATGCTTCATCAGCCTATAATTAAAAAAACTTATTATTTATAATACCAATACTTCCCATATTATCTTGTTAGAATCTATATACAGCTTAGTCAAGAAAAGAGACATATTCTTTAATCAGTATACCAATATTTTGCAATCTATTTTAAAAAGAAAAGACAAAATATTTGACTGAAGAGCATGGAAGATTAACAACTCAATAATGCAGTTTTCTTTTAAAATGTAAGCAGTAGCGTACACAGAATTTTTTCAAGGAGGGGTTCATAATTCTAAAAAGTAATAGCCTGCATAATTTCTACTAAAATTTTTATTTTTGCCATTTAGTCTGAACTCAATGGGGGGGGTTAGGGATTTAACCCCCCTTGAGCATGCCCCTGGATGTAAGCCTTTACTACATTTTTTATTAATTATTTTACATCAAATTTCTAGCTTAATTCACAGTCAAAGAAACACAAAAAGAAAGAAATTAAGTATTGATGTAAATCCAAAATGTATGCCAATTTGGAGCAGTTGTTACTTTTCAATTTACTATAGGTCATAGCTTGGTATCTTTTAATTAACATAGGAGCTTTTGATGAGCATTATATTGCTTACTTTGTAAATTTGAACAAATAATGCTAACTGCTCATAGCATTTTGCAGCCTAGTATGATTATATGGTTATTAAGCATAAGATTGCTTTTATTTATTTCCTAGTATTGCCCACTTTCATAAGCATTTTATTAATGACAATAAAATGTAATAATGTGCAGGTAATAAAAATTCATTTAAATAAATATTATAACAAAAAAATATTAGAAAATTTAAGACCAAGTTTTAAAGTGAAAATACTATAACTTTCATAAGACATACTCTGAAATAAAGTAATACAATATTTTTGAATGCTTCTATTTATATCTAAGAAATACCAAGTGGATATCTTACAAGTCAGTAAAGTAGAAAGATGGGGGTAAATTATTTATAGTAAATACAAAGGAATTAGCCACCAGTATTACACAGTGTTCTGAATCACGAACTTTCATAAAAAAGAATTTAGTTTATGATAAGATTTGGATCTGTATGTACTGTCATTGTCTATATATTAAAAACCTATAAAATAACATTAAACACCTATAAATGTCTTAAACACCTATATGACATTTAACATTTGTCAAATGCTTTCACACTAAATTATTTACACATCTAGAAAACAAAATGCAAGAAAAATGCTTGTTTTTGCAAAGAAAATATATTAAAGAAAATTATAAAATATTAATTAACACAAAATGGAGTACTTAAGTAATTTATATGAACAACCTTTTTGGCCTCCTATCCTAAAATTAATATGTTAATTGATAATTTAATTTCAAATTGAAGGAAACATGGTTTATAAGGCAATAAAAGGGTAAGACATTGAGAGCTGCTTTCACTTGTTTTAAATGTTGAGCTGATACAAATATAATTTTCTATGAATTACTGATTAATTTTTCTTAATTTATAAAATTGTCACTTATGCTGTTTAAGTAAAAGTTTATTAATTTGTACATATTTTTATCCTGAAACAAATGCGCTTGGTCCATTATCAGTAATATAACTGTTATTAACAGAACTTTTAATGCACATACCTCCTTCTGAATTTTTAAAACATCGAAAAATTCGCTCAGACACTGCGGGAAATCCTGTTTTACGAGTTGGGAAGATACAATTACTACAGAGTCAAATTTTTCCGAAATTTCAGAGATCCAAACAGGATTTTCAGACCTACATTTAAAAGAAAAAACATTTTTTGACAATCATCAAAATGCATTTAAATTGCTAGAACGAATTTTACAAATAAATTCGGTTTTACATAAATAAAGAAATCTTAATTATTTTCAATAATGAAACTTATTTTATAATTCAAGACGTTTCAACTCTATATAAATGCATTAAATCAAAATAACTACAATAGTAATCATATTACCAAAAGCGGAACGGCGCTGTAAGATGCATGATCAGATGTTATGCTTTCAAGAGTACGACAAGAAACTTCCCCTAGAAACAACACACAATCAGATGACTTTTAATTTCTTTTTTATCAGTAGCCACGTGTAATTCACTCAATGATTACAACTATTAACACATGAACCGGCTACGTAGAACAAATTATTACTCATTAAAATTCTTCCAACAGCTGACTAAATTCCCTTTAATTTTCCCTCTAGAGTAGAAAAATCCCTTCACTTAGTAAAATTGCTTGCCTAGAGAAGTATGTAATAAAGTGTTAATAAAAACTAGTGCTCAAGCTAATAATGCATGAATTTTTTTTAAAGTTTCCTTATATCGAAGTTTATTTTTCTCATCGTATTTTTTATTTTATTGGACCTTGCAGTAAACATGTGATGAAAACAATTTCTAACAATTTGACGATACAGTTCTTACTTAAAATTCAGAGCTTTAAGATGCTGCCATTTTAATATTTAATAATGTTCTTAAAAATTCAGTTGAAATCACATGAATTTGAAATTTGTGATATATCTGAAATTATTAACACATGAACACAGGTCACCAGTTTAGCATTCATGTTTGTCACAGATTTTAAATTTCGGGTTGTTACCCTTTAGGATTGAGACATCGATATAAAGGCAGTAAATCTAAGAAGGAATAAGAAAAACAGAGCTCTCAGAATCTCTAGTAAATAAAAACGTTCGTTTAATGAACATGTCTTTTTTCAAGTTCAGCAGGTATTTGTCCTTCAGCACTAGCCCTGCCATTCACAAATTCCACCATACAGATATGGGCCATTTTATTATGACAGTACCATATAGGAAATACTCCCTAGTTATTAAAGATATCTCCGTCTGATGCATTATGCTATTGAGCCTATTAGTGAAGCTATTGAAAAACTTCTAATAAAATTATTTACCTCAATCATTTCTATCAACAACGGTAAAATAACAAAGCTCCCTAATTACATTACGACTCTCATATGAGAGTCGTAATGTAATTAGGGACTACTATAGTAAGTTTATGCCTCTGCCGGCCAGGGTAGAAGCTAAATTTGGCTGCCTCCTCTCCAATACACTATTTTATAGGTGTATGTACGTACACCCATAAAATATTACAGACATAAATTTTTCTAGAACATGGTAAATTGAACCGCAGAGAGTTTTTTCCTCTAAGATTTAGAATGTTTGAAAACTGAAAATCAAAATTTAATTGCCAATACATGTCTCAACATCTAATGTTAATAAAATATCTAAAAACAGAATAAGCATTTGAAGAAAACATATTTTGTTAATTAATAATATTAAAACATTACTCAAAAATTACTAACTGGTGTAATATAGTAAATATTCTTCCACTCACCGGAGAAAATCATTTAAAGCATCAGCTTTCAAAATAAAAAGCCTTTTAATGTCTTCTTAATATTAACCCAACGATAAGTATTTTGCCAACCCTAGTAATGATGTCATCCCTGGGGGGGGGGAGAACACTTGCGTATTTTTTTAAAACTAAACTTGCGTCTATCTAGTAAAACTAAAACTGGCAGTTTTAAAAAGCCGAGGATATTAAGGCAGTTGGGGAAGATTGAAGAAGACGGCGATCCAAGTTTGGCACGAAAGGTGGAATGACCAGCAAAACTCCTTCCCTGTTTCCGGTCTACGAAGGTGAGACAGGTTTCTATCTTAATCAAATCTTCATCGGCCCTTGGCATCAATCCCTGTACATCAATTCATTAAAATGCTCGGTAAAAAGCGGGTGGGACTAATTTGAGTAAGGGAATCCACTCTTTGTCAACCACTTGGTTTTTCACTGCGGACGTTTCAGTGAATTGCGGAAGGCTCACTTCCCAGTCTGTGTTAAGTCATCAAGAGTTAGTCGGATGAGTGTAGGCTCAAGAAGATGTTCGATGAACTCGACTCTTGAAGGAAGATCATCAGATCAAACGTTCCAATTTGAGTTATTGTCCTCGCCGTTCAGGTAGCACAAAGCACCACAAACATTTCTTTCCCGTATTAGTTTGATTGATATAAGGATGCTAAACATTTTGATAGTATCTATGGCCAATGCATCCTCCGGAGCGCTGAACTGCAGACCCAAACGGACTGTCCTATCCGGTGCCACAGGAATGGACTGTATCAATTACTCGGATGGCAAAGATATCCCTAACAGTCTCATCTCAGTCTGCTGTTGGGAGTTCTGACCTCGATTCTCTTCAAGCTCATGAGCTTTTTAGAGACGGATTACTGTTTTGGAGTCTTCTACTCAAAGAACGATAGCCTTACTTATAACAATTTTCTGACAATACGGCGAAAATAGAATGTAATATTCATTGAAAGGAAATTTATGGGAAAGATTTTACTGTGAATGTGATATGTTGGTCTATTGTGTCCGCTATATTGAACAAAATATTGTATTTCAAGAAGCAGTAAAAATTATACAGGGTATGTTATATACCCTGTATAATTTTTACTGCTTCTTGTAATACGAGTTTTATCCTAAATTTTCTGAGAAAAAAAAAAGGCACGCGTTATATACGGGTAAATACAGTATAACATTACATTTCGGAACAATATGACTAACTACTTATAGTATCACTAGATATACAAAGCACCACAAACATTTCTTTCCCGTATTAGTTTGATTGATTTAAGGATGCTAAACATTTTGATAGTATCTATGGCCAATGCATCCTCCGGAGCGCTGAACTGCAGACCCAAACGGACTGTCCTATCCGGTGCCACAGGAATGGACTGTATCAATTACTCGGATGGCAAAGATATCCCTAACAGTCTCATCTCAGTCTGCTGTTGGGAGTTCTGACCTCGATTCTCTTCAAGCTCATGAGCTTTTTAGAGACGGATTACTGCTTTGGAGTCTTCTACTCAAAGAACGATAGCCTTACTTATAACAATTTTCTGACAATACGGCGAAAATAGAATGTAATATTCATTGAAAGGAAATTTATGGGAAAGATTTTACTGTGAATGTGATATGTTGGTCTATTGTGTCCGCTATATTGAACAAAATATTGTATTTCAAGAAGCAGTAAAAATTATACAGGGTATGTTATATACCCTGTATAATTTTTACTGCTTCTTGTAATACGAGTTTTATCCTAAATTTTCTGAGAAAAAAAAAGGCACGCGTTATATACGGGTAAATACAGTATAACATTACATTTCGGAACAATATGACTAACTACTTATAGTATCACTAGATATATTTAAATGCTGTCATTTACATTACATTATATATTTGCATTCTTTTAAGGTAGTTTTCGCTTTATAAATACCAACCGAATTAAGCCCCTCGAAATTTTACCACCTGCGTGGGAGGCATTCACTGAATACCCACTATTATTGACCCTGCTTAACAAAATATCAGGGGCAGGCGTCTTCTTTACTACTTTTCCTACGTTATGCTATACTACTGTCGAACAGTTTCCAGTACCGAAAGCTGACACTTTTCCTCCCCATCTTTGTTGAGTTAGCATGAAATTTAATAGAGAGAAAAATAAAGCAAGTGGACTCGAAATGCGCAAAAGAAAAGAAGGAAACTGGGATCAATGCTCAAGATAATCTTAGTTGAGATTCCTTGTTATCACTGTCGAGAAAATCGAATTATTCGTTATTATTTTCAGAGGAAATTTCGAATAAAAATTATTCTTATTGCGTATTGTAAGTTTTGAATTTATATATATATATATTATATATATATATATATATATATATATATATATATAACATTACAATTATAAAGAACTTTTTGTCTAAACTTTTGGTTTCCCTTCCTTTTTATTTTTTGTCAATTGGTAACCGGAATTGGGTTTATAATTTCTTTCGAAGAAACAAAGGCTTGTTCAATCTTTTTAATAAAGCTGAATTAACAGAAAAATGGGGTAAATAATGGATTTTGTTGAAACTTGAGACATTTAAGGTATTTCTTTTAAAAACTGAGACATTTAAATAAAATGTCGGGAACCAGGACGTCTGGTTTCCTTAACACTAATGTTTTATAGAAAAATTTAACGTTAAAACGATTAAGATTTACGAGTTACACACAAATGTGGTGCGTTGTGAATATGGTCATTATAAAAACGGGATTAGATAAGAGTCCTGCAAAATTATATTAATACGGGGATCTCGAGTTCATAAAAAGCGGAAGAACCTGAGTCAAGTCAAGCTTTATCAAGTGTGAGCATATGTTTACTTGATTTACCACAGAAATAATTTTTGATTTCAGTAATTTTGATTAATTAAAACACACATCAACTGACAAGAAACCTAAATGAAACACGTGCAACATTTAAATAAAGGTCGTGATACAGAGGCTAGTTACTAACAATGTTTGGAAATGTAATGTTATACTGTATTTACTCGTGTATAACCCGAAACTAACTATATATATATATATATTTCAAAAAATTAGGGCTGAGAACTCAAGGTAATTACTCGACACACAGAAAAAAAATCCAAAAGTTTGTGGACAATAAGTGCTTTTACTCACTTTCGAAACATTTTCTCTAAAATTACGTATTTTACAATTTTTTCGGTTGAGCGCTCAGTATTTCCGCAAATTCTCGCATGATCACAGTTTCCAAATTTTTCGGGAGCAAAATCCCTTGACACCCTGCCAAGCGAGAACAACGCTTTTTCTAACAGAAACCGGAAATTGAAAATAACGGTTTTTCACTTTTGATTGGTTTGGTTTGGAGCGCTACGGTCTACTGTTTTGCACACGAGGATTAATGAGACCGGGACCTACTGCTTAAAGCCGATTTCGAACGGCTACTAATATCCATGTCATAGTGGGATTCGAACCCACGAACTCCGGTACCGACGATCAGCGCCCTAACTCATCGGGCAGCGTTCGGCTTTTCATTTTTGACTTGGCAAATTTAACTGTATATACTTATATATCACTATATCTTTGACTTATTTACTGATGTGACATATATATATATATATATATATATATATATATATATATATATATATATATATATATATAAACTGATATTGAATTGACCGATATAATTGACTGATGCCTTGTGCAAGAGTCGGCAAGCCAGATATTGTTTGTTTATTCTCTGGACAGGCAAACGTAAAGTATTGTGTACACTCAAGCTTTGAGTTAAAAATACTACTTTTGCATGCAAAAAATTTACGGGGTTATTAGACCATCATAAAATTTGGCACCATTCACCTACACTCAAAACAATCAAATTTAATCTAAAAAAACATCGAGATTTAATTATCCGATTCTAAGAACGTCTTCATCTTCAAATACCCAGAAGAAAAATCCAAGATAAAAAGGGATTTGATTATATTTTAACAAATATAAGTAGTATTTTATTTTAATTATTTAAGATTTGAGTTATATTTTTCCAAAATAAAATAAGACTATTTTTGAAGTAAAATTTATAAACTATGAAGAATTTGAGAATATGTCACATATAAAATATTACACTGAAAATAGGACAGAAAATCTACTGTACAGAAACTAAAACCTTAAAATTAATTTATGTTCACGATTTTTTTAAAACTTGGTATACTTAAAAACAAGTTTACAAACTCAAAATAAGTTAATTTAAAATAATAATACAATTAGCAGTTATGATAAATATTCATAAAAATGCTAAAGAATTTTAGTTCTCGTCCTAGTTTTCTTTTAGTCTATTTTTACAGTAGTTTAATAGTGAAAAGATATAAAAAGAAGTGAAAAATCTGAAAAAGGGCCCTGAAAGTTAGTTTTAGAATTACTATAAATAATTTTCAAAGGAAACAAAATTAAAAAAATATATATATATATAACAGTGGAAATCTTTATATTTACACAAATATGTATATGTGTAAAGAAGATATTTTAAAATTCCATTTTTATAACAACTCTTTATTAGTATTTTTTTTTATATTTTCAAATATAGCACTTACAACAATTTATCTCTTAGATACAAAAAAAACCTGGAATGCAGGAAAAGCTGTAAGATAATGTTTTATCACAAGGCTTTGGAACTAGATAAATGGTAATACTGAACAGAAGGATTACATAATTAAAAGTATTCAGAACTAAAATACTGATAAAAACTTTCCAATATGACATGAAAATTATTGTATTACAATAGAAACATTTTTCAAAATTTAATACAAAACAATAAAAAGATAATTTTTAATACTTTGAAGAATAGAACATACAAAGGAAAAAAAAGTCTATTTGAATTAACAAAATCTATAAACAAAATTTAAAAATACAGCAAGGAATTTTTATTTTTTACCATTTTACATATGTATATAAAATTTTAATTTTTCATGCATTGTGTACTGCTTTATGCATGAAAGTATATTTTATAAGCATTCCAAAATAGTACTCCCACCTAGTACTTAATTTCTAAATTCTAAACAGAATTAATCAATACATTCACTTTTTATAGCACATTTGACTAGTTAGACTTCAGCCTTATTTTATTGAAAGGCACATCTATCAATACAGCTATGTAAAAATGAAAAATTTAGTAATTGATGTTAGAAATAAAACAGAATATCAAATGTTTTAAAATTCCCATTTTGAATAATAAAGAAAATTTGAAGAATACATGTAAAAATTGTACATAAGAAGGACAGTATAAAGTTCAAGAGGTATCAAGATTGAAATGAAGTGTTTTAACTTTAATTCCATACCACTATATATAATTTTATTTCAAACACATTCTAAACTATCTGCAATGAAATACCCATTCATATATAAAAAATTTAAGATTTAAATCTAAAAGTTGCAATACATAATTTAGAACTGAAATTTAAGAAGAAAAAACTATTTACCATGCAAATTGAAGGAAAAAAAAGTAAAACTTACACAGTAAATAAAATAAAATAATTTAAAAGTTAATCAAAAACTAAGATAAACAGACCCACTAGAACTTATAATTGATATGTAATTATTTAGAATTAGATCTCTTTAAAATTTTAAAGTCACCCATATAATACAGAATTTTTGTTTAAAAAAAGTTATTGACAATACATATTCTGTTTTCAATACATGAAAGAAAATACTTTTAAACACAGAGAAGATTAAGAATTTACTTCAGGACTGCAGCCAGGACTTAAACTCTTATTTTTATTGTTTTTGGAAGGGGGGATAAAATTATACTGAGCCAGTTATATATTTCCTTATTCTTTAAATTAAAAAAGCATAAAATTTTGTAAAAAATTATATAAAATTCAATATTAATAACAACATAAAAAATTGCATAAAATTTAATGTTTTATATGCACATATATTAGCCCATGCACAATTGTGTGTAACTATTTTATCAGTAAAAATATAAAAGTTTGAAATAAAAATATTAAAATTAAATAAAGTTGATAGAAATTTAAAATTTTGAAATTTTAGTTAAGAATTAAATTTTAATTAAGTATGGAGTTTACAGTGTTAACATGCAATGCAGCAAAAACTCCAGTCTTTTTTTTTTTTTTGAAGGGCAGGGGGGTGGAGGAGAAACTCAAGTCTGTCAAGTCCCTTTGTCTCTCTGGCCACGGCCCTGACTGACTTAATCATATACGACACCCTATGATTGTAATAAAAGTTATTACAATTGTTCATATAAAAGCAAAAGAAATAAAATTGAGAATATTAGAACTACAAATGTGATACATTAATACTTTTTTAGGAAAATGAAATGAAGGTGAAGAGAGGTATAAAGCTCATACTAAAATTGAAAATGGAGGTAAAAACTTAACTAAACATGAGGTGTATAAAGTGCAATCTAAATACTGCTTAAGCTAATTAACATAAAGATATGCTTGTAATTGTCAGAGGTGCATAAACAAGATAATGTCTAAAAATATATATTTAATAAATTACCCAAAAATACTTTAAATATTATAAAATACTTTATCGTGGTAGCAATAATGCACATTCAAAAATACTTTCGAATTATTTTAAAACATATTCACCGAGTTACAAACAGAAGACTTTACTTTAAAAAATTTGTAATCCTATATCTGTATAGATATATATGACTGTTGAAGAAATCTATTTTCATTTTACCCCATTTATCTATTCAGTATTGATATTAGACATAGTTTCTTCCTATAAGTATTATATAAGTATGCAAATACAATTTTGTGAACTATTTCAATTTAACATAAGAAGCTCCTAAAATAATTTTTCTGCATTATGATCCATTCACAGTATGCCTCATAGTAAAATAAAATAAACTGTTTTAACTTGATTACTTAGAATATATTGAGAAACCTAACCAAAATTCAAATTAGTTATAACTAGAGTATGTTTACAGGCAAAGTTAATCACATGACTAATTATTTAAACATTATTAAAATGGCAAAAACTTTAGACATGAAATTTTAATAATTTCATTAAAAATATTTCGAAAAAGCTTCTTTTTGGCTGCTACCAATTTTATTTCCTCTGAAAATGTAGATATAATTTTTTAGTAATGATTCTACTTTGCAATAAATAAAAAGAAATGTACAATGACAAGCAAAATTTATCACCCGTAAACACTTTTCTTCATGATACATAATTGTTTTGGATTTAAGGTGTCAGAAATTTTAGCAATTATAAAAAGTTTGGCATTCCTGTTCAATTTTTAAATATTTTTGAACATGCTACAAATCACTCAAGAACAGGAGGTAAGTTATTTCAACAACTGAGGAGGAAAAGAAAAATGACTGTTTCATGACTAGTAATAAAAACTAGAAAAAAAAAAGCTTTGGGAAGAAAAAAACCATCATTCATTATAAGAATCTGAATGATGACTTTGGATTGTCTGCAGTTCTTCCTTAAATACAAAACATATTACATTAATTGAAAAAAAATAGTGGTTTGGTTTAAAGCACTAAATCAAAATTTTTGCAATACAAGGATTAAGAATGAAACTTCCTGCTTAAAGTAAATTTTAAACGGCTATTAATGCAGTAGAATTTGAACCCACAAACTCATATTGAAAGGCTTCACCTAACCATAACAATATATTTGGTAGAAGAAAATAAACACCTTAAACAAAAATGGCCAAATTAATTAATAAGAAAACTAAATATTGAAAATTGATACACAAAATAAAAGTTGAAAAAAAAAATCGAAGTAAATCCAAGTATAAACTGTAGCAATGTAGCTAAACTGTGTACAGATTATTATAACTGAAAATTAAATCAATCAACAGATCAATCACCTTTCACCAAGGGTTATTCTAAACAATTTATAATGTTTTTATAATTAATTTTGTTACAATATATGCTCTATACACTTTATAAAACACAGTTATATGTAATAATTCCTCACTAATGCAGCACATAATGAAAGAATATTTTTAGTATCTAACAATGTGTTAAGCAATATTATTGATATGAAAGAGTTTTAATTTTTATATTTAAATAAGATTATACTTTTTTCTTATAATGTAAATTAAAACATTTTACTATTGCAAAAATCATCAAAGTACCTTAAAATAGACATTAAAACTGTATAATAACAAGAAAAATCTTTTTTAGAGAGACCATATTTCAATACCATAAATATATACTTTTTTAAAAAGCAAGAGAAAGAGTCCACATAGAAAAAATAAATTAATAACTATTTGTGAAGACTATATTTTAGGATACATTCTGTAGGAAATAAAGAATATTTTATATGTAAAATATGAATTTATAATGTATGCATATGATGAAAAACTACAGACAGTCATTATAAAGGAAACTTATGTAAAACATAAATGGAATAAATTATGAAGGAACATTTATAGCTTGCATCTAAACGGGACAATTAAAATTAAAAAACAATAATACAGTAAGGAAATTATATCTAACATTATGTGTGGAATGTAGTTAAGACATAAACGGCGAAATTTCAATAGGAAATATAAGTCTAAGATTTAACTGTTAACATACAAACAAAGCAATTTTAAAATAATTCAAATTCAATTATTCATTAAATTTTATATTATTTAATATAATACCATTTAAATCATAATGCACAATAATATAACAGCATTTATGAATATAAAGAAAAAAGTTTACTCTATAAAAAAATCTGAAATTCTAGCAATATTACAAGTGTCTGATTTTGTGCATCACATTTGTGCAGTTGAATCAGTGTTGTCTCTAAGTTACCAAGAATGCAGTACAGTATCATATAAAAAATCCTAAGTACAATGCCCTGAAAAAAAAAATTAAGAGTGCTAATACTATGCTGACTTTTTTCTACCTATATTCCACAAATAATGCACCAAAAAATTTGTGAACACGTAAGTGTATATTACAAGTTAGATGCTTAAAACCTGCAGCTTTTACTTTCTGTGAGAATAATTAAAGATTATTCTATTTAGAATAATCTGATTGTACTGAGAAATCCACTAAACAACCTTACGTCATTTATAAGGTTGACAAACCATTGAAGAATATACCATAAAAGATATGATATAAACTCCAAAAACAAAGAAATTTATTTAATGTGTTTACCTCAGGAACAACTATTAGACATATTTGATTACAGATGCACTCTAATACGCTTGACAGAAAACAAGTCAACAAACTTAAACTAATATACTAATATAATGTGTCAAATACTTTTTATACTTAAGTTATCATGAGATTAAGTACTTTTTCTACTAACATACTGAATCTCAGGAAGTTAAATTAAAACTTAGTATTTCTTTTTAATACTAATATGCACAATGCTGCAGATTTATAAATAAATAGATATTACAACTGGAAATTAACAAAATTGTGGACTATAGGCAGTACTTCTATAGTTCATTACAACACGTATTAACACATATTTATTTTAGAGCATCTTTTAAAGGTATTTTTTTTGTAATAACAAAGGAAAATATAAGGCCAATTTTAAATTAAAAAAAAAAAATGCTTGCATATACAAACTCATCTACAATTATGCTTATCCAGGCAAGTATTTGAATGTATACGTTTATAAAAACATGATTATTTAGTTTTAGACTGAAATACTACCATAGATAAGAGATACATTTCAATGAAATTAAAGATGGTTAGCATTTTAAACACAAAGAAGTCAAGCTACATGTTATGAATGTTTTCTATAATTCTTTGATATGGAAGCTCTTTGTCCTATTATCATTTAATACAGTTAAAGCTTGATTTAAATGATAAACACTAAAAAGATCTCTCTTTTACAGTTAGCTGCAAAGTAAATTACACACATTTTTATTTATTTCCTTCTTATGCCACAATGCAAAACTATAATCAATATACTGCAGCAACAAAACACAAACATAGCAACTGGATATATGATTCTGGACTGTAAAAAAATGTATTGATGCTACAGAAATGAAAAATTAAATATAATGAATAATTTAAGTACAAATAAAAATAAGATCTTCCTAAAACAAATGGATAAATATTTGAAAATTTAATATAATGCAATCCTATTTTAAGAAAATAAACTTAATTTTTAAGATTTTAAATAAAATAAACATATTTATTTATCATGTTCATGCCAGCATGTACATATAAGTAACTTACAATGAAATGTTATATCAGGTAGCAAGTATCATCAGCGATCATACTTAGATATCCTACAGCCCCAATCACAAAATGTAAAGTTTGTCCAATTTGTAAAGTCATTAAAGAAAATTGACATAGTTAATTAAAATATCAAAAACTTAAAATATATTTATTGAAATGAGTAAAATTTATTTTATTTCAATTCAATGTCAAAATAATGATTGATTAAGCACAACAGTTATTGTTAATGCACTTAGTCTTTTAATTTGTTTATGAAATCTCAACTGTATAACAGAATGTCAACAATCAAGGGAATGAAAGTAAAACAGAAATGGATTATATTTGAGAGAAATTTATTGTCATTTTCACAATATTTTTAAATATTTAACAAATTTTAAATGAATTTTTAAAAACAGTTTTATTTAGTAATAATCACATGCATTTAATCAAATGATAATTAATCTTTGATAAGAAAATTAAGTTTAGTATAGCATTTGTTATGGATTTTATGATCTAATTGTGTTAATAGCAGTGTTGCAGAAAAGCCAAAATCAATAAAATCACCTTACTGAATAAATAACATCAATTTTTGGGGATGTTGCAAATCTGCAACATCACAAAACAAAGGCTTAATGCTGCCATCCAGTAACAAGAAACATTTCATCACTGGCATGAACATGTGAAAAGAAATTTTAGAACTTAAGAACTGTCTTTTTCATGGTAAGAATAAATAAAATACTTAAAATGAGACAGAAAAGTTAGAATTCATTTAATAGCTTGTTAATAATGCACTACCTAAATAAAAACTTCCTCGAATTAAAACATTAATTTATACAAACTTTTTATTAATTATTAAAATATTTACAGAAAATATACTGACGGCATAATACAAAAGGTAATTTTATCAATATCAGATCTGGGAAAACAACCATTCTTCTGAGAATTTGAAATGAAACTGATATAATCAAAACTCATAAACCTAAGCTATGGAAAAAGAGCTATGGTTTCTAAATATATATATAAAAAATGTAAATAATTTTGATTAAGTCATCTGCATCTAAAAATTTTCATTTCAGGTATTTCTGTTAACTTGAACAAATCAAATTATTGTGAATAATAAGGTTAAATTGTATAAAATTGTAAAAGAGAGCCATTAAAATGGTCTAACAGACAAAATTATAACTTCTAAGATAAATACTTAACCTAATTGCTTCAAAATTTTCACAGATAATTTATTTTACCTTAGTTAAAGCTGTTTTCTTTACAAGTTCTGTTTTAGAATGGGTATATTTTTCTTTTATTTATGAACCTTTTTAAAAAAAAAAAAAAAAAAAAAATCCCCTCCATTTAAAAGTTTAGTTTTTACTAAGAAAAGTCATACCAATGTATCATAAATTTCTCTAAAATTAAAAAATAATAATAAATAAACTGTATGCAAGAAGATAAAAGGTACAAAATACTGCTTGTTTCACAAATTCATTTTAACATGTCAGCATGCTTTAAAAATTATGGTGAAATGGGGCAAGTACATTAATCTGCTATATTTCTTTGTTATTTTGTTAGACTCACTATTAACTGTGGACAAGGGAGTAATTTGACCATTAAAACTGAGGGGGAAAAAGCAAATCAAAACTATAAAATATGAATAAACCTAAAAAATTAGAGGGCAAAACAGTAAATTTGCACCTAATTTAACAGTTTTGGAGGGGCATTTGACACCCCCCTTGTCCCTCCCAAATTATGCCTGTGACTGTGCAATATGATGGAAACTGAATACCTACTCATACTAATGTACCAGAGTATTCTGGTACAAGAAAAAACTCTATTGGGAGGTTCACTTGTGTTGTTTCAACTTTGCAATTAAGTTGAAGATGTCTGACTTATTGCTAACTTAAATCTAAAAACTTTTTTTTCTGTCAATGATGAAGGTAAATTATTGGATGATGGTTATGTCGCTACATTTTAGGCAGATAATTGAAAAATCATTTTACCTTTTGTTTTGAGCAACCCCAAGAGTGTTTTAACAAGGAATAAACACATTATAGAATAATAGTAATTTCTAATTTGAATTCAGGGTTTGTATTTATTTCACTTGTTTATATATAAAAAAGGATACATAAGTATTAATAAAATGAATATACTTTCTTTTTGTGCCTTTCATTCTTTAACTTTTTAATTCCCATCTGTATTAATGCAATGAAAAAGTCCCCACTTTTATTTTGATTTTTTTTTTTACTGATTTAGGAATTGTAAGGAGCCAAATGATTTCCTGGAAATTTCATTCTACACTACCAAATAATCAAATCATAGCAAATGCACTTAGAAGTGAATGATATTTACTCTGTTTTGCTATGGTACATGCATAAAATAAACTTGAAACAGTTTCAGGATATCAGGAAAACTACTATATTATTAAAATGATTATAGTTTAAGGTATACAGAAGAAAAAAAAAGCTCCAGAATTAATAGCTAACTTGTCATATCTGGTTGAAGTTGAACATTGTACCTCATACAATATACTTGCTCCACTTCCCCCAAATGATTTTCTTAAAGATGGTAGTTTTTTAAAGTGACCCCCCCCCCTAACACAGAGTATAAAATAGGTCTGTTAATAATATTAAAAGAAGTAGACAAATGTAATGTCAAATGTTAGAAGCAAACAGAGAAACGACTGCTAAAGCCATTACATACAAATTTTTAGACATACCTGCAAAGTTTTTGACCAAACACAGCTGCAATGGGAAAAAAGCAAAATTATTAAGCTTAAGGCTTTAGTAAAAGATATTACTGCTGTACAAATTAGACAAAATGGAAAAATGTTACAAAGAAAAGATAAAAAAAATCCTTTGCTTATTTAGATTCATGTCTTTAAATGGTATAAAAAATTAGCAAACATTTAAATGAATTAACAAAGAGCTAACAGAATTAGTCAACTTATACAGGCATTTGAATACAGGTATTCACATTATTATTTAGAAAATTTGATTAAAATGTAGATAATATTTTAAAAAATTCTGCATATCAGTTGGCACAGAAAAGATTTTATAGTGTAAAATAAAACTGATATGTAATATATACTAACTATATAGGCATGTGTTTGTTAGTTCTGCATAGAATGCTATCTTACAATGCTCAATACTAGAACCACATATTATCAAGCACTTACATCAAAAGAATTTTTTAAATTGTGATTTCATAAATAGTATAATGAAATGTCAACAAATCCATAAAAGTAGAGCACATTTTTGGTCATAAATCACACAAAAATGCCATAAATAAATACAATGCAAACATCTCAGATTTTTTTTTTTAAATATAACATTTAGATCAACCATTAAAATATTTGAAAACATAACATTAAGACTAATCATTAAAATAGTTGAAAACATAACATTAAAACCAATCAATAAAATGTTGAAAACTAACAAGTATCTACCATAAAAGAAAACATTTTACTCAAAACATAAATGAGAACATACCAAGTAAAGTTTAAATTAATCCTAAAAATAAAAAAAAAAATAGTTTAAGTGTAAAAACCTTTTATAACTTATTGCACAAATAATTATGTTTTGATAAATTGCATAGTAACTTGTTGATAAAAATAATATTCTCATTTAGCAGTTTTAGCTACGTAACAATAAATATGATTGCAAACAAGTTTAACCAAAACACTATACATACACATATTTATATATCTTTTAAAAAAATTTCAATCTAAGAACACAAACAACATATGAAGGAACAAACATTAAAACTTCATTCAATAAATTTAAAAAGTATTTTAATACCTAAGAGTATGACATAAAACAATTAAATTTTAAAATCAATATAATACAAATCATATATACTATACAATGTGAAAGACAAATGGCATTTAGAAACATTTAGAAACTGCATAGTAATTAATCAAACATTTCTCCTGAAAATACAGTAGTTGAAACTAAAGCACAAAATTTTACAAACAGTACAACTTTACATTTGCATGATTTCGAAACTTCTGAAATATGTGATTACACACAGTCTTTTGTACACTTTGTACATTCTGATTTTGAGGACAAACACAGACGCAAACCTAAAACAAAAATATATGTACATTCTCACTCAAGTTGAACTGCTTCAACCTCATTTTAAATTAGCTCATGAATACCCATTCTGGTTTAATTTGTAATCAATGGTGTAATAATTTTTTCAGCTTTTTTGCGACATAAATCTACTAGTTCAGGCCACTGGTGACACACCATGACGATCACAAGGATGAGTAACAAAGTAGTAAGAGTACGAACTCTGAAAGAAAAAATAAAATGTCAAAAATCATGTATAAATTTAAAACTGTTAATCTTTCACTAAGTATATGAGAGTAAATATTATGACAAATATATTTTTTATTATGTTGTCACATATACCACTGAAATTATCCAAAAGTCAGTCATTTGTACTCATCTGCATATTTTGGTTTGGTTTGGAGCGCTATGGTCTACTTTTTACAACATGAGGGCTTATGAGACCGAGACCTACTGCTTAAAGCAGATTCCAAATGACTACAAACATCCATGCCACTGTGGGATTTGAACCCACGAACTCCAGTTCTGAAGGCCAGCATCCTAACCATTAGGCCATCTGCATATTTCTTCTTTATTGAAAAACAAATTGGTTTGTCCTAGCTGGAATGTTAAATTTCAGTTTTATCATTGATTTTATACAATATTATGCTTCTCTCAGGGCACTGCTCTTTGGTACCAGAGATTGCAGGTTTGAATCCTGCTGATGCCATGGATGTTTGTAGCTATTTAGAATTAGCTTTAACCCTGTTCAGGACTACTAGAAAGAGAAAGAAATGCTTTTCTAGGCTCATGCAATTTTCTCTGTTTAGCCTAATTTTATATAAAATTCATAAAAAATCATAACTTTAATCTGATATACTGAAATTTAGTTTATAATCTTTGATAGCTTCTGTATATACTGCAATAAAAGTTTCACAATATTTCAAAAACAAGAATTTTAGAGGAAATTATTTTGTTTTATTAAAAATGGTTTCCTTTTTAATATTTATAATTACAGTTGAAAAATAGACATTAAATTTTTAGCAAGATTATATATTGCCAAAAAAAATTTCATAAATTTAACAAACTAAAATACATTTAACTCTACGGATATCAGATCTTTCATATCTGTTTGCCATTCATTTGCATTTAAACTGTTCTCCCTATTATTCATAATATTAAACATTTCAGCATCATCTGAATAGTCAAATTCCCTGTTTCTTGTATTAGAAAAATTACTCTCCTCCATTTCACTACCTGATTCATTCATCAATCAAAAAATCTTGTTCATACTTAAATATTTAACTCTTATAGCCCTGATGGTAACAATAAAACTGACCAAAATATACAAAACACTAGCTAGCAAACTACAAACTGCAAAAGACAATTCTTCTCCTACCTCTAACCATACCCTATATAATAATAGCCTAAGTTATCTCTGCGTCTGTTCTCGATTTTATGAAGCGGTTGGACCTGGAATGGATACAGGCATCCATATTAGATTCCTGATGAGTTAGGGTTAGCAAAATTCCAAGCGAGTCTTTAAAATGTTTGAAATCCACCCCTTCCCCCCTTTTCTAGCGTTTAATGCCATTATATCAAGCCCTATGTTCCTCGGTTAAGAACAGGCGATTAAGTTTATATCACATAATAAATAGGCAAAAATAACATTTTTTTCTAGCATTATGACATCATTCCTTTAACCATCTCATTTAATCATTTCTTATTTTAAATTATTTAAATATCGTCTGCACTTTTTTCATACGTTTTATCACTGAACTTATATATTATGTAAATAATTTTCTTTTATATTTGGATTAAATAAGAGATTAGAGACATATGTGATAATTTTAAATTTAATCATTGATTATTTTTTGTTGCAATGAAAATTTTATCGCCAGTATTAACAAATTCTTTTCATAATAGTCTAGGTGTTTATTTCACAGACTAATAAATATCTAGCTTTTACGTTATATATCTTTGAAAATTAAGAATTTTGTTCGTTTGTGTGTTTTTTATACATAACCACACAGTTTAAATAAATGAATTCAATGTGATTCAAAACTGCATTTACAGTATTGGGAGACTTCAGAGGAGTATGAAGATAAGCAAATTATTGAGCGTGTACCAAATAATTCCCCCCCCCCAAAAAAAAACTGGCCAGATAATAGATACCGTATATCTGGTCAGAGTTTCAATTACATGTCAGTATGTTTTGTATTTTTTCTTTTTGAATTTATTTCAAATAAAACAGCTTTATGTACTTTATTTTTGCAATCAATTGTAGTATTTTTCTCACCTTTTATATTTTTTTAATTAGTCAACTATTTGTACTAAAATAAAAAATTTAAAATAAATTAAAGTTTCAGTACTCAATATCTCAATTTGACATTATTTAATCAGAAAAATCAAATCTGAATAGAAGTATTTTTAATAGTCCTTCACCTTTCTTCTTTAAAGGTTCTAATGTTTTTATATAAAAAATTTCAAAAACATATTCCCACTTTTTTTTTTTTAGTAAATTGTGTTTGTTATACTATCCTCCAAAAAAGTAAGTTTTGTCTTTTGTGTTCTCAGATGCAAGAACACAATTTTGCAATTGAGACTGAAAAAAGAATTATTTGTGATTTTTTGTAATGAAATGTATAAATAAATCTAATTTTATAGAGTTATTTCATTAAGAATTGTGAAAACAGAAAATAAAATTTTATGATTTTGTTTCTTAACCCAAACAGCTGAAATTGATAATGAATCAAACATTAAAAAATTGGGCTAAAAATTTAAATATTTCACTTGAACATTAACATAATATTAAAACTGTTTGAATCAAAGTAAGATTTTCCAAGAGTAATTGAAAGTTTGATAAATTTTTTGCAAGCCTCTTTCACCACGTTTTTGCATATTGAGGAAGATCATATTGAAATTCAAATATTAAATGTAGGATTAAAATTATTATCTTGAATGATAAATTATGAATAATATGAGAGAAATTTATAAAAAATCTAGAAATACTTTACTTATTTTTTTGATGTAACAAAATTAAATTATTTAAAATTCAAAACTTAAAATACAAATTGAATTATTCTCTAAATATAAAATATAATACTAAATTTAAATATTACATAAAGCTGAATACCTAGTTCGTAGAAAAGGCATTATTATATTTGATAATGTTGCTACCAAGAGCAAAACGACTTGTAAAACAGTTAGTGCTACATTGATTAATTTCAAGAGAAGTGCTCGGGCTTGGGAATTTTCTACGGCATCTAAAGATACCAGTTGCTGTAGATGTTGGTGTTGCTGGTGTTCCATGCGGGAAATCTAAAATAAGGTATCAGAATTAATAATACAATGAAAAGAAATTACATAAATTTGTATTTCCTTATTATGAAACAGAGACAATATTGTCTTTTAGGAATAAGAAGTAATAAATGCTTGCAAGTCACTCTATAAAAGAACTTATTAAATAAATAATATCGATATATAAAATCTGTATGCATGTATTGCTGGTTATGTTTTCCAAAATAGTTAGATTAATCTTTCGGAAATGTACTGGGGTACTTTTCCACGGTAATCTGCACGTGCATGCACAGCTGTGGGAGGATTTTAGGACTACAATTGTTCACGTCAAGTTTAGGGACCCCTACAGAGAAGGTATAGATCATGGAATGGCAGCATAACGGTCAAGCTCGCACAGAGATGTAACCATGAGTTATGGGAGCAAGGGTTAAAAAGTAATGTCAGCTTGCACAAAAGGGGCTACTTTAATGAGCCCACCTGCACTCCTCGAAGGGCATACAGATGTGGGAAAATTTCCCGAAGACAAGCAATTGGAGAGGAAGAAAAAAGGGGCGTTGGAACCGAGGTGAGGAGTTTGGAAACGAAGTTAAGGAGAGGAGTCGAAGTCGGGAGTCGAGAGAAGTGGGACAAGGATCCCCCAGCACCAACTCTTCCCGGACTGACACCACAGGAGGAAAGTCCCTGCCTGATTATTTGGACCCACTGAAGGACTGACACCGTCCCGCTCACCATCACCAACTTGTCCCGTGTGCCCTGACCGACACCGCGTAAGGAAAGCCCCTGCCTGCTCCCCTGTGCCTTTAATATAGGTAAAGATAAAATAATATTTAAAGTCACTTAACCTAACTTTTTCCCTAACAATGTATTCTGTTGCTAGAAATAACAGCATCTTTTGGAAAATTAAAAGTATTTAACATTTAATTCATGTCACATGCTTAATATTTAATTAAAATTTTTTTTTCTTTTAATGATCTTACAAATAATGCAGTTACTTTTCTATTAGATGAATGCAAAGATAAATTGCCAAACAACACTCATTACTTTAGCTAAATTTTAGGTCTGAGAAAAAAATTAAAATAAAATGTGTTATTTAAGAGTTACTTTATTTTTGAAATTGTTAATATAGCTGGTATGTAGTGTAATCAAAAATATTTTGAAAAAAAAAATATGATCCTCTTTAAGAACTTTAATTACTGAAAGCTGGGTTTATAGTACATAGCAATTGTATGCAATTACTATATAAGGTCTTATATAATGCTTCCAAAGTGAGCTACAACACATGATTATCATTGTCTAGTATTTTGTTAATAAATACAAGATTTAAAAATGAGCATATATGTTACATTTTAGTACAACCATTCAAAAATAATATTTTTTTAAAACTAAACCCTTTGGAAATTTAGATAACTATTTAATAAAAGAAGTATCTATAATTTTTGTGAGCCATTCAAGTTCAATCACTCTATTTTTCACCTTCAATTAAACTTTCTTTTCAGTATATTTTTATTTTAAAATATCAGATCCTCAGCAGTTACACATCTGAAGTAAATGAAAAGCTTTCATCTTCTGCAATTATTGTTTAAATGTACATGATAAAGAACTAAAAGATCAATGACATTTAAGTTATTTTTTGCCTATATACTCTGAAAATTCTATCTTTTTGATGTTATCAGCAATAATCAGTATCATTATTAAATTTGTTTGGAAATGACAACTTTTCATAGCTACATAAAGCTAATTAGCATTTAAGTGACATAATATTTTAATAGATAATTGATGACTTAATTAAAATGTACATCTAAAGTTTTTTGAGTGATCAAATTAAAAATAAATTGTAAATAAAATATAATATTATAAACAGTACTTTCTGAGTGTCTAAAAATGACTGATATATATATATATATATATGTGTGTGTGTGTGTATGTATATACTAGCCGATTATACTCGACGTTGTCTGGGAAAGAAGAAAGTTTAAGACTTTTCTATTAAATTCAATGCAAAGAAAATTAAATTTCCATAAGTAACAGAAATATTTACAAAACCCCCACCCTTCATGCTTTGTTTAATTAAACTCTGCATGAATGTTAGCTATTAGGAAAAGGCAGCTGACTTTACAAACCTTTTCAGTATGCAAAAGATTATTTGTCAAAAAAGTTTTCTAGCTTGTGACCATAAAAAGTACTAATAAACTAAAAAGTATTTTCATAATATTTTAAGGATATCAAAGAAAAGAATTTTGATTACTAGAGAAATACACTGAAAACATATGTATTTGAGGATTTTCTTTAGTATTAATACTGCATTTTGGCTAGAAAATGTAAAAGAATGTTATGAACATTAACAAATATTTTATATATTCTTTGACCAGTACTTATCACCTTTACTGGCCTTCTTAGAACCGGTTTGGGGCAAGTTAAACTCCAACTTACAAAACCAGAAAGTTTGGAGAGTATGGCAAAAACTGATAGGAAATCACATGACGACGTATAAATTGATCAAGTTCCAATTTAAAAATTAAGGAGTTTTTAAGGACCTTTGACAAAAATTAAGTAGTTTTAAGGGCCCTTAAAAATGAAAGTTAAAATTAAGGAGTTCTTAAGGACTTTTAAGGACCATGGGAGCCCTGTTTGCTGACTTAAGTTATCCTGCTTATATACATGCATACAGACAAAAATACTCCTTTTACAAATGGAAACTAATATTTTATATGACAGAAACTTCAGTCAATGGGTGTCCTAGGAGAAAATATCATAATTTTTGTTTTTAATATAAATATATAAAGTTAAAAATCTTGAAAGTACCCGTGTCTGACAATTTTCCAAGACATCATGTACATCCCTTAGCCTTTCTTCACTTTGGTATTGTACTTTTTCTTCCATATCAGCAATCCCTTGCTTTAAGTTTTCTATTTCATTCTGATGCAGTTCAATTAAATCATTCATTTGTTCCTCAAGACGCTACAAATCAAGAATATATATCAACATACATTCATAATCCAAAAGAAAAAGTTTATGAAAAAAATATATTTGTACTATTTATGTACACTAAGCACCAAACTATTATATATTTTAGACAAAAAAACTTTTCTTAGATGAATGTTAAAAATAACATACTTGAGTACACAAAATGTAGCTCAACATAAAAATATATACAGTTTAAAAATAAAATACTAGAAAAAATTGTATTCACTTTTCTGTGAATATACTTTATAAGAGAGAGGTATTACTTATTTTTTTCTTGTCATTTTATTAACCCCTTAAGTGATTTGCCTGTACAGTGTATGTGCTACCCAAAATTGGCCTCAATGGTTTGCCCGTACGGAATACGGGCATCAATATTTTTTCCTTTTCTTTTCTGGTTCGCTATTATTCAGGAATAAATTTCCGACCAGGTTCGGAGCCTAAATAATCCTCTGAGACTGACAGACATATTTTGGAAATAATTGCTCCCACAGATAAGAATATGAGACCTGCAAGAGAATGTGCAGTGTGCTGTTCGAAAAAAGATGAGAATATGATAAGAAACATGGTATTTATGCCCTGATTGAGACGTAGGATTTGCATTATACCATGCTTCAAATTGTACCACACACAAAAAGACTTCTGAACTATTTGGAAAAGTGTAAACTTCAAAATTCACAGTATGCATGAGAGAAATTTTTGTAGAATTTGTAAACCATTCTTCACTGAATGCAGAAAGTATTTGAGAAAATCAAATATTTAGGGTTTTTTGTGCTTCAATATCGTACAATAAAAAATGTTGTAAAAGCATTAAAAGTGAAAAAAATTCTAATTATTCTTATTCTATTAAGTATGGTACTTAATTATATTCAATAAAAAAATATGCCTTTTTTGGGAGCATTTCTGATAAAAAAAAAATTGACTGCTTAAAGGGTTAAAGAACAATTTTTGTAGTGACTGATACTGATGGAAGTAGAACTTGTATATTGCAAATAAGAACATTTTGCTTAGTTTTAAATGGCAGCAGATGGCAGTTGAAGTCTATTAGAATTTCAAACAATGTTCCACAAAGTTTTTATCTCCAATATACACTTTCAGTTCTTAGTTAATATTACAAAATTTTTATTATAGTATATATGGATAATATCAGGGATTATAAAATTGTAAAATTTCTACAAATTAAATTGAAGTCATGATTTTTTATGAATTTTTAAATTAGACTAAACAGAAAAAACTATGCTGGTCTTGTGAAGTATATCTTTTTTCTTCTGGCAGTCCTGAACGTGTTAATGCAATTTGCCATGAATTTTTTAAATCTATAAATAGTCTTCCCCTCAAAAAATATTTTAAAGTTTTTATCATTTTGTCAATATAGACATAATATTTAGTTCAAGAATTATACAACATTCTTTTAACTGATACTTTAAAAATGACCACTAATCTAATAAAAATGGCAATTTTAAAATTGATATATAAAATGCAATTGTGCATCAATATAGAATATAAATGTTTCTTCAAACATATACATACTTCATATCGATACCTTTCTTCTTGTAAAGCTTGGCTAAAGTATGTAGATTCTTGCTGGATTTGACCCTTAGACAAAATGAAAGTATAATTATTTTTATAAGAAATATAAGATTCTTCAGCAGTTAAGAAATAATAAATATAACCCATTTCTGGCACTGACAAAAACATTTACTGACATGAACAGATCATAATAGAAAGATGTACAGAATTGAAAATACGAAACAACATTTATTCAATTTTGCACTAAAAGTATAGTATACAAGAGAAAATACATTAGAAACTCTTAAAACAGAAGGATGTTTGGTTTGGATTATTACTATTGACTTTTTTGCTGTATGAGGGTAATAAGACTGAGACTTATTGCTTAAAGCCAATTCCAAACAACTATAAACATCCATGCCAGCAATGGGATTTGAACATAAAGACTTCAGTTTCAAAGAACAGCACCCTATCTATTTGGATGTTCAGTAATGATATTGGTTGGTTGGTTGGTTAGTTTAAAGTGCTATGGTCTACTATTTTACAAGGGCTAATTAGCAAGGATATCTCAAAGACATATTCCTGTACCACTTTAACACTTTGATGTTGACGAGTCAAGAAATGTTACCAGCAGATGTTGTGCAGTATTTATTAGATTATTCAATTATTTAATTCATGTCAACTCTGTTTTGTTTAGAATGTTGATGATGCCATATGTATAGATGCCATAAGTGTAGAAAATAATAAGGATTAAAACAACTTGGCAGTGTAAAAAATGTCTAATTCCTCTACATATTCAAAAATATTTTGAAAGGTTTCTTACTTAACAAAACTACTAGTTTATTATTTTATGATGTTACATAATTATTATACAATAATATTATATATTGACCTGATTAAATATTATATAGCAAAGTAAATTAAAAAAAAAATGTTTGGTCTCTAAGTTTGATCACATCTGTTCAATTCAGCCAAATCAAATAGTATTTTTTTGGTGCATCAAATTCTGTTTCATTTGTATGCCAAGTGATTAGTTTCTGAGAAAGAAAATATATATTTACAAATACAAAAACTGCATAAAAACTTTCCTTTCTAAAAAGAATGGTAAATTCTTTTGAATGAACACTATGACAAAACTAATGATAAACTAAAAAACTACAACATATATCAGCCAGAATATCATACCAAATGAAAATTTATCAAATAATCCTTACTTTCACAGATTCAATCTCTTCAACCAAATGTTGATACTCGTCTCGCTGTGATCTCAGCTCATGTAATATTGGCTCTAGATCCACAGATGCAGGACCTAAGCACTGTAATGTAGCAGATTCAGCAGCAGAAGGTAATGTTTGCATAGCAGCATGATGATGAGGGCTTGCCATAAGCTGATGAGTTCCATCCCCAGCATTATGATTTTGTGCTGATTCAGAGGTGACACTTGAATTTTCTTCATCTGATGTATACCTAGTACTGACAGTTAATACTCTGAACATTTTTTTTGTGTGGATATTTTAAAAACATATATTATATATTATTTTCACACATACCTAATAGCTGAAATATTACCTTAATACTATGTAAAACATGTTGTCTAAATTTTATTCCTTTTAATGCATAAAACTTAACACTTTTTTTTTAAAACTCATAGCAACAGAGCATGGCCAACAAAGTAACCTCAAAAAGCGTGTTTAATACCCTCAATAGTCATATAGTCAAATGTGTTTAATATCCCAGCAATTCGGTGATATCTGGGTTTTCTGAATGATATCCAATGACTGATTTGTCAGTGGATAACATCCAGAAAACCCAGATTTCACTCTATAACAACACAATTTATTAACATATTGGCATTTTAAACTTTTTCTTCTGTTTGAAACATCATTGTTAAATGAAATTTTGCTCTTTCTCACTGGAAGTTGGTATTTGATTTCCCCCTTTTTTCCCCTGATGCAGACAGAATATTTTGTCTGATTGTTGGCATTTGACTGTGTTTTGTTGATGAATGACATGCCAAAGATAATTACATAAGTCTTTCCTAAATATTTAACTATATGATCTGCAAATTTCACATTACACACACACATAAATCTATATACATATGCAGTAGCACCTTGACTTATATGAATTTTTTTTAGTACCAATTTGTATTAATCTTTTTGCTCTGAGTTACAAGTAAGTATCCAAGATATGAACAAGCTTTAGTAGCAAAAATGCCAAAAACCAGTAAAGAGGCATAACATATTAAACAAGTTTAATAATGTAGCTTAAATACCCCTTATTAAATAATTTCTTTACTTTCTCTTCTATTAAAATTTATTTAGCTTGTAAATATTTATTCTTAATATATTCATTGTTCTTTTGTAATAAGTGCATAACAAAATATTAGGGTGATTGTTGGTAAATTGGAATGAAATATTTTCTGTTCAGTTCTACAAATAAGGTTAACTGATTTGATATTAAAGTTGTTCAGTTCACCATTTCTCCTTCACCTCTGTCAGGATCTTCAGGTTGTTTAATTACCAACATAAATGTACCAGTTTAACACTGTAACAGTTTACTGTAGACCTAATGTATTTTATATAATATTTACAGTGGCATATTTCTTTATTAAAAACATAAAAGAATACAATATTTATTCCTTCATGGTGGGGCCCCAGAATGGATTATCATCATTTTAAAGGGGAAGATTGTTTTTAAAATGTATGGAATTTGAGCTCCACTGCCCAACTAATTAAACTTGTAAGTCAAGGAACCACAATGTACACACACACACACACACACACACATATATATATATATATATATATATATATGACTGTTATTTTAAGGATCACCTGCAATAGGAATACTGTGTAATGAATATAACATCATGGAATTGAGAATCATATGACCTAGAATCAGTGAAAATAATGTCCCCAAGAAAATTACCAAATTTAGCAACAAAATTTACTTGCCAAATTCTCCTTCCTATGGATGAAATATAAACGACACACATATCTGTATATAAATGTCTGTTTAGTTATTTAGTTGATTAAAAAAAAAGGGAGTGCCAGGGGATTTACTCCTATGAGGCATGCAGCATCAAGTATATAAATATATATATATATATATATATATATACTTGATGGTATAATCATTTTCAGAGATTATAATATAAAATTTATATAAATGTTTCTACAGAAGAATAATAGGAAATTCCTTATTATGTATTAACATTTATTTGAGAAATCAGCAATACCTAGTTGTGTCATAGGTTCAGATACAAAAATTTGACAGTCTGTTGTCACTCAAATGCAGCAGATGATTTTAAATTTCATTGTTAGAGATCACCTATGGTATTTCTTTTAATAAGAAACACACATTTTATATTCAGACACAATAGAACATTTTCACACATTTTATACTGAGACACAATAGAATGAATGATGAATAGAAGCATGCAACTGTTATTTCTTTGCATCAAAAAATGAAGAGCCTGTCAGATTTTAAAGACTCTTAAATATTAAAAAATCCAAAGGCTGTTCATTTATCGAGCAATTAAGTGATTTTGTGAAACCAACAATGCTGCAAACCATACTAAAAGCAGTTGTCTCAGCTTGGGGAGAACACAAGCTATCACGAAAGTTGTTAAGGAGAGAATTTGTCAAAATTTTAGTTGAAAGATGACTCTAAACATATAAATATATCTAAACTTGATAAACACATAAACATGTCAAAAATAAAAATATGTTGCAGAGTATATGAAGACCTTAGATTATGAGGTTACTGAAGAATAATTGGTCATTTTTTAACAAAAGAATTAAAGGACCAGAGGTATCCCAAAGCAAAAGCTCTGTGGCAGAAATTCTAAAGTTTTACAAAATAATATGCTTACAGATAATTTGGAAAATATGTAATGTAACTTTTTCTTTTGACTTGAGAAAATCTACTTTAAAATGAAATTTGTAGACAAATGAAAACTAATCACCTATGAGTTGACAGTGCACTACCATGGATATTAAGTTCAGGATCTTCAGTTGGTTCTTCTGACTCTGGAATTAAAGACAAGAAAAACGCCTAGTTAATAATTAAAAAGGAAGTCTTAAATTATGAAGTTATTTTTAATATATGAAACAATGAGACCATTAAAAAACTTAAAATAGCATTATTTTATAACAATGGTGGGCAAATATGTCTTTTTGTCAAGTCCAATGTGACTTTTGTAAGGATACTTATTTGCAATATTATTGTAGGAGGATTATCAATTTGTGTAATATGCTTATAAAAAAAGCAGTTGAGAACTGAAATTATTAGAAATGAAAGAGGCATTGCAAATGCAACACAGATCTACTTCAATAATTGTCTCAAAAACTTACTAGAATCAAAATATTCACACATAAAGGTACTATGTAATTTTAGTTTTTGATATAACTTATTGATGTAAATCTTTGTACCAGACATGCCAACTACTCCGGATAAATTAGAGAATTTTATAACTCCGGAAACTCCTCAGATCACTCCAGAAAATAACTAAAATTTTGAACAACTAAAAGATCACAATTCATCAATCAAATACAAATTCTTGCGAAAAATAATGTTGAATATATTCTTTCCATACAGTAATGCAGCATGTAAAAGAGTACCATATGGAAAAATTAAACTGAATTTAGGTAAAATTTGAGTAGACAAATATTAGAATCCCTGATGATAGAAAAATGTAAATATTTTAATTAGGGTCAATGTGCTACAAGACAAACTTTTCTGAAAAAGAAGATGTTAAAGCTAAAAAAGCTACTAATATATTTTTAAATGCATAAATTTTAACTTACCCTTTGTAATTTACTACAGTGTGTTTAATTTAATTTGTCCAATTTTAATTAAGAGAACAATAAAATATGTTATGTTTATTTTGCTTGGGTTATTATATATGTATATCGCATATGACTGTACTTTGTAGGTAGCTTGTTAAATTTTAAATCCAAACTGTTGCTCCTGGCAGACATGCCTGAATGTTGGCATGTCTGTTATATTCCCCCACAAATTTCATAAAAACGAAAACACCATTCATAGCTGACTAATTATCCTCTAACACAACTCCTGGCTTTTACAAATTTGGGTCAAATTACAGATATCTGATTACAGGTCTTAGTTAAATATTTTACATTTTATCAAAACTTTATTACATTTTAACTTTATCAATAAAATTTCAAAACAATTTGTAAAATTTTTGCTTATAGTTATAAATTTTTATGGGTATTTTATATAGCACTTAAGACTAATGTACTATTTTAGTTAAGTTAAAAATAAATGTATGCATTTCATACTATATAAATGTGGTACAGCTCTTTATAAGGTACATAAAACATAAATGTGAGTCTCTTTGAATTCATGTATGCCTACTTTTGTTTTATGAGCATACATTCTGCAAATCATTATCATATAAATCTTTTTCATCTTTTTTAATGCTACAATAGGTAAAATACTTCTACTGATTACAATTTTTACAGCCTATTTTTTGAACAAATTATCAATAAATTATTTTACACTTGGAACCATTTTCCAATTCCAAATATAACATGTTTCCAAAACTGAATAACTGATTATTAACTGTTATTGTTGTTATGCAGTCTCCCATTTCATTCCTAAATATTTTTTCACTCCTCTAAATCAAAACTGATCTGTGACATTCTCAGTATTATCCAGCAGCATTCTGTCAAAATCACTAAGTCAGTAGTTAGTTAAAAATTGAAATGAATAACTGGAGATAGTTTTACCTTAAAAATAAATTTATGCATTTCTTACTATATAAATGTGGTACAGCTCTTTAAAAGGTGCATAAAACATAAATGCGAATCTCTTTGAATGGTACGTATATGTCCACAATAATTAAAGGTTAGTTACAATCATACACATAATCAAGTACAAAAGCATTTTGATGTACTACATGCATACATAATTATACAAACAGGTATCATAAAATATTAATTATTACAAGAAATAACTTAGAAGTCTGAATAAAATATAATCTGATCCTTATGTACGTATATTCTCATGAGGATATACATAAATGTATCCTTAAGTATGTATATTAGTGTCATAAATTATGACTATTGATGTTAATTTTTGGCTGTCAGGAAGCCACAGATTGAAATAACTTGCAGTATGGAGAAGATAGAGGTTAGCAATGTGATATAGTCAACTCTAACTTTTGAGCACTAAAATGCCTATGATGAAGCAAAACTTAAACTTTTTGTATGAAAATATTCTTTGAAAAAATTTTGTGCCAAATTAGCATGTACATGAATCATTCTATAGGATGGACTAAATCGAATTTCCACTAAAACTCATGATTTATACTTCATTCCTAATAAGAGTTGAAAATTTAATTGAACTTTGCGGCAAATAAGAATTGGTGCAATTTCAATAACAAGGAGGTTTTGGAGGAGCCAGTTGTAAAATTTGCATTTGACACTGATCTTGCATTCCTGAATATTAAGTCAGTAATTAAAAATTGAGCACCAGAAAATTAAGTCTGCTTAAAAGTTAAGTCAAATTAATGGTTTAATGATTCTATATTTGCATAAATGTGAAGAAAGACTCATTAATAATCTCACACACAATATGGATTACATTATCCATACCTTAATCTAAATTAACAAATAACTACAGCAATAAAGAAATGGATAGAACTGAAAAATTTGGACTCTTATTAGCATGTATGATACAGATGGTATGAAGTAGATAAATAATTTAAGTAGAATTTCTGTTTATAATTTTTATCTATAGAAATATATTAATTGATAACAGAAATAAAAAATAAAAGACATCAGAAAAAAATGATAAAATATATGATTTTTTTTCAATCTACACTCTCCACATACCTATATATGTTAAAGTTGCAGATAAGCATTTTATAACATGCAATCGGAGATAAGACTCTTAAAGACTATTACTACAGGGTACATACAATAAAATTATTTAAACTGTGTTGAGTTGTATTAACAGGAAAATTTAAATATAAGTTAAACTCATGATTTTATTATCATTTATGCAGTTCCAAAAATGCAAATTAAAGAAATATTTATTTTAACCGTCAACATAGCCTGGAATGAAAATACTATAATTAAGAAACACTCATATGATAGAATTGCTTTGATTTTATAATTATATTAGCCATAATATATTGTAAACAAATTAAATTAAACACTTACTTGGAATAGAATTTATATTATCAGCACTTCCAAACTGCTTTTTTATCAAATGGGCAAATTCTCTCGGTTTAGACATAACAGTTCTAAAAAAGCATTAAAGAATAAAGGTACAAGAATCTAAGATGTATAAACCAAAAAAGTTTAAATATCCTCATTTTAAGATATATTTATGTTCATATAAATACTTATATGTAAAAAAAGATATATAACAAAGTATGTGTAAGGAATGTGCACCCACGACTTTGTGTGCTCGGCAATGACATCTGCAGAATCACCCCAGTTGACCCCTTTCACATGGCGTTTCTTGGGGGAAGTAAGAAACGGACCGGCAAAAGGGGGCCGATAAGGATTCTCGGTGTCGTGGTTTTGTTTTCCAGGGCCTCGGAGAAGGAGGTGGTGCTCTCTTCGGTGGGGGCTCAAGTTTCCAGACCCCCCCCCCCCGAAGAAGGGAGGATTCTGCAAGAGTTCAGCGGAGTTGACGGAGATTGAGAGAGTCGAGAGAGCCGCCAACCGGGGAACATCTCTGTACGCTGATGTGAGGAAAGAACGCTCGGTAATTCAAAATATCTAGCGAGGACTGGCTTGAGACTCAATTATGATGTCATTTTCTTTAATCTTGTTTTTATTTTCTTTGTAAATAAATGTTGTTTTGTCCGTCCAAGTTTTTGAGAAATTACTGTAAGTAATATGCATCCCAGCGACAGGACAGGAACATATCTGCCCCAGTAAAGTAGGCGGGCAGATCACACGCTAAAACGTAGCGCACCGGTAGAAAAGAGGGTGCGTTACATACGTGGCCTCAGGAGTGGGGTCTGTCACCTGGATGCGGAAAAAGGAAACGTCAAAAATTTGGAGACTACGGCAAGAAACTGGAGGTATCATCGGCAACTGCGAAAACGACCCAGTGTCCCAGGAGTGAGTCATCGGCCAAGGAGCGCTTGGGAAGCTGTGAGGAGTACTACGGACGCAAGATAACGTGCCATTCGTCGTAGTGATAGTGATGATGGTCAGAAAAGGTAGGCGCATGAACTGTTCTCGTTTTCTTCCCTGTTTTTCTCATGGCTAAGTTAATTCGGTGCAAAGGGTCGCGCGCGAATTAGGAAATGTTTTGTTTGGGATAGGCTTTGCGTTTCTATTGTTGTGTTTATTTTTGTTTCCCAGTTTATTATTTCAGTGTGTTTTGCATGTATTTAGTGTTAATGCTATATATAAAGTGCTAGGCTCTTCAATATCCTGTTTTGCTTGTGTATAATGTTTAATTCTGCTACAGAAGGTATTGTGTGATTTTTCAAGGGTATTTGCTCGTGTTGAAGCTTTAGGATTATTCTCGGGTAGCTGCGGGGTAAATTAGCATTTTTTGAAAAATGGCTTTTCTGATCAGGGCCAAAAAGGCAGATCTTGTGCAGCTGGCATTGGAGTTTGAAATCGAAGCTTCTGGGGAGATGGGCAAATTACCGCTCATAAAAATGATAAAAGCGGCCGAAGAGTATGACGAAGAAACAGCTGAAATGTTGCTCGAAGGAATCGTGGAAGAAAGGGAGGAGAAGGAAATCAAAATACGCGAAGAGCAGGAATATCTTACGAGATGCAAGGAACTCAAAATAGGTAAAGAGCAGGGATATCTCAGGAACCGCGAAGAGCAAGAAAGTCTCAGGGTGCGCGAAGAGCAGGACAGGCGTAGGATACTCGAAGAGCAGGAATTGGCATATTTACGCCAAAAGCTTGAAAGCTTGGAGGCCGAGAAAGATAGGCTGCGGAGGAATGTTGAGGGCGTAGGTCAGAGATCTCTGTTGGGCGACGCAGGACCAAATCACGGTAAAATAACCGATAAGGATTTGTGCGAAGAGGCCCGGTTGCCTTCTCAACAAGGGAAAATGCTGAGGGGTTGGTCAGCAGGCTATCAGGGAGAATCGGCGCTCTCAAGAAAAACTGAGGAAAGACAGCAGGCTAGAGATTGTGCGAAGAAAACAGGAGAGAACGAAACGGTTTACAGAAAAACTCAATCCAGTAAAGGCAAGGAAACGAGGGAAGGAAAGGTTAATAGGGATTTTCCTCGGGAGAAAGCAGGCGGAGGAACGGCTCATTCGAGGTCTCCCCCCGTCATATGCGAAGCGAGGCAGGAACCCGATACCCGGAGAATCGCGGAAAAGCAACCGAACAGGGATTTTTCTCAAGAAACGGGGAACAGCAAAAAGGTTATCCCAAGGGCTCGCCCCAGTGGGAGCAAAGATATCCGTAGGGATTTCTCGGAGGGGATGGAATTGGCAAGACCTAGTTTTTCCCTAACTAGTGAGCCGAGGGTCACTCCGAGGGGGGAGGAAAACCTGGTTTCGCTCTCTGAGGGAGAAAAAATGCCTTGTTGTTGCACGGGTGAAAAGGTGTCGGCGAAGGACTTGGGCGAAGAGGCCCTGTTGCCTCCACAACTCTGGAAAGCGTTGGGGGGCGAGGTAATGGTAGATCGGGGAGAATCAGAGATCGCGGGTCAAGCGGAGGAAGGACTGCCAAATAGGGATTTTTCGCAGGGTCAGGGAAGCGACGAAGAGGCCATCCCGAAAGCCCTCCCCTGTAGAAGCTTGGGGGACGCCCGAAAAACTACGAGGGAGAAGGTTAGTGGGGATAATTTTGAAACCGGTTTTTCCCTGGAGCGCGCCGCGCCGGACGTCGAGGCGATAGGGGAGAAAAACCTAGTTTCGCCCTCCGAGGGGGAAGAGAGGCGCGTTGTTGGTCTGAGGGAGAAAACCCACCCCCAGGTTATTGACTTACGGCCCCTGGAAGGAGGAGAACATCAAATTCTCTTTCGGATAGGCATCGCTCGCGAGAACGAACAAGTTGGGGGGCTAAGGGGGAAAATAAACCTCTTAGTGAACTTAGCGCCGAATGACGAGGGGGATGGAAGCTCCTCGGAGTGTCCGTTTCGTCACGAGGGAAGCTCCGTGGTTAAGGGGGTGACCCAAGAATTTGAGAGCAACGAGGAGCGAGTTGCAAGGAACGGGGCGGAAAAATGGAAAGGATTGGATTTGGAGTTGAACGGAGAAATGGTTACGGGGTCCGAAGTCAGAAACAGACATGTGGATCGGGATTGTTCAGAGGGCGGATTTTCCGTGGTAATTAACGGATGGGGAGACTTTGCGTTTGAGGAAAAGGCGGGGGATACGGCAAGAGTAGCGTTTGGGAATTTTCGGATGACAAAGATGCTCGTCCAGTGTCAAAGGGATCCTGTTTGCTTTTGCCAACGCAGATCTAGAATTTTGAAGAGGGTTAAAGGTTTCGTGGTTCGGTACCCAGTGGATATTTGGATAAGGGGCAACGTTTGGAACCAAACGTTGGATTTTAAGGAGATTTTGACATGGTGGGGGAAAGCCAACTTCAAGATGAAGCTGAATTGTTCACTCTCTCATAAGCCAGGTGCACAACATCTTGCAGCTGACGCCATGTCTCGGTTGGTGAGCGAAGCTTAGTGGTAACTGTTTGGTATTTTTTTTTTTAAGTTTATGTATTTCTCTTAGTATGTGTGCTTCCTCACCCGATTCATTAGTATTTTTTTTATATTATTGTGTTGGCATAGTGTGTTTTAATTTTCTAAAGGTGTTTCGATATTGGTTTTTTTTTTAATTCTCTTTATGTGCATGTATATATTGAAATTTAATTTTCAGTGGGTTTAAGTTTTTTTTTTTTGTGTTTGGTGTAATACTTCTTGGCAGATATAAGCTTTTTTCCTTTGCACCTTATCATGAGAAGGGCGGGGGAAAACAGAGTTTCGGTTCTGCTGCCACCGGTTTGGTCGTGGGTGGTGTTGAAATTAGGCCCCTTTTGAGCGCTAATTTCAAGCCAGGGGGGGCATGTAAGGAATGTGCACCCACGACTTTGTGTGCTCGGCAATGACATCTGCAGAATCACCCCAGTTGACCCCTTTCACATGGCGTTTCTTGGGGGAAGTAAGAAACGGACCGGCAAAAGGGGGCCGATAAGGATTCTCGGTGTCGTGGTTTTGTTTTCCAGGGCCTCGGAGAAGGAGGTGGTGCTCTCTTCGGTGGGGGCTCAAGTTTCCAGACCCCCTCCCCGAAGAAGGGAGGATTCTGCAAGAGTTCAGCGGAGTTGACGGAGATTGAGAGAGTCGAGAGAGCCGCCAACCGGGGAACATCTCTGTACGCTGATGTGAGGAAAGAACGCTCGGTAATTCAAAATATCTAGCGAGGACTGGCTTGAGACTCAATTATGATGTCATTTTCTTTAATCTTGTTTTTATTTTCTTTGTAAATAAATGTTGTTTTGTCCGTCCAAGTTTTTGAGAAATTACTGTAAGTAATATGCATCCCAGCGACAGGACAGGAACATATCTGCCCCAGTAAAGTAGGCGGGCAGATCACACGCTAAAACCTAGTGCACCGGTAGAAAGGAGGGTGCGTTACAGTATGATTTTCTGTATGAACAATAAAAATGAAGAAGAAATGTATAGAATAAAAGTAACTTGATCACCATGTATAAAATTTATTTGGTAACTATAAATGTGTTGTTAAGATTTTTCTCCTCATTTAATTACTATAATAAAAAAAGTTGTACAATAAAAAAATATTTAGTCATATTTCAGGCAGAAATGTAATTTTTTTATAACTTAGGCAAGAAAATAAAGTTGAACAATTAAAAGTATTGTTGAAATTTATATAAGGAAGCTTTACTGGGTAAATACTCATTTCTAATAACTTTCAACATTAACAACAACTTTATTTTGATGAATGCTTTACATATTTGCATAACAAAAACAATGATAATATTTTGTACAGTTTAAATCCAATAACTAGCAAAGAAGAACTTACTCATTGGCAATATGGGTCGCAGAAGAACGACCCAACCGACCACCTTTCAAGCTACCAACTACTCCTCTATAAGCAGCATTTTAAAAATAGACAGCAATTTAGAAGTGAAATGTAGCAATTCATATGTAGGATTAAGATTATTAGAATATGATATGGATATGACAAAATATAAATACATGATGATATCTTTTCATTTACAAATACCTTAAAGCAGCAGATATAAGTATGCAATAATCAATGATATAACCCTAATAAACAATAAAAATTATCTACAAGATGAAATTTTTTAACATAAATGCTTTTATTCAGAATACCAAAATAGATGGAGACGAATTCTAATGGGAAGGTTTTATGTGCTATTAAATTTATAAAAGAAAATATCTAATTTTATTAACTAAAACACCTTTGTACAAGCTAATACTTAAAGGTAATTCTTAAAACACATTCTAAATATTAAGATAAGTCTTAATAACATTTTTGAAGCAAATTACACTTAAACAGAAAAACAGAAAAACAACAAATATTGTGAGCATTTCTAGATTATTCTTTATGCCTAAAAATAATAAAAAGTCAGGAATTTATATATATAATACAAATATAAGTGTATACATACAAAATGATAAACAGATAATTTTACAGCGATTAGAGGAGGATTTTTTTTAACTGATACATTTTAAAACAATCAATTATGTTTTAAAAATATATTTGGCAATAAATATTTTCTTATACTAAGAACAATTCTGAACACTTGAGTACCTTTTCAGAAGACAAACTACTTTTTTAAAATTCACTGATGAATGGAGAAATCAGACACTTTGCACTCAGCAAGAGAGAAGAGAATAACAGCTCCAATTTACAGAAGATAAGAAAATGATATTTCTAAATTTATTAATTTTTTCCATGTTAATTAAGAATAAGTCTTATAATATCTCAATATACCATATATACAAGGCGCATCCAGAAAGTAAGTTTCCCTATTTAAAAGAAAAAAGAACTCACAGTTTCATGGACATATTTATTGGCAACAAGTACAGTAATGTTTCAGCTATTTTTCAACATAGCCACCACCAGAATTGTGGGATCAACTTTTGTATACCTCTGTCATAGAACTCTGCTGCCTGTGAATGGAACAAGCCTTCACGTCCCAGAACACCATGCACATCCTTTTCTGTACTGACAGCATCTGTTTGAATTTGGTCCGGACCAAAGATCCCCTATGATGACAATGCATTGACTGCTGCTTCATTTCTGAGGTAAAGTGCGAAATTCAAGTCTCATTGCTCGTGACGATCCTGTCGAGGCACTCATCGCCGTCATCATGATACTGTTGCAGAAATGTCAGTGCTGTTTTTAAGTATTGAATTTTGTGTTCGGGTGTCAGTTTCCTGACAGAGCTGATGATGAATTTCAATTGGCACAATGCTTTGTGCATTCATGATCAGCGACCGAACCTTGCAAGCGGCAGGAGAAGGAATTAGAGTTTCCATTTCAGACCACTGCTACCCCACTACTGGCATGAATCGGGACTTGTCCAGCTGGCATATGATTAATACATCATAGATCTGTTATGCACACACAACTGACATGGCTAATTATGTTTACTTTAAAGGGGAAAACATCAGGAAACTTACTTTCTGGATACACCTCATATTAAAGTATAATATCTAAGATAACTATGATGTTTTGAATGTAGAAACATTGGCCCAAATTTAAAATCCCAGTTTGTATAATGTCCATGCTGTATAATGTCTCAGTCTGAACTCATAATTAATTTCTGACTAAAACTTTAAAAACCAGCACTTGTAAAAATCATACAAAATAATAATCATACGAAATTATTGTTATACCTTTTTTAAATACAATGTCTCCTGCGATGATAAAGCTTGAGAGATATTAAGCATCAGATTCAATATATACAACAACAAAATAATTTCCTAATTAAAGCAAATGTATACAAAAACAGAATTTATATTAAGAAAACTAAATTATTTTGACAGTCCTGATAACCTTCTTTTTACTATTAACTTTTGGCTACAGGAGGAATTTTTTACCAATATACTTGACACCAGCAACAGTGTTTTATAAAATACTTTTGGCAGTAAATATTTTTTTAGATGCTTAAAGCACATGGAGTACCTTTTCTGAAGCCAAATTACTGTTTTGAAATTCAATTATGAATTGGAAAAATCAGATAGTTTTCAACTAAGGGCAGCAGAGGAAAAGAGTACCAGCTCAAATTTACAGATTGTAAGAAAGTGACCCTTCTAAATTTATTTTGAAGGGTCTACATTTTATACCATAAGTCTAAGGATATTCTACATTTATTTCCATAAGTCTTATAATATCTCAACCTTATATACTGTTGTATAATGTTTCAAATAACTCCGATATTTTGAATGTACAAACATGGACCCAAACATAAAAACCCAGTTCAAATTCAAATTAGTTTTTCACTAAAACTTTTAAACCAGTACTTGTAAAAACTGTACTAAATAATGGAAAGGGACTAATTCTATTGTTATTTCTTTTTATAATGAGTATTTTATATGTTAATAAAACTTGAATAAATATTAAAGTTTAGTTTTAGTGCATAAGACAGTACAAATATGTTTTCTAATAAAGCAGGTTTAAATAAATAAAATTTGCGTTAAATAAAAAGAAATTACCCTGACAGTCCTGATATTCCTCCTTTAATATTAGCTCCAACATCTCTGAAAAACAATGTTCAAATATGTTTAAAAATCTTTACCCATGTTAAAAGGGTTCAGTTATAAATGTTGTTTAACAAAATTACCAAACACAGTATTATGAAGTGATGATACAGTAGAAGAGAAGAATGTACATTTTCATATGTCTTAATAAATATTTTTCAAATGTTCTGACAGTAAAAAAGCTTGAATATATATATATGCATAACAACAACAGGTGGTTAATATGAATTTAAGAACTATAACAGAAACTAAAGAGTAATGGCATATTTCAATATAAAAAC
>CM063504.1:112948081-112983923 GCA_032207245.1 Pardosa pseudoannulata | reverse complement strand
ATAAAAAAATTTTTAAGTGAGAGAAAAACACAATTCAAAATTAAATTTACAATGAGTCTTACCTGTGTCTTGGCAAAATTTTGAAAATGTGACAAGTGGGTCTATACTACATGTGTACTGGATCTGTTAAATTTGGGGAAAAAAAAAAAAAAAAAAAAAAAAAAAAAAAAAAAAAAAAACTATTCCTAATCTGGATGCAAGCAATTTTTCATTTCTTTAATTTATATTGTTTAAATTCATGAAAAATTAATCTTAAACGAAATGAGTGATTTGTATTAAACAAAAATATTTTATTACAGAAATTATTTATAGTCAGTTTTTTGTGTAGACAAAATGTATGACTTAAATCCACCAAAGTTCATGTCAGAATGGAAGTTTCCAAATAGTTCATAAAAATTTCTTTCAGATATTGGGATTCATTGGAGCATAGAAACCAGACCCTTCCAATATAACAGCCAATTTTGTTTTACCTTCACACTTTCATTTTATTTATTCCTGCAACATGAACCCTGAAGGAGTCTTAAGCAAGCTTGGAAGGCTTATTTAATACAGTACCTTTTCTTCTGCTCTATATTTTTACCAACCAATCTAAGATTGAGAATTTTACATCTTTAGGAAGAGTGTTTTGCTTAAAAATAATGGTCAGAGGCAAATGAGTTCCATCTACCATGTAGCACAAAACTACTGTAAAATGTCATGTAATTTAACAGTAATTCAAAAGACACAGGTTTGGTTTGGTTTGGTTTAGAGTACTACGGTCTACTTTTTGCAACACGAGGGCTAATGAGACCGGGACCTACTGCTTGAAGCTGATTCCAAACGACTACAAACATTCATGCTATAATGGGACTCGAACCCACGAACTCTGGTACCGAAGGCCAGCACCCTAACCAATCGGCCATTGTTCGCCAGTTTGGTTTGGAACACTTGTCAACTGTTTAGCTACATAAGAGTTTACAAAAAACATAGGCGTTTTCTACATATTTCTTATGTTTTACAAGTCAAAACCATACTCTTTCTGTAATTTAATGACATTTTGCTCAAAGGCTACAACTTTATGCTCCAGTTCTAAAGGGAGTTTGTGTGCAAGCCCTTATCCTCCAAGTTATACCTGTTCATAAAGAGATTGCATTATCCTGAGGAAGCAATGAAATCCATTGGCTTTCTTTGAGAAAATTCTGGCTCCTTCAGAATGTTCAGCACTGATACAGATTGCTGTATAAATTTTAAGAGTCATTCATTTCTAATTTACAAATCCACGTAATGAGTTTTTCTTTCAGGGTTTGAAACATAGACTGACAATCACATACAGCTTGTTTTGATTATGCCATTGCAACTAGTTCAAGACAAATTTTTTCCTCCATTCTCTAATTTGTTGTAATAATTGGCAGAGAAATTCTGAGCAGCCATACTATTGTTAAGATTGTTCAGCAAATGTAGCCAGCTGAAGTTTGAAAATCAACATAAAAGAATTTATCTCCCCAACCCTCTTTAGGACAAAGAATAAACTGACACTGAAAATAAGACTAGCACCAATAAAAATATCATATACAAGACAAGAAATTAATGAAAACTGACATGAGCTAGCTTCAGATAGGGTTGCTACAGTTAAAACTGTCGTCTTTGGCATCTAAAAAGTAAAAATATTATTGATCTTAGTTTTACCAAACAGAGATTGGTCTAGAGTTTATTTTGCAACAATTTGACTGGAAAATATTTTCCTCATTCTCTTTGTTCCATTTTAAAACATATCAAAACTTTTTTTTTTTTTTTTTTTTTTTTTTTTTTTTTTTTTTTTTAAATCTCATCTTATATTCAGGTTTGGAATTTTGAGAAAATTTTTGAAGAGAAAACATATTCTCAGCTTATATACAAATGGTCTTATATTAAGAAATATATGGTATTTGCATACATTTAAAAATATTGATATCCAGTTTTTAAACTAGATATAACAGGGATTGTGATGCAATTATTCTTTTAGTGCAGTGGCAGGACAAAAAGAAAGCATTCTGAAAGGAAGAAGTTCCTTGAGAAAAAGAAAAGACATGAACAATATCAATAGTTATAATACAGGAATGGCAATTACATAGTACAAGTGCTGAATATGGCACAGCAAAATATTTTTCTGGTACCCCAAAAATTCTGAAATATTAAAAAATAAATAAAAAATAAAATAATTGTAAAATTATTCAATTTATGTCATGAACTGGATGCTATGCAGGCTTGGTGTTATGCAGTCTGAATGAACGCATTATCAAACTGTTAGATAATATAAAACATCCTTTACAAAATAAAATATTGAGTTGCAAATCTACCCATTATTATTATTATTATTAAAATTTAATCATTTAAAACATTTATATCATATAATTATAACTTCCCTACCCATGGCCTTATAATACTGATGACAAGTTATAAAGATGACAGCAAAGCTACACAAAAACAACAAAAAGCTACAAAATGAATCAAACAGAAATTAATGTAAAATCCTATTTTTATACAAAAATGATTGTATTTTAACAGTATATTTTATTCCTTATTTATTACAAATAAATGAAATATACAGGTGCAACATATACAAACATAAGACATTAGCAGTAAAAAAATTTGCATTTCAACTATTTTAGTTTTTAGTACTTTGATAAAATGCTATTTGCATTCCTGGTATAGTAGAATAGAAGTTTAAACATTTTCATATGTTTTAATAGATACCATTCATATGTTCTAACAGAAAATGAAGCTTGAATATATATATATATATATATATATATATATATATATATATATATATATATATATATGCAGAACAGATGGCTGAATATGAATTTAAGAACTATCAGAAACTTAAGGGTAATGGCATATTTTAATATTGGAAACATTCTACTAACAAGTATATATATAAATCACAAATATAATCACACACACACATGCATATATATATGTGACCTGTAAATATTTCTCTTCACTGATCTTACATAAAATGGCCTATATTTTAATTGCTAGGACTTGCTTGGCAATGTAACAGGTGCAGTAATCATGACCAAAAAAGCATTCACTTTGGACACTAAGATTAAGTAAAATACTTAAAAACCTTAAAAGAATCCTTAAAAGAAAAAACCCCATTATTTCTTTATTAAATTCAGAGAAATGACAGACACATCTTACATAGTCAAGAATCAACCATGTATCTGCTAATTTGTGAAAATCCCATGCTTGAGGAGTGGCTAATCATATGTTTAACTTCTCATAAGAGAGAGCTTAAAACAGCAGTTTTGCTGTGGTAACAACAATAACGGTGGCAAAAGTGTATACAAGAGCATGAAAATAGCAAGGAAATGTAGATTTTCTTGGGAAAATTGACATCTGGTTTAGGAAAAGTGTATAAAAGCCCCATGAAGCAATTATTAATTCAGACTTTGGTTTTGAGAAGTGTGGAAGGAAAGCAATCTCAATGAATAAGGACCTTTATTTAAATAGTTAGTAAAGTTAAGATTAAGGAAAATATATGAATTAGGAGAACTTTAGGGAAAATAACTTTGTTATATTACATATACATATTTTTAGATGACAAACTTTTTCACCATACACATATTTAAAACTAGATATCATAATTATTGAGGTGCAAATTTTTTCAGAGGGGGTAGAGAGTAAAGAATTTAGGAAGAAAGTTCTTTAAGAAAAACTATAGAAGAAACAAATTTTACTAACAAGCATATATGAATGACTGAAACTCATATACAAAAATATTGTTTAAATATGCTTATTAAAAAGTTTATAATTAACTGATATTTATTTTTTAACCTAGCTATGACAAGGGTATGGTGAAAGCTTTCATTTTTATTGGGAGAGAAATGGGGAGGAAGTAAGCACAGAAAACATTTTTATAGTAAAGACGTCCTTTGAGGAAAAAAAAAAAGCCATTTTAGAAGAAATTAGTAGTTTCAAAAATAGAAAAATAAACTTACTTTTAAATACCTGACTTAAGACAAAAATTTAGATAAAACTTTAATACACAATTAAGAAAATTTAAAATTTATAATTACAATGTACATTAGTTTAACTTCACAGCCCAAAAATTAGTAAGTGAAGTTCCATTTAACTAGATTGAAAGCCATAGATTGAAAGTAAAATAACTACAAAAAAGGAAATTTGATACTGAAAAAAAATGTTTTTTACAAAGTTTCTTTGTTAAAGCAATAAAATTATGTTGTTACTCAGCAATCCCTCAATCTTGTTCTAAAAATAATCCAAATTAGTAACTTTAAAACAATAAAAGAGTAAGACTTTAATAAACTAAAAATAAGGTTATATAACAGAACCTATATATTAGATTGTCTTATGATAGTTCTAAGATTTAAACACTTAAAAAATATTGAAAAAAAAAATAACTATTCAGCCAAAAACAACTTTGAACAATTAAAGGAAAAAAAAAGATAATTGAAAATGCTGTGAAACTGAAAGATTTAAGTAGCATCTAACATTTTTTCTCATTGTAAGATATGTTAAGACCATTAGTTTAATATAAATAGGGTAAGCTTACTTTAAACCTTGTCCCACATCTCTTAAAACACCACGAGGCAATCCATGTGTTTCTAAATCTCGAATCCTTTTATTATAATTCTCAAGTTTTTTCTGAAGCTGTGTTATAAGCTGAGCTGATTTTTGATTCTTTTTCTCAAATACACTTTTGATTCTTTGTAGCTGCTGCTTATCAGCATTAGTAGCAAGTTTTAAGTATTCATTGACATTCTCTATAGAGAAAAAACAAAGCATTGTTACGTAAATTGTAATATCAATTAATATAATACTGTGCATATATATATATTTATTATCAAGAAATAATTTATTGGCCTTTTATGACCTTAGGATACATGCATGATAATGCATACTTCATCTCAACACATTCTTCTACAGAAATGAAAACAAATTATCAAGGAATATAATTTTATGAAGGAAGATGGAATTTATTGAGGTCAACTTTACAATTATTAAAAGAACTCTAATGTCATACCAATGTAAGAAAGACATCTAAATTGTACCATTTTTAAAAAACTATTGATTACAATAAGGTAATTTTAACAGATATTAGAAAAACATAGTTCAGATTTTTCTTAATGTCTGACTTTTTGTAAATATTCAAATATAAATATTTTAAAAAATATTAAAAAGTAAAAAAATAACAAAAATCTTGCATTTGTATGTATTTAAATAATAAAAAAATTTCTTTAGGATCCAAATTCTTTAGAATTTCTTAAGTTCAAAAATTATAAAAGCAAAGATTTTTAAAATGTCTCAACATAAAAATCATTCACTACAAAAATAAATACGTAATTATGTTTTAACTTAGTTTATATCTAGAAGTTAAAGAGAAAATATCAATTTAAAAAAATTTTCCTTAACAAATATTTCCTTTGATAAAACTCTAGATAAAAGAAAATGAAAGAAAGGACAATAATTATAGTTTAAAAGCAATTTAATAATAGATTGTTCTTGAAAAATGTTCAATAGACAAAAGGTTTAAAAATAAGTAGAACACAGCATTTTCTAGATATTCTTATTAAATGTAAATGAGAATTAAAAAAAAAATTACCATCTCTAGCCTTCTGTTCTGATTTAATAAGATCTTTTGTGCGACCAATCTTTTGCTGAATATGTTCAATTGCAGCTTTTGTTCGATGAAGATCAGGAACATTTGATGAACCGAAATCAGATTCATCAAGTGTACAAAAGTGCAAACCATCATTGCTGCCCAGAGATGGTAAACTTCCACTCAGACCATGTGCTTCCTATAAAGAAAAAGGAATTACATTTTATTGATTAATTCTTTGTAAAACCGACCTAAACACTGTGTTATGAAGATTTGATATTACATGAAGATTTGATATTAAAACAAATGAAGATTTGACATTAAAACTCTTTGACTCCTGACATATTGTTTAATACATATCATAAAAGATAAACCCATTTTACAGGGATAGTGGAGTTCCAAAAAAAAATTTTTTTTTTACATTAAATTAAAATTTATTTTGTTTTTAATCTATCTTCTTGAAAATTTATTAAGGATATTAATTAGTAATATATATGTGTAAATGTAGTTAAAATATCCAGATAAACTATTGATTATTTTAAAAATTATTAATTACCCCAAACTAGCTTATTATAAATTTACCCAAAGAACTCCAATTAAGGTTCGCACGTTTTTGCCAAAGATGGGAAAAAACTGGTAAAAACCGTCCTGGCAAAAATACATTTTTGCCACTTTTAGCCAAGTGGCAAAAATGGATATGTTTTATTTACGGGGATGTAACTATTTTAACGTTTACTAATTTAACTCTAATCTAAAGATACATAATGTTTTTTTTAACATAGAGTATTCAATGTGTCATTGAAACAGTAATCTAAAGTTATATCTAGAGATTAAGAAAAAAAAAAAGATGATAAAATGAAAATTGATTTTGCAAGTTTTTATTCGCAATGTTGTTTTTAATGCAATTATTAGCTTATTTCCCTTACAAACTGTAGGTTTAAATGTTTTTAGTGCTTATATAATATATATATATATATATATATATATATATATATATATATATATCATGTGTATATATACACATTACAATTAAAGACAACATTACTATATTAAATTGATAAATAAAGAAAACATTTTTTATCCCATGTCTCCATCATATAAATTTTTTTACAAAAATAGAATATTGTATTTTGATTGCTAACACCTGTGAAAATTATTTTAAACTGTTTAAATTGTCAAATTAATACTAATGAAATACCTAATTAATATTTTGATTTAAGTCTCAATTGTATTATGTACAAAATTATTTATTATTTTGTTATTTATTAATTATTAATTATTTTGTGCATTTTTAAAATCCAGCCAATTTTTCTAGATTTTGCCATTTTTGGCCACTGTCCTGGCAAAAATACCATTTTGCTAGCAAAGTGACCAACCCAAATTCCAATTATGCACAGAATGATCATGTTTGTTGGAAGGATATGTTTTAGATACTACTAGAAAATTTAGATATTATAAGCACTTGCAGAAAATATTAAAAGATTGGTTTGGATTGCAAACATCTACACCCTCAGTCAATATCAATCAAGATATTTGTAAGAACTCAAAGACTCCTAGAGGATAAAAAAAAATCCTGACCTCTCTGACCAAACCCTGCTACATAGTATTTAGTAAATTTTGCAAGGTTATTTACAAGGTTATTTTTCTGCACTAGTTAAAGACCATTGCAGAGTACAGATAATTTTTTATGTAGGACATAAAAATGCCAAGAGAGTTAAAAAAAAAAAAAAGTAAAAGCAAAATAGCAATATTGGTCAAGAGCTAAATTCTACTGATATACTATACAAAGGCTAATGAGACAGAGGCCCACTGCTTAAAGCTAATTCTGAATGACTATGAATATCCATGCCAGCAGTGAGAGTGGTATCCATGAACTTTGGTACTGAAGAAGAATACTCTACTAATGCGACTATTGTTCGGTGAAAATAATACAAAAAATGTCCATTTTTACATGCACAATATGTTTATAAAAATATATATATATGTATAAGTGTATAGAATTGACAGATTTTGCATTTCAGATAACATTAATTATAACAATTTTGTTATTTCTGCTATAATATAAACAATAATTATTAGAAAGAGTAGTGTTCTATTTTGGAGCAATAATTACTTTCATTACAATATTGTGTTTATAGCAAAACTATTTTTACAATTCAATGATGTAGAATTGTTGAATTGTCAGTTAAATTTCATTCAATTTCAGTCCACTATCCTCTTACAACATATTTTAAATAATGTTAATATACCTTATGGCTTAACAGTTTATCTTTAAATTCATCCTTATTCTTTAAATCAGCATAAATATAAAAAAAAATTGCTAACACAAAATGAGGTAAATTTTAAAATTAAGACTCTTTGATATCAGGACAATAAGCCTGAAAAAACTACACATAAATAATTAAAAAAAATTAAAGTAATAAACTCTAAGCTTAAAAACTGAAACAGAAAATGTGGGATATACTATATTACCATTCAATTGTTTAAATCTATTGCTAATTGGGAAAAAAAAAAAAAAAAAAAAAAAAACTGAAGGTTAAACATGTTAGCATAGATACATAATTTGTAGCTATTATGCACAATAAACTATTTATTTTGCAATTTTCCTTTAGAAAGTATAACCTTAAATCTTGCTCAAGATGGTCTAGTTTTTAATGCTACAATTTTATTTATTATTTACATGGATTTTTATTTATCTTAAAATTTTAAAAGATATTTTTATACAATAAAAAAAGTATGCGCAAAAAAATAATTATTTTAAAAAGCACTTTTTCCCTCTCACATAAAAGTAGGATGATTAATTGTGATATATCAACATAGTTATAATATGACTTTAAAGTATCCGTCTACGTTCGGAGAACATTTTTCTTTAAACGTAGAAACCATTTCATGTTTTTACATTTTTAGATTTACTTTCTATATTATCATACAGAATAGCACTTAAAAAATTTATTCCTGGAGAAGTTTTTAAAAAATTTCTAATAAATGAAGAAAAAAAAAATCAGGTTTTTTTTAAAAGGTGTAATTTTTTAATAAATTAAACTATTTCAATATTTTTTGACGCAACACATTTCTTATACACTGGACTAGTGAATCACCTAAAATCTTTGCATAATTTACATTTAGTAAAAATTGTTGGTCCTTCAAAATCATACACATTGAATTTTTAACAAATTTTCATTACCTTTATATCTAACTATGAGTGTAACATCATTAAAAATTATCCAAATAAAAAGGTTTTAGGTCATTTACTAGTAAATACTATCAAAAGCATTCATAATAATTTTCAACAAAATATTTTAAGAACTTTTTGAGAAATAACATTTCAAGTTTCAACATTTTATTAAAAATACCGTTCTGAGAAAAAAGCATTTGAAGTTTATGAAAGCATTTTTTAACTATTAAAAAATTAAAATACATGCTTAAAATTCCTCAGACTTTCTTGCTTTAAAACTTTCTAATTGCCACATTGTTAATTATTAAAAATACTAGAAAAATGTTTAAACAAATCTTCATGAAAATTTAAAAAGTTTAGTAAAAAAAATGCTCTTTAAAAGGCTTTAAATTCACAACTTCCATTTTGTTTTGACAGCTGTCACTGATGTTTAAACAGCTGTAACTTTTCTTTAAAATGCCGTACAGACAAAACAAAAACAGATTTAGAATCCTAAAAGTTGAAATTTTACATTAGAAAAATAAAAAAATTATGATTTTTGGCAAAAAATAATGTTTTCAATGGAGACTGATACCTTAAAAGAAGGTAGAAAAACTAAAAGATGATTAAGCAGAAATTCAAATAAAGATAAAAGTATCTCTCAGGTTCAAATAAAGATAAAGTATTACTTAGCAAAGATTCAAGGAGAGATAAAAAATGTCATTAGTAATCAAATATATAACATATATAATAAATTATACTTATAAGAATTACATTAACTGCCTTACATGTTTAATCCAACTTACAGCTTCTCCAGCATCATCCATATGGCTCCACTCATCAACAGAATTATTGACAGCAGGATGAGAAGATGCAGCTCCCAATGATGGAGGGGTACCAACATAGAATGAAGGTGGATGGAGTACAGCTGGACTAGACATTAACACATTGCTTGATTGGTGTGAACTTAATTTCGAGGAATCACTGCTATCTGTGGATGTGCCCCCTTTACGGTGCTGCAAAGGGCTTTTTTTGCGCTTCATCTCTCATAAAACACCTATATGAAATAAAGAGCACAGTTAAAATTATTTCAAATTTGTTAAATCTTATGCTACATAGTACTTAGTAGGGTTGGTCATTTTGCCAGCAAAATGACATAATAATTATGGCAAAATGGCATTTGCCAGCATAATAAAATACCCATATGAAATAAATAGCACAGTTAAAATTATTTCAAATTTGTTAAATCTTAAGCTACATTGTACTTAGTAGGGTTGGTCATTTTGCCAGCAAAATGGCATAATAATTATGGCAAAATGGCATACTGGCATTTGCCAGCATAATAAAATACCTATATGAAATAAATAGCACAGTTAAAATTATTTCAAATTTGTTAAATCTTATCCTACATAGTACTTAGTAGGGATGGTCATTTTGCTGGAAAAATGGTATTTTTGCCAGGACAGTGACAAAAAAATTAGAAAAAACCTGGTAAAAATTGGCAAAAATAGCAAAATCTAGAAAAATTGGCTGGATTTTAAAGATGTACAAAATAATTAATAGTTATTAAATAACAAAATAATAAATAATTTTGTACATAATACAATTGAGACTTAAATCAGAATATAATTAGGTATTTCATTAGTATTAATTTGACAATTTAAACATTTTAAAATAATTTTCATTGATGTTAGCAATCAAAATACAACATTCCATTTTTGTAAATAAATTTATATGATGGAGTCATGGGATAAAAAATGTTTTCTTTATTTATCGATTTAATATAGTAATGTTGTCTTTAATGAGTATATATACACATATAAGATGTATATATTATATAAGTACTAAAAACGTTTAAACCTACAGTTTGTAGGGAAAATAAGCTAATAATTACATTAAAAACAACATTGCACATAAAAACTTGCAAAATCAATCTTCATTTTATCTTTTTTTTGTATCTCTCGGTATAACTATAGACTTAGCTTACTGTTTCAATGACGCATTGAATATTTTATACTTAAAAAACCATTATATTATGTATCTTTTGATTAAAGTTAATATTAGTAAAAGTTAAAATAGTTATATCACTGTAAATAAAACATCCATTTTTGCCACTTGGCAAAAAGTGGCAAAAATGTATTTTTGCCAGGACATTTTTTTTAATGGTTTTTTCCCACCTTTGGCAAAAACATGCCAACTCTAGTGCTTAGATAATAAATTTGAAAAGTTAAAAAAAAATCTTCTCTTTTAGAATTTGTCACACTTTAAAAATCTCTTTTTTAACCAAGAACATATTATTAAAATATACCCTTTAGAATTAGTCTGCATTTTTTGACAGCACCTTTATTTAGCAGTTTTTTAATCAAAGTTTACAGATAATGTATATTACAGATAGTGGTAGTGAATTTAAAGCTTAATTGTAGATTAAAAAAAATTGCAATCAATGAATTTTATAACTTTGACCTCAAGTGTAATTCCTAACCATTAAAGAAGTATCTTCTAACTATAACTATGAAAAAGGAAAGATTAAAAATAATACAAAACTTAATAATCAGATAATTTTCATAAGATTTTTATAATTAAAAACAATTGTTGATTTAAGAAGACTTATGTAGTCTTAATTCACTATGGAATAAATTTTGACTTGTATATTTTCTATGCACAAAGATTTACCCGATACATGTAAGTCATAAAGGAATTAAAATATAAATAAGTAAAAGAATCGTCATATCGGAAGATTTTAAGCATATGTTTGACTATTATAAAAAAGCGATCATAATTTGACATAATTCAGAAACATAGATGTAGATATAGCATATTAATTTTATGCTGATAATATTGTCATATAAATATTTTAAAATTTAATTAATCTTTTATTTTTTTGAAGGATTTACAGATGACTTTAATTATTTTTTATCTTTTTAACACACGCCTAATAAAAGGAGTTTCTACTATTTGTGGCACTGGCTTCTATAGAAAAATTAAATATTAAAATAAAAATATAACGATTAATGCGACATCAGAAATCCAAAGAAATAAGATTCGTTGATGAAAATTTAAAAGGCCTGGATTCTACAGTTTGTAAACATAACAACTACAGAATAAAATACAAACATATAAGACATTTCGAGAACAGTTATTAAAATTGCAAGCCAAACGTATAACGGTTCTGAGTTAATTCTTCAAATTTTATTTGAAATAGCTTTATTTTAATCCAATGCGTAGAGAGAAAAAAAAATATTAACATGCCTTAAATCCTCATCCTTGTATGAAGTAACCAAATCTGACTATTTACGATTACGATTATTGTGTAACAAGTTTCAGAAGTTTCATGTCAATGTTGCTCTTTTTATAATCTCAAACATGCACATTATATAATTAATTCCTTATAATCAGCAGATTATAGTAGATGAATTGAAGTGATTTTAAGAAATGTAATAAAAGCCTAAGCTGTTTTGAAGTTAGAAGTATGAAAAGTTTATAGAAGTATAACAAATATGAACTGGAGTAACTCCATCCTTTTCCATCCCTAAATCAATACCACAAATTAGGATCTGGGAACAAATGGAACGCTTATCATTACAACTATATGATTAAGATCCCTATCGCTAAAGATACCATATATTCTCGAATTAGGAGACAGTCCCCACATTTAGCTATATTTTTTTTGTTTTGCCCCCAACAGTTGAACACTTGGAGACACAAAAAGTCCACACACTTAAAAATTTATTGTAGTATACGATTCATTTGAAGTTATTATATAGTATTTTAATACCGATATCAGTACAAGGCAAATGTATACATTTTATAGTTACCTTCTTATTAAATGATTAAATGACTGCACGGTAATTATTAAGTGATTCATCTATTATTTAAACTTAACTCCTCGAAGTAGCATCCCAACTGGGGGGCCATGGCGTATGTTGGCCATCTTCGTTTTTTCCAAACCCAGGGTCCTTGGAGGCGATGTATATGCCTCGGTTATGTGGTCAACCTTACTTGGTAACCCCAAATCCCAAGCCTGCTTGGTCCTGGGTTTGTCTACCCAAAAGGGATGAAATGCTGAGTCAATTCATCTCTGTTATTAACTAATACTGGAGTATCAAAAAAGCAATTAATTGAAGAGACGTGTATTTAATTATTATGAAAAATTATCCACTGTATTTTATATAGACATTTTAATTTAAGTTAGTGAATCGATATACTGAGTATCCATTCTGACATCTTGATAACTCTAACTGAGCTGCCGTTCAATGTTGTTTATATTATTAATTTAAGAATTTCTGGACAACGAGACCTGAGAGGGAAATTGGACACATGAAAATTGCATTGCTGTTATTTTATATATACTATTGACAAAATATATTTTAAGCGAAAATAGTTTTTATTCGTAAAGAACATTATATTTAAGTAGCTTTTGTTCATACATTATTCTTAAAAAATATAATAAATATGCAATTTATATTTTGATTATAAGGAATTCAAGTTTTAGTATGTTATAACAGGAATCAGGATACAGAGGTTTCCCTTTTATAATTAAAAATGATTGAATGCACTGAATTTTAATAAATATTCCCAGTTTCTCGATATCGGAAAAAGCTATTAAAGTCCATTTTAAATTATATTAAGTCAGCAAAGTTTGAAAGTGAGGGGATACATGTTATTATGTTATGTCCCCAAATAAGCCTCAAATATATTCTGTAGTATTCTCAAATTTTCTTTGGATTCGGGGGCACCAACCTGTTTGTCCCCAAGTTACTACTAAGAGATATGGTCGCTTTAGTTCTATGTGTTTTATTATTGTCTTACAGCTGTCATTATTGATATACAGGCCTGATATTCCAGAGTTTACTATATTGTGATTTTAAAATTGAAATAAAAGTACATTTAACATTATAAATATTTTTTTAAACTGGATACTTAATCAAAATTTTATTTAAAGAGTTCAATAATTTTAATTTCTATCTACTTTTTTAATTTCAATATTTTTGTATATATTGTTTTGTATGTTTCCTGAAACATTTTGCACAGGATTTGCATGGATATATATATATATATATATATATATATATATATATATATATATATATATATATATATATATATGTAGGCATAGTACCTTTGGCAATGCTCTGAGCGAGGTGAATTTACTCAGAGCAAGAGAAGATGTAGAAGTGAAGAACAACTGAACCCTGTGGAAGCTAACAGCGAAAAACGAACATTTTGGTTTACTCTCTAGAGTCGTGAGTTAAACGATAACGAATGGAGATGTCACATCTCGATGACCGATTGATCGCCAAGACGGGTGCTGATGTTATGCCAGACGGGCACTGATGTCCAGTTTTATTTTAATTGTCCTTAGACACTACCTATTCTGTATATAAAGTGTAAATAGTTTAATTAAATAAGTTCCTTTTAGTTAAGCTTTTGTGCATCTTTTCCACCATGGGAATAAATCTCCCATATATATATATATATATATATATATATATATATATATATATATATATATATATATATATATATATATATATATATATATATATATATATATATACTCAAGATTCAAAACATTATGACCACCCATTATGATGATTTCAGTAGGAAAATATGACACTCCACACGTACAAAATTGCTACAGAGTGGCTCCTGGAACACTCGTCTGGCTTTAAACACTTCCACTGGTCACCAAAATCTCCAAACATGAACATTATTGACCATATATGGGATGCCATGCAACGTGTTGTTCAGAAGAGATATCCACAACCTTGTATTATTAGGAACTTAGGGAGATCCCTGTGGGATTGATAGTGTCAATTACTTCTAACATTACTTCAGACATTCGTCTAGTCCATGTCATGTGGTGTAGCGGCACTTCTGTGTGCTCGCGGGACTCCCTTTACAATATTATGCAGGTGTACCAGTTTTTTCGCAGTTCATTGCATATATATACATATATACATATAAATACACATTATATATATATATATATATATATATATATATATATATATATATATATATATATTATTATATATATATTTTTAATATTAAATGTTAAAACTGAATTTTGTAATTTTTTACAAAATTAAAAAAAAAAAAAGTTTTTAGTTAAAAAATAGTGAAACATATAATTGGCTCAAACCAGTTTGAGTCCCTCCTTCCTTTCTGAAACTAAATCATGGTTACGACTCCTGAAAGACATGCAATGTTTTCTAGTAAATGAACTAAAAGCAAGTGAAATTCGTTTTGAAAGTCCACGATCGCCTAAAGTACTTTTAGAAAAGGTCGTATTAACTGTTTCTGAATTACAACCTCAAATTTTACAAGACTTTGAATGAACGTACCAATACTGCAATAGAGGTCAATCAGCCAATTGAACGTATATAATTGATTATTCTGAGTGAAGGCTCGTGTTGAATCTCCAGTGGCAACAGAATAAAAACGCCAAGCTGTGGGAAGCGTGGCGTCCAGAAAAAACTTTTATTCGTATTAGAACTATTCGTCGCTTCCATACGAACCGGAAGCTTAATACTAAAATATTTGTATTCGATAATTTCTGTTATTATTTGTTATGTTATTCTTAATTAAATCTATGTTAAAAATACCGTAGTCATATTATTTAATGGATTTTGTGTGTTGAGCTGAAAGTTTGCCAGCCGGAATATGGGAGGAGGTAAGTAATTACCTTTCTCATATCAATCATACTCATTCTCATATCTCATTCAATAATTACTATTTATTCTTATTCGTTTTTTGTGGAGTTAAAATCTCCATAGTTTTTGGTCCGTTCGAGCTGGAGCCCTATGGGTTTGATAGCAATTATTTGTTTGTTTGAATTCTTAAATATAGGGAGTCCAGAATTCTAATTATTCTCATTTAAGTCGTATTAATTCGAAATTTATTGTTTTGGTTTTATGTTTAACTTGAGTATGTTCAATTTAGTATTGTTTATTATTCATTGATTAAAAGATTTAAATTCGTGAAAATGGCACCTAAGATTTCGAAAACCGAACTAAGGTTTGATTCAATATGTAAAGAAATAGATGTATTCAGTGAGAATGTTAATAAATGCAGTGTAGAACAGCAGGTCAGAATTTCGGTTTTGAAAACGAAATTAAAGGATTATGAACATCGCATTTCAGAAATATTTGCAAATTTTTCTCAGAAAGAGAATGATAACGTAGATAAATATTTGAGATATCAAGATAAAGTTTTGAATTTGTTAATTAGTCTTGAAGAAAAAACTAAGTTAAAAAAAAAACTCTGAGAATGATACCGGTTCTAAATCAAAACCGATATCGGTTAAGCTTCCGAAATTTGATCTCCCGCACTTTTACGGGGATTCGGAACACTGGATTTCGTTCAAAGAATTATTCGAATCGACAATTGTACAAAATGAGCAGTTGTCAGAAATTGAAAAATTGCAATATTTACATTCGGCAGTTCGTGGAAATGCGTCAAAATTAATTAGATGATTTTCATTAAGAGAAGAAAATTAAAAAAAAATTGTTGGGAAATTCTGTGCGAAAGATACGAAAATAAGCGTCAGTTGGCGATATGCCAAATAAATAAAATATTTAATACGAAAATAGTTAAAGCGAATAATTCGAAAACGTTACTCGAGTTGATAGATACATGTAATGAAGCGGTAAGGAATTTACAAACATTAGGTTTAGAATCTAATAGTTTAAGTGATTTAATGATTATAAATTGTATGATTTCAAAGTTAGATGAGCCTCTTAAACAAAGATGGGAATTAATGCAGGAAAATGATAAAATTCCAAATTTGGACTTATTTAAAAAATTCATAGAAAGGGAAGCGAGAAGTATGAGTGAAAACAAAACTACGAAATTAGATACAAAATTCCGCCCAGCGTATAAAGTACTGGATAATAATGTAGGAAAGAAACATCTAACAAATAGTGCGTTGGTTAAAAAATCTAATAATGATGTAGTGACAAATAATGTATGCATATATGCTCTCAGACGCGTGCTTTGTATAAATGTCTCAAATTTAATTCTATGCCTGTTATGGAGAGATGGAAAATTGTAGAACTTAATAAGTTATGTCAAAATTGTTTACGTAAAAATCATAAGCTTGAAAACTGTCGCATAAATTTTAGTTGTAAAAATTGCGATGAGAGACATCATACGCTATTGCATGTGTATTCGGTGAATAAAGGGACTAGTGAGGTGTGCGGTAGCTCGAGTCCAGAAATGTTGGTTTCAAATAGTGCTCAATGTTTATCAAGTAATGTTTTATTATCAACAGCTCTAATTAATGTAAAGAACAGGGATGGTAAAGTTATTCAATGTAGGGCATTGATTGATAATGCTAGCCAAAATTCGCTAATTACAAGGGAGTGCGCGGCACGATTGGATTTACCGTCGCGTAGCACATCGCACAGTTTAGTAGGCATCAATTGTATTATGGCGGAAACCTCTTTGTGTAGAACAAAATTCTATTTTACCCCACATTTTTCTGAGGATTCGCATTCGGTAAAAGCTTTCGTAGTAGAAAGGGTTACTTCTCCTCTCCCTAATTTCCATTTAAGGCAACACAATTGGCCACACACAAAATATCTGTTGCTTGCAGACCCTCAATTTTACATTAAAAAGGAAATTGATATTTTATTAGGAGCCGATATTTTCGCTTTACTGATTGAAGGAGCTCCAATTGTGGGTCTGCCTGGAACACCTGTTGCATTACCAACAAAATTAGGTTGGGTGCTTTCAGGTCCTATTAACTATGCAGCACAGGAACAAAGTGTAGTATCATGCGTTTCAACGGTGAACATAAATGATACCTTAAAGAAATTCTTTGAATTAGAATCAGTTACAGAATCTGAAATTCTTAAGTCAGAAGACCATGAAGTAGAAACTATTTACGCAGAGGCAGTGACTAGAGATAAAACTTCGGGTAGATACACTGTCAAGTTACCTTTCAAAAGTACAGTCAGTTTAGGTGAAAGTAAAATTCAAGCACATAAAAGGTTTTATTTACTAGAAGAAAAGCTTAAAAAAGATAAATTATTAAGAGAGCCGTACATAAGTTTTATGGAGGAATACGCTAAACTAGGTCACATGTCTCCTGTAAGATCAGAAGAATCGAGAAAACAAAATTATTATTACTTACCTCATCATGCAGTAATAAACGAAAATAGTTCCACCACGAGACTTCGTGTGGTGTTCGACGCCTCAGCCAAAACATCTAATGGTAATTCATTAAATGATGTATTGTTAAAGGGTCCTAAACTGCAGGCTAACATATTTACAATTCTGGTTAAATTTAGATGTCATTCGATTGCATTTTCAGCTGATATAGCAAAAATGTATCGACAGATTAATGTAACCAATGAAGACAGGAAATATCAGCGGATTGTCTGGAGAAAAAATCCCAGGGATAGTATACAAATTTTTGAGCTTAATACTGTTACTTACGGAACCTCGTGCGCACCATATTTGGCTCTCAGGACAGTAAAACAGTTATGTGAAGATGAGAAAGAAAATTTTCCAATCGCGTATGAGGTGGCAAAGAATCATTTCTGTTAGACCCCATGGTTAAATCTTATCTCTTGCAGTGTCTCTTCCCCGAAGCGTCATTCCGGGAAATTCGTATTTTGTATAAATACTGTATTTTGTTTGCTTAGCCGAGTAGGTGGCTTTTTAGACTGTATCGTGGAGGTAGTATTATATTTGTCTCATGGCTGGCTCGTTGAGTTTTTTTTTATAAGTTGATTTAAGTTCTATTTGTTTCATTTCTTTATGTTTTATGTCAGTAGTAATTAAATTCAGTTATATACTTTTAGCCGTGGTTTGTTTATTTCTTATTGTCATATCGAGCCATTTTTATTTTCCCTTGAATATGAGTTAAACATATTAGAGTTACTATCTCAAGGAAGTAACAATTTCTATATGGATGATCTACTCGCGGGTGCAGATTCGGTGACCGAAGCACAAGAATTAGTTAAGGAAATGCAAAATTTAATGCAATCCGGAGGATTTGAACTTCGAAAGTGGTGTTCAAATGATGCCGAAGCTTTGGCACAACTGCCAGATTCGTTGAAAGTGCAAAACTCGGAGCATTTATTCAAAGATTCATTTCAAAAGGTATTAGGGGTAGTCTGGAATGTCCAAAATGATTTATTACAAGTAAGAATCGTCGAGGGAGAAGATACGGACACTAAAAGAAAATTATTGTCATTCATAGCCCGAACATTCGATCCGTTAGGCATCCTATCGCCTGCAACTATTATTTTAAAATTTCTCCTACAAGAACTGTGGCAAGCAAAATTAGAATGGGATGATCACCTGCCGGAAGAGATTAAAGATAAATGTAACAGATTCAAAAGGGAAATTCATCATTTTAAAAAAGTAAAGCTTCCTCGCCATCTAGGTTTAACATCGAACACTAAATTTGAATTACATGGCTTTTGCGATGCCTCGTGTAAAGCCTATGCAGCAGTTGTTTATTTACGAATCTTGTCAGATCCTATAGAATTACATTTGATAGCTGCAAAGACACGTGTTGCCCCTGTCAAATCAGTCACGTTACCAAGATTAGAACTTTGTGGTGCACTATTGTTGGCTGAATTAACTCATGCCATAATTCAAGCTCTTAACCGTAATATAGAAAATATTTTTCTGTGGACGGATTCCACAATTGCTCTCAGCTGGCTGAATAATCCTCCAGCTAAAGGAAATCAATTCGTCACCCATCGAGTTCAAAAGATTTTAGTCTTATCATCAGTCGAATCCTGGCGACATGTCCCAGGAAAAGCAAATCCCGCCGATTGTGCCACTAGAGGTCTTTACCCGGAGCAATTAGAAAGAAATCAAGAGTGGTGGTACGGACCAGACTGGCTTTATGAAAGAACGGAATTTCACTCAAGCAAATTACCAGTTAGTCAAATAGACTCACATGTAGCGAAGGAGCCAGAAGAAATACAACAAATTAGTCTTGTTACTCAAATGAATGAAATGTGCAACCTCTTTACGAAATTTTCTACGTTCGCGAAATTAATCCGAGTTGTAGCTTGGGTGCAACGATTTATTAAAGGAATCAAAAAATTAACAAAGGTAAAGGGACCTTTGAACTCCGCTGAAATAGAAGACGCAACTTTATGTGTCATTAAACTTATTCAAAATTCTAATTTCCAAGAAGAAATTGCGTTGTTATTAAAGGGGAAGGTACTACCAAGAAATAACAAGTGCATATCACTAAATCCTTTCTTAGATTCCAACGGAATTTTGCGTGTAGGCGGCAGACTGAGTAGACATGAATCATTAGCTTATGACCAGAAATTTCCGATACTCCTTCCTAAGAACCATTTTGTAACTGCTTTAATTATTAGAGAATATCATAAAAGGAGTATGCACTCTGGTACGAACCTTACTCTTTCATTGATTCGACAAAAGTTTTGGATCCCAGATGGAAGATCCACAGTACGCAAAGAACTTAGAAACTGTATTGCATGTTTTCGATTAAATGCCAAACCTACACAACAGTTGATGGGAGATTTACCTCCCTCAAGAATTCACAGAGCTCGACCCTTCGAAAGAGTGGGAACAGATTTCGCGGGTCCGATTCCCACCAAGTGTGAACATAAGAGAAAATCAAGTACTTTTAAATCCTACATTTGCCTGTTTATTTGCATGTGCACAAAGGCTGTACACCTTGAGGGCCATGAGACGTTTTGTGGCTCGTCGAGGTCTGCCCAGTGATGTCTTCTCAGACAACGGGAAAAACTTCATTGGGGCAAATTCTTATCTCAAGAAACTGTTCCACATTGTTGCTGACTCTCAAGTCCAAGATGCATTCGCCCCATCGATTAGATGGCATTTTATTCCTCCATATGCCCCGAACTTCGGAGGCTTATGGGAGGCATCCATTAAACTCGCAAAAACTCATATCGCCAAATCAACAAAGGGAACTCTCCTTACATTTGAGGAACTCTCCACCATTTTGTGCCAGGTGGAAGCCTGCATTAATTCGAGACCTTTAGTTCCTTTATCCTCCGATCCTTCAGATTTCCGGGCCCTGACCCCTGGTCATTTTTTAATCGGAACTCCTTTATTAGAGTTACCCGAGAAGTCAGAATTTAATTCTTCTGTTTTAAGTATTTCTTCCAGGTACAAACTCCTATTGCAGATTAAGGAAACCTTCTGGAGACGTTGGAGTCGAGATTACCTCCATTCCTTGCAGTCTCGCCCAAAGTGGAGAACTCAGAGAGACATAAGAGTGGGAGACCTGGTCATCATCAAAGATGTCAGCCTGCCACCATTGAAATGGAGCTTGGGTAGAATCCTTCAGACGTACCCAGGTCCAGATGAACTTACAAGAGTGGTCAAGCTACTCACATCAACAGGGACAATGACTCGGCCTATATCTCAAATTTGCATCCTGCCCGGGTCCATGGCCGCGCGGGAGGATGTTGAATCTCCAGTGGCAACAGAATAAAAACGCCAAGCTGTGGGAAGCGTGGCGTCCAGAAAAAACTTTTATTCGTATTAGAACTATTCGTCGCTTCCATACGAACCGGAAGCTTAATACTAAAATATTTGTATTCGATAATTTCTGTTATTATTTGTTATGTTATTCTTAATTAAATCTATGTTAAAATACCGTAGTCATATTATTTAATGGATTTTGTGTGTTGAGCTGAAAGTTTGCCAGCCGGAATATGGGAGGAGGTAAGTAATTACCTTTCTCATATCAATCATACTCATTCTCATATCTCATTCAATAATTACTATTTATTCTTATTCGTTTTTTGTGGAGTTAAAATCTCCAGCTCGTAATGGGCTACAGCACTCCGATCAGATCCAAACGGACAAAGCGACCCTTTTTCATACATTCAGCGTGAAATTCAGTTTCTTATTGCTGTCAGATGTTGTCAGTACAACATCAAACAGATATAAAATCAACCATGTTCAAGGATTTTGAACCCATGACTAGTGTTTGCAGATGTGCACCTTCCTAATATGAGAGAATCAATCCTTTGACCCTGTTTGAATCATTTATTAATGTTTTGTATTTTGTTTTGTTGTTTATCCTCGAACTATGTGTTACATTTTGTACTGTTATGTTTTATGCTCCGTGTGCTATGTTTTATTTTTGTAGTATAATTTAGTTGCATTTTTTGTGGCAACACTATTTTAGTTTAGTTTATGGAGGAGAACTTTTGTGAGTGATGGCCGCACGTTGCTGCTGGCATTATGATTAAAATAAGTTTAAAGACAAATGTTATAGTCTTCGGTTTTTTTGTTTGTGTTATTGGTCCGCATCGACAGACCCCACCACTCTGTGTTCCTCTGGAATGTGAGCTACTCAGCTACTAGACTCATAAAGTCTTCGGACTTGACATTTTCCGACTACGGTTGTGAATCAGATATTGGAACAGATGTTTTCTTCAAAATTCCAAGACGAGTGGATGAGAGCGGTGTTTCTGAAGTAGACGATTTCTTTTTTTTCTGTGGTGGATCAGATTAGGAAGACTGGAGCCCTGAGAAAGCGTCAGAGAAGAGAGGAGAAGAGTGACCACCGTGGTCCTTTGACTGCTATAATCTCTCTATTGCGAGGGGACTTTTTCCTTCCGTAGCAATAGAAATGCAACCTAATATTTTATGTTGCTACACAGTTTGGAGACCGCTCGTCCATGAATTTTGGTTGTTGGTAATACTGTCCTGCGCTTCAGCGAATGATGTTTTTTCTTTGTTACATATTTAACTTTTATGACTTAAATAAATATTCGTGTTGTCCCATTAACTTTGGAAGCAGCCTGTTTCATGCACTCAACATAGAAAGAACCCACATCGTACCTGTTCCAGTTAAGTAGGCAGGCAGGCATATACATTATATTCGCATTTCAAAGTTAAGCATTATCACTACATTTGGAAAGCTCATATATATATATATATATATATATATATATATATATATATATATATATATATATATATATATACATATATTTTTTTTTCTATCGTAGCCAAACCAATGAAATTTCTTTATTAACTCTTGATTTAAAAAGATCGTCAAATTCGTGGATTTCCAATTTCTCGAACGAAACTAAAATTACAATTTTTGCAATTAATTCTGTAACAAGACACTGTTTTGGAGCGTTATGCTTGCGTGGGACCTCCCCGCCTACTTTACTGTACGTTCGTAGATCGCAGCTGGAATGCATGGAATTAAAATAATTCCCCCAAAAGCTTAGATGGACAACACAAATTTTATTTACAAGATTTATGAAACATTAGAGTAAAATAAAATGTCATATTTAGAACCTCGGAGTCTGCATGAATCAGATAGGATTAACCGAGCATTTTTTTATGTCCAAACATAAAGATACATCGTAGAGAGAAATGTCTCCAAGTCGCAGGCCCGAATCCAACTGTTTTTCTTCACATCTTCCCCTCCTTTCATCGGGGGCGGGGGTGTCCGCATTTCTCCCAACTTGATCCCTGCCGAAAAGAGAAGTTCTCTCGTCCAGATGTACTGCTGGCTTGCAAAAACACAACCGAGCTTATCCGAAGAACCTTATCAGCCCCCCCCCCTTAGCTGACCATCTCCAATTTCAAGGAACGTCAAGTTTAAGGGGTCAATGGGGGAGATTTTGCCGAAATCAAGAAAGGCATATACATGTGATACACGTGTCGTGGGATCCACATTCCTTACAAATTCATTTTTTTGGGAAGTAGGAGTAGGGGATCATGGACTTTATTTCCCGTTAAGAGAACAATTGACCATTAAAGCATTATCACACAGATATCTGTAAGTGTTGAAAAAGCAATCGATTTGGTTTACGATATTTTTTACTATGAAATATAGATGTATTTATCTTTTGATAGCGAAAATTTTTCATTCGATTTATTATTGTTAAGGCTGACAATATGATGTAAGGAATTTAATCGGTTAAAATTTTTTTCGCTAAAACTCGAGAAATCCACGAATTTTTCATCGGAAGCAGATATTGTAAATTGAAAACTGAAACCATTGCTTTTTTAATGCTTACAAGTTGATGTGAAATAAGAACTTTATAGACCACATTGGTGTACCTAGAGTTGTTCCAGGAACACCAGAGAGCGAGTCCTTATTACACCTATTAAGGGAAAACTATATCATATATCTCTATATCATATATTTAATTTTGTTAAATTTGAAAAAAATTCTCACTAAATTATTCATTTTAAACAAACAAGAACACGATTTATAACAGGAAAAACCACGTATTCTTCGGGAGATGATATAGTAAGCTGGAACCATTGATTTTCACTGCGTATAAGTTGACGTGTGATAAGATCTTTATAGACCACATCGATGTATCTAGAGTTGTTCCAGAAACACCAGAGGGCGTGTTCTTACACCCATTAAGTGAAAAATAGTTTTTTTCTAGATCACATTCTATTAAATTTTATTAAATTTGAAAAAATCATTACTCATTTATTCTATTTGAACAACCTAGAACACGGACTATGACAGGAGAAATCCACGCGTTCTTCTTCGGGAGAGAATATCATAAGCTGGAACCATTACTTTTTCAATGTGTACAAGTTAACGTCAGATAAGACCTTTATAGACCACATCGGTGTATCTAGAGTTGCTCCAGAAACACCAGAGGGCGTGTTCTTATTACATCTATTAAGTGAAAACTAGCTTTCTCTATATCACATTCTATTTAATTTTGTTACATTTGAAAAAAAAATTGTTACTCAATTATTAATTTTAAACAATCAAGAACACGGTTTATAACACGATAAATCCAAGCATTCTTCTTCAGGAGAGGATATCGTAAGCTGAAACCATCGATTTTCAATGCGTACAAGTTGACGTGTGATAAGATCTTTATACACCACATCGGTGTACCTAGAGTTATTCCAGAAACACCAGAGGGCATGTTCTTACACCAATTAAGTGAAAAATAGTTTTTTTCTAGATCACATTCTATTAAATTTTATTACATTTGAAAAAATCATTACTCATTTATTCTAATTGAACAACCAAGAACACGGCCTATAACAGGAAAAATCTACGCGTTCTTCTTCGGGAGAGGATATCGTAAGCTGGAACCATTACTTTTTCAATGTGTACAAGTTGGCGTCAGATAAGACCTTTATAAACCACATCGGTGTATCTAGAGTTGCTCCAGAAACACCAGAGGGTGTGTTCTTATTACATCTATTACGTGAAAACTAGCTTTCTCTATATCACATTCTAATTAATTTTGTTACATTTGAAAAAAATCCTAACTAAATTATTCATTTTAAACAAACAAGAACACGATTTATAACAGGAAAAACCACGTATTCTTCGGGAGAGGATATCGTAAGCTGGAACCATCGATTTTCAATGCGTACAAGTTGACGTGTGATAAGATCTTTATAGACCACATCAGTGTACCTATAGTTATTCCAGAAACACCAGAGAGCATGTTCTTACACCAATTAAGTGAAAAATAGGTTTTTCTAGATCACATTCTATTCAATTTTATTACATTTGAAAAAAAAAATCATTACTCAATTATTTATTTTGAACAACCAAGAAAAATTCTTATAACAGGAGAAATCCAAGCATTCTTCTTCGGGAGAGGATATCGTAAGTTGGAACCATTACTTTTGTCAATGTGTACAAATTGACGTCAGATAAGACCTTTATAGGCTACATCAGTGTACCTGGAGTTGTTCCAGGAACACGAAAGGGCGTGTTCTTATTACACCAATTAAACGAAAAATAGCCTTTAAGATCACATTCTATTTAATTTTATTATATTTGAAAAACAAAATCATTACTCAATTATTCATTTTAAGCAATCAAGAACACAGTCTATTTTTTTTTACCGGAGAAATAGCTTTAAAAAGATTTTCTTAAAGAATGATTAAGGTAGGGAAGAGAAAAAATAACAGACACATAATATGACGTCTTCTTTATTTAAAGTTAAAATTTCAATGTGTAAGACAATTATAATATAATAGTTTTCAAGAAATATGTAATAAAGTTTTTCTTATATAATTTTAGCTCTTCGAGCTCTCACTACACAGGTCCGAGGTTCGATCCCCGGACTGAGTAAGGTTGACTCAGCGTTTCATCCCTTCAGTGGGTAGACAAACTGAGGATCAAGCATGCTTGAAAACTAAACACTGGGGGTTCCGCGTAAGGTTGACCACCTAACCAGAACATATGCTTCGTATCCCAGGGCCCTTGGTATCAGAAACGGAGATTGGCACCGTAGGCTTTGCCCCCCTAGGGGCTATTGAGCAGAAGAGTTAAGTTTTAGTATATAATTTTATTTGGAGCGACAAATTTTCTTATAGATCTGAATTGTCAAAATTCATTGCTTGGAGGATTTCTATAATAAATGTTTATTTCCGGGAAACATAAATTTCTCACCAAACAACGCGCATTAAGTTTTTAGATGTACATTAAAAACTACCTCGTGCTTTATTTTCTACAACATTTCAAGCTTTATTAAAAGACAAAAAATGTTTTTAACTTTCATATATTTATCTTCATTTATATGTATTTTAACTGTGATTTTTTAAATTGTTACTAACATTTTAAAATACGGAAGAAAATATATCTGTTTCTAAAAATTTAATCAACAGCACAACAGTTATTTCAAAATATCTAGATTGCCAAAATGTAAAAGTTCATCAGTTGGAGGATTTTCATCTTCAATGCTTAGTTCCATAAAATATAAATATCTTTTCAAATCACGTGTATTTCAATTTTTGATGTACGTTAGGAATAGATTCTCATTTCATTTTCTACAATATTTAACGTATCATATAAAGACAGAAATTGTTCGTTTTCCCCCGTCATTATGTTATTCTAAATTTGAATTCTGGTGTGATTTTAAAAACTTCTGAAATTTCAAAATGCGCAAGAAAATATATTTGTCACTAAAAGAATTATTGATCAGAGGTTCAACAGTTATTTCAGTTGTTAAAATACATAATTGATTAGTATTTTTTTAGGGATTTTTACACGGAGTTGATTAGAATTCTACTATCCATGTAAAGCTTACTAATTTAGTTGTCTGTGAAATATGACTTTTCCTACTTGTCATTATGAATTTCGATTTTCTAAAAACAAATATACCAATATTTGTTTTGATTAGTGATAAATATTTGTTACTGTGTTAGGCTTCCCTGCAGTTAAGGGTGTCCCTTGATTTTGATTCTTTATCATCGCAAAGTGTATATCCAGTTATACTTGGCATGTAATATCCAGTTACACTACTGGACAAAGCCAGCGCGGGAGACTGACTTAAGGACGAAAGTGATGCCAGTGACCCTCCTTCAACCCCATTGGAGAAGAGGGGTTGCTAACGCGGGTCAGTCGTCTTTGGGCCTGGCAACAGTAGTCATTGGATTTTGTTCGGTAGATTTGAAGGCCCCCTTCAGAGAAAAAGCAGGCCAAGACGGAGCTTACAGATAGCTTCATCAGAGGCAGGGCATTGCTCCAACATTTTCATCAGTATATGGAGACTCCATATTGATACTTAATTTGTTTTATTTGCTTCCCCAGATTTTTCTTCATCAAAAATAGAACTGTAAATAAAGAATCTGAAAAAAGGTAAGTCTTCACTCGTTTGTGTCTGGTATCTTATTCTTTGTGTTTTCTCAATAGGCCTGGTATAAGTTATTGGCACGTAATACCAAGTATGCAAGTTTTCTTACATAATGCAACCCAAGCTTTTTCCAACTGCAATTGTGCATAAAATTTTTTTATACAGTTTTAAATATTTGAATACTGATAGTTTACACTTTTTGTTTCATTTTCGTTACTTTTATAAAGTATGTCCCATATTTTCTAGTAAATTTACATGCGAAAATTTCCGAGAGAATATGGATACTTTATAAAAATTATTTCCGTATCGTCGCCATCTGAAATGGCATATTGGCGTTATTGGCTCCAAAAAATATCGCCAATAAATTAAAGGGCACTTTAAATTGCATTTTCACACTAAGGTGTTCTTATTCCATAAAACTTACTAATTTTAATAGGTGGGTGAAAGTATTTTTGCTTTGTAGTCATGCAGTTTTCTAACAGCAAATATAGCAATACTTGTTTATAGTCAAAACAACGGATGAATCAATACATCCACTTTTAGTGGAGATTTAATAATTGCATCATTATCTAAGAAATGAAGTGTCGGATTTTAATATTAAACACTCTCACCTTTCTGATAAAAAAAAAGACTGACAAAAGAGGCAATACTTCTTTTTTGTACAATGAGCTAAAAAAATAGCCTCTCCGAACCAGAGGATGGAAAATTGCGAAGAGACTTTACTCCACTTTAATTTATCAGACGAATAGCATAAGTGATGATGAGGTTCCTTTCAAGCTCATTGGAGAAATTAAAAGCTTCCATCTTACCAAGAAGTTATAAAAATTTCACCGTATTTTAATTTACAATGGAGCGCAAAGACATAGATGCATTTATCGTGATTAGAAATCTTTTCTTCGGGTAAATGGAAACTGCTTTAAACCGTGAAAGTTTTATTGCATTTTTCTTTTTGTAACAATTTTCCCCTTTCCCATTCTCTAGATGAAAATTCTTTTAGCTTTCATTTTGATTGAAACACTAAATGAAGCGATTCGATACATAAGTACGCAATCGAACAGAATAGGTATGTCAAATCGGGAAACATTTAAATTACGAATGTGAATATCTACATTAAAATTATTATATTAATAGCAGAACCACCGACGATGAGCAGAAATCTTTTTATTTTAGAAGCAGACTGACTGTCGTATCAATGCTGAATTAAAACTGTTGTACATTATACAGAGGCTGTTCATACATTTTTTAGACGATGTATATTGTAGTCACAAAACTATACATAAAATTCTTGTGTTTGAAATGTTCTATTTGATAACCCTTATTCTAAACTATCTTGCGACACCGTAGTTTCAAGGATAATAAGGCCTTTTGAAGTGTCAGAAGAGGTATTCTATCCCATTCTTCCTGAACAGCTTTCCAGAGTCCTGTAAGGGTTGTGCGACGACGTTTGGATAATGAAGATTTTAAAAGTCCGAAAGCACAAAAATCCATTGGTGATACATCGGGAGATTTAGTAGGGATATCATTAAAGGGTTTGGCCTTGTTATCGGTTTTTTGTTCCATTTCTTTTATGAAATTTACAGTGGATTTTGATGTGTGACTGCTAGCTTTGTCTTGATGGAGTTCTACAGATTGATGGCACTGCGGGTAAAGATAGTATTTCATTCAGAACAATTGGAGATAAAATATGTTCCTGGTAGTATTTGGAGTTAGTCTTGATATTTTTTAAAACTCTCTTCATTTTTAACTTGCCATTATATGAAAAACCATCAATAATCCTGAATCCCTTAAACTTTCTTTCGATTCTTTGAACCATGTACTTAATTTTTTCTCTCCTTTTATGCTAATAAAAGACTCTTTTTTTGTTGCAATTATTTCAATACACACATCATTCATCTGTTGTGACAATTTTTTTCCATTTTTCTTTGGATAAAGGTTTTTCACACAGAATACTGCAGCGTGTCATGCGTTCAGCGATATGCTTTAGAGAAAGACGATGCACACTGCGTTTTTCAGCTTTCTTAAGATTTAAATCAACGTTTATCATTTTGTTTATAGTGGACACCGAGAATTTTAACGATTTTGCAACTGTTCGTTAACTAGGGGGATTTTATTTTAACATTAAACAACGTACTTTTGCAATAGTCGAAGATGTTTTTTCCTTGGATACCTGCTTGAAATCTTTGTCCCACTTAAGGCTCCAATTTGACGTTTTTTCCTTTCTTTTTGACGATATTACCTACCGACGCTTTAGATGTCACAAAACCATGACTCTCACATCGTTTTGGGATAACGGAATATGAATACTTCTCTTCGGAAAGAGCGTAAATATAGCCTTCGAACCACTGCTTCTTTAAAAACGCCATTTTGAATAAAAACAAACCTCTCAAGCCGCAGAGGATAGTTCTGACTTTTAAAAACATAGTAAATTGCAGTTATTTATTTTGCAACAAAAGATTTTTTAATAACTCTAACCAAAATCTTCTAAAAATTGTGCGAACAGTCTTTATAGGTCCATATGATATATAGAAGTACTAAGATAGTTTTACAAAAAAACTAGCTCACAAAAGGGGGAAAGGGAGTCGTGGTGAAGATACAAAAAGTTGGTTTTCTACCTTTCAACAAATTTGCAAAGGATTTATTTTAAGCTTTTCTTGATGTGCTTATTACATAAGTAATAATTTACTTGCTTCTAAATTCTCTTTGATTTCCTCTTTGCTGGACATCGACACTCTAACATGCCCGCTAACAACTCAGTTAAATTGGGATGCTTGTTTGTAGAATCACCAAGAATGTTTTACGTAATTTACTTACAGCTAATCTCTGCTCCATAATAAGCTACGGTCTTTTTAGAAGCCAATTAGAGTTAATGTTCTTTTCCGAGATATAAAATCTTTGCCTGAGAGCAAGTAAACAGCTTTTTATTCTGTAGCTCCAGATGCTGTCATATTTTTAACTAAGTCCTAAAGTAATAGAACCGAATCTCCACTGTCTCTTTAGTATGAGATGTTTAAAACTAGTAGGGTCTAAATAGATGAAGCTGCCACGTACACACACACACACACACATATATATATATATATATATATTTATATATATTTATATGTATATGTATATATATATTATATACATACATACATACATATATATATATATATATATATATATATATATATATATATATATATATATATATATATATATATATATAATAAATATATATATATATATATATATATATATATATATATATATATATATATATATATATATATATATATATATATATATATATATATATATATATATATATATACATGTATATATGTGTACGTGTATATAAGTTTGTGTGCAAACCAGGGCATATCTGAATCTATATGTATACACACACACATATATATATATGTATATATATATATATATATATATATATATATATATATATATATATATATATATATATATATTTATTTATATACATGTCTTTCTTTCTGTGGTTTCTCTCTCTCTCTCTATATATATATATATATATATATATATATATATATATATATATATATATATATCATGGACACAGGCAGAAAAGGATAAAGAAACCCTGGCAGTTTTTGAAAGAAAAAAAGTTTAAGAAGTATTTTTGGGGATATTGAGGCAAATGGTGTGAAGAAGAAGGACAAATATTAAATTCCACATAATTTATAAAAATACAGATATTGTTTGAAGGTTTAATCAGATTAAATGACTGCAGATCCACTTCTACCTCACCTTCCAAAATATGGCGGAATCAATGGGCATGTGGTAAAGAGAACTGCTGAAATTCTGGTTCTATTCTATTGAGAACGATTTAAAGACTTTAAAAGGAAATCGAGGGCAAAAGATAGGAATGCCTGGTATCGAATTCTGGAGAAGGCTAATGCTGAAGAAGAAGAAGATACATATCTGTAATGTATCAAAATTATTATACTTAAATTATTTTTTAAAAATAATTTAAGTATAATAATTCCTCTTTCACATTCTTATTCCTTCAAATCTATTTTCCTAGCCAAAAAATGTCTAAGAAGCGTCCTTAAAGCTTGTCTGTAATAGATGCAACTTTTCTGTCCACTCACCACATTTTCCTGCTGTCTCTGGCAAATGGCTGAGTTTTTTTCTTTAAGTTACTTTTTATTGTTAAATTCGTTGATTAAGTTGCCGGTTCATTGGGAAAATTATATGCATTTCTAGTTATGGGGTAAAGCCAACTAGCCGCTAGCCAACTCTGTAATCCACGTGTTGTCATGGCCATTCCCTTGTCTGTCTTTGAAAGAGTAACATGTCACTTTTAGCAGCTCTTCAATAAAAGTTAAGTTCTACTCGGAATTGCGTGTACTTTTTATAGAATGGCACTACTGCAACCTGCCATCTTCAATAGTCTAGCTGTTTAGGCATATCCTTGCCCAACAAGCTTGGGCAAGTAAATACAATAGGGGCTTTATTAGATGTGACCGGCGGATTACTTTTCGCCCTGTTACAGACATACATATGTGCGAAAAAGTAAACTAGAAAGAGATAAGGAGTTAGTGTTAAAGCATTTTAGCGAGGAACAAAAACCCAGTGGGCAGTTTTCGCACCCTTTGTTAGGAAATTGAGTTAATTTCCCCACTGCAATAAAACCCCTCCCAAGATCATTCATGCTGTGAAACAAGAATCTCTCTTAGAGGTTAGGGCAAGAGCCTTGCTTAAATCATTGATACAAAAAATCAATAAATAGAAGATAGGAAATAAAGGAATGTCAAAATGGGAAAGTTTCGGGCAAGTGAAGGAAGTAATGTACATAATGATTGTGGATTTTAGCTCGTAAAGGAATAACCACATAAGTTTAGAGGAATACGGATGAGGAAACGTGTTTCCTCACAATGACGTTAGGAACTCTCTCTTATATTAAAAAGTGAGGAATATTATTACAATTATTAACTAATATAAGTATTATCAATCATTTGCCTGTTTAACTATTAAGCTAAATTGGGTAATACAGATAACAGTTTCAATAAATTTCCAGTGTATTAATGTAAATATTAATGTAAATAATCAATGTAAATATCTTTCTGATTTTTTTTGTGTTATGCATTTATTATTACATGTATCATATTTATGTAGCATATTTATTGTTGCAAAAAGCATACTGTATATTTTTATTTTGTGTATAATTCTGTATGAAATCATCAGTTACACTTTTCGTTACTTAAAAATTTTTGTAAAAAATTTATGTTAATGGAAAGGTTCTCACTTTGTTTATCCCTTCTTTTTGCCCGAGGAGGATGTTGTAAGGAAAAGTAAACTAGATAGGTAAATTAAAGTAGGTATTTTGTATAAAACCCTTAAGATGGGCCTCATTAAGGCCCGAGAAAATTCTCAGGGGTTTTTTAATCTTAAGTCAAGGTAAAAAATAACCACATGTCCATTTGCTTGCCCTTAACCTAAATTGACTACTGGGGCTACAGTTCAAGTCCTCAGGGAGGGGATCTAACAAATTAAAACTTTATACTGCCCTAGCTGCCAATTTAGGAAATTCCAGAACAAAAGGAGATGCCCGCTTTCGGAGGCTGATTTTTCCCAGAGATATTGACTGAGGTTTTCACACAGATGTTGACCCAGGTGTTACTTATCGTTTTACATAGAACTTCATGTTAGCTGCTCTCTCAGTTTGTCCCGAAGATAATGAAGTGGAACCACCAGCGTTCTACTAATAATTGTCTTTGACTAAAACGGGGTTATTTTTATGGCCATGACTTCAATCACCTGTCGTGAAGTCCGTCAATCTAGATATATAATAACATTTTTTATAAAGGGAATTAAATATGTTAAACGATGAGTGCGAGAAAAAGATAGATGTGAGAAATGATTATAAAAATTCAGTAAAAGGTGCAAATATTAAAAAATAAAATACAATACTAATTGAAAGTATTTAATATTTTATCACATATACTTAAAGTGATACTTAACATTCATAAAATATTTTTAATTTATACTTGCTTTGTGACGATAAAAACAATGATATACTTCCTGAAATAAAGAACTGAATAGTTACTGCTAATAAGGCATTTTATAGAATAAGGCATTTATTTAGATCTGACCTTTTATTAAGTAAGACAAAGTTATTACATTAAAGACCCTCATTCATCCTGTCTTAACCAACGCTTCAGAGACTTGGATTATGACTAGGAAGAAGGAAAAGATTTGGATGCTTTAGAACTAAAGATATTAAGAAGTGTTTTTAGAGGTATCCATGAAAATGGTATCTGGCCTTATAAGTTATAATATTGAATTGTACATATTATTTAAGAGGCCAGATGTTGTTCCTTTTACAAAGATAAGAATCCTTATTTGGGCAGGGTATGTTATTCGTATGAACATACCCAAAGAAATCTTTTTGATTACATCAAACAATACAAGAAGGGACTTCGATAGGTGGACACAGTTAAAGAGGACTGTCTTGTCCTTAAGACCGATAATGGGAGGTGTCTGGCTGCAAGCAGGGGTGCCTGGAATCGATTGGTCCAGAAAACCTTGTTCCACCCTGGCTCTCGCGTCATGAATGAGGATGACCTTCTTTGTAAAAGTGGTTGTGTTCATAGAATAGTTATTTTAATTTTGACAAAACTTCCTGTACTTGAGAAAAACATGGTACTAACTTCTGTTCGTATTGGTCTTCCTCCTCCTTTTGCTCATGATCTTCCTTTTGGTTCTCATGATCTTTGTCAAGAAATGGCAAGTAACTGTAAACGCCATGGAGAGTGCCAGTCGAGGAATAAACTGTAAACATAAGATCAGGCCGCTCACCCCGACTTTCCTATTGTACATAGTAATTCCTTTCACCTCTTCTAAAATCTAAGCGTAATAATTTCTTATTCTTAATTAGATTAAGTATCGTGCATTTAATTCTCAGGACGGAGATTTTATAGGATTATGAGAGTACTGGTAAGAAAACAGCTCGAACCACACCACAGGCTAGGTAGATATGTTAATAGGAGATGAGGTAAGGTCTCTCTGCCGCTCTTACATTGTATCATATACAAGTTCTTGTTTTGACAATCTTGCTCTTTGAATTCAAAAGCAAATTACTGACTGCTCAAAATTACTCAAGATAACAAAGCCTTGAAAACTGAATTTTTGCATTCTAATTCCTTTTATAATTTAGAGAAACGTCAAGAAAGATTTCAGTATAAATTTTCTAAAAAACAACATAAATGCTTCGCTTTGTTTAATCAGTCAGTGCAGCTGGTACATAGGTATCTCTCCAGTCTTAATATACTCGAGATGACGATTTTCTTTTTTAAATCAGTCTTGTCATCCATTAATTCAGAGTTTTTTTAATATGCAGATAATCATAAATTTAAACTTTAAGTTACAGACATTTTTAATTCACTCTTCTTTTTTTCGCGTACAGACGAGGACTGACAGTTTGAAAGCTAAGTTTAACACAGTAACTCATTTTAAAGACTGTTGATTCATAAGGTACAGTTAGTATTTTCTTTATTAATGAAATTTATCGCTTTTAAAGATTTACGTTCCTTTTCATTATCTCTAAAGAAAGATAAATTAGAAATCGACACTAGACTTCAACGGAAAGCAATTTTGTAGCTACCAGCTCGAGATGATGTATATTTTCTTCGATATAAGTACTTTTTTTTGAACTTCGTCTAACTGAAGAATCTTATGTGATGTAAGGCTAGTGAAAAATATTGGACAATTTCTTTTGGCTTTAAATAGGAGACTGTTACAGTGTATCGCACACATAGTAAATGAAATTATTCATCTATCAAAAGAGCTCAAATAGTATTTTTGAAATTTCCTTGCTAAACGTGATCCATATAAAATAATCAAATCACCCCTTGATCCCCATGGGCTTAAATATGTTTCTAATACGAAAATTTGCATGCTACTTACCGGTTACATTGATGGTAGTATGAAAAAGGACATCGAATGACTGATAAAATATAATTACATAATTTGAATTATAAAAGTATAAACTGAAATTTTTCAGCAATTTATTATTTCTAGAGAATGAGAGTAGATTTTAATCATGTGGTGTTCATTCTTTTGCATACCATGCACTACTAGTTTTACAGACGAGTTTAGATGCGTCATTTCTTTTCGCAAATGAGTTTAGATGAACAATACAACTCATGTACCTTTTTCACCATTTTGCGTTTAGGGTTTGGGTTGGCTAAAAAGAATAGAGAATTAACCTTATTTGCTTAAGGGAGGAAAGGGAAGGGATCAATCCCGCATCTAAACTGATTAATTTACGCTTGTTCGAAAGACACACGTTTATGGGAACACTAATTTACAATAGTAAAAAAAGATCTCTGAGAGAGTGATCGCTGTCGAGAGTGATGGTTGTAAAGCTTCTGGAGAGTCTCGTTTGGTGAAGATATTTCAATATTACAGTTGTTAGATAGGAGGAAATAAGAACTCTGAGTGATATCAGCTTGGGGCTTAGAGGTCAGAATAAGCAAAAAAATTGTTCACATACAGTGATCCCTCGTT
>CM063504.1:112933081-112943081 GCA_032207245.1 Pardosa pseudoannulata | reverse complement strand
TTACAAATATATATATTTAAAATGTCATATGACAGGTAAGTAAATTTCATTTATTTCATTTATTGTACATTTTTTATGTTATTTGATAAAAAAAATAGTTTCTAATATATATATTTAAAATGTTATAGACATTAAGTAAATTTCATTTATTTCATTTATTATACATTTTTTATGTTATTTGATAAAAAATATGTTACATATATATTTAAAATGATATGACAAAAAAATTTCATTAATTGAACATTATTTTTATGTTAGATAAAAAGTCTCCAATACAATATTTAAAATGTTATATGGCAGTAACTAAATTTCAGTATTTCTATATTGAACATATGTAACGATAAAAAAAATATTGTATTTCTAATTTTAATTTAAAATGTTATTACAGGTATTTCATTTATTTCATTTAATAAATTTTTTATGTATTATAAAAAATACTGTTTCTAATATATATATTTAAAATTTATATCATAAGTAAATTTTTTATTTCATTTATTACATTTTATGTATTTGATAAAAAAATGTTTCAAAATATATATAAAATATTCTGTTAAATAATTTATGTACCCATTTATTTACATTTTTGTTATAATAAAAAATATTGTTTTTCATATATAATATATAATATAAATAAAATATATAATATATATTTATAATATATATAAATATTTTATATATTTAGAATGTTATAAAAGTAAAGTAAAGCATTATTGTACATTTTTTATGTTATTTGATAAAAAAATATTGTTTCAAAATATATAATATAAAAAGCTAAATGGAAAGTAAATTTTTTTTCATTTATTGTACATTTTTTATTTATTTGATAAAAATATGTTCTCATAAAAAAAATTTATGACAGGTAAGTAAATTTCATTTATTTCATTTATTACATTATGTTATTTGATAAAAAATATTGTTTATAATATATATATTAATAAAATTAAATGAAGGTAAGATTTTTTATAGTGTACATTATTTATTGTTTTTGATAAAAAAATATTTTTAATATTAAATTTTTTAAATTTTTACTTAAATGCTTATAAAAGTAAAATTTATATATTGTTTCTAATATATAAATACTTTATGTTTAAGTAAATTTCATTTATTTCATTTATTGTACATTTTTTATGTTATTTTTAAAAAATATGTTCCTTGAAATGAAAAACTAACCAGTTTTTGAAACTAGATTGATATTAAAAAACTCGAAAAAAATTCATTCGAAAAGGAACAAAACCTTTTATTTTATGACGAATAAAAAAAAGGCTGTTAAATGAAGACTTAAAGTCTCGAAAGGTACTATGTCCCCTTGATATGTATTTTTTAAGTTTTAAAGTTTAGAAGCCTGCAGCACATCTATTAATATTATTATACAAATAAAAAGGTTAATTAGGTTTTTAGACACTTTTATCTAAGACCATTCATTTGGCAAGTAATGTCCAATACTCGATGCATATAAATATTTGTCCTACAGTTAATATTTCATGCTAATGTCAACATTTTTTCCACTTTCCGTTATAGCTAAACTACATTTTTTGTATTGCTTTATGATCAATATATAAAAACTGAAACACGAAAGAGGTGGATAGAAATAATGCTGAAGAATAATCTTTAAATACACCGCTTTTAAAATGTCAAAAAAGCCCAGAAGCAATTTTAATAGCCGATATTAATATTTGTTTTTCATTAATCTATAGTCCTTAGTATAAATATTGGAGACATAAATTTTTGCGAGATTAAATGCTTTTCCAGAGTAGTCATTTACCGGAGACATCGATGCTTTAAAAAGTATTTTACGTCAAAGGTAAATAAAATTTTCAGTCACGGAAAGTGGAAATAAAAACAGAAACAAATAATGTCGATAAAAATACGTTGAAAGCTTAAAATATATGGAAACCATCAACGGTGTTTCATGATTTGAAAGCATATTAAGGTCATCATAAAAATATCCTCTCATGTCATAAATTTAGTAATAGTCTTACTCTAGTACTTTTTATTTTAAAGAAAAAAATAACGAAGGCTACTTTTAATAACTGGCGTGAAAAGAAGGTGAAGTCGTAAGTTTTATTTTGTGGCGTAACTGCTTTTGAGTTGAACGAAAATGTTATCAACAGTATTCACCATAAACTGTAATGAAGTTTGGAGTCATGTTTCAAAATAGTTTAATAGATTAATGAAGTATATTGGAGCATCAAGAGGTGGTTAAAAATGTTGAATAAAATACAGGGATGATTGTAATAAAAAATACCATAAATGATTTGAAGATTAGTGTTCTCTTTTTGCATTATCTCGAATTGGTTAAGAAGTAAATGGACATGTGTGAAGAAAACATCTATTAACACATTTATTTTTCATACATACACATACGAGGATCATCTGCTGATATATTGGTCTAATATTAAAAATGTCAATTCATGTTTTCAAAAGCTATTTATTTTTAATATAACCATTAATATTAATAAAAATAAATATCAAACTGTTTAAGTAATATCCTTAAGCAGTGTTGGACCTACAAAATAAGCATAACGTCTACAACCGCAATTGTTACTTGACTGGATGAAAACTTTGACCAACGAAGCAGATTTTGAATTTTGGGATGTGATAGAAGTCCGTTCGAAAAGTATCCTGTGAATGAACACGCATTTTCAAAGCTTTCTCTCTCAACCTTACAGTCGAAGAAGACAATTCTCCTTTTATGGAACAACAGAATATGGCTTTGGATGGACTTCTTTAAATTAAGAATGATAGGTCCAATTCTTCACGAATTGCACAAAATCTTATACTTTTCCTTCCACTTGTTAGTTTCGTCCTCAGCCATCTAAGTAGTGAGCATGTTTCAAATGTATTGATTTGCCCTTTCAATACTTCCTTGAAGTTGGCTGTGTCTAAGTTTTCTATTCATTAATTTCATTTCTGGTTATAAATGTGTTAAACAAAGATTTCATTCTAAGATATTCTTACAAAATTAGTGTCCAGTATCATAATGCAAAATACATAAAGCATCAAAAGGGGAAGTTATAAGCTACTTAATCCGCCCATTTTGATGTGAGTGGCTTCAATACAACAATACAAAAAAATGTTAAGTGGTCTTAGTTTAAGAGAAGAAACTTAATTACAACTTTCTACTGACATAGGTAATGAATGAGATACTACTGGCATTTGCTATAGAAATATAAATAAATAACTCTACATATAACTCTACATAATAACTCTACATATTTTCTCATTATATGCCCCTAAGGTTATAAGAGTTTTAAAATATGAGTAGAGATTTTTTATAATATTCTCAAAACTGCAATTAAAACAAGTAGCTTAGGATATTAGCTATTTTGAAATTTTAACGAAAAATAGTTTCTGCATTCAACAAATTGAAAGAACGGAAAATGAAAAATATTTTGATTTAAAACTTCAAACAGAAACCGCAATAGCAAGATGTAAAAGCTTTTCAAAACGACTTTATTTTAATTTTACAGCATTTTATAAAATTTATATAATATATTTGTATTTTCTGTTATAATCTGAATTACATGAAATAAATAAAATAAACTGGGAAAACATTTTGAAGAACTTCTTTGAGAAATCTAGTTTGTATCAGTAATAGATTTATATTCTTAGATTATTCGTTCCCGATAGCTTTTCAACGTAATTTATGACAAGACCAAGTCAAGTCATAAAGGGAAATGACAAAGTTACGCCCAAAGGCTTTACCAGCGTTAAAGTCTTCTAGGACATAACAGTGATAGATGCTGTGGTATAACTTTTTTTGGATCTGGTCTACGTGTACTCAAATCGTAATCTAGAGGGTGTGGCTCTAATGATATTTTTGGTATAGTGTTTTATTTAAACGTCATTTTTGTGTCAGCTTTATTTAAGTCCATTGTCCAAGAGACATTACGATATGCTTGAAATATCAGCCACTAAAGATGATTGAGAAAGAAATTCATTCTTAACTATATTATGTAGCTATAGAAGATAGAGTTGTTTGCATTAATTTAGATTACACAGATACATTCAAAGGTTCACTGTAATTTGGTATCCTCCCCATTCAAGCATTACAATAACTTTTTTTTTTTATAAAAATATCCAAATGATGCAATTGTAACATCATTAACCTTTTTGATATTTAACAATACTTTTTACCACAACTACATAAAAAGTAATAAATCGGACATACCATTTGAAGTCGTTATACGAGGGTTGCCTTTTAAATTCTTACAAAAAATTAAGATGAAAAAGAATGTTTGAGGAACAAACTATTTTATTGCTTTTAAGATTCATACACTTTTCAGCCAGTTCAAACTAATTCTTGAAACAGTTTTTCTACTCTGAAGTTGATATCTCAGAAACATGGTTTTGGAAGGCATACACAGCGTTTTTAGGTGATGAAAATTGCTGCCCATGCATTTTTGTTTGACATAAGGTAACAAGAAAAAGTCGTTAGGCAACAACTCAGGAGAATATGGGAAATGGAACTTTAATTCGATATTTTTATCTTTCAAATAATCAATTGTTTCACGTGGTGTGGAGGAGCTGGCTTTGTCGTGATGAAGAATGATGCACCGATTTTTGTTGTTTTTCCTCATTTCATTGATAACTTTTGGCAAACAAATTTCTGTATACCATTTAGCGTTAATAGTTTTTCGATCTTCTAAAGGAATGGTTGCGATATAACCAGTAAGGCTGAAGGGGCAAGCATTCATTTTCTTGGAAGTGCTTCGTGATCGAGCAACTTTCTTGGGATTCAGTTCATCTTGAAGTACCCACACAGTAGACTTGTTTAGTTTCCGGATCATAATAATATATCCAAGTTTCGTCGCCTGTGATGATGTTGCATACGGATTTTACTGTTCTCAATTTGAATTTTTTGTGCATTTAATTACACCTATTTGAAAGAGCCTCTTTTTAAGCTTCTGCCAAATTGTGTGATATCCATCTGGGAAAATCTTTTCATCAGCTAAATGTTCTTGCAAAATCGAACGTATTGTAGTTTGTGATATTCCAAGGGTTGCTATCTATCTTGGGCCTCTATCTTAGGATACGTGACATGCCGATCTTCTTCAATCATCTTTCGCACAGCATCGATATTCTTTGGAATAACTACCGATTTTGGTCCCCCTTCACAAGATTCATCACTGAATGACGTACAATTTCGACGAAATTCTGAAAATCCGTTATAAATTGTCTTTTCGGATGGTGCTTCACTATCAATTGTTTAACGAAACGATTTTATGCATTCTTGTCGAGTGAGTCCTTTCTAAAAATCATAAAAAATTATTCAATGGAAGCTTTCATGAGTTATCTCCATTTTTTCACTCGCTTCTTTTATGTTGCATCCACATTATGACCAATTGTTCACCACTCCAGTACTGGTCCTAATGGCGACCTTGAACGATGGTTCACGGGTTACATCCAGACACTGGGCAACTAAATAATCAGAACACGTGTATGCATTCATAGAATCTACTGCGCATTTTGGTAGCGCATGCTGGTTGTCTTGGATCTTTGAGTTCCTTCCCCATTATGGCCCACTGCAAGCCATTTCCCCCGTCTGGAGGGGGGGTATGGCTTATTATGGTTGATGGTGGCAGACGATAAAATAACCTCTGCGGGCGATAGTTTCGGAGGCGGTTTTTCTCTAAGGATCAAAGGCAGCCAGATGTATAACTAAAGTGTGCAGGAGATCCTATGGAAGAATATGGCTGGGCCACTAAATGAGTCGAGCGTGCGAATGCAACCTGTGAACCATCTTTCAAGGTCACCACCAGGAAGTGGTGAACAATAGGCCATAATGTGGAGGCTACATTGAAGAAAAACCATTTCCGAAGCCATCCTCCGATGAGGTCATTTTATCATCTGCCATCATCATACCCTCTCCAAACGGTGGCAATGGTTTGAAGTGGACCATAGTGTGGAGGGGCCTTTAAGCATTCACTATATACAAAATACGCAGATGATTTCTAAGATGCCAGTGATTCAAGATAAAAAGTGAATTTTAAAAATAACCTGAAGATAAATTTCATAAGAAGATTCTATTGGTCGTTTGTAAAAACTTAAAAGGCGACCACTGGACGAACGATGTCCGAATGGTAAAGCGTTACTCTTCGGTACCGAAATTCACCAGTTCGAATTCCGCTGCTGGCATGGATGTTTGTAGCTGATCAGAATCGGCTTTAAGCAATAGTTTCTGGTCTTAGTAGCTCTCATGAACAAAACAGTAGAACGTAGAGCACCAAACAAAACCTTATGTCACTGTTCGCTGGTCTTCTGACCATGTCGATAAAATGAAAAATTTTATATTTATTTACTATCATCTCATGGTTTACTATGGATAATTTTAAAACACTTCATCATTATTTACTCATATTTTTTGCATTTCAAGAATTATGCTTAAATGTTGGGTGTAAGTGTAGTCAGTTTTATGCTTATACATACAACCAATATCGTAGTTAATTTTTTGCTGTATAAATCTTAGAGGAATAAATTTTGCTGCTGCAATTAACTTTGAGATATATCCCTTCAATATTTCTTCTCTCCACTTTGAAAACCATATATTTAGTTAGAGATCAGATGGAAAAAATCGTAAAAGAATTATGGCTTAAGTTATGTTCCTTTTTAAGTAATAAAAGATAAGAGAATATAACGGATAACAAATACTCACGCATATTCGATGATTGAACACTTTTATGCGTGTATTAATAACCAATGTCAGAAGAAAGTTTTTTTTTGCCATTTTGTTTAATGCATAACTCACACACACGAAAAAAGTGGGTTAGAAATGTTTTATGATTTATTAGTCTGATGTGGAATGTAGAGTTTAGAAGTACCATAGCAATGAGCTGATAACGCTACGCCTGTAGAACATCAAGATTAAAATTTAGATAGTAATCAACTGGAAGAGAAAATTTAATTACGGTTCTTGAGCATATTTCACTTTTTGACTTCAATTATTAGGCAATAAATTACTTTTGATGTCAAAAATATTTTATATTGTATGTAAAGAAGTATAGTATTATTATTATTGCTAGAAAAACTTTAAAACCGATAGCTACAAGGTAATTACTCAGACGATTTTAAACTGAGCTTGAAATTATCCAGGTCACCCGATTCAAGAGGAATTTTCAAAGGAAATTAAGAGTAAAATCTAGACTTTTGATAAGGTTCAAGATTAACAAGATTAACGATGAATATTAATAAATGGTCAACATATTCTAGTATCGTGTTAACGTCTTGGTTTTCAGATAATACTGAAATATATGTATGGAGGGAAATTAATTTTGTTACGTTCTTGCTAAACCGAAAATATATGGCCTTTTTAAAGTTGAATTTTAAGGAAAAAATACATTTTAACGTGGAATAGAGTTAATGATTTAAATTCACTTAAATTTTATGTAAAATTTTGTTCACATAAAAAAACTGGCCCATATTTATACACTGGTATATATTTATATATATATATATATATATATATATATATAATATATATATGTATTTTATACATATGTGTATATATATATATAATAAATATATAAATATATATATACATATAATATATATAATATATAAATATTATATATATATATATATATATATATATATACTATATATATAACAAATATATATATATATAATATATATATATATTATATATATATATATATATATATATATATATATATATATATATATATATATATATATATAATTTGTTAAATACTTTTGTCCCAGTATTAAAATTTTATTTTCAGGAAACTGGTAACATTTTTTTGCTGGTAATAAAGGATAATATCTAAGACGTACAATATAATTTATATAATGAGTACCTTAGAATTAACAAAAACTTCCTTAAATTTTTACATCATATATATATATATATATATATATATGCGTGTGTGTGTGTTTAAATATATATATATATAAATATATATATATATATATATTATATATATATATTATTAGAATACTTGCTTTCTAATTTTATTTTTAAAGTTTGCAGATGTATATTTTTCCAGTTAGTTCTTTAAGATAATTTTCAAACACCAGTTATAAAAATTTCATATTCGACATCCAGTCAATCTGAAAGAATAGTAATTATAAAATAAAAATACCGCACTTAAATGTCGTTTATCTACATCTGTTTAGTTTAAGATAATTCCTCAGACAAATTGAACTGTCAGTATTAGCTTTCGAACGATTAATTTCAGTTTTTGTAATTGACTCTGTTCGGAAAATTTTGACGATGCTATTTGTTTTTATCGCATTTTAAACTGTTCGGTCAGAAAATGGCGCAATAAATTATTCTTCATAATAATGTCGTTCTCTGACGCCCACATTCTTTTAAAAATGCATATTAAATATTAAAAGGGAATATTTAAACCACACTTCTCTTTTCATTTGTTTGGTTTTTACAGTAAGTGAGTCGATTGTTTATAGTGAACTGCTATCATGAAGACGGAAATTTAAGAAATTTTGCACTATAGAAATTCTAATGATGGCCATTATTTACGCTTTATTTTGCAAGTAGTTTTATTTTACTATTAACTATTTTACCGACTTATTTAATCATGATGGCCCGTCTGTTACGGTAATTGCTTGTATACTTAAAATTTGACACGAATCTATTAACTAAGCAAAATAATGCGTAATTGGAATACGCTTAAATCAATTTGTATTTCCGTTGTTAAGGGGTACATGGCACCATTTCAGAAACTTTTTTTTTAAGTATTATAGTAAACGTCATAATTGTTTTATATTTTATTTGTTCACTTTTAAAGTTTGTGTATGTTTATATATATATATATATATATATATATATATATATATATATATATATATATATATATATATATATATATATATATATATATATATATATATATATATATATATATATATATATATATATATATATATATATATATATATGTAAAGTCGAGTGTCAAGGCGAATGGAAAACACTATTTCTTGATGATAATAAGCTTATTAAATCATCGTTTCATTTAAGCAAAACTTACGAAATTTTCATTTATTCGTCAAAGACACTCGTAGATTGTGTTGACAGCTCCGTGTCCACGATCTAACTGACTCTTATCAGTTTGCAAACTCATCAAATGCTTCCAAAATGCTTCCGACTGGCCGGATTATCCTAAAATCTTAAGTGAGCGTGGGTCTTTTTCATTTATTTTGTTATTATAAAAGAGTTCCCTTTTTAAAATCGTTTATAACTCACGTAATTTCCAACTACCCCTTTTTTAGACCTGACATACACACACATACAGACATATATATATATATATATATTCATATACATATTCATATACATAGTTGAACTCATTCATATACATATTCTATCTTAAAATAGCCTCCGAATAGTCAACTGCATTTCCATTTCAATGAAACTTTTCTTGTGATCTAATTTTACCTCTATATTTCTAAAAATATTAAATAACTTTTTATACTTATTCTTTCTTTCAACACTTTTACGATGACCAATGACATTGAACTGGTTTAAACTAGAAAAACTTTTATGTTAGGTGCAAAAGGTGCAAGATGTTTCAAAGGTTTCAATGAGCCACGGTATCTCATTCAGCAAAAGTGTTGATCTCATAAACGGATGTTACGAGTTCGAGGTTCCAGCCGGTTAAAGAACAAAGGTCCACCGTGTTCATTAATTAATGGCGGCTGTAGAATGTAAAATAGGTTTGGGGTTGCAATGTACTCCAGGTACAATACCTGTTACAATAATGGAAGTGTCACCCCAATTCTGAAGAATTTCTGGCTTTGTCCGTGCTTCAAAATTACAAGGACCCAGTGGGGGACAATGTTTCTTGTGTCCGTAGTATTCATTAAGTCACATATAAATCTGGGCAGTGCTAAATGAGTAACAGTTTAGAAGCCTTGTTTGACATAAGAGATATCTGTCTGAAGTAGCCACCTGCATTGGAAATAAGACCTTTGGTTTTCAATGAATAGCCAAAAAATGACTCTCAATTTAATTATTGCTATT
>CM063504.1:112923081-112928081 GCA_032207245.1 Pardosa pseudoannulata | reverse complement strand
TTAATTGATTTTTTAAAAAATGTTAATATTTTAAATTTGTTTAAAAACTACGTATGATTAAATTATTGAACAATAATAATTGATTTAATTTTATGAATAATATCATACAAAACAATATACAGAAATCGTAATTTATTTTGATTCTTCTCAATAAAATTAAATTAAGTAACAATTTCAGGTTTAAAGAAGAAAAGACAATAAATGGGAGGAATTGATACTGTGCAATTAAACTAATGTTTTTTAAGGTTAATATGTTAAATTAGTTTAAAGACAACATATGATTAAGTTATTGAACAGAAATAGTTAATTTAACTAACAAATAATATCCGATTACAAATTACAATATCCGATTTTATGTTTTAATTTATAATCTTATAAATAATAGCATACAAAAATTAAATAAAAATAAAAGTTTTTTTAGACATCGCTTGTATTTAACAACAGAAAAAAAGATAAAAATTCACAAAAAAGTAAAAAAATAATTTCAGCTGCAAAATTTGACACAAAAAAGTCGAAAATAAAATAGGTATTGGAAAGTATCTTTTTTTAAATCGCTTTCATTAAAAAAAAAAAAAAACAGAGATAAATGCACAAAAATGTTAAAAAATAACTTCAAAACAGCTCACGAAAAAGAAATTATGTGAAAAGCTCCTATATGAAATTTTTTTTGTGTTGATACTGAGAAATTGCTTGAGCAGCTTCTACAGGGTAAAGTCCAGTTTCTTATGCACTAAAACTAAAAACGTGGGTTTGATTTGGAGAGCTACGGTCTACTTTTTGCAACACGAGGGCTAATGAGACCGGGACCTACTGCTTAAAGCTGATTCCGAACGGCTCTGAACATCCATGCGACAGTGGAATTCGAAGCCACGAACTCCGGTTCCGAAGGCCAACAAACTAACCATTCGGCCATCGTTCGGCCTAGAAGCGTGGGACACTATAACAGTGAAACATTGCATTATATTATATGTAAGAGTAAAATATTACATTAGTATTTTCATATAAATATTCCCTTATACATATATATCTGTACTGAAAATACGTTAAATTGACACTGATTCCAGTCTCGCCCCACGCTTTTATTTTGAGTTCCATAACACATCATAACTAAGCATTATCCTATAGAAGCTGCACACAATTTCTCTGTATCAACACATTGCAATTTTCATGTAGGAGCTTTTAACACAAATTCTCTCTCATGAACTGTTTGAAAATTATTTTTTTACTTTATTGTGCATTTTTATCACTTTATAAATAAAAGAGATTTAAAAATACTTTTTACAATTTTTACTATTTTAAGTTTTAAATTTTGTAATCAGTGTTCATCCGTAATTTTATCAACTTCTATTAAATCATTTACCAGATATTTGAAATTTTACACTTTTTTTATTAAGTACTGACTTAAATTGTTAAAAAGATACACTGTGAAATGTTTGAATCCAATAGTAAACTCTACTACAACTAGAATATTCTATCAGAATTTCATTCGGGTTCAATCGATACCTCTAGGGATAGCAAGCCATACCTGGAAATCTTCTGCTTAGTTCCTGCTTCTAAATTACTAAGATCCATTTTAAGAAAAAAAAATCGTTCTTATACCCTTGCGGTGCTTTTCGAATGAAAGGCACATCTCTTTATCTAAAGTCGTGTAGCTCCCGGTTCACGTGCTTGTATTTCTCAGGTGGCATTAGAAAAAAATAACAACATAAGTCAATAACGATGAATTGCAAATTAATTTTATTAGTTATTATTTGTACTTATCTTTATTAGTTAAAATTTAGTATTTAAAACTATTATAGCTTGTGCATCTCCCTTTTATTCACCCATATTGATAATTACGATTTGCACTTTTTATAACGAAAAATCTCAATGATAATTAACGATAATAATCTAGCACAATGCAGTTCAAAGATATCGATGTATTCATGTACAGTTGTAATAATGTTTAAGAAGTTAATTTTTAGTTAATAAAAATAAAAGTCTACTGTTTGCGGAGGATGCTTTTTATTTGTGTTACTTAGTGTTTCCCGATGTAGAATAAAAGGAGTATTGTAATCGCGAAATTCTTCGGTTTAGAATAAAATATTATGTAACAGACTTAATAGAGCGAATATTAAAGCTGCGGGTAGTACTGCAATTTGCAGTACTTGAGTCGTACTCAGACAACACGGTTACCTTGATAAATATCTTCATTTTATGCACCTCCATTCATAATTGTCATTTACCCTTTTTATAACGAAAAGTCTCAACGGTAATTAACGCTACTAATCTAGCACAATGCAGATCAAAAATATCGACGTTTTCATGTGCAGTCGTAATAATGTTTATAAAGTTCAATTTTAGATAACAAAAATAAAAGTATATTGTTTTCGGATGCTTTTTATTTTTGTTGCTTAGTATTTCCTGATACAGAGTAGAGGGAGTGTTGTAATCGCTAAATTCTGCAGTTTAGAATGAAATGTTATGCAACAGACTTAATAGAGCGAATATGAACGCTGCGGGTAGTACTGTAAATTGCAGTACTTGAGTCCTACATGGTTACCTAGGTAAACGAAACTAACTTTGAATCTTGCAGAGCATGTGCAAATGATGCATCAGTCAAAAAAATAATAGATGTATAATATAAAATGCTTTCAAGAAAGTTATGCGGTGTACACAACACATTTTTTTACACGGAGTAAACTAATATTTAATACGAAACACCTAAACTTATTTTAAATGCGTTCTGCCTGCACAGCACAATTTTAATACAATATTTTAAAAAATATTGATGGAAATTTAATGCTGATATCCTAGGCTGGAATTCCCCCCCCATTACTTAAGTAGATATAAAAAAGGAAATGAATCATGGAAAAACTTATTTCGTCCTTTTATTATGAAAAGTTCCAGTGATTGCTAAATTACGAGGATCCATTTTAAGAAAGTCAAGAACAATTAGTTGTAAATTAATTTTATTAATTATTATTTATATTTATTGTTTATTAGTTGAAATTTAGTATTTAAGACTATTATAGCTTGAGCATCTCTATTTTGTTCACATCCATTTATACTTGCAATTTACCCTTTTTATAACGAAAACTCTCAACGATAATTAACGCTACTAATATAGCACAATGCAGTTCAAAGATAATGACGTATACTTGTGCAGTTGTAATAATGTTTACAAAGTTCATTTTTATATAACATAAATAAAAGTCTATTGTTTACGAAGGATTCTTTTATTTTTGTTGCTTAGTATTTTCCGGTACAGAATAAAGAGAGTATTGTAATCTCGAAATTCTTCGGTTTAGAACGAAATATTATGTAACACACTTAATAGAACGAATATTAACGCTGCGGGTAGTACTGCAAATTGCAGTACTTGAGCCGTACTCAGACAACACGGTTACCTTGATAAACATCTCCATTTTATGCACCTGCATTTTATAATTGCAATTTACACTTTTTATAACGAAAAATGTCAACGATAATTAAAGCTACTAATCTAGCACAATGCAGTTCAAAGGTATCGATGTACTCATGTGCAGTTGTAATAATGTTAATAAGTTAATTTTTAGATAACAAAAATAAAAGTCTACTGTTTGCGGAGGATGCTTTTTATTTTTGTTGCTTAGTATTTCCGATACAAAGGGAGTATTGTAATTACGAAATTCTTTGGTTTAGAACAAAATATTATGTAACAGACTTAATAGAGAGGATATTAACGCTGCGTGGAGTACTGTAAATTGCAGTACTTGAGTCGCACTCAAAGAACTCGGTTACCTTGATAAACATCTCCATTTTATGCACCTCCATTCATAATTGTCATTTACCCTTTTTATAACGAAAAATCTCAATGATAATTAACGCTACTAATCTAGCACAATGTAGTTTAATGCAGCACAATGCAGAATCGATGTATTCATCTGTAGTTGTAATAATGTTTATAAAGTTTTGAATATATTTTATAAATTGCAGTACTTGATCCGTACATGGTTACCTAGATGAACGAAACTAACTTTGAATCTTTCAGAGCATGTGCAAATGATGCATCAGACAAAAAAATAATAGATGTATAATATAAAAGGCTTTCAAGAAAGTTATGCGGTGTACACAACACATTTTTTTACACGGAATAAACTAATATTTAATACGAAACACCTAAACTTATTTTAAATGCATTCTGCCTGCACAGCACAATTTTAATACAATTTTTAAAAAAAATATTGATGGAAATTTAATGCTGATATCCTAGGCTGGAATTCCCCCCATTACTTAAGTAGATATAAAAAAGAAATGAATCATGGAAAAACTTATTTCGTCCTTTTATTATGAAAAGTTCCAGTGATTGCTAATGGCTGTTCTTTAATAAAATATGCATTTTACTGAAGAATTCAGCCATTAATCACTATCATTTCAGCTCACTACTAAACACAGAGGGCAAAAAGGAGTTTATGCTAGCATGTGAACAGCCCCGCGAAAACGTGATTAATTGTCCTTATTCATTTTTCATGATTGTAATGGAGTAAAGACAAGTATTTCTCAAAAAGAAGACCCGTCAGGAGTTTGTTTTACAAGATATGAGAAAATAGTGTAAAATAACTCCATTAATTATTGATTCTAACGTCGTGTGTTGTGTTTATAATGCCGACAGACGTTCGTTCTAATTTACGAGTGCGGATATTTGAAAAAAAAAGGATTTGTTTGTGTTATGTAATATTAACATCTTTTAAAAGTATTAAGTAAGAATCCTCTTATTGAAAAGATTAAAATGGTAGTTATATTGAGTCAAAGCTGTTACTGATTTATTTTTCAGTGTATGAAATTCCTTTTTAAAAGACGAACAAGTGAAAGTTTGTTTTTTTACTTTAAGATTTTACGCACTCGAGAAATATAAATTGTGGTATTAAAATAGGATTCTTATACTTTTTGTCCAGTGGTTACTGTAGCATATAAAAAATTAATAAAAATATTATATACAGTCAAATCCCTATGTAGCACCACTATATATTCCAGTACAT
>CM063504.1:112805581-112915581 GCA_032207245.1 Pardosa pseudoannulata | reverse complement strand
CTGTAAAACGTTAACATCGTGTATTGAAAATTATTTAATTTGTATTTGGAACGCTCTAATACATGGTATCAGTATTATTTATTTAGTGATTTTGCTTTGTTCAGGATTTAAAGTTGCTGCAACCTCTACGAAATAGCAATAAATTATTATGAATTAACCCGAAAACTAATAATTTTACTCGCTTTAATTAGTTATGCTCAATATACTTTTTAGCCAAGTTGTACAGTCTGTTGTTTCAGCCTACTTTCTGGCTTTTAAGATTACACAAAGTATTTTGTTTAACCTCTTTATATTATTTACCCTGATTTCCCTTATGATCCCCGATAATGTTATGGTTTCCATATTAGGATATTTTTACGATCAACGGCTTTTATATATGGCCTGCACCTTAACACATTCTCTGCCGATCACGCGCCAGTGCGTGGTCAGCATACTCGAAAAAAACACTTATGACAGTAGGTTTGGCAGCGAATGTGTTAATGTGTGACATGTTCTAATTTTTATTACGTTAGGCAGAAACGATTTAAGTTTTATACACCCAGCATTTTAACTTTTAATAGTATTTTAAAGAAAAAAAACTAAAAAAAATGTGCATGGAAATATATTAATTATTATTACGAGATGAATTTAGATTTCGAATAAGAACTGATTTGGATATATTAACACATTGTATGCGGGACACGTACTAGTACGTTTTCTGACGATTGATACTTGAGCGCGGGTCATGTACTAGTACGGGTTAGTGTAACAACAAGGTTTGTTTGTGGCTACAAAATTAACGGTATATACAGGAAAACGAAGCCGAATGTTCTTGTCTACTACATAGATTCTGGAAACATTTAGACAAATAAAAACTAGTTTTTACATCAGTCGATGCGAAACCACAGAACAGGAAGGTTGATTAAAAAATCAATTTAGATTTAAAATTAACTTTTTATTTATCATTGTGAATATATATATATATATATATATATATATATATATATATATATATATATTATATATATATATATATATATTATATTTGTATTGATATATATATATATATATATTTGTTTATTTGTCTATTTATATATTTGTTTATATACATTTCAATATAAAATACGAAAAGTTGTTAAAAAATTAAATAATTTTCGATCTATTAAGATTTAACTGAATGACTAAATTTACTCTCAAAACGACCGCTCCGGGTACAATTCCACTGCAAAATGTACAATGTGTTAAAATAAAGCAATAAAAGTGAGTCATGTTAATTTTTTTGGTTTTACAAAATGAAGATATTTAGCAGGGTTATAAACTGCATCTTTGTATGAATGCATATGTCGGTATAATAGACGTATCTTAGGCATTCAGTATTTTTTAAAACTTATTTAAATTTCCAGAAATTCATTGGGAATCAAAAGCTTGAGGAGGCAGTTTCTCTAAATTTACAAAACGGATTTGGTTAAGGAACCAGTAAGTTAAACAACATTAATATAATTTAATACTTTATTATAAAAGGTTTCAATAGAAAATTACTCTTTAAGCAATATTTTTTACAAAAAATTATATAGTCATTAATTAGCTGACATCCTCTATATAATAATAGACTGAGTTATCTGTCCGTTTGTCTTAATTCTTGAAGCAATTGAACTTGGAATAGATAGTGCCATCCACATTGGATTTTTATTAGTTAGGGTTAGCAAAATTCAAAGATAGTCTTTAAAACGTTCGAAATCTACCCCTTCTCTTTTCGAATGTTTAATGCCATTATTTCAAGCCCTATTTTCCCCGATTAAGAGCAGGTGATTAAATTTATCACGTAATAAATAAGTAAAAATAACATTTTTTCTAGCATTATGACATAATTTCTTTAACCATCTCATTTAATAAATTCTTATTTAAACTTAATTAAATATCGTCTACATTATTTTCATACGTTTTATCACTGAACTTAGATATTACATCAATAATTTTCTTTTATATTTGGCTTAAATAATAGATTAGGTACATATGTGATAATTTTAAATTTAATCGTCGATTATTTTTTGTTTCAATGTAAACTTTATCACCGGTATTAATAACAAATTCTTTTCATAAAAGTGAAAAGAAGTCTAGGAGTCTATTTAACAGACGAATAAATATCAGCGTTTAAGCTATATATCTTTGAAAATTAAGAAGTTTGTTCGTTAGTGTATTTGCTTTTTATACATAACTCCACGGTTTGGCTAAATGAATTCAATTTGATTCTAAAACTGCATTCACAGTATCAATAGATTTTAGAGGAGTATGAAGATAAATAAATTATTGAGCATGTGCCAGATAATTCTCACCTAAAAACAAACTAATTCTTTTACCTGCCTCATATAGTACTTTACAATTCTGAAAAATTAAAAATTTTACTAATCCCGGATATGACGGGCTATATGCTAGTTTACAATAGAAATTCAACAACTTTATGTCTTAGGATTTAAATTGTCAAATAACATATACAGTAAACATGAATTAGAGAATCAACCAATAAAACCAATAAACGAAGGTCTATGATAATCACATCCCGACTCCAAAAATTATTACTAATAAAAGAATCATGAAAATGAAAATATATAAAAAAATACTGCTAATCAGAAATATCTGTTTTGGTGATATCTGAGCAAAAAAATAAAAATTGAGCAATAATAAATCTTTATTAATTGAATTTGTACAAGTGGAAAGTGATAGAGTGGATCAATAGAGTATGATTTTCGTCAGATAAGTCTCTTCTTTCATTAATTTCCAACATGGTTCCTGGTCAAATATAGACCCGTGTCTATATTGTGTGGTTGCTATATATCTACTTGCCTACAATAAACACGTAATTTTTATTACATTCTTTTTTACGTATATTATATTTCAAGTTATTTCTCAGTTAATTCTAATGTTATTTGTTAATTCCGACTCTTTATAATATTAAACCTTCGGTTTTTCCTTAGTATTTAGTCGACTTTAATAAATAGCTTAGACCTTAAAATTGGAAATATAACATGATACAAAAATATTATTAATTACATTTTTTGTTTTGTTTTGTTTGGGTTTGGTTTGTAGTGCTACGGTCTACTTTTTGCATTACGAGGGCTAATGAAACCAACTCTTTTTTGTAATAAAACACTTCTTTTAAGAACATAACTTAGCCTGAGTACCTAAGTTGATGATGACGTCCGTTTAATAATTGTAATCACGTTATTTGTGAATGCTGACTCTTTATAATATTAAACCTTCGGTTTTTCTTATAATATTTAGTTGACTTTAAGTATTAGTCTAAGTCTTAAAATTGAAAATCTAACATGAATCAAAATATTATTAATTAATCGTTTTTTTATCTTTTTTAAGAACATAACTTATCCTGAGTACCTAAGTGTATGATGACGCCCTTTTAATAATTGTAATAAAGTTATTTGTTAATTCTGACTCCTTATAATATTAAAGCTTCGGTTTTTTCCATAATATTTAGTCAACTTTAATTAGTAACTTAGCCCGTTTAAGACCTTAAAACTGAAACTATAGCATGATACAAAAATATTATTAATTACTCTTTTTTGTAATAAAACAATTATTTTAAGAACATAACTTATCCTGAGTACCTAAGTGTATGATGATGCCCTTTTAATAATTTTAATAATGTTATTTGTTAATTCCGACTCCTTATAATATTAAAGCTTCAGTTTTTTCCATAATATTTAGTCGACTTTAATAAGTAACTTAGCCCATTTAAGACCTTAAAATTGAAAATCTAACATGATACAGAAGTATTATTAATTACTCTTTTTTGTAATAAAACACTTAGTTTAAGAACATAACTTATCCTGAGTACCTAAGTGCATGATAACGTCCTTTTAATAATTGTAATAAAGTTATTTGTTAATTCTGACTCCTTATAACATTAAAGCTTCGGTTTTTTCCATAATATTTAGTCAACTTTAATAAGTAACTTAGCCCGTTTAAGACCTTAAAACTGAAACTATAGCATGATACAGGAATATTATTAATTACTCGTTTTTGTAATAAAAATCTTATTTTAAGAACATAACTTATCGTGAGCACCTAAGTGCATGATAACGTCCTTTTAATATTTGTAAAAAATGTTATTTGTTAATTCTGACTCCTTATAATATTAAACCATCGGGGTTTTTTATAATATTTAGTCGACTTTAGTAAGTAACTTAGCCCATTTAAAACCTTAAAATTCAAAATATAACATGATACAAAAATATTATTAATTACTCTTTTTTTGTTAAAACACTTATTTTAAGAACATAACTTATTCTGAGTACCTAAGTTGATGATGAAGTCCTTTTAATAATTGTAGTAATGTTATTTGTTAATTCTGACTCCTTATAATATTAAAGCTTCGGTTTTTTCCATAATATTTAGTCAACTTTAATTAGTAACTTAGCTCATTTAAGGCCTTAAAATTGAAAATTAACATGATACAGAAGTATTATGAATTACTCTTTTTTGTAATAAAACACTTAGTTTAAGAACATAACTTATCCTGAGTACCTAAGTGCATGATAACGTCGTTTTAATAATTGTAGTAATGTTATTTGTTAATTCTGACTCCTTATAATATTAAATCTTCGGTTTTTTCCATAATATTTAATCGACTTTAATTAGTAACTTAGATTTTCAATTTCAAGGTCTTAAATATAAGACCTTAAAAATGAAAATCTAACATGATACAGAAGTATTATTAATTACTCTTTTTTGTAATAAAACACTTAGTTTAAGAACATAACTTATCCTGAGTACTTAAGTGCATGATAACGTCGTTTTAATAATTGTAGTAATGTTATTTGTTAATTCTGACTCCTTATAATATTAAATCTTTGGTTTTTTTTATAATATTTAGTCGACTTTAGTAAGCAAGTTAGCCCATTTAAGACCTTAAAATTGGAAATATAACATGACACCAAAATATTATTAATTAATCGTTTTTTTTGTTAAAACACTTATTTTAAGAACATAACTTGTCATGAGTACCGAAGTTGATGATGACGTCCTTTTAATAATTGTAATAAAGTTATTTGTTAATTCCGACTCCTTATAATATTAAAACTTCGGTTTTTTCCATAATATTTAGTCGACTTTAATAAGTAACTTAGCTCATTTAAGACCTTAAAATTGAAAATTAACATGATACAGAAGTATTATGAATTACTCTTTTTTGTAATAAAGCACTTATTTTAAGAACATAACTTGTCATGAGTACCGAAGTTGATGATGACGTCCTTTTAATAATTGTAATAAAGTTATTTGTTAATTCCGACTCCTTATAATATTAAAACTTCGGTTTTTTCCATAATATTTAGTCGACTTTAATAAGTAATTTAGCCCATTTAAGACCTTAAAAATGAAAATCTAAAATATCCAGAAGTACTATTAGTTATTCGCTTTATATTAAAACATTTACTTTAAGAACATAACTTATCATGAGTATCTAAGTTGAGGATGACGTCCTTTAATAATTGTAATAATGTTATTTGTTAATTCTGACTCCTTATAATATTAAACCATCGGGGTTTTTTATAATATTTTGTCGACTTTAGTAAGCAATTTAGCCCATTTAAGACCTTAAAGTTGGAAATCTAAAATATCCAGAAGTACTATTAATTACTCTTTTTTTTATAATAAAACCCTTATTTTAAGAACATTACTTATCCTGAGTACCTAAGTTGATGAGGATATACTTCTAATAATACATGAAATTCTGGTCTTTTAAAAAATTACAAAATATTAACCGATATCTTGGTTTTCTATTAAAATGACTTGTATTTAAAACAGGTAGTCAATGATTTTTCAAAAATACAACTTTAATTGTGTAAAAATATTCACTTATGATGATTTCCCTTCTATGCAAGATTTCAGTGTCCAATATACATTCTTATTCTCCAGCTAAGTCAATTTTGTGTATTCAAATTTTTAATATTATAAATAATTTTAATGTTATTTAAAACTATTGCCCTTAAGAAAATTACTGAAATTAATGTTCGATGTAGCTTTTATTTAAAAAAATGTATTTGGGATTTAGAGATATTTCAATATATGCCTTAAAATCCAAACTACTAGTCGAAATTCAGTAAAACATAATATAAACGTCTTAGAATAAACTATAAAATGTTTTGATGGCACAAATGGTTTTCTGAACTAGAAACAAAATCAGGACTCGAAAGTGTTAAAGGCTGAGGATACGTCCTTAGACCCAGATGTTCTGAAATAATGCCATTATAACTGTAAGGTACTGTCATTGGTGTAAGAACAAATATAAAACCTTTTTTTGTAATCCGAAACTTGGGGTTTATAAAACAAACAAATAAGAAAAGTTTGAAAAATTTCACCTTAATTTTAGATAGGCATATACCTTAAATACATTGTACAGTTGAAAGTATGTAACATGAAGAAATAAAAAAGGAAGAAACTTTTTATCAAGCTTTTGCGAAAAAAAACTATATAATGAATGCAAATTTGATAAGTCTGAGAATAAAGCGGTAAAAGCAATTTAAGCCTAAAAAATTAACTAGGAACCAATTTTTATATTAATTAAATTTATAGTTTTTACTGCCAAATGACTTAAAAAAATTTAATCACTACTTTTTGTGTAAATTAAATAAGTTTTTAAAAATATATTTTAGGTGTTTAGTTGCTTCGAAAAAAATTGCAAGTCATTATATGTAAGTTATCTATCGGATCCGTAAATGAATTATAAAAAAAAGTGGTTTACTAAAAAGGTTTATTTTTAATTTGAATTTTATGTTAAAATCGAAATGTACTGCAAATAATTTTTTTTGGTTAAAAAAAGTATAACATAGATTATTTTTAATGTTCAATTTAAACTGTTTGTTTTTAAATGTTTTTATCAATACTTCCTAGATATGAATACTCCTTTTAATCATTTCCCTCCTTTAATTTCCTTTTGAATATTTAATTTAAAATGTCTTTTCAAAAGGTTTAAAACATTTTAATTCAGAATAAAAGATACTTTGGCATTTGTGTCTCGGAAGTAATAATTGAATCCGAATGAAAGTAAATTTAAAAAATAAAGAAGTGGAGGATTAATATCGGTTGTGAGTAGAAAACATTCAGTGCTTTAACACTACATTTACGGACTGAGCCAATTTGACCACTATATATATATATATATATATATATATATATATATATATATATATATATATATATATATATATATATATATATATATATATATATATATATATATATATATATATATATATATATATATATACATATATATATATATATATATATATATAATATATATATAAATATATATATATATATATATATATATATATATATATATATATATATATATATATATATATATATATATATATATATATATATATATATATATATATATATATATATATATATATATATATATATATATATATATATATATATATATATATATAAATATATATATATATATATATATATATATATATATATATATATATATATATATATATATATATATATATATATATATATATATATATATATATATATATATATATATATATATATATATATATATATATATATATATATATATATATATATATATATATATATATATATATATATATATATATATATATACATATATATATATATATATATATATATATAATTATATATATATATATATATATATATATATATAAATACATACATACATATATATATATATATAAATATATATATTTATATAAAATATATATATATAAATATATATATATATATAATATATATATATATATATATATATATATATATATATATATATATATATATATATATATATATATATATATATATATATATATATATATATATATATATATATATATATATATATATATATATATATATATATATATATATATATATATATATATATATATATATATATATATATATATATATATATATATATATATATATATATATATATATATATATATATATATATATAGTAATAAAACTTTAATATCACTTTTCAAAAACATACGTTGGCTTTCAGTTAAGTAATAAAATATATGTAAACTTTCATTCCTCTTCCCCGCGGATCCCTTCATTTCGCATTATCAAAAGTGGTATACCTGTTTTCACGGTTGTGAGCCAATTTGATTCATAGAATGGTTTAATAGTTAATCGCATAACATGAAATTTATTGGTCCTATCAGGCCTGGGCAACAGTTAAGATTTTATTTTCCAATTGGCTGAAGAGCTAAGAAGTAAATATAGAGAAGAAGTCGAGAACACTTCCATTCCAATGACAGAAATTCATGCTACTGACGTACGGAAGAATTGTCAAGTTCAACAATCAAGGAAAAGAGACAGATGTAGAAACCATTGTGCTAAATGTAATAGAAATGTTTGCGGAAAATGTGTTTCAAAAACAGATTTTATATGTAAAAAATGTTTTCCATGAATTTTTTGTTAGTAAACATTTTATTTAAATTAATTTGGAACTATTTTCTTTGCTAAAAACTTCACTTTTCTTGTTTGAGTCATATTGGCTCACTTCAGTAAAAATAGGTTTATGATCAACATCCGTAAATCTAGTGTTAAAAAGCACAAAGGAGCATTGAGCATAGCATGAAAGGCATAATGTTTTTTTCAATACATAGGTTAATGGGAAGGGACAACTTCAAGTAATTTAATTTCTTTCATCTTTGATTCCATTTTTGCGCATATATCAATAACCAATAATTTTCACCAATATCTTATATCTTCAATATCAAATTTCTTATTCGGAGAATGTTTATCTCCGAATAAGAAATTTCCTTAGATAACCAATACTTCGAAGATGTTTTGAAATTAAAGGAAGAATCCTGTTTTTGTCTTGTGATATCTGCTATGAATATTGACCTTCTATATTGAAACATTATTCTAACTCGGTTTTAGTTACACCTTACGCTTAAAAGAGAAAAAAATACAGTTATTAATGCGAGAAAAAATTATTTATTTACCGAGTAAACAAAAATAAAACTAAGAATCAAGGAAAGGGAAATTAAAAAAGAAACAAAATTCTATATAAACGCGTGAAGCTGAATCGATTTTCTAGAAGTACACATTTTGAATTTATTCAGTCGAATTAGAGAATGTTTTTTTTTGTTGTTGTTTTGTTTTGGAAGTAGAAATAAAATATTCCGGTGAAATTTAATCATGCTTTTTTGCGTCCCTTCTCATCACATAATGTAGAATTCACGTGAATGAGTTTCAATTTACTTTATGCAAATTCGACGGTTTTATTCATTTTACAACAAGAACAAGAGATGATGTTTGTTTTTCTGGAAGCTCTGCTAAGAGTATGATGTTGATTGTGTCATGAGAAAAAGCAAAATAAAGATGGTTATTAAATAGAGAAACACATCAATGTTTTTTTTTCAAGTTATAATGTTTCACCGGGGTTTTTTTTTGTTCGAATTTTTCCAGTCATTTCAATTTCTAATGACCCTCATTATCAGCTTCTGCATTAGGCAAATAAAACTATAGATCGGTTTGAAATGAACTCAAAGATTAAGACAAAATTTAAATCGCGAAAAGTGGAAGTGAAAGATTTAAATATTGAGTTTTTTTTTACGCGACACATTTGAACGTAAGGGGACAGAATTTAAATCAAGTACTTTTAATAAATTTTCCACTTTTCTACTTCAAGTTTTTTTTTATTCAGAAGATTCACAATCTAGAAAATTTTTCAAAATGAATTTCTTGAAGTCCTCAATTTAATTTCGAATCAATTTTTTTGAGATGGCGTGGACATTAGAATATCTCAGGTGCAGACATTTCCTTCTAAGTAGATTTATACCGATAAAGTTTTTTTTTTAACTTACTCTAAAAATAGGGTAAAATTAAGATTGTTATTTTAACTGTTCAGTTACATGTATGTAGAGTAAAAGAGGTGTACTGTTACAATTTTTATTCACGGATAACTTAATTTTGTTAACTTGAATGAAGAAAATTAAAAAAATATTTTATATAACAACATAATATAAAATTAAATTTAATTAAAAAATGGAATCCTTAAACTAGATATTTATAAGAAAAACGTGAAATTTATGAATCAAATTTAGAGCCTAAAAAGACTTGAATAAAGCTCAAAATGATCCTCAGTTAGTCTTTACTTGAGCTAATATTTAATGTTTCTATTTAAATCTCACTATATGTCTATTATGCTATGTTGTGGAAAAGATTAATAAAAGAATAAAAGCTCAATATAGCTATAAGCCATTTCTGTCGATAAACTCAAGTACAATAGACTAGAAGATATAAATGAAATAAGCTTTAACGTTGACGACAATTTATTTTAAAATTTGACTTATATCTTAAGCATAATTTCATATCTATTTGTAATATTTTATCCATTTGTCCAATACATATTGCAAGTTCTTGGTTTGATACTGGAATGCTAGTATCATGAAGATGCATCCTTGAACCTCTAAAATATGTTCAACAGTCTTTGCTTAAGTTGATTCCTTTTTTATTCCCATCCTTTGCTGGGATTTTCTGTTTGTGCTGAGGGAACAAACAGTCCGGCGATTTCACTCCCTCACTCAAGTGATTAGGGTGGTAAATCCAGCCAAGGTCAGAGTAAAAGAGGAAGCTGGAAACATTTCCGGTCAGTCTCTGCATAGGTAGAACACTGATAGCAGTGAGGACGTTTGCTGCTGTAACTCTTTGTTACATCTATAATAATGTAATGATAATGATTAAGAATCTATTACTACAGCTTTACGATCATATCATCATAAGAAGAGTATTCTAAGGGAACAAGTGTTGCTGTAAAGAAAATGATTACAAAGTTTGAAGTCATGGGTTATTTAGTCTATCGGAAGATACCAAGAAGGATACTAAAATACTATCGGAAGAAACTAAGATACCAAGTCCCACTGCATTGGCAGTTAGGGAAGAAATGGAGATTTTAGCTGGCACATCTACGCAGGGGAAAGACAGGCCTTCTTAAGTCAAACCAGCATTCTCCATACTTCTATCTGGAGAGTATTAATCCAGGTAAGGGAAAAGGTTAATAAATGAATAAAAACGCAATCGCACAACATATTACATTGCTATGAACTGGTCTGTTGAGAAAATGTAACTCAAATAGAATAAAATAGATACAATATATACATGAGAGAAAACTTACCGTTGTCAACAATTTATTTTAAAATTTAATCTAAAACTTAAACATCATAACATATTTATTTATAATTTTTTCATCAATTTGGTCAATATACGTTATGTTAGTTCTTGAAAATATATTGAGAGGCTAGTGTCTTGGGGTCAGGGAAGATGGCTTCCAGGAACCGCTAAAAAATTGTGTAATAACCTCTGCTAACGCTGATTCCTTTTTTTCTTCTTTTGTTGTTATCTCCTGCTAATTACTAAGGGGACAAACAAGTCGGTGATTTTCATTCACTGTGATGGGGATGAAGGGAATTAAACCCAACCTGTTCAGTAAGGATTGAAGAAAGATAGGATACTGGAATTCCATCTTTTTTCTGTAGGTAGCCCACTAGGGGAATAAACCCAACCTGTCCAGCCAGGATTGAAGAAAGATAGAATACTAGAATCACTTTCGATCTTTTTTCTGTAGGTAGTCCACTAATGATAGCGAGGGCGTTTATTGATGAAACTTTTTGTTATACTGTGTATGCAAGTCTAAATCTTGTAAAAATGTTTTCGCTATCTTCCCAATCTACAAATGGAATTAATATGGAATTAATGAATCCTAAAATTACATCAATGTAGATAAATAAACATCAATTTGCTAAACGTTGTTATCCTCTTTCTTTACCCCTACATACACATTGGTAGTTTGATAATGAAATACTCGCTTGCATGCTGGTGGCCCGATTTCAATTCATAGTTGGAGAATTTTTTTGATTATAAATGCATGTATCTTTGGTTTTTGACAAATGGTGTCAAATTTTTATCATGGAAGTAGGGTTTGTTCCTTTGTAAAAGGAAATCTACAATTACCGATGTGCTTTTGAATTGAATTGTTTAGAGAACTATAAACAACTTCTTGCTACACTGTGGCTAATTAGACTGTGAAATAGTTATTGAAACCGATACCGAATGGCTGTGAACAATGGAATTGAACGTTTTGAATTCAGGCACGGAAAAGCAGCGCTCAACGTATTCGACTAATATCCAGTCATTTGGAACATTAGGCTAGTGGTGCTCAAACTGCTTTTATTTGAAACACCTTATTTTATGTAAAAATTTCTCTGCAGTCTCAAGATAGAATAAATGCAGTTTTATTTTTAGAAAAATTATAATTTTATTTCACAAATTTACTTTTACCTGATATTTGTTGGAAGGAAGCCTTATATTTTTCTCACTGTCAAATAAATTTCTTTGAACTTCGTTTTTTCATCCATGATTTATGGATCACTACTTTAGACGAACAAGCTTCATTTTCATTACTATTTGATGGAGAAGTGTTTATGAGTTAGAAACTTGTGCCCCAAATACATACATATACATGAATATACATAAATACATATATATATATATATACATACATGTAAACCATTAATTATAAAACTCCTTGACAAGGAGAAAGCTCAACAGCTAGCATTTAGTAATAAAAATGCAGTCGGGCCGACATTGAAGAGAACGGCACAAGACTTAATGAAACTTTATTCCGGAGAAGCTACAACGAACATCTTTTCTACTTAACGAAAAAGGACAAACCACAAAAATCACTCTGCTAGAATAGAGGTGCACCCAAGAGCATAGACAGAAAGAATTTTCCCATGGTAAAAAAAAAAAAAACTTACTCAGGGAATTAAGTGAAAAACGTGGAGCCATCTGTCGGCGACAACTGGAAAACGTATTGAATAGACAATAAGTTTACATTTTTAGGATAGAAAGCTTTGGGAAAAATTTTAAGTAGTAAACACTCCTTTGATTAAACTATTTAGAGGCTAGGAAAAACATTTAATGGAATTAAAATGGGAGAGAGGATGTTTTTAAGGAAATATTAAAGTTAAATAATTTTGATATATTACATACATACATACATACATACATGTATATATATATATATATATATATATATATATATATATATATATATATATATATATATATATATATATATATATACACACACACACACACACACACACATATATATATATATATATATATATATATATATAGTTTAGATTGAAACACTTCACTACTGCAATATTTATTAATTTCAAAAGCTTCTGTAACGTATATACCTATGCAAATTAAAAATTGAAAGGTATGAACATAATTTGTGGTAAAGAGAAATAATTTAAGTACTTTATAACTGATAGAAAATGCTTTAGAGATACACTGTGCACATCAGAGGCACGCACCTGATAAAGATAAGAACAATCTAACCGAAAATCAATACAATCACTTTGTAGATTATGAGTCAGATATACTTCAGCTTTACTCGAGAGAAAAACTTAAAAGAGAAAAGATGTTCGTTCCTGCTTTAGAGAGATAACTGTATTGTTAAAAATCTTAACTGTAATACTGCTCTGAAATTGCTTAAAAATCCTTTCCATATAAATTTCTTATTTTGCATCGAGCATCGTCAGAAAATACATAAAACCTCCTTTTCGCAAAAGTAGTATCACAACAATTCTTTAGCATTAAATATCAGTTATAACCATGCTTTTTTGAGAGTATTATTTAACATTATCGAAAGACCTGGGAGTATTGCATTATAGCTATAGAAATCAGACGGTCTGTTTTGTTTTATTAATCTGAGCTTACAGTAATAATTAATAATCTTATTGCAGAACTAATCATTATAATCTAATTATAATCTTATAATTATTATAAGCTAATTTATAGTACGTATGCGATAATAAAACAACCAAAACAACAATAAAATAATAAATGCTTTCCGATTTCTACAGCAAGAATACATGCCTCAGCAAAGTCTTTGGAGTGTTAAGGGTTGACTCTCTGACAGGTTGAGGAATAAGAAAAACCTTGAAATATAGAACCTTGAAACATAGAAAAAGTTTATTGGAAAATTCTTTTGACTGTACGTTGCCAGTATTCCTTTAATAAATTCCTATTCTTTATTCTTTTACATCACCAAGTCTATCACTTAATTCTTATAACGTCTTTATAGAGAAGTATATATTAAAAAAAATAACTGAAAATTATCCTTATTAATACGTGATCCAATTTTTAAAATGAACTAGAAAAATAAATTTAATTTTAAATTACTTACGAAAAGTTTAGGAATAAGAAAAACCTTTAAACATAGAAAAAGTTTATTGGAAAATTCTTTTGACTGTACGTTGCCAGTATTCCTTTAATAAATTCCCATTCATTATTCTTTTACATCACCAAGTCTATCACTTAATTCTTATAACGTCTTTATAGAGAAGTATATATTAAACAAATTAACTGAAAATTATCCTTATTAATAAGTGATCCAATTTTTAAAATGAACTAGAAAAATAGATATAATTTTAAATTACTTATGAAAAATCTTAATATAGTTTATTTTAAAAGGAAATAATGATATTTTCAAGTATAAATTTTAGCAGGAGTCAGAGATAAGCTATAAAATATTCCAGTCTATCCAGTAGAATGGTTTAAAGAAATTTTTAAGTGCAAACCTCCTAGAAATAGAACGAGTTTTCTTATAGGTTTACAAAAATCTATAGGAATCCAATATTCCCGTATCTTAAATCATTAATGAAAAATCCCGCCGATATTGCTTCAGAAAATCCCAGCTTATTATTTTATAAATTCTAATGAATTTTAATTGAAAGTGCAATTTCTAAAACATAAGTTTTAGAACAAGATATTAAATTTATATTAGTTTTTAAAAAAAGTATGAAATCCAAAATTTTATATATTTTCCTACTCGGTCTGTGTCGAATGTTTTTGGCAAGTTCACTTAATGCATATGTTCAATATTCTTACTTAAGATTAATAGTTCTTAAACTTATTGTCATGGCATATTTATCATTATACATATCATTTTCCATTCGGTCATGATCAGATATATATTACGGGAAACCCAGTTATGTCACTTCATTTTAATAACCATTTATTCTCATTTTATTAAAACTTTAATATTATCGTGGCATTCACATTTTCTTTTCAGTTTTTTAAAATTGATTAACACTGTAAATTATATACACATTTTCACATAATAAAACATAATTTGTATTACTTCAAGGCAGAAGTTGCATTCGGAGGGGGGGGCAAGGGAAAAGACATTGTTTTATATTACAGGAAACCCAGTTATGTCACTTCATTTTAATAACCATTTATTCTCATTATATTAAAATTTTAATATTATCGTGGCTTTCACATTTTCTTTTCAGTTTTTTAAAATTGATTAACACTGTAAATTATATACACATTTTCACATAATAAAACATAATTTGTATTACTTCAAGGCAGAAGTTGCATTCGGAGGGGGGGGCAAGGGAAAAGACATTGTCTTTTCTGAATGGTTTGGTTTGGTTTGGAGTGCTACTGTCTACTTTTTGCAACACGAGGGTTAATGAGACAGGGACCTACAACTTAAAGCCGATTCCGAACGGCGACGAGCATCCATAGCACTGTGGGATTCGAACCCACGAACACCGGTACCGAAGGCCAACAACCTAACCAATCGGCCATCGTACGGCGTTTTCCCTGAATGATATTCAGTAAACCTGCAGGTTTTGATATGTATGCACACACCTAATAAGTGTCATAATACTATGGGGTTTAAAATATCAAAATTATTAAACAAGGATATACTGTCACACCTGTCTATCTCGAATCTCTTGGGAGTAAAAAAAAATTCGAGATACGCAGGTTTTATGAAAATAGACTAAGAAAATATCTTTACACAATACAAAAGATTGAAAATTTGAAGTACTTTCAGTTTTATTTACATACCTTACAGAAAGTAATCCATTAGTTTTTTTCTACATAGATGTTGTCCTCTTTGCCATAATACACTTTATTCTTAGAAGTTACCCGAACGTTTTCTAAAATTTCGGAATCATTTAATAATGTTCCGCTTGTTATCACTGACTCATCTACTTCTATAAAATCTTTAAATGAAGTGTCAGTATTCAGTTTCTCTCTGATAATCATCCATTCCTTCGGGTTTTCATCAGTTTCCTCGGCCGGTTGGTTGCTCTTCGGTTTCCTTCTATTGTCCTTTCCTCAACCCCCATTCCTTATTATTCCAGAGTAGAGAACCCGTTTTTAGTAAAATTCCCACCCAGTCCCTGACCAAATAACCCCCAGAGAAAGAAAATTAGAAGTGTATTTCCGGGAAATGGAAACTTGTGCGGTTGTCAACGCAATTAGGCTCTAAACTGGAATGTTGTGTTTCTTACGAAAATTCGAGATAGACAGGTTTTGGGAAAAAATAATTTGAGATAGGTTTGGAAAATAGGTTAAATTTTTATTGAAAATGTAGGGAAACTGAAAAAATTCGACATAGACAGGTTTTCGAGATAAGCAGGTTTCGAGATAGGCAGGTTTGACTGTAATGAAGAAATTTAAAGCCTAGTAATGGAGTAACTGCATAATGAATTTAACAGTAAAATTAATATTGAAAATGTATAAACTATACATGGTATTAAATTCTAATTTTTAAAACAGAAGTATAACCAAACAAAAGGAATATTTAAAAAAATGAACATGTTCAAATTTTTTACATGCAAATTATAAAATGTGCTCACCTTGATAATTTGAAAAAAACTTATAAAATTGCTTCCGATTGTGCATTAATATTGTGATGAGTTGCTAAGAGTGTTAGTCAATCTGTTCTTATCTGTCGAATACAATTTGCACCTTCTTTTTAACTCAACGTCACTAAACACACTCTTGTCTAGGCACAGCTAGGCAGATGTCACAACCACACACATGGTTCATTTTCTTTCTATGGAAAGGTTTTTTTTAGAATTTTGGAGGGGGACTGGTCCCCCCTTGCCTACGGCCTTGCTTCAAGGCCAAAAATACCTTTGAATTTTAAAATCTCCATCATAACAGTCTTTTACTTATTCATCATAAAATAAAATGGTCTGATCCTTTTAGAATGAATTCTGGACAAGTTATTTATTTAGTTTTAAAAAAGTATTTTGCTTTGTCATCTTATGCATTATATTTTTAAAAATATCATAAAAATTATATATTAAATGAATAAAGGGAAATTCCTTGCAAGATAACTTTTGAGATATATATGTTAGAATCTAAATTTTGATACTAAATTGAAGTAAAACATCTGTTTTAATCTGTAAATCTAAGCTTTATTGATATTGCTGATTTTAAACATAAAAGATAAGAAATTTAAACTATTTCGTTTTTTTTTCATTCTGTATTTTCTTAAATTTAATACAATGAATAAATACGCTATATATAGCTATATATAATATATACGCTGTATAACTGAGAATATCTAATTGAATGGAAGAAAAACTGCTATAGGTTTCTCAGTTTATTTCCCATATAAAATCATTTATTAGTATTCTAGCAGGTGTTGGTTTATCACAGTGCCATTATCTTACATATCTGGATGTTCGTGCAAGCAGTTTCAGTACCAGACAGATACACAAAGTGGTACTTTTCATCAACCAGTTCCCTTGCTCAATTTGTAAATTTTTATAGTGTGTACTGTGTCTACTTTTTCTCTTTAAACATTTGGACAATTAGCCATATATAAAATTTTTTATAGCTTTTATTATATTTATATCACAAACTAAACTCTCTTTTTGAGCTCTAAAGAGGATGAAAATGTTTCTACGAAGCACTACAAATCCGGATAGGTTAAATATATCTGCAAGGATTTCCAATGACAAAGAATAGCTCAACAATCGTCGAAATATTTAAGAAAATGTTATTAACCTTTTTGCTAGAAACAAGACTAACGGAGTCAATTTTGAGTACTTTTTAAGTTAAATGTACCAAAGCATAAATTTATAAATAAAAAAAAGTGATTTTTGTGTTTATTTTTTAAAACTTTATCAAACCAGTAACATACTCAGAATTTTTTTTGGGAAGATCCAAATTCTTAATTAAAGTACAGTGAATTTTCAATGTAATATATATACCTTAGTGCCCACACTATATATATACACACACACACACACACACACACACACACACACATATATATATATATATATATATATATATATATATATATATATATAACAACATCTAAGTCCCCAAAGTCTATCCAAAATTATCCCTTTTCCCAATTCCTTATTCTAAATCTTAATTTCTCCTCTTTATATTAAACATATTTTCTCAGCCATCCAATTTGAAAGAGGAAGTTTTCATTCCTTCAGCGGAACCCCAAAATTATTTCTTTGATTCTTAAAACAAAAAAATGATATTGTTGGCATTTTAATGAGGAAGTAATAACTCTCAAAGAAAAAAAAATCTGCAAGGATCAGCAATAATAGTCTTCTGGAACGCCACACTTTGGCAGATGTCTCTAATCAAAAGTTATTCTCTTTAAGCAATTAACTGTTGTCTCAGCATTTTCCCATTACACTTAAAATCCACGTGGTATTTGGTCCTCTCTCGCTAAAGGTTGGCGTTGCCAGATTTATGCAGAGAGCATTCTGACACTGCCTGGTTTAGATGCCACTGGATTTTGTCTTATTTTGATAAAATGAAATAAAGATTACGTTCGTCCACGACGACTGATGTGTTTCTTCAGGACAGACTTTAAGGGGGACTTTTGGCAGCCCAGCATGCCCCGGATGAGAAAAATAATAGGGGCATTTTAAAAGGGGTTTTCAAGTATAAATTTGGGTCCGGTTTGGCCCCATCGATTACACACACACATACATACATACATACATACATACATACATACATATATATATATATATATATATATATATATATATATATATATATATATATATATATATATATATATATATATATATATAATGCGGCGAATTTATATCCGCCGGTCACATTAAATTATTAGTAATTTTAGTCCCTATTACTTGCCAGGGCTTGATGGGCAATTATAAGACTAAGCAGATAGCAGTAATGGTTTTGAAATAGAGCCATTCCACAAAAAGAAGCCAATGGAAAAGAATCCAACGTGGAACCTAGACTGCTACTCATAGGGACTTTCAATTATCAGAATAGTTGAATTTTTTTACTGGCTACGTCATTATGACGAAAATCCCCTCCAGAATAACAAAAGCTTCCATCTTCCACATAACCTAACGTGCTGAAATGCACTTCAAGTGACGTCATTAGATAATCTAGTGGTGTAGATGATCGCCGTGAGTAGCAGCTCTAAACATTTATTTGGGAGCTAAGCAAAAGAACTTGTTTTTCAGTCAAAGTCAGAGAAGGGATTAATACATGAAAATTTAGAGTTGGCCCCAAACGCAGAAATTATTCCTAGTGTTCTTAATTGTAAAAAGGAACTTGCAAGTGGTAAAAGTAAGGCATTCGCCGGGGCGAGCTGGAAAATGTGACCAGTGAGCAAAAAATTTGCATTTATTTCAGAGTTAACTTTGGGAAACGGGTTCAAAAAAATGCAAGTCTCGAACACTCCTTTTAATTTTGAGATCTTGTGGTTGAGAAAATAGATTTGAAGGAATTTAATGTTAAAAGGAGAATTTTTAAGAGATATTTTAAGTATAATATAATATCCTATATATATATATATATATATATATATATATATATATATATATATATATATATATATATATATATATATATATATATATATGTATATATATGAATATATATACGTATATTCAATACACACAAAATACATACATCCATAATTTTGCCTGCATATATAATTACGTCATAAAATGGATCAGCAATGCTGAATGTAATTTCATTGTAACTTGAAAAATATATGACACGTTGTGTTTTTTATTTTGCATTCTAAGTTTTTATGAGGTCTAAATTTTTCTGGCAAATACTAGTGGATATTTAATTTATGCTTCAGTATTTATCAGATGTTGCGTTAAACTAAAGTGATTTTATAAATTATCAGGAAAATTAAAAGAAATATTGAGAAAAGAAGTTAGCCAATTCTCAGCCAAAAAACAAACCATTTTTTTACCTGCCTCATAGAGTACTTTATAATTCTGGAAAATTAAAAATTTTACTTATACTTATAGAAATGTTTGACTGCTATAACATATCTAATAAAATTAAATTTAATTCATATCAGGTAAAGTTTCAGAAATTTGAGGTTTTAAATTTTATTTGAAAGTTCAATTTAAAAAAAGCTTGTACTACAACCCCTTTTTTAATGGAAAAGCTACCATTGCAATTACTATGAACCAAAATTTAACCAAATTTAATTGAAAGATTTTAATTCAGTATTAACAAGATGAGTCGATTTAATGCAAGTCTCTGCAAATGAGGTTGACAGAGAAAAGCGGTAGTTTAACTCTTATTTACTGAAATCATTTAACAAGACACAAATTATAATTTTAAAACAGCAGCGCCTTCCTCGAAATTAGATGCTGGAATCGTACAGCAAACGAATGCTAATGAACTGGTGTAAAACGAATTTAAAGATTCCACCGAGTCGTAAGAATTTTCTACCTTATAAATAATGTTAAATACTAGGAAAAATAATAGAAATTCGTAGATAATAGTGTCTAAATAAATATTTGTCAATTTTAAGTTAACTCAGTAATTAGTAGAAAAGAATAAATGGTTCTTAAAATCATAAAAGTGATTTAAATGAATTTGACATTAGTTTTCATAAAAGACAATAGATGGCGCTAGTTACCCTCTGGTTCATTATCGGATGTTCTAATTGAGATCTAGCTAAACTACTTGCTGCTTAGCATTTCTATGACATGCTCGTTTTAGAATTAAGAGGTAACGAACTTGTAGAGTGATAAATTCATAAGGATTGATGATATGCCATTTTTTTTTTCAGTTGGACTACATTTCATTATGATATATTGTTAAAGATGAAGATATAGAAATAGATGTTTTATAAATTTGATTGTACCTAACTTATAATATGTAATGGCTTCTACATGATTATAGTTAACAGAATTAATAAACATTAAAAGTATATTTTACAGGCAAAAAGGATTTTTTTTAATTAAGAATAAAATGATAAAAGAAAAAGTCACCTTCAGTTAGGTTACGGAAAAATGTGACAATTTCTTGTAAATATTGTACCAGTTTATTGTAATTGTTCGTACAGCTGACTTTTCGTTATGAAATCTTTCTTCTCGTATCTCGAACATAACTTTTGGCCTATTTCAAAAACAAACCTAAGCTCGAGAGAGATTAAAAAATGGCCTTGATTCGAGTGCATCTACAGTGGAAACAAATTAAAGCTTCAGTATTTTGGAAATACTATAAACCTATATGATTTTATATATCAGTAAGTGCATGTAAGTTAGTATTGGTAATTAGAAAAAAACTGTTTTGCTTGTTACTAATACTGTTTGAATACGAAATGTTATTCCAGGTGTTTTTTTGTTAATTGAGTTAGGATAGCTAGAAATCTTGTCTGTTTCTTGTATTTGGATGAGAATGGGTTTCAAGATGAATATTTGTGTTTTAGTTTTACCATTTAGGAATTCAAGATGTGTGGGTAAGATAATCCATGACACAGGATTCCGTTTTCGTGATGTATAAATATTTGTACATGTGTAGGAAGTTTTAAGAATGAAAGCAACAAAAAATAAGATTTCAGAAAACAAAGGAAAAGAATAAGATATTTCTTACATATAAGATAATATAAAATAAATGAAGAAACACAAATACTTTTATTCTTTTTTATTATTTAGAAAGTACTGATGAAATCCGATGACTGTTCCTCAAAAGAGATGTTTTATTTTTGTGGCATATTCATATTTTTTACCAATTTAATAATTTTTCACTGAGAACAATGTTTTATGAATATTAAGTTTTAATTTAGTTTTAGATTTGGATAAGGCCAAGTCCGTAGTCAGAAATTATTTTCGGACGGGGGCATTGTTTTTTTTTGTGAAGGATACTTCAATAAAACTACAGGTTTTTTTATGTATGTATACTCCTAATGAGTATCGCAATACAATGGGATTTTAAAATATCAAAATGATTAAAAAATGATATAATGAACAAATTTACAGCCCTAAATGAGTAATATAGTAACTACACAATGAATTAACAGTAAAATTAACATTGAAAAATTATAAACTACACATGGTAATAAATTCTAATTTTTAAAACAGAAGTAAAACTAAAAAAAAGAGAGAATAATTTTGAAAGAAAATGAAAATGTTCAAATTTTTACTTTATATTATAAAATATGCTTTTTTAAATTTTCGCCAAAAAATTTCCACAATTTCTTTCAATTGTGCAACATTATTGTGATGAGTTGCCAAAAGTGCTAGTCAATCTGTTCTTACATGTCGAATCCAATTTGGACCTACTCAATGTCATTGCTTAACTCAATGTCACTGCTCTAAGCCCACTTTTGTCTATGCACAACTAGGCAGATGACACACACACATGTTCCATTTTCTTTCCATAAAACGGTATTTTAGAATTTCGGAGGGGGACCAGTCCCCTAAATCCCTCCCCTTGCCTACGGCCCTGGATAAGGCCAAAGGCTACTCAAATCTCTCTGATCTTAATAGAGGATGTTTTAGGTTTATTCTAGGTTAAGATTTCATTTTGATGTACTAAATGGTGATGATTGTGGTGTGTTTCTTAAATCAATAGGAAAAATAATTACAGCAAAGGAATAACTCTTAATTACTTTCTGGAGGTAAAAAATGAATGTTTTATACAAATTCTATGAAAGTTTCTTTATTACTTGACTTCCATGAATTATTCGAATAAGTTAGCTTCATAGATCAAGAAAGTTTGGTTTGGTTTGATTTTGAAAGATATAGTCACGAGGAAACACGAGGCTTAATTAAACTTGTTCTGAGAGTCAAAGACATCAGAAACTAGAAAACTGTACTTACAATTGCTTATAAAAAACATAAAAAATTAAACTAGTATTATGACGAGATTAATGTTACAAATGTTTAAGCAAAATATGCTTTATGGAATATTGATTCAACGATGACAACGATATCTAAACCAGTTTGATATTAACCCCTTCCGGTAAAATGACGAGTCTAGCTCGTCATTAGTTTTTCATTCCATACCGCACAATGACGAGCTACACTCGTCATGCGATTGAAGTTACTGTTAAATATGATAATTAATTTAGTTTAAAATTTCTAGTGTACTGAATTTGGCAACACTTTTATCACTTGTGAAAATCACAAGTCACTATTGCATATTGTTTACTTAGAATTTCTTGGTACAAGTCATTGCCAAATTAATGAGTCAGAATAAAAGAAAACCTACTAAGAAATGCCGTGTGTGTTACAAGAATCAAATTAGAAGTGAGACTACTTGGCGGTGTAAACAATTAAGAATTCCTTTGCACTTTGTTTTGAAAAGTACCACTAGCTTGAAGACTATTATCTGTATACCTTATTAATGTTTTGCTTTGATATTTTCTTAATTTTACTGTTTCTGATATTATTTAACACTATGTAAAAAGTGGATTTTAATTAAGAATATGTAAGAATTGTAAAATGAAACAAGTTTTTTAAATAAAAATTAAATGGTTATTTCATGCACAGTTTTTCATTATTAAATCATCATACCGGAAGGGGTTAAAGATTGATATGAATTGAGATATGATTATACTCTAAATATGAACTGAAATTAATATTTTATGACCCGTACATTTCCTCTATATACACTTATATAAATGGTAATTTTTGTAGTTGTTTTTACATCAATGATTAACTTTAAAGTTTAATGAAAAGCTTGATTCCTGTGGTCAGTGACGTGTGTGTGTGTGTGTAAAATGAGATTTTGTGTCATCACAAATGGAAGTATGTAGATCTTAAAATTTCTGCAGGGATGGCAAAATGTAATCAAGGGGAAAACACAGAGGAATTTGGGAGCAAACTGACGTAGTTTATTCAGGCAACTTCTCTGACGGCCGTCTGTCCGCAAAACATGTACGTTTCGGTTAAATAGTTGTCTAGTCTAACCAGAGTTTAATTTACAGTCACGTGAGTGATGTTGATGATATAGTCAGGAACTGTTTTAATGTACTTAAGAAACCGAAAGCTTGGCGGAGTGAAGTCACCAAGTGTATAGGGAAAACAAAGATAATCACCAAGTTTGCTAGAAAAAAATGGCAGAAAAGGATAGAATCGCCAGACAATTATTTTAAGATATACATAATTACGTTGGTTAGCTTTTTAGGATAAAAATATCATTATACACACACACACACACACATATATATATATATATGTATATATCTGTATATATATATATATATACATAATATATACATATACATATGTAATGGTTTGGTTTTGGAGTGCTACGATCTACTTTTTGCAACACGAGGGCTAATGAGACCGGGACCTACTGCTTAAAGCCGATTCCGAACGGCTACAAACATCCATGCCATAGGGGGATTCGAACCCACGAACTCCGGTTCCGAAGGCTAGCACCCTAACCATTCGGCCATCGTTCGGCAATATATATATATATATATATGTATATATATATGTATATATATATATATATATGTATATATATATATATATATATATATATATATATATATGTATATATATATGTATATATATGTATATATATATATATATATATATATATATATATATATATATATATGTATATATATATGTATATATATATGTATATATATATATATATATATATATATATATATATATATATGTATATATATATATATATATATATATATATATATATATATATATATATATATATATATATATATATATATATATATATATATATATAATATATATATATATATATATATATATAAATTACTAGTCTAGCAATAGTCAGAGTCCAAACTCATTTCCCAGTTTCATGTTTTTCTAGGTTTTCCGGGCAAAAAACTAAAATTTTCTCGATTTCCATTATGGTTCTTTTTATTTAATATTATGTCTGTTACAAAACGTGCACACGTGGTTGTATTTACATACACATATATCTCTCTATATACATTTATTTCTATATTTTTAAATATATATAGATATAATGAATGTATGTGTCAGGTATATAATTTTTATATCCTTCAATAATTTATTTGTGCTCACTTTGGCCTTAAGACAGTTTTAAACTTTTAAGACTTTATTCCTCGAAAGGTGCTATAGTCCTTTAAATACCCCAAACTTAAACTATCCTATTCTTTCCAAATTATATCCACAAATTCGATATTTCCAATCACCTCTGACCGAAATAATTCAAATCCACTGTCTATTTCACCATTTCATTTCAAGAAAAAGTTTTGTCATTACTTTCAATTCTTTTAATCTTTCCGGTTTAGTAAATATCTAATAGAAGTGAAGATGAATAGAGATAAAAGTTGGATCCATTATAGAAAAAAAATAGATGCCTTTCTTTGAGCAAATATTTGGGATATTCTTTATATTTTTTAATCGAAAATTTTTCGCGAAATTAAACAGATTTCTTCTTTTTTTTTTTGGATTTCCGTCTGGAGCTTTAAAACTTCTTTTCACTTGGAAGTTCTGAAAGCTATGGGTTCTAAGAATTTAACAAAAATATATTGAGCATGGATTTTTTTCCCTCTTGCGAGAGATGATACAAAACTTTAAGTCTGAAAAGAGAACGAATTATTCGAGGGCTTCTGTATTTAAAATTATAATTTTCATCTTGAATGCTGAAATAAGTCATATATAGTATTACCTGGCACTAATATTTTGGGGTAAATTTTTAGCCATGCTGTGATACTTTATATACGACATTTAAAATTGAAGAAAATATTTTAAAATACAATAAAGTTTTGTCTATCCTATTTTATTGATATAATCATGAATATATGCAAGACTATATAAAAAAACTAATGACGTAAGCTGTTTGAAGCAAACTTTTGGGCTCAAACTCTTGATTCAAGAGTTATTCATGCTCTTTTCGTTAAACCTGGATTTTATATATTCTGTCTAGAATATTCCAGAACTGTTGCTGATATTTCAAAGTAAACAACGAAAAGGAAATCTCCTTATATTATTTTAAAAATACAATAAAGTTTCGTCTATCCTATTTTATTGATATAATCATGAATACATGGAAGACTTAAAAAAAAAATGCTGTAAACTGTTTGAACCAAACGTTTGGGCTCAACCTCTTGCTTCAAGTGTTATTCATGCCCGTTTCGTTGGATTTTATATATTCTATCTAGAAGATTTCAGAACTGTTGCTGATATTTTAAAGTAAAGAAGGAAAAGGAAATCTTACTATAATATTTTAAAAATACAATAAAGTTTTGTCTATCATTATTTATTGATATAATCATGAATATATGCAAGACTATATTAAAAAAACTAATGATGTAAACTCTTTGAAGCAAACTTTAGGGCTCAGACTCTTGCTTCAAGTGTTATTCATGCCCATTTCGTTGGATTTTATGTATTCTGTCTGAAAGATTCCAGGACTGTTGCTGATATTTTAAAGTAAACAAGGAAAAGAAAATCTTACTATAATATTTTTAAAATACAATAAAGTTTTGTCTATCCTATTTTATTGATATAATCATGAAGCATGCAAGACTATATAAAAATCTAATGATATAAACTGTTTGAACCAAACTTTTGGGCTCAAATTCTTGCTTCAAGTGTTATTCATGCCCATTTCGTTGGATTTTATATATTCTGTCTAGAAAATTTCAGGACTGTTGCTGATATTTTAAAGTAAAAAAGGAAAAGGAAATCTCACTATAATAGTTTAAAAATACAATAAAGTTTTGTCTATCCTATTTTATTGATATAATCATGAAGCATGTAAGACTATATAAATATAATAATGATGTAAACTGTTTGAACCAAACTTTTGGGCTCAAACTCTTTCTCCAAGAGTTGTTCACGCCCTTTTCGTTAAATCTGGTTTTTATATATTCTGTCTAGAAGATTCCAGGACTGTTGCTGATATTTTAAAGTAAACAAGGAAAAGGAAATCTCACTATGATATTTTAAAAATACAATAAAGTTTTGTCTATCTTATTTTATTGATATAATCATGAATATATGAAAGACTATTTAAAAAACTAATGATGTAAACAGTTTGAAGAAAACTTTTAGGCTCAAACTCTTGCTTTAAGAACTATTTATGCCCTTTTCGTTAAATCTGGATTTTATATATTCTGTCTAGAAGATTCCAGGACTGTTGCTGATATTTTAAAGTAAATAAGGAAAAGGAAATCTCACTATAATATTTTAAAAATACAATAAAGTTTTGTCTAACATATTTGTATTGATATAACCATGAATACATGCAATACTATATAAAAAAACTGATGTAAACTGTTTGAAGGAAACTTTTGGGCTTAAACTCTTGCTTCAAGTGTTATTTATGCCCATGTCGTTGGATTTTATATATTCTATCTAGAAGATTTCAGAACTGTTGCTGATATTTTAAAGTAAAGAAGGAAAAGGAAATCTTACTATAATATTTTTAAAATACAATAAAGTTTTGTCTATCCTATTTTATTGATATAATCATGAATACATGCAAGACTATATATAAAAAAATCTAACAATGTAAACTGTTTGAACCAAACTTTTGGGCTCAAACTCTTGCTTCAAGAGTTATTCAAGCCCTTTTCGTTAAACCTGGATTTTATATATTCTGTCTAGAAGATTCCAGGACTGTTGCTGATATTTTAAAGTAAACAAGGAAAAGGAAATCTCACTATAATATTTTAAAAATACAATAAAGTTTTGTCTATCCTATTTTATTGATATAATCATGAATACATGCAAAACTATATTAAAAAACTAATGATGTAAACTGTTTGAACCAAACTTTTGGGCTCAAACTCTTGCTTCAAGAGTTATTCATGCCCTTTTCGTTAAACCTGGATTTTATATATTCTGTCTAGAAGATTTCAGGACTGTTGCTGATATTTTAAAGTAAACAAGGAAAAGGAAATCTCACTATAATATTTTAAAAATACAATAAAGTTTTGTCTATCCTATTTTATTGATATAATCATGAATACATGCAAGACTATATATAAAAAAACTAATGATGTAAACTATTTGAATCAACTTTTGGTCTCAAACTCTTTCTTCAAGAGTTATTCATGCCCTTTTCATTAAACCTGGATTTTATATATTCTGTATAGAAGATTCCAGGACTGTTGCTGATATTTTAAAGTAAACGAGAAAAAGGAAATCTCACTATAATATTTTAAAAATACAATAAAGTTTTGCCTATCATATTTTATTGATATAATCATCAATACATGGAAAATTATATAAAAAAATTAATGATGTAAACTGTTTGAACCAAACTTTTGAACTCAAACTTTCGCTTCAAGAGTTATTCAAGCCCTTTTCGTTAAACCTGGATTTTATATATATATATATTATATATATATATATATATATATATATATATATATATATATATTCTGTTTAGAAGATTCTAGGACTGTTGCTGATAAAGTAAACTAGGAAGATGAAATCTAACTGAAATATTGTTAAAAATAGTTTTTTTTACAACAACTATATTCTTTAGTGCTTGTTTTTACAAGTTCTTAAGATGGATTTCATTGTCATTTGAAGATACACGTTGATGCTTTACTTTCACATAGTTGAATCAAGTTTAGGTGGACATGCCGAATACTTAGAGGTAGTCATCAAATTCTAGAAGCTATATTTCTGAGAAACTTGCAGTTATTGCAGCTTGATATAGTTTTAAGCATTAAAATATTGTTTTATTTGCTTTTAAAGTATTTAGTGACATTACCTGTGGTTTTTTAATTGATTTGTATTAGGAATGTAATAACTCCAACGTTACCAAGTTATATTACTCTTAGTAGATTTTGGCCAATTTATTTATTTTTCAAGATTTGCCCCCATGTATATCATAATACACTATACAAAATTGTGTTTACATAAAGAATATCGAGCCACGGTAATTCAGTCGGCAAAGACATCGAATAACCGGAGGATTGTGGGTTCGAGGCTCGATTCGGTGAAAGATACACCGTGTTCGTCAATGGCGGATGGAGGAGGTAAAAAAGGTTCATAGACGCAATGTACGCCGTTCAAATGCTTCTTTTGGAGATGGCAGGCCAAGTATGAGGACCCACTTTGAGCAAAGAGTCGTTCTTTTACCATAGAGGTGATCTTCAAACGATTGGCGCATTTCTTTGCTTTAATTCGAGTAACCTCTGGCTCAGGTGCTTTGCTTGTTCAAGTGATGATAAACAACAAGAAATTGAATAGTATCAGTTGGTGATCATTTTGCTAGAGCATTCAAAAGCAGTCAAATAGTAAATTGGTTTCTCACCTTTTAATTTTAAATTGTCAATATACAGAAAATTGGTGCTTTATCCTAAATTTTTAAAAAAACAACAAAAATAGTGAGCTTAGTTAGAAGGAATAATCAAGTAAAAATATTCTCCTCTATCCTATTACCGACTTTGCCTTTTTATAGTATCTGTTTTCCCTGATCTGCAATGTGTGATTTTGCATCACCAAGAACGGAAGTAAATTATGGATATAGTTATCGATGCGTTCAATGGTATTGCAGATCTTCAGTTGTTTAAATTTTGTTATATAAGAGATATAAGTAGGGTCGTATACTTAAACACGTTTAATCGATTTTGAGTTCATGTCAATAACAGGATTGAGCTCATATTAAACCCAAAGCAGAGCTTGTATGGCGAGGCTGCCTGCCGCCCATCTCATAAATCCAGTGTAGGGCGTTTTTTTAGTGTAGGCTATTTCAATTCCAAACAGCCCCGACCTCTTAAGCTTGATTAACCATGTATTCTTTAGCATCGGTGTTTGATGCAGAGCTTAGCTGTTAAGAGTTATACAGCAGAAGTGTAAATCAAAATTTTTGTTGATTTTACTAGTACCTGTAACTGTATATCACTTGAGGTCAGTTAATATCACTTTTTTCCCTGCAGAGTAACTTTTTCAATAATTTGAAGATTATACAATAAACTTCTTTTCCATGCCAAATCTGGGTATAACAGCAATAACAGTGAATAATGTCTACGTCTTTGAAGAGCACACGGACAAACAAATCGACTATATAGGACAAAATCTAAAGTCATAACCAGAGTGTATTCATGAGGCTAACCATCGAGAAATAACTGAGTCAATCTGTTTTGAAATATAAGAATTAGGCAGTGAAATTTGTAAAATCTCCGCTCAAGCAGTCGGATGACTAAATACCAAGTGTTAACAATATGTAATCGAATAATGTAGTAATTTTATGTACTGCCAGAACGAGGAGCTCTTATTGCTGAGAAATAATCGAGTTCTTCGAACAACAGCAATATTTTCTTATAATTCTAGGAATCACGAGTTAAGATTTCGAGAATGACTAGTTACGACTTTAGTTTCCGAACACATGAGTGTACAGTAAGACCAATGGTCGTTTTGTTTGCCATCGAAAGATTTTTCGCCGAGTTTTACGTTACATGACTTTTGAGAGGATTTGATTGATATAGAAATCTGTCTCTCGACTACTTGTGTCAAAAAAGTGAAAAGGTAAATATTATCGAAGTACAAAAATCTGCCAAATAAGCTTAACAGGCGATTCAGCAATATTTATTTATAGAGAATTTGGTCCTCTGTTTGATTGATTTGGCGAAGCATACATAATGCTGAGGGAAATGTTACTGAATAAAAAAAATTTTTAATTTTTTTTAAACTGATTCAGATAGTTTCACTAAATGGTTGAGATGATATTTATCGGTCTGTGTGTAATATATGCAGTAACTATTAGAAGGGATATTAAATATAGTTTGTGAATGCAATGTTTGTAAACCATAGCTTTGAGGTAGCTTATTTAAAAGGTCTAAGATTCGATTTTTAGCAAGGTTATCATTTTATCATTCAGAGGGTAACATAAAACTGAGGAAACATTCTTGGAAATAAATATTATTCCGCATAATTATAATACATATGCTTCATGTTGCTTTAAAAAAAATGGTTCGTAGGACATGCCCACTATTTACCACCGATTTTCTAGTTTAGTTTAGTACATCGTTTCCATTATATTGCATAGTCCTTAGTGTATGGTGCTCATTTTGAGGGGGGTTTTAAATCAGCCACCATGAAAGTGATGACTCGAAATTTTGAACTTAATTTTTAAAACTTCTTGTATCGCATGGGTTTAATAAAGTTTAAATCTTATATACTACTAAATGATTTTTAAATACCTATAATTCAAAATACTTCTGATATTTATATTATCCTATATTCTACATCTATCTTTAAATTATCTGGGTGGCTGTAGTTTATGAACTATATTTATAGCGGTTAACTTAATGTAATTTCACCCGATAGTTTGGGTTCGAATCCCGATAAGCTTGGATGTACTTGTATTTTGTTCTTTACAGATCGATGTTGCTACACCTATATGGTGCTTAATAATAAAAAGAACGACAAATTAGAGAATTGTATGGTAAAATACCATTAAAGCCAAGAGTCCCGCATTTGTAAAAAATATTTCAATTATCAGTGATTAATTATTAATGAATGCCTAACTGACATCTTCAAATTAAATGGAGGACATGCTGAAATTATTTAGGGCATTTATTTTTCCAATTTATTGATCGAGGTCTCCTACTCTTTAATCTTATTTAAAACTGATGTCGAGATATTTATAGATAAAACTTATTCATTAGTTAAAAGAATCTTCTATTTTTTATATAAACTAACAGATTAATTTACCAGAAAAAAGTGAATATTAAGTTTCGTTACGAAAATTTAATTTTCTTTCCCTGAGGTCAAACTGTTAAACTTTAGTGGATTCGAGATATGAATCTATATTTATTTCTGTTTTTTTTCACCAAAGAAAAATGATCGGATTTGAAACTTTATACAGACTGATGAAATCATATTTTAAACCCTCTGAAACATTTATTTTTATAAGATTCAGGTATTATTTCTTTAGTCAAATTTATCATTACTGGGGGAAAAAGAACTACCTGACAAGCCAGGAATGGAAAATTCAGTAAATATTTCTTTTGTATTTGCAAGAATCTAGGCCAGTTTTAGAGACTTTTCCCAAACAAAAGACGGGAAATCTCTTTTTTGAAATTTTAAAGTTCGTTTCAGTAAGCCTTAGTACTATTTTTTTTTTATTTTTGTATCTTCTCTTTACATAAAGCTCTTTATTTTGTAGAAACTGAAGTTACTATGGGAAGCAATCTATTTTTAAATGCTTGTTATTTATTAAAAATAAAGTCTTACAGATTCAGTTTCACTTTATCATTAGGAGATAAAAGGATATAGAAAAAACTAGCAAATAGCCCGTCATATAACGTGATCTGTAAAATTTTTAATTTCCTAGAATTATAAAGTAACATATGAAGCAGTTAAAAAAATGGTTTTTTTTGGCTGAAAATTATCTGGTACACGCTCAATAATTTGATTATCTTCCTACTTCTCTAAAGTCTTCCGATACTGAGAATGCAGTTTAGAATCCCACTGAATTCATTTAGAAAGATAATTAAAAGTTCTGTATACATTCTGTATGTGAAAATCTTATAAATTTTATATTAAAAACCAATTATTTAAAATGGGATGCTTTAAAATCAGGTAGAAAGTTTTTAAAATCGTTAATATGTACACCTTGAATCTTTTCTTTAAAATATCTACCACTATTCCCTCCGCGATCAACTAGTTTGCATAAATAATCATACATTTTGTGGTGTGTCATGCATTTATTTTAGTTCTATGTTTTATATTTATAAAGTGACAATTATTTAATATGTGGTTCTTTCAAATCAGGTAGAAAGTTTTTAAAAGCTTTAATATCTGCACCTTGAGTCTTTTCTGTAAAATATTTACTACTATTCCCTGCACGATTAACTAGTTGATGCCAACTAATCTCATGCATCTATTTCAGTTCTATGCTTTATATTTATAAAGTGACAATTATTTAATAGAGCGATTTCATGCAACGTCATAAACGACTTTAATGCCATTCCTATTAATTTTTTATGTTTACGATAGTCATATGATAAGCTGCCCTTTGGCTTGAAATTAAAACCAGAATCGTCATCAGTTGAGATGTGTATTGCTGAATGAAATCGCTCTATATGTGGTTTTTTTCAAATCAGGTACCAAGTTTTTAAAATCGTTAATATCTACACCTTGAATCTTTTCTTTAAAACATCTACTACTATTCCCTGCATGATTAACTAGTTGATGCCAACTAGTCACATGCATTTATTTCAGTTCTATGCATTATATTTATAAAGTAACCATTATTTAACTTGTGGTTTTTCAAATCAGGTAGAAAGTTTTTAATAGCGTTAATATCTACACCTTGAATACTTTCTTTAAAATATGGACTACTATTCTCTCAGCGATCAACTAGTTTGCATAAATATTCATACATTTTGTGATGTGTCATGCATTTATTTTAGCTCTATGTTTTATATTTATAAACAATTATTACAATTGCAATTATTTAATGTGTATATTACAATTATTTAATATGTGGTTCTTTCAAATCAGGTAGAAAGTTTTTAAAAGCTTTAATATCTACACCTTGAATTCTTCTTTAAAATATGGACTACTATTCCCTTCACGATCAACTAGTTAATACCAACTAATCGCAGGCATTTATTTGAGCTCTAGGCACAATATTTATAAAGTGGCCATTATTTAAAATGTGGTTCTTTCAAATCAGGTAGAAAGATTTTAAAAGGGTTAATATCTACACCTTGAATCTTTTCTTTAAAATATCTACTACTATTCAGTGCATGATTAACTAGTTGATGCCAACTAATCGCATGCATTAATCTCAGTTCTATGCATTATATTTATAAAGTGACCATTATTTAATATGTGGTTTTCTTCAAATTGGGTAGAAAGTTTTTAATAGCGTTAATATCTACACCTTGAATCCTTTCTTTAAAATATCGACTACTATTCCCTCTGCGATTAACTAGTTTGCATAAATATTCATACATTTTGTGGTGTGTCATGCATTTATTTTAGCTCAATGTTTCATATTTATAAATAATTATTACAATTACAATTATTTAATGTGTATATCACAATTATCTAATATGTGGTTCTTTCAAATCAGATAGAAAGTTTTTAAAAGCTTTAATATCTACACCTTGAATTCTTCTTTAAAATATGGACTACTATTCCCTTCACGATCAACTAGTTAATGCCAAATGATCGCAGGCATTTATCTGAGCTCTCGGCACTATGTTTATAAAGTGACCATTATTTAAAATGTTGTTCTTTCAAATCAGGTAAAAAAGATTTTAAAAGCGTTAATATCTACACCTTGAATCCTTTCTTTAAAATATCGACTACTATTTCCTCCGCGATAAACTAGTTGGCACAAATTTTCATATATTTTGTGATGTATTATGCATTTATGTTAGCTCTATGTTTTATATTTATAAAGTAACAATACTTTAAAATGTGATACTTTTAAATCAGGTAGAAAGTTTTTAAAAGCTTTAATATCTACACCTTGAATTCTTCTTTAAAATATCGACTACTATTCCCTTCGATATCAACTAGTTATCATAAATTTTCCTACATTTTATGATGTATTATGCATTTATTTTAGCTCTATGCACTATATTTAAAAAGTAAAAATAATTTAAACTATAATGCTTTCAAATCAGGTAGAAAATTTTTAAAAGCGTTAATATCTACAACTTGAATTCTTTTTTTAAAATACTGTCTAATTTTACCTTCGCGATCAACTGGCTGACATAAAGTTTCATTCATTTTGTGGTGTGTCATGAATTTATGTTATCTCTATGCACTATATTTGTAAAAGGGTAGTTACTTAAATAGTGATTTTTCAAATCAGGTAGAAAGTTTTTAAAATCATTTATATCTACACCTTGAAAACTTCCTTTAAAATATATACTACTATTCTCTTGACGATCAACTAGTTGGCATAAATATTCATACATTTTGTGATGTGTGAATATTTATTCCAAATAGTTGATGCATTACCAATTGATGCCAACTAATTGCATATATTTATTCCAGCTGTATGCACTATATTTATAGAGTAAAAATAATTAAAAATATAATACTTTCAAATCAGGTAGAAAGTTTTTAAAAACTTTAATATCTACACCTTGAATAATTTCTTTAAAATATCGAGTACTATTCCCTCCGCGATCAACTAGTTTGCATAAATTTTCAAACATTTTGTGGTGCATCATGCATTTATTTTAGCTCAATGAACTATATGTACAAAGTAACAATAATTCAAAATGTAATGTTTTTAAATCAAGTAGAAAGTTTTTAAAATCGTTTATATCTACACCTTGAATCCTTTCTTTAAAATATCGACTACTATTCTCTTCACGATCAACTAGTTGGCATAAATTATCATACATTTTGTGATGTATGAATATTTATGCCAAATAGTTGATACATTACTAGTAGATGCCAACTAATTGCATGTATTTATTTCAGCTATATGCACTATATTTATAAAGTGACCATTATTTAAAATGTGGTGCTTTCAAATAAGGTAGAAAGTTTTTAAAAGCTTTAATATATAACCTTGAATCCTTTCTTTAAAATATCGACATTTATTCTCATAGCAATTAAATAGTTGGCCAGTACTGATCTATGTTATGTAGAAAGAAATTTATCTAGCAGGATGGTATTAAGTAAATTTCAAGGAAAAATGGTCAGGAGGGGGGGCAGAGATTTAAATAAATTTTATATTGTTATGAATGGCATTTAAAACATGATTAGTAAAGACACACAAATTGATATGTTCTGTTTGTGTATTCCTTTTTTTAGATAAAACTGATAAATGACACTAACTTTTCAATCTAGTTCTATCGATTGTTATCGTCAACTAAATGAAATTTGAAGCTATGCATGAGAGGAAAATATATAATCTGTAGAACTCAAAACAAAAGATTAAAGAAAAATTATTTTAAACTATATTTTACTTTTTAAATTATGAATTTTATGAACTACTTATGAGGTTCAGTGGTGCAAGAGTGTAAAAGATAACAAAACAGATTTTGTGAAAAAATGACTTATAATTTAATATTTTACACCTTTGACATATAATATTTTACAGCTCTTAAAATTAAAGAGGATTTATTTGTTTAATCTACATATTTTCTTATTTAACGAATAGAGGAATCAAAAGTGTTATATAAGAATATGATTAAACATTTCTCGGGTGGTTGCACAGTTTTAATTGCTGCTCTTTCAGCAAGAAGCTAGTAATACGACTGCCAGACTGACTGAAAAATTTCTACTTAATTAATGTATAGGAGGTAAGAAAAGCTCATTTTCTTCCTGATTTAAAATTAATATGAGACTGAAATAAATAATAATATAACGGATGTTTAGTTAGCAAATTAGATTGTTTACAAAGGTAGGATTGGAAGAGGAAGGAATAAAGTGCAATAAAAATAAAATAATCAAAAAATTATTTGACTGATATATATATATATATATATATATATATGTGTGTGTGTGTATGTATGAATACATACATATATATGTGTGTGTGTAAGGAAAATTCTCAGGGGTTTTAAAATCTGAAGTCAAGGGCTAAAAATTCCCGCGTCCTCTTGCATTCCCCTTTTAAACCCCAAACCTAAATTGACCACTAGGGCTACAGTTTACGCTCTCAGAGAAGGGGTCTGACCAATTATAACTCTACATGGCCATAGCGGACAATTTAGAAAATTTCCAAACAAAAAGGAGATGAAAGCTGTCGGAGGCAGATTTTTCTAGAGATTTTCCAACAGTTGTTGACCAGGCCGAACGATGGCCGATTGGTTAGGGTGCTGGCCTTCGGAACCGGAGTTCGTGGGTTCGAATCCCACTGAGGCATGGATGTTCGTAGCCGTTCGGAATCGGCGTTAAACTGTAGGTCCCGGTCTCATTAGCCCTCGTGTTGCAAAAAGTAGACCGTAGCACTCCAAACCAAAACCAAAACCAAAAACCAGTTGTTGACCAGGTGTTAAGGATCTTTTTACATAGAACTTCATGCTAGCTGACCCATCAGTTTGTTCTGTCCCTATGATGAAGTAGGAACCAATCCTCCAACGTTATCTTAATAAAGGTCTTTAGCTAAAACGGTGTCATTTTTATGGGCCATGACTGCAACCATCCAGCGGGATGTCCGTCATATTATATATACACACACACACACATATATGTAATATATCCAAAATTATTACACTTAAAATATCTCTTCAAGATTTTTATTTTCCCATTATTCTTCTTTCATATCTAATTTCCCAGCCACAAAATTTCAGAATGAAAAGGAGTGTCTGTGACTTGAATTCTTCCAACCCATTTCCTAAAGTAAACTCAACTAATGAAATGAATGCAAATTTTCTGTAAACTCACCACATTTTCCAGCTGCCCCAGGCGAATAGATCACGTTCTCTACTGATCTAAGTTCCTTTCTGACTATTAAGTTCGCTGACTAAGCTGCTGTCTCCTGGAAAGGTTCAACGCATTCTCGCAGTGAGGCCCAACAAGTAATTTTCTGTATCATTCCATTCTCTGCTTTTATCAGAGAAACATGTTGCTTTCTTACATCCGAAATAAAAGTCATTTATTATTTAGGCTTGTTCGTTACCCGGACAATTAAAAATAATGGAGAGTTAATTTCACGTGTAACCGGTCGTTATTTTCGCCGTGTTACACATATATGTGTATACAATACATGAATTGTAAAGTACCCTGTGAGGCAAGTAAAAAATGGTTTGTTTTTTGGCTGAGAATTATCTGGTAAACGCTCAATAATTTGCTTATCTTAATACTTCTCTCCCGATACTGTGAATGCAGTTTAGAAACACGTTGAATTCATTTAGAAAGATAATTCAAAGTTTTCTTAGCTACGTCGAAATTATCGTTAAGTTCTTCCCAATTTTTCTTACAGTAATTAATAGAAGTAAAGGAATGAAACTACCCTTTCATATACATGTGTATACATATAGACTCCACAGTGTTTGATCGTATCATAACAAGCATGGTCAAGCACGGTCACATTCTATACACTTTGTATGAAGGTGAGGGTTGCCCATATACCGCATTATTATCAGTTTTTGTTGTTTCTCTTGCATTGAAACGCCATTTTGTTATTGACGCAGATATGATGTCAATTGAAATAATTGTCAGAAGTTCTATCAGTGGCGGAAATATCGTTAGGAGTATAATTTATATCACTCGCGAAATGTTTCCTGACAGATATCTTTCAGTTAGGAACAGCGCGCTCAAAAGGCTACAAAAAATTCTTCTATATTTCCCAGAAATGTGGACAATTAAAGCCATCTGCTAGTTTAAAGCTAAATAAACAATTAAAAATCACAGTAAAGCCAAAATAAAAGAATAAACGGGGAAAGAGCGGGTTGCACAGTTAAACAGACGGATAAAATGCATGCCTGAGGAAATCGCGGTTTGAGCAAATTTTGCTACATCTATGTTGCCCGTGGAAATCGCGGGATGCGCAGCGAGAGGGTTAACCAGATCAGATGGCTGAGCGTTTCATATCCAAACTAAAATTCTTTCCCTGCAAAACAGAGAGATGTCTTCAGGTCGCAGGCTCTATGTTGACTGACTGAACTCCATTGCCCGTATCTCCTCTCTCCCTTCTTCGGGGGGTCAGCTTCTGGAAACTTGATCCGTTCCGAAAAGAGAAATCCTCCCTTTAGGATGCACTACCAGCCTAAAAAAAGGCACGTCCGAAAAACCTTTTTAGCCTCCTTAGCCGGCCGACTCCTATTTTTATTAAAAAACGCTAGGTGAAAGGGGTCAATGGGGCCAATCTTGCAGATATAGTGAAAGGTGTACATCTTCGAAACATAAGTCGTGGGGTCCAAATTCCTTACATATGTGTATGTAGTTTTTTTTGTTTCATGAATAACTATAAAGCTACTTACTTGTAATGTTTTGTGTCAATTAAATCAGTGCTAGTCAATTTTATTTTTGCATTTTACCACTCTGTGCTTAACTTCCGGAAGTGAATGGATGTACGTTTATATAAATATTATATATATATATATATATATATATATATATATATATATATATATATATATGATATATATATATATATATATATATATATATATATATGTATATATATATACATACACACACACACACACACACACACACACACATATATATATATATATATATATATATATATATATATATATATGTATATATATATACATTATCTATATCTATATCTATATCAACAATGACTGACTTCGTTTAAGGTGAACAAAAAAAAATTCTTATACTGCAAAAATTGAGCCCGGGAACATTACTGTTACCAGAATATATTATCCCTGGAGAGAAGAGAAACAGAACGTAATAAGTTTCGTGGAAATCGGAGGGATATCTTTCAAAGAACTCTTTGGACGGATATATTTTGACATAAAAAAGATATATTTTAGGTTTTAGTTATGTAGTAATTATTTAGTAATCATTTGACTTTTACGTAGTTTTAAAAACATACAGATAAATAAAAACATGTATTGATATTCTTTGAAGTTACTATAAATCTCAAATATTTTCTTAAATTTGATAAAACATCAACAAAAATTAAGACTGAAAAATGTGGGTAGTAAAACCCCCCAAAATAGTAAGGTAGATAAAATATAACGCCAAATCAGCACTAATGTATGAATAATCTATTAATTATTAAAAATTATTCCAATCCCGGTGAATAAGTCATAAAAGGAAATTTAAAGAAATGTAGGCATCAGGCGATTAATTTGTTTTTTTTTAAGTCACTTTAATATTCGATCAGGGTGAAATTTAATTACAAAAATCTAAAATACAATGTGTATAGTGTCCGAATTCTAAAATAATGGAGGCACGTATTTTAAATTAAGACTGATGACAATTAAAAAACATCCCAATCCCGGCTAATAAGTCATAATAGGACATTTAATGAAATTTAGGCATCAGGGGATTAATTAGCTTTTTTAAATCACTTTAATATTGGATCGTTGTGAAATTGAATTACAAAAATGTAATATACAATGTGTATAGTGTCCAAATTCTAAAATAATGGAGGCAGTTATTTTGAAATTAAGATTGATGACAATTAAAAATTATCCCAATCCTGGTCAATAAGACATAATAGGACATATAATGAAATTAAGGCACCAGGCGATTAATTTCCTTTTTTTAAGTCACTTTAATATTGGATCAGAGTGAAATTGAATTACAAAAATGTAAAATGCAATGTGGATAGTGTTCAAATTCTAAAATAATAGAGGCAGTTATTTTGAAATTAAGACTGCTGACAAATGAAAAAAAAATTACTCTTTTGAAATTTATTATCACCCACTGTACTGCTTTAGTTACAGTTTTAAACCATTTTTTCTTTTGTGTTTATGTATTACACAAATATCGGAATTTAGAAATAAGGTAGCATATAATAGGAGGTTTTCCAGATGCTTATTGGCTAAGACGAATAATCTTTATCTGTTATAAAATTCTCAATATGATTAAAAAAAAAATCCAGGGGAGAGAGGAATCAAGAACAAAGTACGATCTCCCCATATTTATATCATGAAGAAAGTCTTATCTAGAATAATTGTTTTAAACATTTTATTGCCGTCAACAAAGAACATATTAAATTTTAACGTATCTTTTTTTCTCATACATAATTAAGACATACACTCATGTCCATAAATTAAGGATAATTCAGAATCACACAGAAATTGAGCTCTAAAATAAAAATTTCACCTGCAGAATTATCACACACATCTCGCAGAAGAATATGCAAATTGCAGGAAACCACCAGATGGCGCGGATAGTACGTCACAATGACGAGAGTGTATGAAAGGGGTATATAAGGAATGGTAGCAAAGAAGTAAAATTGTTCACAAGCACTTTAAAAGCCTTTCAGTGCAATAACCGCATAGTTATGGCACAAAGGAAGCATTTGGATGATTTTTTACGTGGTAGAATTATCGGACGACTGGAATGTGAACGTACCCAGCTGGAAGTATCTGAGGAACGTGGAATCGCCCAGAGTGTCATCTCCAGGCTTTGGCAACGATTCAAACATGATGGTAATGTGAGTAGATATTACAGCACAGGTCGCCCCCGAGTTACTATGCCGAATGATGACCGGTATTTTGCAGTTACTGCCAAAAGAAACAGACGGAGCACAGCATCAGACCTGTCTCGTCAGCTCTCTTCAGCTACCGGTACGACAGTTTCAAGGCAGACCGTGTACAGACGCTTAGGGAACATTAGTCTATATGCTCGTAGGCCTGTCAGATGTGTTCCCCTTGAACACCATTGAACGACACCGTTACGGTGGTGCAGGATGGCTCGTTTGGGGAGGAATTATTCTTGGTTACAGAACTGACCTGCATGTTCAGAGTGTAACGATGACAGCCCACATCTATCGGGATGTCATTCTGGAACAACATGTACGTTTGTTTTGGGGCGCAATTGGTCCTGAATTTCTGTATATGGATGACAACGTCCGACCTCACCGTGCAAACCTTGTAGACGAATGCCTTCAATCGGAGGATATCACCCGTATGGATTGGCCAGCATACTCACCGGACTTGAATCCAATAGAGCATGTGTGGGACATGCTTGGCCGACGAATTGCAGCCCGTCAACCCCCTCCCAACTGTCTATCGGAACTTCGGAGGGCATTGCTTGATGAGTGGTGTAATTTTCCCCAAGATCAGATTGATAATCTGATACTCAGCATGCGTAGGCGTTGTAACGCTTGTATTGCATCGTCCGGGAGACATACTCCGTATTAACCATCATACTAACCATGTTATACTGTTTTCTGTAACTAGGTTCTTTTTTGAAATTTTCTCCAGGGAGTAAAAATCACAATTTTTATAAATTATGTCAAACATATAGCATCTTTTTTGCTCTTTACCTTTTGTTTAATAAATAGACTTTACAAATAAGTCAAATTTGTTTTGCTTTTGTCTCTTTCATTGCCTGAACTTCATTATCCTTAATTTATGGACATGAGTGTAGTTTAAAATATAAATCCACTTAAAGCATACAGATAAAACTGTGACGTTGCTACACTCCATTGGTTTCACAAAGAGGTTTTGTTAAAGCCCAAGCCAATGCGACTTTTTGTCTGAGTTTTTGACACTATACTACAAAGGGTTTTCGCTTCGACCATGCCTTGAGATGTGCGAGGTGATTGGAAGGTCGGACGCAACGCCGAAATGTCAGTCTTTGAGGCGATAAACAAGGACCAATCAGAGGCTACCAGGTGAAGCGGGAAGAAAAAGCCAATTGGTAGAGGCGAAAGGTAACGTTTTACAAAATTTTACAAGTTTTACAAGTTTTTACAAAATTAGAAGCTGGATGGGAAAAGAAAATAAATAATTTCAAAGAATACTTTTGACAACATAGTCTGTTCGTGTATGCACTAATTATTATATTTTAATCTATTTTTGCATTTTATAGATTTAGAGTCAATAAATACATGTGAATCTAGAGTATACCTAAAAGTATATTTCCTAAAAAACTTTAATATACGATTTTTTGACATATCTAATACGTATAAGAAAAGGAAAATTGATCATGAAGAGATTAAATAGCTGAAAAGTTCAAGAAAAGTATTCAGAATAATAGTTAAAAAAGTAACAAACTATAAAATATAAAGTCCCATAGAGCATACACATAGTACATATAATACATCAAAACTCTAAAAATAGTTTATATCTAACAAGACAAGTTCAATTGCGGAATATCAGCTGTCGAAGTTTTTACAATATTAGAAGCTGGATGGGAAAAGAAAGTAGATAATCTCAAAGAATACATTTGCAACATAGTCTGCTCGTGTATGTACTAATCATTATATATATATTTTTTTTTATCTATTTTGTCCTTTTATAGATTTAGATTAAATAAATACACGTGAATCTACAGTATACCTAAAAGTATATTTCCTAAAAAACTTTAAGATACGATTTCTTGACATATCTAATACGTATAAGAAAAAGAAAATTGACCGGGAAGACATTTAATAATGAAAAGTTCAAGAAAAGTATTCACAAGAATAGTTAAAAAAGTAACAATCTATGAAATATAAAGTCCCATAAAGCATACAAATAATACATATAATACATCAAAACTCTAAAACTAGTTTATATCTTACAAGACAAATTCAATTCGGATTATCAGCTGTCGAAGTTTTTACAAAATTAGAAGCTGGATGGGAAAAGAAAGTAGATAATCTCAAAGAATACTTTTGACAACATAGTCGGATAGTGTATGAACTAATTGTATTTTAATATATTTTTTTCATTTTATAGATTTAAATCAAATACATACACGTGAATATACAGTATACCTAAAAGTATATTTCCTAAAAAACGTTAAGATACGATTTACTGACATATCTAATACTCACAAGAAAAAGAAAATTGACCGTGAAGTGATTTAATAGCTGAAAAGTTCAAGAAAAGTATTCAGAAGAATAGTTAAAAAAGTAACAAACTATAAAATATAAAGTCCCATAGAGCATACAGATTTTACATATAATACACCAAAACTCTAAAACTAGTTTATATCTTACAAGACAAATTCAATGGCGGATTATCGGCTGTCGAAGTTTTTACAAAATTAGAAGCTAGATGGGAAAAGATAGTAGCTGATTTCAAAGAATACTTTTGCCAACATAGTCTGCTAAAATGAACTAATCATTTTATATTTATATATTTTTCCATTTTATAGATTTAGATTAAATAAATACACGTGAATCTACAGTATACCTAAAAATATATTTCCTAAAAAACGTTTTGACATATCTAATATGTATCAGAAAAAGAAAATTGACCTTGAAGAGATTTAACAGCTGAAAATTTCAATAAAAGTATTCATAAGAACAGTTAAAAAAGTAAGAAACTATAAAATATAAAATTCCATAAAGCATACAGATAGTACATACAATACATCAAAACTCTAAAACTAGTTTATATCTAACAAGACAAGTTCAATGACGGATTATCAGCAGTCGAAGTTTTTACGAAATTAGAAGCTAGATGGAAAAAGATAGTAGATAATCTCTAAGAATACTTTTGCCAACACAGTCTGCTCGTGTATGCACTAACCATTATATTTTGTTTTATCTAATTTTCTATTTAACAGATTTAGATTAAATAAATACACGTGAATCTACAGTATACCTAAAAGTATATTTCCTAAAAAACTTTTTGACATATCTAATACGTATCAGAAAAAGAAAATTGACCGTGAAGAGATTTAATAGCTGAAAAGTTCAAGAAAAGTATTCAGAAGAATAGTTAAAAAAGTAACAAACTATGTCAGCTTTTTTGAAAAATAGATATTTATTTGACGCGATATTCTTGGTACTAAACTTATTTCATTTCTTTTTTATCTTAAATACACCGAGAGCCAAAAAAGTGTTCTTGAACAGTTCTAGGAAAATATTAATAAACTATTAATCTATAATTTTGACGAATTTATATTTCATCTTTGTCTTATTTCTGGTGAGATAAAATGGGAAATAAAACTAACGGTTTTTTTAAAGTATATTTTAATTTTTAAAAGTATTGAGGAAAGAATATTTTATTTTTTAAGTATAAAGAAAAGCTTTAGAATTTTATTTTAAAGCGTCAAGTTTTTAGAACATTTTCATGATTTGTTTTAGAAAAATCGATGAAAATATTCAATATCGCCACAGTCGATCAATATTTAAAATCACGGAGAACTCTAGTATTTAATTTTATCGAAAAATTTTAATGTATTCTTTTGCGAATTAAATCTTTACTAACTTAACGAAAGAAAAAAGTAGAAGTAAATGTCGATGAGAGATGAGCAGAAAAAATACTCAGATTCATTATAAAATTATATGCTTTTACGGTACACAAATATTTGGCTTTCGTTTTTGCATGTTTAAAATTTCTTGTGAAGTAAAACCAAATCTAAGTTTTTTGTAAGATTTACACACACCCATACACATATGTAAACATAAGATTTTTAAAGCAAGCATTGGTTATATATATATATTATTATAAAAATATATATATATATATATATATATATATATATATATAAAAATATTATATATATATATATATATAATGTATATATATATATATTATATATATATATATATATGTATATATATATATATATATATATATATATAATATATATATATATATATATATATATATATATATATATATATATATATATATATATATATAGATAGATACACGCATATATATATATATGTATTTATATATAAATACATATATACACACACACACACACACACACACACATATATATATATATATATATATAAGTATGTATCTATCTATTATATAAAGTAACAAACAATGTCAGCTTTTTTAAAAAAATAGATATTTAACTCTTTGTTCTTGGTACCAAATTTATTGAAATTAATTTTTATCTTACATATATTCCAAGCTTAAAAATGTTCTGAATAGTTCTAGGAACATACAATAAACTCTTAATCTACCATTTTGATAGAAGTAATATATATATATATATATATATATATATATATATATATATATATATATGTATATATATATATGTGTATATATATATATGTGTATATATATATGTATGTATATATATGTATATATATATATACACACACACACACATATATATATATATATATATATATATATATATATATACATGCACATGTATACATAGTATGTATACGTTCTATATATATATTATATTTATACACATATATATATATATATACATATAGTATACATATATATATATATATACATATATATATGTATATATATAAATATATATATACAATATATATATATTATATATATATATATATATATATATATATATATATATTTATTATTTATTTATTTATATATATAAAGCTTCGAAAATGGTAATATTTGAGTTATTTATAATCATCAAGTTGAAAAAGTTTAAGCATACTAATGATGTAGGAATGTATACTCCGGTCATATTTACATTTCTTCAAATGGCAAAGGCATATAAAAGTTTTTTAATTACTTGATGGAATAAGACTTGTTAATATTAAATATTATTTTATTACAAATCCTTAAAACACTAAGGTGAAAAAATATTTTGTAAATCTAGTTAGAACCTCCTTTTGACTTCATTACCATACTGAGTTCGAATAAATATTCTGTTTGAACTCAAACAAATCTAATGCAAAATACGAATGATTAGAATTTACATTATTAAAAGAATCGTAATAGTTTTGAATGGTAAAGATACTGTCTTCTCATTAGTTATTTAGATTTTGAAAATTTTGAAAGATTTATAAATGACAATTTCTGAACGCAATGTGTTAAAGCTTCAGCAACTTGGATTAAAAAACTTTGTTGAATGTGTCTAAATGTTTTGATTTTTTCAAATGGTTTTGATTATCTGGTAATTTATAATATTGGTATTTGACTTGCATGTTAATTTATTTTAGTAGACACTCAAAAGAACGATAATAAAGTAACTTTCGTTTGAAGAGGAAATTGTTATAAAAACTTAAAAATATATTTACTCTCCTTGAATAACCTTGAGAGTGTTTTGAAAAACATCTCCGATATATGATGCAAATAAGTCTTTGTTAAACAAATCTCATGAAAAATAAGAGTCTTTTAAAACTAATTTATATTATTTTGGACTTATTTGATCGAAAATTTAATACCTTATTATTAATATATGTATATAAAAGCTTTTGTAGTACCAAGGTGAAACCTTAATAATTTTATAAATTTTATTAATTATTAATTGTTTCAAAAGGATTATTACTTAATATGTCCCACTGAAATCCTTCTTACATAATGTCAATTTTTATGTATAGAACACTTTTTAGTCTTTAAATCAAAACTTAGTTGCTATCGTACATATTAGATGAAAATATAGTTCGAAAAAGGCAATAACAGGTAAAGCATTAATCTTTAAAAATTAAAGATCTTTAAAGCATTAATCTTTAAAGCATTAAAAAATTTGTATAAAGGTAGTCTTTTTCTATCCAAAATGAATTATATTAAACTAAATTTTATTTTATACAATTCAACTCAAACAGTTGATAAATTTTGGTGGTATACGATTGTTAGGAATGTATATGCCATGTTTTACATACTCAAATCCAACAACATTTGTCATTAACGGTTTAGCCAGTTATTAGGGATAACTAAATTACACGTTGTGATAATAATTATATTAATTACAAGGATATTAAAACACTATTTATGATTCTTATTCTTAGTTAAGTTTCACAATCCATAAAGATAGAAACATGGATTTTTAAGCAAATTTCGTTACGCTGAAAGTTCGCTGTAGTTAAGGTAGAGATAAATCAATAGTTTTGAGCTTTCTTACTATGGATATTTTAAGCTACATGAAAATACAGGCTTAAATATAATACAGTGAAAATAAAGTGTACTATTATATAGAGTACTAATTTTTAATCAGCAACCTTAAGCCTCTTTTATCATTCTCCAATGCATTATTGTTATATATGAATTTATAATTACAACTTACCAAACCGTCCAAAAAACAACCCTCCAATAAACAACTCTCCAAATAAATGGCACATTTTATTTGTAAGATTAATGTTAATGGGAATTAGCTGAAAGGACAAACGTCTCAGTCGAGCAGTGAGAGTTACAGTTCTTTTGCTTAAAAATTTTTCTTGGTATTTTATAGATAAAATAATTTCTTTCGCTCTTGCATTCACCGAAGAAACCTTTTGAAAAAAATACGGTTTATATTTCACTTCCCCCAGGGGCACATCTTTAAGTGTGTACGGGTTTCACGTACCCTGGGTATCTGAGTGTGATCTTTTCCTAGCGTTCTTTCTGGTAGTCTTAAGATTACATTTGAAGAGTTTCCTCCTGGGTTGTACCACATTAATCTCCAAACCCTGACGAACCTCTTGTAGGTCAGCAGCTGTTTGGTAGCCGTTATGGGTCGTCGTTGTGATGACTGGGATCAGTAGAAAGTTGCTGCTGTATGGACTTAAAGTGTTGGTTGACGTTAAACGAATTCTTTTACATTTTACTTAACAACTGTGTGGTCCGACCCATGACCCTTTAAAACCTTTTGTTGGCCTCTGCCCAACTTAATGATAAAAGATATCGACTGCAGAATATGTAGTTTGTTTTGCTTCTTTAATGTTCCAAGCCCTCACATTCCTATACTCAAAATATAACTGATTGGTTTTATGGTAACTACATGTTACACCACACTGAGGTTCAGATAAACGGTTTTCCAATCTTTTCTAGAGTACGAAAAACTCCTTTGAGCAGTTTTTTGGGGGGAACAATTATTGATATTATTATTAAATATGTAAGATGGCCATCAATTATTTAATAGAGAAATTTCCCGCAAAGTCCCGAACTACTGCAATAATACTCTTTCTATCCATTTTCATGTTTATGACAGCCAGTAGGTAAACTGTAATCAGCCTTTCCATTTGAAACGAAAGCCAGAATCGTCATAAGTTGAGACTTACCTTGTAAAATCGCTCTATTATAACTTTACAGATGTAATACAAAATAATTTTTTACATCTATATTTAAATGTTTATTAATGCTCTTTTTTCAGAGAAGATTATGCTGTTATTTGAATATGGTAATAAGATTAAATTGGTTTTATTATTGCGGAACAATTTCGAAACGTATTGGAAGCATCAAAGCTCTAGGGAGCACCAGTTATGAATCTAGTTTAGAATATTCTTTTAAATAGCCATTTAGAGAATATGATTCTTATGTTAACTAAGTAAAATTCTGAAAGCTGAAATTGAATTCTGAAAGTGAGGATCTCTGATTAAAATAATTATATTCTCTTCAGCAAGTTTTATATTTTGGAGATTTAAGATTCTGAAATTCTGATTAGATTTAATATTTTGGGAATAATAAACAAGATGACCAATGATGCTTCCGATAAAACGTTATTAAGTGGATATATTTTAGAATGATGAATCCAGTTTAGAGTTTAATATGGTGAATCTAGTTTAGAGTATTTTTTTAAACAGCCATTTAGAGAATATGATTACTAAGTTAGCTAATTAAAATTTTGAAAATTATTAGCGTGAGGACATCTGATTAAAATAATTATATTCTCTTTAGCAAGTTTTATATTTTGGCGATTTAAGATTCCGAAATTTTGGTTAGATTTAGTATTTTGGGAATAATAAACAAGATGATAAATGATGCTTCCGATAAAACGTTGTTAAGTGGATATATATTAGCACTTTAATATCCCTTTGATTTTACGTTAGGGAAAACCATTGTAATTTAGAAGAATTAATCAAAATGTAAGCGAATTAAAAATGTTACAAATCTTATAATATATACATCTTAAAATATGATAATATAAAATATGGAATAAAAAATATTAAATATAAGGTCTTAAAATATGATATATTATACACAAAAATATATCATATTTTAAGAAGACACACCTACCCTAATGTTGCAAATGAATTATTTTCAGACAACACTTTTGATCCTATTTAACATTCACATATGTATTAGTACGCACTCATACGCATACATATATACTATACACTTATATATAACCATAGAAGTATTGCGTTTCTGCATATACAGAATTCAGTTTCAACTCCTAGCTATAAGTAGAGGAATTGAGTGATTTACATTTGAGTATCTGTAAAACGAGATGTCGATTCACAGTAATTTATTTTAAAACTACTTTTTTTCTCCAAATAACAGCTTTTCGTGTATAATGAACCATGGAAGAATAATTTTAAATAAGAAAAAGAATTAGAACTAATACGAATTTTTTTTAGTGAACAGAACTCAAATATTTGTCATTCAAATGAGAATTTTATGATCAAAAAGTTCTATTCAAAGGCAGACAAAAGAATTAATGCTAAGTTTTTATCTTTAATGATTGAAAATGTTTTATTACCCATGATTAATGCGCAATTTATTGGAAAATAACAAAGATTTCCTCTTTTAAACATCTATTCGACTCGATAAAGGAAAAAGTTTAATTCAGATTCTTACGATAACAAATGTTGCTGAATTATTTTTGCTGCTTTATTGCGTATTGATTCATAATTACTTCATTTTACTATTAGATGAAAATACCCTGTTCTGAAAAAATACGACGAAAAAATGAACATCAAACATAGTTTTTCTAATAAAATATTCATATAAGGTAAAAAAAAAATTGATTATGCAACATGTTGTATGAATGAAATGCCATTTTTCTGCACCCACAAACTCCCTTTTAATAAAAATAAGAACTAACCTGCATTTATTTTAATACTCAGTTAAAAATGTCAGAACTTCGGTTACCGTTTATTTTGTCTGGATTATATTTGTAAGCTGAAATAAAAACTTATTTTTCCTTCAACGCGAACAATTATTTCTCAAAGAAAACGGATTGTTTCAATTAAATAATCAATTAACGTCAGATCTACAATTCTTGGTTGATGTTGTTACTTTCCTGAGCTCTTATTTATGATTAACGAATATTTGTTATTTGCCCAAAAGAGTAAAAAATGTAAATAAGTATAGACAGGTATTTGGAAGTTTCAGGTGAAGGCGAGGGAAGTAAATTAATTACATTTCTGTGTTGACTTCTGCTAATGCGCTAAAACTGCTTCACCTGAAAACGAGGCAGCATAAATATTTTTCTTTCTAATTACGTACTGAACAGAAGCTAGTATAAATGAATAATTTGATCTTCAAAGTTCCACTGATTTCAAGGATTTGTTAACTGTAATTTGTTTATTCAAAAAGATTTGAAGAATGAATGCTGGCTAAAATAAGTTTGAAAAGAATTCCAATTTGTACCTAATAAATTAAGTAATTCTTTCGTTTATTATATATATATATATATATATATATATATATATATATATATATATATATATATATATATATATATATATATATATATATATATATATATATATATATATATATATTTATATATATATATATTATATATATATATATATATATATATATATATATATATATATATATATATATATATATATATATATATATATATATATATATATTTATATATATATATATATATATATATATATATATATATTTATATATATATATATATATATATATATATATATTTATATATATATATATATATATATATATATATATATATATATATATATATATATATATATATATATATATATATATATATATATATATATATATATATATATATATTTGTAATAGTAAAATTCTAAAACATATCTTTTTTAAATATGGCGGCGAACGATCATTTACTGGCACCTTAAATTTACAATAGCAGCCCCGTTGATTTATTTTTTCCAGTGCATTATGACTTACTACCTTCTAGAATAAACTAGAAGTAAGTAAAGTAAGTAATTACTACTAAACTAGTAGTAGTAAAGTAAGGCGATTGGTTACCGGAATGACATCATTCCTGGAGCCAAGCTCCTTATTTAATAAAAGGCCTAGCTCACATATTTCGAGGATTTTAATTTGAGAACGCGATGTGATTTGTCATCAAATACTTTCTGTTTGTGTTCTTTTCCCTACGGGGATTTTTGTGTTATCTGATGTTCTAAATAACAGATGTTTTTATAAGTCTGCATCAATGAACTCGGCTATACTATTCTACAGTATTCTTAAATTATGTGGACGTTATATTAAGTTATGTCATATATATATACATATATATAATATATATATATATATATATATATATATATATATATATATATATATATATATATATATATATATAATATAATAACTAGAAGTAATTAAAGTGAGGTGATTGGTTACCGGAATGGCATCATTTTTGGAGCCACGCCCCTTACTAAATAAAAGGCCTAGCTCACATATTTCAAGCTTTTCCTTTGAGAACGCGATGTGATTTGTCTTCAAATATTTTCTGTTTTTCTTTTCGCTACAGGGATTTGTGTGGTATCTGGTTTCTAAATAAAAGATGTAAGTCTGCATCAATCAACTCGGCTATAGTATTCTTAAATGTGGACGCTATATTAAGTTATGTCTTATATATATATATATATATATATATATATATATATATATATATATATATATATATATATATATATATATATATATATATATATATATATATATATATATATATATATATTACTATTAAAAATAGAAGAAGATCGAAAAAAAGAACCACTAAGAAGATAGACTAAAAACAACCAGAGAAATAATGTTTCGAAGTGACTGGGAGTTGAGACGTCTCACTCTATCAAAACCAGTTTTTATGCTGCAACAACTCTCCCAGGTGTCAAAAACATCATACTGCCTCTAATGCAGCATACAATATAGAAAACGAATGTTAAAAAATGTAAAAAAGTAAAAATATGTATAAAAAGGGGGGTAGGTTGATAAGGAAACTCAAAGCTAAACCGAAACAATGTTTGTCACAATATACAAAACTTGAAATAATAGTCGAAACGTTTCCAACCGCAGTAAAATAACACTTAGAAATTGAGATGGATATAGAATACTAGCTTATAGCCCGTCATATGACGGGATCAGTAAAATTTTTAATTTTCTAGAATTGTAAAGTACCCTGTAAGGCAGGTAAAAAAATGGTTTGTTTTTTGGCTGAGAATTATCTGGTACACGCTCAATAATTTGTTTATCATTACTAAACGCATGATAGTTGCCAACTATAATTTATCTTGTCATATTACGTGATAGAATGGAGAGCAAATGTTTTATCATTGACAGTGATTATTTGTCGGTATATATGAATGACGTTCACAATTTAGCGAATTGATTGCAATAAGTGTGGTTATGTATAAAAAACAAACACACCAACGAACAAACTTCTTAATTTTCAAAGATATATAACTTAAATGCTAAATATTTATTAGTTAGTGAAATAGACTCATAGACTTTTATGAAGAGAATTTGTTGTTAATACCGGTGATAAAATTTTCATTGTAATAAAAAATAATCGATGATTAAATTTAAGATTAGCACATATGTACCTAATCTATTATTTAAGCCAAATATAAAAGAAAATTATTTACGTAATATCCAAGTTCAGTGATAAAACGTATGAACGCAACAGAGCTTGAAATAATGGCATTGACAACTCGAAAAGAGGGGAAGGGGTGGATTTTGAACGTTTTCGAACTCGCTTTGAATTTTGCTAACCCTAACTCATAAAAAATACAATATGGATGCCTCTATCGATTCCAGGTACAACCACTTCATAAATTCGCGGTCAGACGGACAGATGGATAGACAACTTAGGTTATTATTATATAGGGGATGAATTGAGATGACACACACACACACACACACACACACATATATATATATATATATATTTATATATATATATATATATATATATTTATATATATAATGTTATTTTAACTAAATTAGCCAACATAACCATACTTAGATTATAAAATATATTTCTGGTGACTATATACCTAAAATGGCAACATTTAGCTTGGAGTTTTTTTCATTTAATTCTGGCATCTTCTGACGACCAAGAGAATACGAATTTCTGCTTAGCTCAATTAATCTTATTTAACTCCTTTATGTAATTTAGTTTCGTTTGTAGCATCCCGACGTGGTATATTCTTAACACATCTGATAAACTGGCTTCTTTGGTCCCGCGTGGCACTTTATAAGCATTTGTACAAAGTTTTGGCGGCAGAACGACAAAGATGGATTCTCTCAATAAACTCAACACTTTCATTTTTAAATTGGGCTTTCTGTCATGATCTAAAAACTACTCTCTAACCACTATGGATAAAATTTTAAGTATGAAATGGGATAAACAACCATTAAGTACGTAAATACACACACACATATATATATATATGCATATGTGTGTACAGTAGAACCTCGCTTATACGAAGACGAGGGGAACGGAGGATATGACATCAGAAGGTGCCCCCGCCAACTTGGCGATAAAGCTCTAAGCATAGTAGCCGAACATTTTCACCTGATATCACCTTACCCAAACAATCTGCATCTATACTATACTCTGATTTATATTATACTTGTATATAGCTATCCTTGTGTAACCCTTTCCTTATGCATTAAATGTGGGTAATGCTTTAAAAAATTAGATATAATGAATCCTTAACTGTTCACTAAGGTTAGGTTTTAATAATTTGGAGCTGTTGGCTTTGTAAACTGTTGATTGATTAATTGTCCATAAATATAAGTACCCGGGTTCTAAGTGGTTTTGGTAAATCAAGTAAGAGTATATAATTCTATTAGAATGGCGCACTCTGCATCAGTTAAAGTCACCCCCCCCCAAAAAAAGCAAGGAATACAATGTTTGGATGGAATATCTTTGTATTTTAGTAAACATCGCCAATAGTTTAGCCAAATTTGCCAAAGGGCAGCCTATTCTAAAGTATTATCCTTTTGAAGTATTAATTCGTCTCATAAGTGAATACTTCGTATATGTGAACAGTAGTTGTTTTCACCAATGGTAGCATAAAAGCCTTACTGAACTGTTTTTCAAGTTTTTAATAAATAAAAGCAGTTTATATATTTATATTAACCCATAAACACTCAAGTCATTTCTATCACCAATATTGATGAATATCTTAAATCTAAGTTGTTATGGACTGCCCAGATTAAAACAATTATGAAATCAAAGTATATGTGTTCTTTAGTAATTAGCCGTCAATTTAAACGTCATATGATTCTATTTATATAAAAAGAAAAATTTCGTGATAAGTGATTTTTTTAATACCACTTGTAGACCCAGTACTGTAACGTGAAGCTTTATGATAAATCTATTTATCAATATTTCAGTCGATGCACCTGCCAAAAAAGTAACTTTTAAGCGAAATTAAAATGTGGATCTAGATGAAAAAATTACAATTAATAGAAGATGATCCAAAATTTGGTAGATTGTATATAGGGATTACAGTTAATATTTTATGGATAACTACCTTCGCTGAAAATGAAAATTCATTCTGAGAAGATATAAAAATTCTACAAACTATTTTTATATTTTCCTAATTATGAATGCTAGGCATTACTGTATTAATACCTTTAAAATATAATAAAATTCATTTTATTTGTCTAGATCAAATACAAGAAGCTTCTGTATTCATTAAACACATACACAAATACTCTATTTATAAATTCTTTTAAACTAAAATAGCATTAAATTTTAAAAAGAAATAGAAATCTCGAATCCAAATCTTGCTTTACTTTTTGAAGAACAATACAGACATAACTGATCAATTATGCTTCTTCAAACATTAACCGAAATAGCTTTTATTTTATTTGGTAATATCCATCTAGCCTTCAATCTCGATAATTTAAGTTTCCCAATTTCTTTATACAGTATTCTGTTATTTACCTAAATTTCTTTATCAATTAGTATTTCTTTAAATATTTGCATTAATTTTTAGATTATATTACATTTATGTAATAATCCATTTAGTAGAAAACGGAGGATAAGTAAATTTAAGATATAGTTATCTTCTGTTATCCTTATCTGACATCAAGACCATTTTCTCGTAACATTTGAGCAGGAAGTGGAATGTGGTCCATTCTCTTTTGCTGATATTAATAGAATAATACCTTTTTCAAACCCGTTAACAGTTTTATTCGTATACATCAAATAAAAGAAATTTCCATATTCATTAAACATATACACAAATACATAACGCTTTTTATAAATCCTTTGAAACTAGAATAACATTGAATATTGGGAGAAATAGATAGCCCATTTCAAACACTAGTTCTACTCTTTGAAGAGTAATACAAACATAACTGATCAATCATGCATTTTCAAACATTAATTTGCAGTAGCTTCTAAGATACCTTCCATTCTTAGTTCTGTTTCGAAGCGTTCTAGCTTTTACTTAGTCCAAACTATTGAAAAAGATATCATAAGCCCCGTTTACATGTGCCAGTCAAGTACAAGCCTTCATTTTACCCGGGTAAAGGGATTTGGCTTGGAGGGTCGGAGAAACCCGTTTACATGGTCATAGTAAACGACCTTTTTTTAGGGGGAGGTATAGGACAGTGAGAAAAAGAAACGGCCGGAAATGCCTAAATGTCTCAGAGCATGTCCTTTTGTAAATGTTCACCGCTACACTCTTTTTCTTTTTTGGGAGATTCGCAGAAGAACAGGATATGGAATAAAATAATGAAAAACTGACGCATTAGATCAGGTAAACGTTTTTTAGGACAGGGCAAGATTTTAACACAAGTTTCAGCAAACCTGGTGACAAACTCGAAGGTATATATTTTAATACTGCTTATGAATTTAAGTTAAAAGTGGTTTTTTGAAGTGATAAAGTTACATACAAAATACTCACACACATTGTTCATCATATTTAGAAACAAATAAAAAACCTTTAACAACTTATTGCATAATAATAAAGAATAATTGTACCAACGTAAAGTATGAAATTATTTCTGAGGCAATATTTATTTATACTGAGTAGGTCTTTATTCTTCTTTTTAAGATAATTCTTAGTTTTCTTTATACTCCAGAATTGGGGGACAACGGCCACGAGATTCAAGCCGTACGTATGCTCTGGGTAGTGCTAAATGAGAGACAACCTCAAGGGTATGCCTCCTTTAAGTATACACGGGTGTCTCAAGCCCAGGGTTCACCTGAGTGATCTTTTTCTAGCGACTTCTCTGGTAGTCTCGAACTTGCCTCTGTAGTGCTTGTTCCTTACAGGAGTTGACCACATTAATTCTCGAGCCATGACGGACTTCTCGTAGGTCAGCTGCAGATTAATAGCTGTCGTGGTTGCGGTCGTGGCGACTGGTCTTCAGTGATAGCTGCTGTATGGACAAAAAGCCTGGATTAGCTTAGGAATTACTTTATACTCCAGATTTCCTATCATTAACGATGCTTTTTAATGGCTACCAGTAATAATGACCGGGATTATACGTGGGAGATTAAGTTACTATGTCACTAAAACAAAACTAACTACACTACATACTAATCTGTCATGAAGTAACAAGACGCAACTAGCACCCCATGTGGTCATTGTCGAAACTTAGATACGAATAGACTGGCCTTGCTATTCCCATTTGATTTATTTTGTTCGGGTTTGAATGATATAAATGGCTTGTTGTCATTTGCTAACCCCACCATTAAATGCACAATATGAAATTTTTGTTCTAATTATATATTTATACTTTCTATTTTACCATTTTTATCTTTTATATTTTCTTTTGTGTAATACGATAGATATTAATTCATTTTATTTGTAGAGATAAAAAAATAATTTTATAGGAATTTGAGGATTTAGTTTAAGGGTAAAACTTAATAATTTAAGGAATAAGACACGGAAAATTTTAAAGAAACAATATTTTGCATTGTTTATTGTAATAATTATTTTCCTAATTACAGTTTGAATACAGCAGGATATATAAGTACAGTTTGTCTTTTATTGCAAGGCCTACGTAATGAACAAACATTTATACAATAAAAAAAAGGAATGGGATATTATTTTAGCCATATTCAGGTAATTTGCACTTTAATTTACATACTTTTAAGGAAACAGTGGATTAAAAAAATTGTTTTGTTTTTAATCAGTTTCTTCGATAATTAATTTGCCGTCAGCAATATTTTTATATGAAATTAATTCAAACATCAAGATAAAATTTAATTATTTTAAAAGCTATTAATAATTGTTTAAAAATTAGCTTCATTAAAATGCTCCATACTAATTTTTTTCAAGTAATATAGCCATTTTTATTTGTAGTATACTTTTAAAAATATAGAATAAAGCTTATTAGCATAAGAATACACTGAAAATAAGACAAAAATATAGTTAAACTATTCCTTTTTTTTGTTCAGAATACCTAATATTTTATTTAACGACAAAACTGGAAGATCATATACATTTCAAACACATTAAATTTAACTGATGTTTATTTCACATGCTATGAAATATATACTTAATAAATTTCAAAAGGATATGGCAGTTAGAAATATCTCTGGAGTTCTGGAGTATCCATAAAATACAAAAATTTTTGGTTAAAAAAAGATGAAAGTTAAATTAGTGTGAGATGCTAAGAATTAGTGGAATGTATAATTAAATATATAATCTAAAATAAAGACTTTGTGATTGAGAAATGACCAAAAGAAAGGGATTTGCTAACAGTTTATTGTAGATTAGAATTTGACACTACAAAGCAAATATATTATTATCAATAGAGAATTGATGGCTACTAACATTTAAAATTTTAGCACAGTACAATAGATAAGAACAATATGAACGAGGGGAATACATAATACATAAACACAATCAAATAGAATTAAATGTATATGAATTGGATCAGCGTTGGGAAAATGAAAACCCAATAAGATTTATGATTAAAGGAATTAAGAATTTACTTACTTCAATGACTTTGAATATTTCCACTCCAAAAGTCGTCCAAACCATCCACTTTAAAGAAACACCAAGAAAAAACAGAGTATATTGGTTCGTAGCCGATTTAATACCCCCGCTCCACTCTCTAAGCGAACACTATTATATTTTTTTCAGATGGCGCTACGCTCAACGGTAACAAAATAAACACACTTTACAAAACTATTAAGCAATTACTACCGCTGATCCAGCATCATGGCTGCTGGACAAAACAGTTAGACAATTATAAGAAAGTTTACTAATAGTTTAACCCCTTAACAGTTTCATTTTTTTTCACAAATTCGATCCAAAAAATGTCACGTTTTTTTATTGCACATTTTTGTTCATTTTACAATTGTAAGCTGTAAATTGTAATTAAAAGTAATTTTTAAAATTATTTTAAGCATGTATAACAACTTTTTGTACAAAAATTAAAATAAAGTTTTCCCTGGAAATTGTCTTTCCTCTCTCATGTATGCCAGACAAAGAAATTACACTTACAGTTGTGCATATAAAAATACAAATATTTTCGATTGCAAATACAAATACATTTACTTAACCTGTTTTTTCAAAGATCAGATTTAGTAACATATATCTTGAAAGAGGGCAAGAGGCATAGTCCAACGTCACCTTCTGGATAAAAATACCTGGTCTCTTTTCTAATTCTATAGCCACTGTCCTTTTTCTTCAGTGAATACACATAGCACTAGTTTGAACTAGTGCTTTGTCTGTAGATGGAACTCTGAAAAGTCTCTCTCGGTGAGTCTCCCAAAAACTCAAAGTTAAAAACTCGCTGAATAATGCAAAAGTATCAGAAAACCCGAGTTTTTAAACCAAGCAGAATACACTTGCAAAACTAACAGCTTGTGGATATCTATACGACTAATTTGACATTAAAAATACAAAAGATACGGCCAAAACAGTGAGAACGACAAAGAAATCAGATTGCCCGTACGTTATACGGGCAAATCATTAAAGGCACGGTAGCCGCACCCGTACGGTGTACGTGCAAAACAGGCAAGGGGTTAAGAAAGTTAAAATTTTTAATAATAATTGTGGTGATAATTATATTCAGTACAGGAAGATGGATTTAAATCCCCTTTTTGCTTTTAATTGTTACAGAAATAAATGCAAAGTCATAGAAACTAAGCCACAATTCGGAAGAAGTTGAGTTTTTGTAGATTTGGAAATCGTTTATCTAATTTTTATACTCTCTTACATTTCCTTTTTCTTTAACCTTCATTTTATTTTGTCCTTTTCTGCCGCTATAGGACGTAATTTCTCCGGTCCTATTGTGTTCATTTATCAGGGAATTTGTTTCGGTGTTTGGTCTATATAAGACATTGATTTTATGTCTCCTCGCTCAGTTAACTTTTTAAGCGATTGAACTAGACCGCAGCAGTAAACAATAGTCTGTGTTCAATCTTTTTCTATTTGTACTTTACTTATTTTTGAATTACATTTTTTTACTACAGTGTTGCACAAAGGACCTTATTTTATGCTTTTATTGCTAGTTATATTTCGAAATTCAACAATACAGAAATATCCATTTTTAAATCAACTTTTGTATAACTGAATGTCCAATGTCACCTAAAAGAACTATCAAATTTGAACTATAAATTTAAATTATTTAATGATAGTATTTAAAGTTTCATCGTATCTAAAAGTCTATATAAGCAAGTATATATATTTTTAGTTCTACAAGAAAATGTGATAGATGCGTCAAAGAATACCAAATATGTTTAGTATACGAGGTGCATCCAGAAAGTAAGTTTCCCGATGTTTTCCCCTTTAAAGTAAACGTAATTAGCCGTGTTAATTGCGCGTGCGTAACATATCTATGGCGTATTAATCATATGCCAGCTGGATAAGTCCCGATTCGTGCCAGTAGCGGGATGGCAGTGATCCGAAATGGAAACTCTAATTTCTTCTCCCGCCATCTGCAAGGTTCGGTCAGTGATCTTGAATGCACAAAGCATTACGCCAATTGGAATTCATCGTCAGCTCTGTCAGGTCTATGAGTTGAATCTGACGCCCGAACACAAAATTCAATTCTGAGCAGCACTGACATTTCTGCTACGGTATCACGATGACGGCGACGAGTTCCTCGACAGGATCGTCACTAGCAATGAGACTTGGATTTCGCACTTTACCCCGGAAAACAAGTAGCAGTCAATGCATTAGCATCATAGTGGAACTTCGGTCAGGACCAAATTCTAACAGACGCTGTAGGTACTGAAAGTTATGTGCACAGTGTTCTTGGACAGGAAGACTGGTTCCATTCACAGACTGCAGAGTTCTACGACAGTATACAAAAGTTGATCTCACAATACAAGTGTCTCAATTCTACTGGTGGCTATGTTAAAAAAATAGCTGAAACATTGCTGTACTTGTTGCCAATAAATATGTCCGTGAAACTGTGAGTTCTTGTTTTCTTTTAACCCCTTCCAGGTTCTTTTTATTTCGAGATTATGGGTCAAAAACGTCAATTTTTTATGCTTATTTTTATACGTGCATAGCTTTTTAAACAAAATAGCATCATTCGCATACAAAATTTCCTAAAAAAATGTAAAATAATCAATTTAAATAAATAAGTAATTTACATGTATAGTTGGCTTTCTGTACGGCAGAAATAATTAGACTTTGGAATCAATTCACACTCACTATAGATATAAAGCTTAGAATACGTAGCTTTTATCTTAAATTAAATTTTATTTATATCCTATATATTTCAATAAATGATTATGAAATTATTAATCAAAATTTGGTCGTGTATGATACAATCGAAAACAAGGTACTGCACAGAGTCCAACATCGTAATCTGGACAGTAGAACCTTGTTTCTCTCCTTACCTTCTTCTCTCTACTGTCTCTCCTTGAGCAGCAAAAAATCTAGTAGCCAGAAAAGTAAACAAAATCATTCGAAACTATAAAAAGCACATGTGAAATAATTCGAGAAAGACTGATTGCATAATGTAAAATTTCACAGTGCCTGAGCTACACTCGGGATGAGTCAGGATGGTGCATTTCGCCTGCCCGAGTTCAGCTCGGGAAAAATCGGGAAGGGGTTAAATAGGGAAACTTACTTTCTGGATGCACCTCGTATTTTCTAAGTACATTACTTTGACCAATTGATTACATGACTGAAGGATACAGTTAATAATACAACATAAGAGTTTGTTATAACTGTGTTATATACAGATTTATAGGTAACATCATTATACAGACATTGCTGTACTTGTTGCCAATAAATATGTCCGTGAAAGTGTGAAAAGGGAAATTTATTTTCTGGATGCGCCTCGTATTTCCTAAGTACATTAGTTTGACCAATCGATTACATGACTGAAGGATATAGTTAATAACACAACAGAATCTTCTTATAACTGTGTTATATACAGACTTATAGGTAACATCATTATACAGAAAAAACGATGCACAGAGAGAGGTTCTAACGGCTTTACTCGAGTAAGAACTGGTCAAAACAGAAAGCATATTAAGCTTTATATCTTACAAGGTTGAGAAATAATGTTGAACCTATGAAAAGTTTGGAAATATACGGACACAAAACCGATAAAAAAACATTTGGCAAATGTAATAAGGTTTCCTCTTTTCGTTTATATCATTTCTCCATGCATTTCAAAAGCGAAGTTATTTACTTTTCACTCTAACAACTTGACATGCAATTTCATGGGAGAAAGACGAGTAATCGGTGGTTTGTCATTATATGTTGCATTCGAACTGTTAATCATTATGAAAGAGCAAATTTCTCATAACCTCAGTAAATTCACCTCATGTTTAAAGTGTATGAGTTTCGAAACCTCTTTACAGAGATGTATGTGATCTTATTTCCTTCCCTGAGGTAGAGGATCTTATCGGAAATATATTGCTTGATTTCTATTGTATTTTCCAGAAATAGTTCGATCGTTCATTGTCAAAATCCATATTTTATTTTCGGTGTCTGTTAGCTCAATTCTAGAATAGAAGTTTTACCCAGGGGCAAAATGTGTGTTTTGGGGATCTCTTTTTACCTTACTTTTTCCCAATCTGGTATCTTTAGGCGAATATATCTTGAACTTTCTGTGAAAAATTGAGCAAAGTTTTTCCAGTAATATTTTCACAGAAGTGACTTCAAAATTTTATTTAATTTGGAGTAAGAATTTCGAAAAATCTTAACCCATATAGTACCATACCAACTAAATATTTCTGAAAATTATTAAAACTTTATCTATATTATTAATCTAGTGTAACTAAGCATATAAAACCAAAAGTTTGAAAAAATATTTTTATTTTTTTAAGTAATTAGCTGTTCTATAACTAGGACAACGGTCCAATAACTACAAAAATTTAACAAATATCACTTACATTGCATTAGGCTGATTCATAGGTGAAACACTCAATGGGAAGTCCAACATTGCATTTTAAGCACACTGCTGCTTTTCTCTTGTAGTTCTTGAACTGCCATCTTTGGTAAGAGGTAATAGAAAATGGATATCCATTGTAAGATGCCAACATCCATAATTTATATCCAAAAATAGTGGAAAAATAATCGGAATTGGACCGTTATCCTAAATTTAGGACACCTTTTTATATTTACAAAAGTTACGTGTAAAATAGTTTTTGAACAAAAATTTTCAGCTACATTATTAGCTTGGTTTTTAAACTGCAAGTAATCTTCACAATGTTTGAAAAAAAAATAATAATAAATATAAAATTAAAGATAAAAAAATGACATTTTTTAAGGGTTTCTGAAAATAAATTTTACAATACAGTATAATTTGATTGCTCAGTATTTAAGTATCAACCTGTGATCAAATGTATAGTGGGATTTATTTTAAATTGCGTTGTGTTAAATATTTGTTTTACTACAATTTAACCACAGGTTCTGAGCAACTACAGACATTAATATGAAGAATCAACTAACCTCTAAAATAATAGCAACTGAGACTATCTTAATATAAACAAAAGTAGATTTATTATAAAAATATTAATACATCTATTTACAAAAAAAAAGTAATAAGTAATAAGTCAATAATTAAGCTTAGTCAATCTATTCAAATTACTTCTGACAAATTTTATATACACTTAGGAATATTTTGTAAGTATAGAGAGAGGACCTAATCTCGATTTCAAAATGTAATGCAAAAAAATGGGTACCTTTGTGGGTCTAAAGTGTTGGGCCCGGAACACTTCTGGTTGAAGGGTATGAGAGGGAATCTTTACATCAACCGTTGATCTGTTATAGACTGGTTAGGAGCTTTCTCCTGAGTCTCTGTGGTGCGTCCGTACAACTTTGCGCAGGAAACTTTCTGGCGGACTTGGCTGGAATATATAGCAACTTCCTTTTGGGACCTCCGAAACGAACTTCTCTTCTGGGACCTTCTAACCAAACTCTCTGGGTCCTTCTCATCCAACTCTCGTTCTGGGACCTTCTAACCAAACTCTCTGGGGCCTTCTCATCCAATTCTGTGGGTCCTTCTCCTGCAATTCTCTGGGGGCCTCCTTTTTTAGATTTTTTATATTTTATTGTCTCGAACTTAGTCCCCTCCTTCTTCATGACTCCCAATCGGGATAGTTGCCAGAAAGTCATTGGTCTCAGCAAACCCCGCCCTGAGACCACCAACGTGAGTAACCTTATCACCTCTAATTGGGCCCTGTCCCTTAGGGACTCATAAATACTAAATTTCTAAACCTAAGGCACGCAAAGAGGGATTAAATAATCTACCACCCTTTTATCTTTAAACAAAAAACAAATTATAGATGTATATGGAATTTTATTCTTTACCTCAGCCTTGCACGCTATTGTATATAGTATAACAATCGTTCTCTTTTATTTATTTTTTTAATGAACATCTACGGGTTGAGGTCGTTAATGGTCAGTATTATTCTTTTACTGAATCTCCCTCCCCCTCAAGCTTCCTGAATGCTACTTTCTTTTCGGATTATTATGAAATCAGCAGCACGTATGATTTTAATTACTGAATGTAAATGGAGGACGAAAACAAAAACTTTTGTCTGATAATCATTGAATGATAATTTGTCTGTCCAGGTAATCTTTTCTTGTTTTTTTCCAGTATACATACTTTTGTTAAATTGTTTGTAATGTTAATATCACCCTTTTTAGATTGTGTCCAAGATAAGTAAGTGTTGGTCAAACACATTGTATGTAAACGTTTCTTTTTAAGCCAAACAAAGTAAATATGTTTATTATGTAATGTTCCTAATAAACCTTTTTATACATAAATCATATTTTGTAGGAAAAAATAGGATTTATGTGTGAAATATTTTTATAAAACTATATGCGATATTAAAAGGAGTTTTTATGTTCATTCTATTCACGTAAAATCACACGTCCTCCTGCGTAATAGAATTCACAAATTTCAAACCGTCAATTTTGTTTCAAATCATGCCTGAGTAAAATGAAGACACTATTCTGTATTCATGTAGGTAATATATATAAGTTCTTGAACACTGTTGATTTTACAAATGGTCTTCTGGCGATACACAGCAGCATACGATGTCATAAGGTACACTTATATTTGATAACATTTGAAAGACAGTCAAAGTAGAGATGTTATAAAATCGAATGATGAAAATAAAAGGATTATGTTCACTTTTGATGCTAACAAATCCTTAAAGAATTCTGAGATACAATTGCCCATGATTATAAGTATCCCGGAGTCACGTGAAAATAATAATTCAGAAAGGGAACAAAATACGGAAATCAACAATGGTACGGAAGGTGATACGGAAGGAGACAGGATTCTTATCTGGGACTGGAATCATACCCCCGTACAAGACTACAATAATCCGTTAAATTATGGTCCTCTATCTCTAACGATGTGATGAGGTCAGATTTAGATCCCGAACATTTTACTTCTTTTATGAATGAAACAATTATATATCAGATCTAAATCGCCTCATCACACTCAGCTGTTTTTTTGCTACTATACTAAAGTTTGTCTATTTTAAAGGCGTTAAAATAAAATCCACTCAGAAAATGTTTATAACTTTATTATTAAATGGAATTTTATTTGCTGTCCTGTTTATAGGAGAGCGGTCCAATATGGGTTAACGGTATAGGTAAGATTCTTTAAAACTTTTTTTTATCTCTCCTTATAGTTTAAGAAGAAATTAAAACTGCAACACAAAATACATTTCCAAAATTTAAATACACAATTATAATTCATTTTGATTTTTTCTGCCACTGTTAAGAGGTTGATTATAGAAATAAAAGAAACATAATAATAATAAAAGAACAAATAATAAAAACACTGAAAAGAAACGAATAATAAAAACTGAAATTTGTTAAATTGGAATTTAATAAAGGGTAATGAATCTTGATCAGGCCTTACACGAAAAAACTTTCATATTTACAAATAAGGATTAAATTTTGTGGCTCAGTTAAATATCCTATATTTAATCTTTGACATATGCTATAGCTTTGACTGGGGCAATAGTCTTTGTAAAACACCTTCAAATTTGGTTCATTTGATGTCAAACTAAATAATTTTAGTTATACAAAATCCTAATATATATTATTATCAAAATTTGTTATTTGCATTCTTTTCAATTAGAAAATTTGTAGTGGTTTTAAATTTTTGTTCAGAGTAATATTCTTATCGAAATAATTTATTTTTAAATAGTTCCATTACTCTTATATTTCTATTTTTACTGTATTATTACACACGAGTTTACTTGTATTTTTGTTATAATATGTGTACCAGTATGACTTATAATTATTAACAGCACTGTAGGAAAATTTCTAAACCTAAGGCACGCAAAGAGTGATTAAATAATTTACCACCCTTTTATCTTTAAACTAAAAACAAATTATGGATGTATATGGAATTGTATTCTTTACCTCAGCCTTGCACGCTATTGTAAATAGTACAACAATCGTTCTCTTTTATTTATTTTTTTTAATGAACATCTACGGGTTGAGGTCGTTAATGGTCAGTATTATTCTTTTACTGAATCTCCCTCCCCCTCAAGCTTCCTGAATGCTACTTTCTTTTCGAATTATTATGAAATCAGCTGCACGTATGATTTTAATTACTGAATGTAAATGAATGACGAAAACAAAAACTTTTGACTGTTAATCATCGAATGATAATTTGTCTGTCTAGGTAATCTTTTCTTGTTTTTTCCAGTATGCATACTTTCATTAAATTGTTTGTAATCTTTATGTCACCCCTTTTAGTTTGTGTCCAAGATAAGTAAGTGTTGGTCAAACACATTGTATGTAAACTTTTCTTTTTAAGACAAACAAAGTAAATATGTTTCTTGTGTAATATTCCTAAAAAACCTTTATATACATAAATCATATTTTGTAGGAAAAAATAAGATTTATGTGTGATATTTTATAGAGAATTGTATGTGATATTAAAATAAAAAGCAATGATTTGATGTCTATTTATGTGATGTACAATTTATACCACGCGCCCTCTTATGTGATGAAAATTGGCGTGCTTGGAGAAAGGATAACGAAGTGCATGAGGCAAAGGAGAACAATTCTAAGAAAATATTCTTAGAATGCATTTCTTTACTTAGAGCCAAATATCTTTAATAGACTTAATAAAAAGAAAAATCTTCTCTACATGATCCCATTGTTATTACTAACGTATTTGCAACTGAATAACTTACCCATTTTATTACCTATTATCACGTATCCCGATACCCATTTATGGTACGAGATATATTTTTTGATTGCTATAATCAGGAAAGGCATTATTATGGTGAGGCAATTTAGATCCTTCTAATTAATGGTGTTAATATAAATAGAACTGGAAGTTGTAATACTTTGGATCTAAATCTGATTTCATCGCATCTTTTGTAAAGAAGAGAGGACCTATAAAAATTGATTGAATGGATTCATCCTGTGCGGGATTCTGATCCCAGACCTAGATTAGAATCCTGCCTGAATTCATGATAGCAAGTAAGGATGGACCTTTGTGGAATTGTTTATGAGTCCCTAAGGGACAAAGTTGAAAGTTTGTGAAGCGGTCGGGAGTGCCCAATTTGAAGGGGTAAGGTTTTCCCCAGATGTTTGTGGTTTGAAGGCAGGGAAGAGTCAACCAATTAAACAGTACAGCCCTGCTGATTAGAGTTATAGGGAAGAAGGAACAACAGAGATCAAAATTATATATAAAAAAAGAGGAGAGGTGGCAATAGAGTTTGGGAGGCCAGGTGGACAATCTTGAGTTCTACAGAGTCTCCGTAAAGATGACTTTGGAACCTCTCCCAGTCACCAGAAGTGTCCCACTGTAGCAGCATTACCGCCGCACCCGAAATACTTAAAAGGAAGCCATAGAACAGAGATGGTACGGAAGTCTGCAATTGCTATCCCACCAATTGACATTACCCGCAAAAGTGATCCCTAGTCTACATATTTTGACAAATACCAAGTCCTGAACAGCTTCCGAACAGCAGTGTTCCTGATGCACAGCCCTGGAAAATCCACAAAGGTACCGATATTAAAATTTGAATTAGAATTAGGTCCTCTCTTTTCGTTCACGTAAATATTAGCTATCTTCTTGTATTATATAAGAGTATTTGAAATCTTTAAAACTTGATAATGTCTGTATATATATATATGTACGTATATATATATATATATATATATATATATATATATATATATATATATATATATATATATATATATATATATATATATATATATATATATATATATATAATACATATATTATAACAGTAAATGTTATTTTTTTAACTAATAAATTTTATTATGTATTAAGTTTAGTGAGTACATACGTGTTTTAGCAAATTACTAAGCTTTAAAAATTAAAAAATTAGTCTGTAGTGTCTCAGAACCTGGGTAGGGACCAACAAATAATTAATAAACACGACACAATAAAAATAATTTTAGTAAACAGTACGATCTTAACACACATATTTGGATAAAATAATTTCCTTAGAAGCACACATGTTTCACTGGACATACGTCCACAGTGTTCGGTGGATTCTATACGGTATTCTTAATGTCAACCGGTTGTCCAGTGGAATCCGCTTCTTGTTATGCTTGTTAGATAACCTCAGATTATCCAGATCAAAATACGATGAAATTTCTTTGTCTAACAATGCGAAAATGTCAAGTCAGTTTATAAAAAATAACTGATTTAAAATGGAAGATGTTGCAAAGTGTATTTGTATATCATTAACTTGGAGTTATGTGATTCTGTGCATATATACATTAAAGTATAACTAATATAAAATAATTACATTATAGTTTTGCTTTAAAAATCAGATAAATTTTATGAAAATCAATTTTTTTTAATGTTTAGCATGTTTCTTTCCTATTTTTTCTCTTTATTTTGGCTTAATTATAAGTAGACGTAAGACAAACTTAATAAAAATTTTGATGGACGTTTTAATTCAGAAGAATAGTACTAAGATTATATATATATATATATATATATATATATATATATATATATATATATATATATATATATATATATATATATATATATATATATATATATATATATATATATATATATATATATATATATATATATATATATATATATATATATATATATATATATGTATATATATATATGTATATATATATATATATATATATATATATATGTATATACATGTATATGTATATATATACTTATATATATATATATATATATATATATATATATATATATATCAGGTCTAAAAAGGGGGTAGTTGGAGATTACGAGAGTTATAAACTATTTTAAAAAGGGAACTTTTTTATTATAATAAAATAAATGAAAAAGACCCACGCTCACTTAAGCTTTTGGGATCATCCGGTCAAGCGAAAAGAATCGAGAAAAGCGATATGAGTCAGTCAGAGCGTGGATATGGACATAACAACACACTCTAAGCTTGTCTTCGACAAATAAATGAAAATGGCACCAGGTTTGGTTTTAAATGAAATTATGATGCAATAAACTTATTATTATTAAGAAAGACTGTTTTCCATTCACCTTAACACTAGATCATGATAAAACATGACGAACACATTTTTTTTTTCATAATATAAAATCTGATTTCATATGTAGCAATTTACAAAATCATTTTTATTTTTCAATAAGTAAGTGATAGAGTTTGAGCTACATAAAAGTATAAATTAATACTAACTTAAATCTAAATGAACAATCTGCTTTTTTGAGTTTCCAGCCATCTTCCCATCATTCACACCTCTTACGAAGAAGATATTTAATTTTACTTAATAGTATCACCATGAAAAAATTATTTCTCCATAATCTAGAATGTCCTTTTAAAATGTAACAATTCACAAAATTATTTTTCTTTAAGTGCTATTAAAAAAAACTGTTAAAATTGAATTTATTTCTCAGACAAGCTAACACACAACACTTAAACGATGGTTGTACATCGTTAAACGAATAAAATTAGATCTGAAATATTTGAATGCTGGGTAAAGCTTATGACTAAACTCTTTACATATGCAAAATAGATTTGAAATCCTTGATTTTAGCAAATATTAACATAGATATTTGAATTCCAATACGGTTTTTGAATTATTTCATATTTATTGCTCAAGCATCACAACAAAGAGAGTGTTAATTACATTACGAGGATACATTAAGTGAATAAAAAGCTTAAGCATGAACTTAATACCAGATGATCCCGAACTTTATATTAGGGCTTTATAACTTATAATTATCAAAACTAGAACACCCGTTGAAGTTATTTTGACTCCAAGTAAAGTATAAGTAATATTTTCTTAAATATATTATCTATCTATCTACCTATCTATCTATAAATATATAATGAAAGATGATTTTATATATCTATATATATATATTTTGTAACTTTTTTATAAGGATATATATACCTATACACACATATAATTATATACTTTAATGACAAATATATAGTAATTACACATTCTAATACACTCTCTATTAATACTTTTTCACGATAACCTGGTTTTATCCCTAGAGTATATAAATTAAATGCATAATTTTTTTTAATATCTTTTCAAGATAACCTGGTTATATCACTAGAATATATAAATTAAATGCATAACATTTTTAATATATTTTCATAATAACCTGGTTATATCACTAGAATATATAAATTAAATGCATAACATTTTTAATATATTTTTATAATAATCTGGTTATATCACTAGAATATATAAATTAAATGCATAACATTTTTAATATATTTTCATAATAATCTGGTTATATCACTAGAATATATAAATTAAATGCATAACATTTTTAATATCTTTTCAAAAAACTTGGTTATATCACTAGAATATGTAAACTAAATGCATAACATTTTTATGCACACACATACATATATATATATATATATATATATATATATATACATACATATGATTATACACTTTAATGGCAAATAAATAGTAATCATATATTCTGATACACTATATAGCAATTTATTTTAGGATCCTTATAACTTGGATATAATACTAGAATATAAAAAATAAATGCATAACATTTACATACAGGCATATATATGTAGTCTGTGTGCATGTAAACCTATATATTTATATGCATAAATAGCATTTTTAGAAATAGTAATTAACACGTTTTCTGGCTTTCTAATGTTAATCGACAGTCCATTCCTTTTAAGGATTTCTACTACTTTAAAACGCAAAAATCTTGCATTAAGAGCATAATATTAATTTATGATCAAAACATTCCTGCTACCTCAAAAATAAAATAATCTTGATTAAATTTGGGTTATAAATGTAAAATAGGCTGCAATTCGTTTAACAGTTAAACTTAATTACCTTACCAATTGACTAAAATATTTTTCACTGTCATTTAAATATTAGATACCCGTAGTACGTTATTTTTTATTTAGATTAAAATATTTCACTACAATTAAATCCAAACTATTCATTAAAATAATATCAAGTTAGGATTTTTTATCACTTTTAACAAACTCCTTTACGGCAGATTAAATTTTCTCACCTTTTTCGAAGAATTGTATCTTTCTACCACAAACACTAGAACAAGTGAATAGAATTTTAATTTTATCAGTCGGAACAAAATTACTTAGATTTCCAAAAGCTTTACTTAATAGGAAACGTTTTATTGTTCCGTATTTAAAACAATCATTAAAACTAATTCCTTTTTCTAACCTGAAAACCTACTTACCACGGTTTAGTAATTAAAACAGGTATAGAAACTACATTTTATAAATAACAATGTCAATTAATGCTATTTAAGTCTGATACTTTTCAAACAATATAACGGTCCCACAGTACTACTTTTTCTTCAAAATCTCATACCTCATTAACGGACACGTATTATGCATCAGCCAAAGAAAATTAAAGAAGTCAGTAGGAATGTATAACAATCCTTAAATGGATGAAGTCAAATGAAATTTGCTGCATCAAAAGAATTAATTGCTTCTCTAGAGACGAGAACTTCTGCTAATGCCCCTGAAATTACATTCTCAGCATTATCAGAGAGGATTAATAAATATTTTTTCCCCAATTAACCGGGCAGTTATTGCAAAGTAATGATATTGGAAATCTTAAGTTTGTCTTTTTAATGGATTATAAGTTGTAACAGAGACCAGGAGAAAAAATTATAAATCTTTGATGATGCGTTTTCCAGCTCTGTTAATAGCACAAAAACACGGAGTCATTAAAAAGAATTTTTTGAATCCGGAAGTTTTCCAAAATTAACTTTAAATTAATGCCAATAATTCTTTATTTTAATAAGGCCATTTTGGAAAGAAGCACTATTAGTTATTGAAAGGAAAAATAGTCATGATAGTCATGTGTAAAAATAGTATTACATTGGCCTAGTGTTTGAGAAAGAAGAATTTAATACACATTAATACACATGGACAAAAATGTCTTGATTAAATGAATTTATATTTATTCAATTAAATAGATGCCTAAGGAATACAACTGTAATCAACTTATCATTTCTAGATATCGAAGACTGCTGAGCAGAATGTAACTTATTGTTACATTATGATAGTTGTAATGTACAATGACAAAAGAAAATAGAATGATTTAAGGGATAGTTTTATACTGAGAATCTCCTCCTCAGGGGTCCCTAAAACTCGAAGTCAACAGCTGCACCTAAATTCTTCTTGAAAATTTCTTCCACAGCTGTTAATTCACGTGCTGACCATCGTGGGAAAATACCATGGTACATATATATTTTTTGTGAAGCAATTATTACACCTAATGAAGAATTTTGCAGAAAAAATAAAGAATTTGGTTCTTCTTTACATGTTTAAAAATTATAAATATGCCGTTAAGGGCGTGACTGTTATAATTCTCATACTTGTAATGGCATATTTATAATTTTTTAGTGACAGAAATTTCTTATTTTTTGCAAAATTCTTTCTTAAATGTAATCAACTTATCATTTGTATATTTCGAAGACTGCTGAACCGAATGTAACTTATTGTTACATCATGATAGCTGTAATATACAATGGCAAAAGAAAATAGAATGATTTGGGGGATAGTTTTATATTGAGAATCGTCATTTGATCAATATTTAATGCATAGTGTAGCTGCCTATTTGGTACGAGAGAGTTGAAATTGAAGTCAGATTCGGAAACAATTGTAGGTTAAATTCCCATCACATACAAACATTTACGTAATCTAGTGAAAATGTTTATCCTAGAACTGAATTCTGATGCTTTGTAGTTCCTCTTATATTTCTTGTGAGAGTAAATAGCCCTATGCACAATAGTGAGAATCTAGAGTTGTCATGCTGTAAAATGATGATGTGATCGGCCATTCCGTAGAAACGGGTGTGATACATTCAACTACTTTTTACTACCTTTTTCTATAAAGAATATAATGTATCAAATATATATTTTTTTGTGAAGCAGTTATAACACCTAAGGAAGAACTTTGCAGAAAAATAAAAATTTGTTTCTTCTGTAAAAAGTTTTAAATATGCCATTACGGGTGTGACAGTTATAACTGTCACACCTTAATGGCATACTTATAATTATTTAGATTCTTATTTTTTGCAAAATTCTTCCTTAAGTGTTATAAATGCTTCACAAAAAAAATATATTTGAAATTTTATATTATTTGTAGAAAAAGTGATAAAAAGTAGTTCAATGTTTCCCACTCGTTTCTATGGAATTGCCGAGGTATGTAGTAGTCAAACAATTAAAATTAGATGATTACAAATTTAGAGTGAGATCTAGTATAGTATGAATATAGAGTTATCTTCTGCAAAATGATGACGAGCTTGGCCATTACTTAGAAACGGGTGTGACACATAGAAATACTTTTTGCCACTTTTTTCTATAAAGAATATAATATTTCAAATATATATTTTTTGTGAAGCAGTTATAACACCTAAGGAAGAATTTTGCAGAAAAATAATTTGTTTCTTTTTTACATCTTTAAAAGATTATAAATACATTACGGGTAATTATAAGCCGTTACAGGTGTAATAACTGTCACATCCGTAATATTTATACAGTATATAATATATAATATAATTTATACAATATATGATATATAATAGTAACGGAAACTTCTCATGTTTTGCAAAATTCTTCTTTAAGTGTTATAAATGTTTCTTAAATATATATATATTTGAAATATTATATTCTTTATATAAAAAAAGGAAAAAAAAGTAGTTCAATGTGTGACACCCATTTCTATGGAATGGTCGAGGTATATAGTAGTCAAACAATTAAAATTATAATTACAAATTTTAACAAAATTTATCAGAACAACTCCTAAATATATAAATATATGTTTATATTTTAGAACAATATTTATGTATTGCTAGAACTGTACATATCAGTAAACTACATTTCTACTAAAAAGAAAAGAAACATAATGTAAAAAATCTTTCGATAAATGAAGTGATGAAAAAATTTATAAATGAAAATTATGAATAACAGATCAACGAGAAATAACTACACTACCAATTAATATTAATAAAGCAATAATTGGCACCAGTAACGTATATCTGGTACGTAAAAGGTATGTAAGTCATGAATAAGCGCCTTTTGCAAGTAAAAGAGGCGACACATTAGAAACATATTGCTTACTTTAATATAAATTCTGCTTCGAATTTTTATATTTCCTACACTTTATTATCGATTTATTTAGACTAGTAATATAAATTTACAAAACATTTGAAGAATAAAATGAAATTTACCTTTTCCTTTGTAAGTAATATATAAAATACTGTTACCTCTAAAGTTCATGACGATTTTAACTATTCACGTTATACTTTAAATTAAAGTCAATAATTCTTTATTTTAATTACCATTTTGGAAAGGAGCACTGTTAGTTATTAAAAAGAAAAAGAGTCCTGATAAAATAATTGTAATATACAATAACAAAAGAAAATAGAATGATTTAAGAGCTAGTTTTATATTGAGAATCGCCATTTGATAAATATTTAATGCATAGTGTAGCTGCCTATTTGGTAAGAGAGAGTTGAAATTGAAGTCAGATTCGGAAACAATTGTAGGTTAAATTCCCATCCCATACAAACATTTACGTAATCTAGTGAAAATGCTTATCCTGGAACTGAAATCTGATGCTTTGTAGTTCCGCTCATATTTCTGTTGAGAGTAAATAGCCCTTTGCACAATAGTGAGAATCTAGAGTTGTCATGCTGTAAAATGATGATGTGATCGGCCATTCTGTAGAAACGGGTGTGACACATTCAACTACTTTTTACCACTTTTTTTTCTATAAAGATTATGATATTTCAAATATATATTTTTTGTGAAGCAGTTATAGCACCCGAGAAAGAATTTTGCAGAAAAAAAATTTGTTTCATTTTTACATGTTTAAAAAATACAAATATGCTGTTAAGTAATAAGGTTTTCGAATTGTATCACATTTCTTGACCGTGCATCACTACAAAGAGAGTTTCAATTACATTACGAGGATACATTAAGTGAATAAAATGTTAAAGCATGAACTTAATGTTAGATGACCCCGAACTTTATATTAGGACTTTATAACTTATAGTAATTAAAACTAGAACACCCGTTGGAGTCATTTTGACTCGAAGTAAAGTATACAGTAATATTTACTTAAATATATTATCTATTTAACTGTCTATAGATATAATGAAAGTTGATTATATATATATATATATATATATATATATATATATTTTAACTGTTTTATAAGGATATATATCACTATACACACATATAATTATATACTTTACTCACAAATTTATAGTAATTACACATTCTAATACACTCTCAATTAATACCTTTTCATGATAATCTGGTTATATCACTAGAATATATAAATTAAATGCAAAACATTTTTACGTACACACATACGTATATACACACACATATGATTATACACTATAATGGTAAATAAATAGTAATCATATTCTGATACACTATATAGCAATTCATTTTAGGATTCTTATAACCTGGATATAATACTAAAATATAAAAAATAAATGTATAACATTTATATATATACATGCATATCTGCATATGTATGTGAGTGCGACAGTTATAACTGTCACACCCGTAATGGCATATTAATAAATTTTTAGTGACAGAAATTTCTTTTTTTTTTGCAAAAATCTTTCATAAGTGTTATAAATGCTTCACAAAAAAATATATATTTGAAACATTTTATTCTTTATAAAAAGTGATAAAAAGTAGTTCAATGTGTCATACCTCTTTCTATGGAATGGCCGATTTATATAGTAATCAAGCAATTAACATTATGATTATAGATTTTAACAAAATTTATCAGTACAACTGCTAAATATATAAATATGCTTAGATTTTAGAACAATATTTATGTATTGCTAGAACTGTACATACCAGTAAATTATATTTCTACTAAAAAGAAAAGAAACATAATGTGAAAAATCTTTCAATAAATGAATTGATGAAAAAAGTTGTAAATAAAAGTTATCATTAAAAGATCAAGGAGAAATAACTACACTACCAATTAATATTAATAAAGAAATAAATGGCACCAGTAACGTATATCTGGTACGTAAAAGGTATGTTAGTCATGAAAAAGAGGCAAAACATTAGAAACAGATTGCTTACATTAATATAAATTCTGCTTCGTATTTTTATATTTTCTACCCGAATTATCGATTTATTTAGACTAGTAATATTTATTTACAAAACATTTGAAGAACAAAATGAAATTTACCTTTTCCTTTGTAAGTAATATATAAAATACTTTTACCTCTAAAGTTCATCACGATTTTAACGATTCACGTTACACTTTAAATTAATGCCAATAATTCTTTATTTTAATAAGGACATTTTGGAAAGGAGCACTATTAGTTATTAAAAAGAAAAAGAGTCCTGATAAAATAGTTGTAATATACAAAAACAAAAGAAAATAGAATGATTTAGAAGATAGTTTTATATTGAGAATTTCCATTTGATTAATATTTAATGCATAGTGTAGCTGCCTATTTGGTAAGAGAGAGTTGAAATTGAAGTCAGATTCGGAAACAATTGTAGGTTAAATTCCCATCACATACAAACATTTACGTAATCTAGTGAAAATGTTTATCCTGGAACTAAATTCTGATGCTTTGTATGTTCCGCTCATATTTCTTGTGAGAGTAAATAGCCCTATGCACAATAGTGAGAATGTAGAGTTGTCATGCTGTAAAATGTTGACGAGCTCGTCCATTCCATGGAAACGGGTGTGACACATTGAACTACTTTTTCTCACTTTTTCTATAAAGAATGTAATATTTCAAATATGTACATTTTTGTGAAGCAGTTATAACACCTAAGGAATAATTTTGCAGAAAAAAAATAAAGAATTTGTTTTTTCTTTATATATTTAAAAATTATAAATATGCCGTTAAGGGTGTGACAGTTATAACTGCTCATATTTCTTGTGAGAGTAAATAGACCTTTGCACAATAGTGAAAATCTAGAGTTGTCACGCTGCAAAATGGTGACGAGATCGGCCATTCCATTGAAACGGGTGTGACACATTGAACTATTTTTTATCCCTTTTTCTATAAAGAATATAATATTTCAAATACATATCTTTTGTGAAGCAGTTATAACACCTAAGGAAGAATTTTCCAGAAAAATAATTTGTTCCTTCTTTACATCTTTAAAAAATTATAAATACATTACGGGTAATTATAAGCCGTTAAATGAGTAATAACTGTCACACCCGTAATATATACAGTATATAATATATAATATAATTTATACAATATATTATATATAATAGTAACGGAAACTTCTCACGTTTTGCAAAATCCTTCCTTAAGTGTTATAAAAAAATATATATTTGAAATATTATATTCTTTATAGAAAAAAGGAAAAAAAGAGTTCAATGTGTGACACCTGTTTCTATGGAATGGCCGAGATTTATAGTAGTCAAACAATTAAAATTATATGATTACAAATTTTAATGAAATTCATCAGTACAACTCCTAAATATGTAAATATATGTTTATATTTTAGAGCAAAATTTATGTATTGCAAGAACCGTATAACCAGTAAATTATATTTCTACTAAAATGAAAAGAAACATGATGTAAAAATCTTTTAATAAATGAAGTGATGAAAAAAATTTATAAATGAAAATTATGAATAACAGATCAAGGAGAAATAACTACACTACCAATCAGTATTAATTAAGAAATAAATGGCACCAGTAACGTATACCTGGTACATAAAAGGTATGTTAGTCATGAATAAGTGCCTTTTGCAAGTAAAAGAGGCGACACATTAGAAACAGATTGCTTACATTAATATAATTTCTTCTTCGAATTTTTATATTTTCTACCCTTAATTATCAATTTATTTAGACTAGTAATATAAATTTACAAAACATTTGACGAATAAAGTGAAATTTACCGTTTCCTTTGTAAGTAATATATAAGATACTATTACCTCTAAAGTTCATCACGATTTAAACAATTCACGTTATAATTTAAATTAATGCCAATAATTCTTAAGGCCATTTTGGAAAGGAGCAATATTAGTTGTTGAAAGGAAAAACAGTTATGATAGTCATGATAGTTGTAATATACAATAACAAAAGGAAATAGAAAGATTTAGGAGATAGTTTTATATTGAAAATCGCCATTTGATCAATATTTAATGCATAGTGTAGCTGCCTATTTGGTACGAGAGAGTTGAAATTGAAATCAGATTCGGAAACAATTGTAGGTTAAATTCCCATCCCATACAAACATTTACGTAATCTAGTGAAAATGTTTATCCTGGAACTGAATTCTGATGCTTTGTAGTTCCGTTCATATTTCTTGTGAGAATAAATAGCCCTTTGCACAATAGTGAGAATCTAGAGTTGTCACGCTGTAAAATGATGATGAGATCGGCCATTCCGTAGAAACGGGTGTGACACACTGAACTACTTTTATCACTTTTTCTATAAAGAATATGATATTTCAAATATATATTTTTTGTGAAGCAGTTATAACACTTAAGAATGTTGCAGAAAAAATAAAAAATTTGTTTCTTCTTTACACCCTTAAAAAGTTTTAAATATGCCATTACGGGTGTGACAGTTATAACTGTCACACCTTAATGGCATATTTATAATTTATTAGTAACGGAAATTTCTTATTTTTTGCAAAATTCTTCCTTAAGTGTTATAAATGCTTCACAAAAATATATATTTGAAATTTTATATTCTTTGTAGAAAAAGTGATAAAAAGTAGTTCAATGTGTCCCACTCGTTTCTATGAAATTGCCGAGGTATGTAGTAGTCAAACAATTAAAATTAGATGATTACAAATTTAGAGTGAGATCTAGTATAGTGTGAATATAAAGTTATCTTATGCAAAATGATGACCAGCTCTGGCATTACTTAGAAACGTTTGTGACACATTGAAATACTTTTTGACACTTTTTTCTATAAAGAATATAATATTTCAAATATATATTTTTGGTGAAGCAGTTATAACACCTAGGGAAGAATTTTACAGAAAAATAATTTGTTTCTTCTTTACATCTTTAAAAAATTATAAATACGTTAAGGGTGTAATAAATGTCACACTGGCAATATTTTTACAGTGTATAATATTCAATATATAATATAATTTATACAGTATATTATATATAATAGTAAAGGAAACTTCTTATTTTTTTGCAAAATTCTTCCTTAAGTGTAAATGCTTGACAAAAAATATATATTTGAAATATTATATTCTTTATAGAAAAAGTGATAAAAAGTAGTTCACTGTGTCACACCCGTTTCTGTGGAATGGCCGAGGTATATAGTAGTCAAACAATTAAAACTAGATGATTACAAATTGTAACGAAATTCATCAGTACAACTCCTAAATATATAAATATATGTTTATATTTTAGAACAATATTTATGTATTGCTAGAACTGTATATATCAATAAATTATATTTCTACTAAAAAGAAAAGAAACATGATGTAAAAAATCTTTCAATAAATGAAGTGATGAAAAAATTTGTAAATGAAAATTATGAATAACAGATCAACGAGAAATAACTACACTACCAATTAATATTAATAAAGAAATAAATGGCACCAGTAACGTATATCTGGTACGTAAATGGTATGTAAGTCATGAATAACTGCCTTTTGCAAGTAAAAGAGGCGACACATTAGAAACAGATTGCTTACATTAATATAAATTCTTCTTCGAATTTTTATATTTTCTACCCTTAATTATCGATTTATTTAGGCTAGTAATATAAATTTATAAAACATTTGAAGAATAAAATGAAATTTACCGTTTCCTTTGTAAGTAATATATAAAATACTATTACCTCTAAATTTCATCACGATTTCAACTATTCAAGTTATACTTTAAATTAAAGCCAATAATTCTTTATTTCAATAAGGCCATTTTGGAAAGGAGCACTATTAGTTATTGAAATTAAAAACAGTTCTGATAGTCATGATAGTTGTAATATATAATAAAAAAAAGAAAATAGAATGATATAGGGGATAGTTTTATATTGAGAGTTGCCATTTGATCAATATTTAATTCATAGTGTAGCTGCCTATTTGGTAAGAGAGGGTTGAAATTGAAGTCAGATTCGGAAACAATTGTAGGTTAAATTCCCATCCCATACAAACATTTACGTAATCTAGTGAAAATGTTTATCATGGAACTGAATTCTGATGCTCTGTAGTTCCTCTCATATTTCTGGTGAGAGTAAATAGCCCTTTGCTTAATAGTGAGAATCTAGAGTTGTCATGTTGCAAAATGATGATGTACTCAGCCATTCCTTGGAAACGGGTGTGACACATTGAACTACTTTTTATCACTTTTTCTATAAAGGATATAATATTTCAAATATATATTTTTTGTGAATCAGTTATAACACCTAAGGAAAATTTTACAGAAAAAAATAAAGAATTTGTTTTTTCTTTACATGTTTAAAAAATTATAAATATGCCGTTAAGGTCGTGACAGTTATAACTGTCACTCCCGTAATAATTATGGCCCTTAATGCAATCATTTTCTCTTGTTAAGACGAGGCAATTATATTTGTCTATTTATAACATAATAAATAGATTAATTATCATAAAATAAATAAATAAATTACAACACAAACAGTTCATTACCAACTGATGTTCAAAAACAATCCAAAAATCCCCTATATAATAATAGCCTAAGATATCTGTCCGTCTGTCCTCGAATTTATGAAGTGGTTGTACCTGGAATGGATAGAGGCATCCATATTGGGTTCTTGATGAGTTAGGGTTAGCAACATTCAAACCTTCCCCCCTTTTCTAGCATTTAATCGCATTATTTCAAGTACTATTTTCCCAGGTTAAGAGTAGGCTATTAAATTTATCACATAATAAATAGGTAAAACTAACATTTTTTCTAGCATCATGACGCCATTCCTTTAATCACTCATTTAACCATTTTTATTTTAAATTATTTAAATATCGTCTGCATTATTTGCACACGTTTTATCACTGAACTTAGGTATTACGTAAATAGTTTTCTTTTATATTTGGCTAAAATAATAAATTAGGTACATATGTGATAATTTTAAATTAATCATCGATTATTTTTTGTTGCATGATAATTCTCAGCCAAAAAGTAAACCATTTTATTACCTGCCTCATAGGGTACTTTACAATTCTGAAAAAGTAAACATTTTACTAACCCCGTCATATGACGGGCTGTATGCTAGTTAAAAATTAATGTTGTTTGTAACTTTTAATTATTGCGGTAAAATCTTCCAAAAGGAGTTAATTTGTTTTCAATGAAAAATAAACTATTAACATATACCAAACAAACCTTTGAATACACAAAAAACAATATTCTAAATTAATTTTACGTTGCAGTCGCAGAACATGTTAAAATCCAACTTAATTAACACATGCCATTTGCACCTGTCGTTAATAAATAAAAAATTATAAAACGGAACATAAGTAATAATGAATTATTAATGTACCAAGGGCTGGGTGTTATTTTTATAACTTATCCGTGTTCACTTATTTCATTTGATATTACAATTTTTTTTTAATTATTTGTTAGTCAATCAGGAATTCTTGTAAATTTTATTCCTGAGCAGTTTTTTTTTTCTGAATATTTGTGAGCAGTATAAGTTGTTAAATAATAGAGCATCAATTTAGACAAAATTATTATTTGCAGTTATCCTTTAGAATACGGGTAAATAATGGTGCTACGCATTTTATTTCTTATTCGTTGTGAAAGAAAGCTGACTGATTTTCAAAATGTTAGAGTAAATGGTTTTCTATAGAATATTGTCACTAAAAATCGTTTACTACTCGCATTTACATGTCATCTCTTTTCAACACAAGAACAAAAAGATATAATAAATAATATGCAGAGGGCAATGAAAAGTGGATTTATTCCACACAATCTAAAGTATATGATTTTCTTTAGTTATCGAATTAAATAAAAATAGATACTTCTCCCATACCACGTACAATGTATCATATATGTGGCAAATATGTATCATGTAGAATGATAAGCATTGGTAACACATATGATACATTGTGTGGGCTATATTTGTAAAATAAAATCTGGTGAATTCCTTGTTCCTAAATTAAATTCTACTTATTTTAGACGTTCTTCATTTAAATTTATTTTATTTGAAGAATATTAAATTTTATTTAAAGAATATAAATGTGCTGGGTAAAAAGAAAATAGTAAATTAATTTCAAATAAGTTTAAGAATATAATTTCTATTAATTATGAAATAAAAAATTGATACGTCTTTTATACAGAACACAATGTATCATATACATTGCAAATATGTATCATGTACAGTGATAAGCATTGGTAAAGTATGTGTATCATATACATTGCAAATATATATCATGTACAATAAGTATTGGTAACGTATATGATACATTGTGTGGGCTGTATTTGTAAAATAAAATCTGGTGAATTCTTTGTTCCTAAATTGAATTCTACACATTTTAGACGTCCTTCATTTAAACTTATTTTATTTGAAGAATATTAAATTTTATTTAAAGAATATAAACAAGTTTTATCTGAAAAATATTAAACTTAATTGAAGAATTTACTACTTGTTTTACATATCATCTATCTCAAACATAAAGGCGAAATCATGCGATACATGTGCTGGGTAAAAAGAAAATAGTAAATTAATTTCAAATAAGTTTAAGAATATAATTTTCATTAATTATGAAATAAAAAAATTGATACTTCTATTATACAGCACACAATTTATCATATACATTGCAAATATGTATCATATACAGTTATACGTATTATACATTATATAGGCTATACTTGAAAAACAAAATCTGATTAATTCCTTGTTCGTAAATTAGATTCTACACAATTTTTGGTGTCCTTCATTTAAACTTATTTTATTTGAAGAATATTAAATTATATTTAAAGAATATAAACATGCTTTTGCTGAAGAATATTAAACTTATCTGAATATTTGACTACTTATTTTACATATCATCTATCTCAAACATAAAAGCGAAATCATGCGATAAATATGCTGGATAAAAAGAAAATAGTAAGTTAATTTTAAATAAGTTTAAGAATATAATTTTCATTAATTATGAAATAAATAATTTATACTTCTTTCATACAGCACATAATAGTATCATATATATTGCAAATATGTATCATATACAGTGTTACGTATTTGCATTGCATGTTATACATTACATAGGCTATACTTGAAAAACAAAATCTGATTAATACCTTGTTCGCAAATTAGATTAACTTTTTTGCTGTCTTTCATTTAAACTTATTTTATTTGAAGAGTATTAAATTTTATATAAAGAATATTAACTTATTTTACCTGAAGAATATCAAACTTATTCTATTTGAAGGAGTTACTACTTGCTTTAGAGTTTTATTTATCTGCGACATCAAAACGAAAGCATTCAATAAATAATATGCTGGGAGTAAAGTAAATAGCAGATTAATTTCAAACAAGTTTATGAATATAATTTTCTTTGTCATCGCATCAAATAAAAATCGATACTTCCCCCATTCAGAGCATAATGTATCATATACGTTGCAAATATGTATCATGTACAGTGATACTTATTTGCAAGGTATATGATACATTGTGTGCTGTATGGGATACATTTTAAAATAAATTCTGATGAATTTTTTGTTCGTAAATTAATTTTTATACAGTCTTTGATGATTATCTTTTAAACTTACTTTATTTGAAGAATTTACTACTCGTTTTTACATTTCACTTTTGTGCAATTTAAAAACGAAAACATGCAATAAGTTATATGCTGGACGTTAAGAAAATAGTAGCTTAATTTGAAACAAATCCCCTATATAATAACAGCCTAAGTTATCTGACCGTCTGTCCTCGAATTTATGAAGCGGTTGGACCCGGAATGGATATGAGCATCCATATTGGATTCTTGATGAGTTAGGGTTAGCAAAATTCAAAGCAAATCTTTAAAACGTTCGAAATCATCCCCTCCCCCCTTTACGAGCATTTAATGGCATTATTCCAAGCTCTATTTTCCAAGGCTAAGAGCAAGGTATTAGGTTTACCAGATAATAAATAGGAAAAAATAACATTTTTTCTACCATTATGACGTCATTCTTTTAACCATATCATTTAATCATTTCTTATTTTAAATTATTTAATTATCGTCTGCTTTATTTTCATACTTTTTATCATAAATAATAGATTAGGTACATATGTGATAATTATAAATTTAATCATCGATTTTTTTTTTTGTTGCAATGAAAATTTCATCACCGGTATTAACAACAAATTATTTTCATAAAAGTCTAGGAATCTATTTCACAGAGTAATAAAGATCTAACTTTTAAGTTTTACATATTTGAAAATTAAGAAGTTTGTCCATTTGTGTGTTTGTTTTTATACATAACCACACTGTTTGACTACATGAAATTAACGTGATTCTAAACTGCATTCACGGTATCAGGAAACATTAGAGAAGTATGAAAAACAAATTATTGAGTGTGTACCAGAAAAATTCTCAGCCAAAAAGCAAGCCATTTTTTTACCTGCCTATAGGGTACTTTACAACTCTGGAAAATTAAAATTTTACTAACCTCGGCATATGAAGGACTATATGCTAGTTTATGAATATAATTTCCTTTCGAATCAAATAAAAAATGATATTTATCCCATATAGCAAACAATATATCTTATACTGTGAAACGTATTTGCAAAGCATATGATACATTGTATGCCGTATGGGTTATATTTCTAATACAAAATCTGATGCAATGACCACATGAATTTAAATTATTTTATTAGAAACATACGAATAAGAAACATTAAATAGATAACAGTGAATGATTTGGGATGTATAATAATTAGCTTTGTGATAAATAAAGATGCCCAGAGTTAATTTAACATAATTTACTTCCACGAAACATCAACATTTACACACAAAATAGAAATACAAACATTATGCTATTACCACATGAATTTAAATTATTTTATTCCAAACATATAACTAAGAAACATTCAATAGATAACAGTAAATGATTTAGGATGTATAATAGTTAGCTTTGTGATAAATAAAGATGCTCAGGGTTAATTTAACAAAATTTACTTCTACGAAATATCATTATTTATACACAAAATAGAAATACAAACATTATGCTATTACCTCATGAATTTAAATTATTTTATTGCAAACATACAACTAAGAAACATTCAATAGATAACAGTGAATGATTTGGGATGTATAATAATTAGCTTTGTGATAAATAAAGATGCTCAGGGTTAATTTAACAAAATTTACCTCTACGAAATATCATTATTTATATACAAAATAGAAATACAAACATTATGCTATTACCTCATGAATTTAAATTATTTTATTCCAAACATACAACTAAGAAACATTCAATAGATAACAGTAAATGATTTAGGATGTATAATAGTTAGCTTTGTGATAAATAAAGATGCTCAGGGTTAATATTACAAAATTTACTTCTACGAAATATCATTATTTATACACAAAATAGAAATACAAACATTATGCTATTACCTCATGAATTTAAATTATTTTATTGCAAACATACAACTAAGAAACATTCAATAGATAGCAGTGAAGGATTTGGGATGTATAATAATTAGCTTTGTGATAAATAAAGATGCCCAGAGTTAATTTAACATAATTTACTTCCACGAAACATCAACATTTACACACAAAATAGAAATACAAACATTATGCTATTACCACATGAATTTAAATTATTTTATTCCAAACATACAACTAAGAAACATTCAATAGATAACAGTAAATGATTTAGGATGTATAATAGTTAGCTTTGTGATAAATAAAGATGCTCAGGGTTAATTTAACAAAATTTACTTCTACGAAATATCATTATTTATACACAAAATAGAAATACAAACATTATGCTATTACCTCATGAATTTAAATTATTTTATTGCAAACATACAACTAAGAAACATTCAATAGATAACAGTAAATGATTCGGGATGTATAATAATTAGCTTTGTGATAAATAAAGATGCCCAGGGTTAATTTAACATAATTTACTTCCATGAAACATCAACATTTATATACAAAACAGAAATACAAACATTATGGGACGGAAATTCTACAGTACACGACCATACCGGTTGATAGCAAGCCTCGAACTCAGTTATTTCTTGTTATAGACGGCACTGTAAACTGCGTCACAGTCTAGGCTTATTTGTTACAGTCTGCACCCCCTGGCTATGAAGACATTTCGGCGGGTAGCCAGAGGAAGAATTGGATGGTTTTTTCTTGGACGTCCTTTTTTTTCAGGCGAAAAATGGGTTCAATTTGTTCATTCGAAGTTTCTTTAAATGGACGTAGGGTAGACGTATGGTAGGTGCCAAGAGGCACATTTGGGTCTTTCATGTCTGCTATTTCATAGCTAACAGGAGAACGTTGTGTCAGTATGATGTACGGACCATCATGCCGGGGAACAAATTTCGCGGACCTTTTCTTGATTTTGCTGCTTATTGGATGAGATGTCACCCACTTATGTTATGATGTTAACACTTTGTCTCCAATGAAGTACTGGAGTGAAGAATGTCTGTTTTGGTCTGGAGGTTACATTTTAACTTGGTGATACTCTGACTTCAAATCTATTGTAGACATAAAAGCAGTCTGCTTTGAATTTTCGAGAAGAACATCCATACGAGGGAGTGGATATGGATCCGACTTAGTCACAGAGTTCAATTTTCTATAGTCTACTCACAATCAAAAGTCACCTTAGGGCTTTGGCACTAAAACCACAGGTGCAGCTTATGAGGAGTCGCACTCTTCGACTATGCCAGATTCAAGAATGGACTCAATTTCCTTCCTTAGGATCTCCTTTCCCGCAGGGGAGAGTCTGTAAGGTGTTGTAGCCACTGGAGGTGAATCGCCTGAAAACGAAATCCGAATTCGAAGCTTGCTGGTTTCGTACTGTTTCCGCTAGTTGGGCGCCAAGTTTGTGATAAATAAAGATGCCGTGGGTTAATTTAACAAAATTTACTTCTACGAAACATCAACATTTATACACAAAACGGAAATACAAACATTATGGGACGGAAATTCTAAAGTACACGACCATACCAGTCGACAGCAAGTTTCGAACTCAGTTCTTTCTTGCTATATCCCATAGAAGGCGCTGCCACGTTTATGATAAGTAAAGATGACCAGGGTTAATTTAACAAAATTTACTTCTACGAAACATCAACATTTATACACAAAACGGAAATACAATTATTAGGGGAGGGAAATTCTACAGTACACGACCATACTAGTCGACAGCAAGTTTCGAACTCAGTTCTTTCTTGTTATATCCCACAGAGGGGCGCTGTAAACTACGTCACAATCTAGGCTTATTTGTTACAGCTTTCCATTATGGAACAGTTGATATTTAAAGAATTATTTTACTATGACAGATGTAGGTTGGTTTATTTATAGCTATTCAAAAAATATAAAGAGAACTAAGGTATACCTTTTTGCTTCATGACGGCAAATGAGGCTGGGACCTACTGCTTAAAACGGTTCCGAACGGCATCCACACCAGAAGTGGGATTCGAATCCACGAGCTTCAGTACCAAAGAGAAAAGCCCTATCCAATTCGTCCTTATTCTTCCTATGAGAAACATAAAAATGAAATTATTTTCATATAACTTTAACTGAAAAAGTTAGCTTAAGAGGTTTAGAAAAACTTTTAAAAAGGTTTTATATGTAGGGTGCTTTTGGTAATTTTACCGTTAGAAATATCATTTATGGTTCTGGGAAAATTATTTTGTAAATAATTTATAATGCTTATACAGATTTAAGATTACTTTTTTTAATATAATTGAAATTTAGTTAGAAAAATACTGTTAACTGCTTCATATTCTACATATATAAATATTTCAATATTAAAAATCTGGACACAGATATTGTTTTATATTGTCTATAATTTAAAATCAGCATTTTAATTTAGAAATGAAAGTGAAAATTTAATATATCTGAAAAATCACAAAGAACATTTTTTCACAATTACTTAAAAACTATCTATACATAAACATAAATATTTTAATCTTGAATTCCTCCAAATATTTTTATATTTACATAAAACTTTAGATATGAGTACAATTTATATAGAGCCAAAATATTTTGCGTGTAGGAGCCATTCATGAAGCGTTAACGTCAATATAAGTAAAGAATTCAAAGTGCAAAATATTCTGTAATATTTTTAAAAGAATATAGTATTTTAATAGCATTCATGTTACTAAATTTTCTTAATGTATGTAAAGCAAAAGCACCTCTTATTGAGGTATCGTATTACATTAGGTTAAGTATTATCCTTTCCCCCCAAGTTTCACAAAACAAATTCACATATAAAATTCCCTTTGTTAAAAAGACAAGAGATAATGCATAATTTCATCCAATATAAAACAATAATAAATGAATATTAAAATTATGAAACTACACATAGCTATTTTTTACCATTCCTAGTAATAAATCAATATATTTGTTTTAAAATATATTTTATCTTATCACTAATATAACCTTATTTATTTTTCCCTCTACAACGAATTGAATATGTTATGAACAATAAAGCTAACTTCCCAAGACACAGTTTCAATTTACGCCTTTGACTAATAAATCTTTGACTAATAAATAATTTACACGTGAAAGTGAAAATTTCATCTATTATGAAAATCACAAAGAAATTTTTTTCAGCATCTATTTAAAAACTATCTATACATAAACATAAAAGTATTGAACTTGAATTCCTCCAAATAATTTTATATTTACATAAACTTTTGGATGTGATAGATAGATAGTCAAAATATTTTGTGTGTAGGAGCAAATCATAAAGCGTTAAGTTCAATATAAATAAAGAATTAAAAGTGAAAAATATTCAGTAATATTATTAAAAGACCATAGTATTTTAATAGCATTCATAATTACTATTGTTAACAAAATTGTACGTAAAGCAAAAGAAATTCTCATGTATCGCATTACATTCGGTTAAATATCATCCTTTAATCCCAAGTTTCACAAAACAAATTCACATATAAATTTCCCTTTGTTAAAAAGACAAGAGATAATGCATAATTTCATCTAATATAAAACAATAGTGAATGAATATTAAAGTTATGAAACTACACAAGGCTTTTTTTTACCATTCCCAATAATAAATTTATATATTTGTTTTAAAATATATTTTATCTTATCACTAATATAACCTTATTTATTTTTCCCTCTACAACGATTTAAATATGTTATGAACAATAAAGCAAACTTCCCGAGACACAATTTCAATTTACGCCTTTGACTAATAAATCCAAAACCTTTATGATCGATGATAACAACAAAATTTCAAACTTTAAAAAGGGCAATAAATTTTGATGAGGATTTCAAATTTCTTTCTTGACTCGTAAAGCTTGCTTGCTAGAGGTTTTTTAAAGGAGTGAAGAATGATGTAGAAATTACTCATTGAGACGTTAAACCAGGTCGTATGGATGATATGGTGGCATATTTTATCCGTTCATTTGTCAAAAGTGACAGTTTATTTGACTGGTGAAATATGACACGCAATTGAAAAGTCAAACATATTTGAGAATTTAGTGGGCAGGGAATGAAATGTAATTCAATATATTACGTCAAATACTCTCGTTTTACTTCGCGAGGTAGGTAAACTTACCCTGAAATACATTGTGTTTATCCTCGTACAGCAATTTTCTTTTCTCTATTTGTTTCAGGAAAGACATACAAAGAGGAGGACAAATAAAAACAAATACATCCGACGTAAGTGGATGAAAAATAAAGAAACAGATGTGTTTGATGTTTAATGCCTTTAAAGACATTTAATCATAGTGTCGGCAACAATTTTCGATAATGCATTATTAATTTTACATTCTAAACAGCTTTAGAAAAAGGAAACTATGTTCATAAAGATATTCTATTTAGTATGAAAACAATCGACAGGAAATTACGCTTAACGGGCGTTGCAGAATCTAATCATTCAGTTGAAAGAGTGCTTTAAATTATCATTCGTTAAATTTTACTCTCTGCTTATTATCAAAATTGGGAGAACAGATGCTGAACAAGATTTCTCTTTACGGAAATAAGCAACAAAATCCAAAAAGGAATTATAAAACTGTAGTGTGCTCTTATATACTGGAGGACGTTTCGAGAATACTTTTAATGGTTGCACTCTGTTAATGGAACACTTTTAAAATAAAGTTATTGTTCTCACTTTTGGTGTCGTAAATGCATAGTCTTTTGTTTTGTTCCTAAGATGCGTAGTTTTCCATTTATGTCATATAACTTGTCTGTTCTTGTTCTGAAGCAATTTAGAGTGATGACGTCACTTGATGCAACGAGAGTTATTTCAAAATGGTGTGCTGAAGAGAATGATTTTGTCCGATGTTTTTGAACTAAGAGGTTGCATGAGGTTTCATAATCATTTAACCGTTCAAAGTGACGAAGAGTTATTTATTTCGGGAAAATGAAGATTTGAATAGAGATTCTCTCTTATAATAAACTCTTGGCATAAAATTAACGATTCATTTTCAAATAGATATATTTAAAAATTTTATTTATACTTTGTAGTATGAGTATATATTTAAATTTTTCTGTTGTATCCTTTTCCATATAAAATGTCTAAAAGGATATAAACTTTGTAATATTGCCGCATAAAGAAACTTTGCCAACGAACTCAGTGGCCGAATGGTCAAAGCGCGAGATCCAGACCCGAAGATTGTGGGTTCGATGCTTGCCATGACAGTTGATCCAAAGTACGGATTTTTATTTAAAAATTTTATTTATTGTTTCTTTCTGTTCTCGAACATTCTAGATATTTCTTTAATATGTAAATTAGTTATTTCTCGAATATTCTGTTCGGGTATAAAAGCTGATACCCACTAGCTGTAGGTAACTTCTCGATCTTGTAAAGTTGCGAGTTGCTACTTAGCTTCAATAAATTCTTCTGTTAAGTTAGACGGTGTGTTCATTCTAATCTTCGTGACAATATGATAAAAATTTACCAAGCCTACTGATTCTCTTTTTGTTTATGTACATTTTTTAAAACTATCTTTAGATATGCTTACTCCTAAGGATGAACAGAATTGGGAATATGCTTTCTTACCACATTTATGGACCTTTTATAATAAAATAGTAAACAATTTTGTTCATGGATTACAAAAAGGCTAAAATTCCTGGGCCTGACACACACATATAGTTTTAACAGTGCTTTGTGTTTAAGCTATCTCTACTATTTTAATGCCATTTTTAACTAATTCAAGATCTGAAATAGAATGATAAACGGTTTTGCATACGAAAGGCATAAATTGGTTTTACTCATCTGATCGCTTACATAGAACAATTTAGGTGCTGACTTAGAGATTTCTGATTTGAGTATAAGATTTGAGTATAATTGGTGACAGGATGGTTAGTGAAGGTATCCAGGAGAGCAAAAGTAAATTTAGCTTTTCTCTCATGTAATTAATTTTAATGTGTTCACTTACCTCCATTTAGAGTAAATCCAGATATTAGGCAACACAAATTTTCTGAAGTAAAGTAATACGATAACTAGAGAGTCTAAACATGTACCTTAACCCTTTGTTGTTCAAATCAAATTTTTTCTTATTCCCAGTAGTCTGGTCTCCAAAATGTTTCAGTTATGTCAATTCATTTACTGCCTAACAATTTTAATTGAATAAAGTGTGAACATAACTTCTTAAAAAAAGCGTTGAGTCTTCTAGAATCCTATGTTTACACACGACATAGGGCCAAAAGGGTAATTATAGTCATCTTTTGTACACAATGAAAATTTACAGGTATGTGATGACGAGTCTGTAATAAATTCAATTTGGAAAATATATTTTTATCTGCCGACATTTAAGTGCAATTGTATGTATGTGGGAGAGGATATAAGGAAGGTGAGGTAATGGTGGTTAAACGTCTATAATTTCTACATCCAATTGTCCAATTGTCAGATCTTTTCAGCACTGGGTGCAAAGAACTGAATTATGGGTTTTTGGAAAGACTGAAAATACCAAAATACCAGAATAACCTAAAATTCCTCTTTGACCCCTTTAAGCATTGAAGGGTTCAATGGCGGGAAAATACAAGTTGTATGTTTGTATTGATGAGATGGGAAAACTTTGTTTTATTTCAGTTGCATGGGGCGTTTCGCTTTCTGATTAACCATTTGAGTACTGAATTATCTGAAGATTTTTATTCCGATGGAAATGATTCCTTTCATTTCATCCACATTTACTGGAAACCATTTTAGGTTTCTTTTATTTTCACAGCCTTCTTTCTTAATTATTTGACTGCCATATCTATTCGTTTCTTCTACTATCATTTTTCAAAAAAAAAAAAAAAAAATTCAGTAAGAACTTGGACTAACATTTTCAGTGGTGTAGGATTATCACTTAATCTATGCAGGCACAACCCACTGGTTCCAGTTATTTCTTGAAATTTTTTATATAATCAAAATTTTCTTTTTCTTTCCAAAGCCAATGTTCTTGCAATTATTTTACAGATGATTCACTATCATTCGATAAAAGCCGAGTGCATTTTGTTCGTACTGACATTACTTCACTATCATCTCTATCACTTTCCAATTCATTCTCGGTTTAATCATTTTCACTATCCAGTTCACTGTAATCACTGTTATCACACAACTCTAATTCTATTTCATTGGAACTATCATTTTCGCAGTCGTATAATTTTTTTTATTTCAGATATCTTAGGATAACGTATAAAAAACAAATAAAGAGGGGTAAAAATAAAAATAAGTAGAATTAATTAACATTATTTGCAACTGTAAGATGTCAATTTTTTTGCAATTAACTCCAGCTAACGTGGGTACCGTAAATATCAAAGTTAAAGTACAACAAACATAAAGTTCAAGATACGAAGCTGCACATCAAGCATTAGTTATGTCCACGGGTGAAGTCGAAAGAGCTGGCAAATTAAAAAGATAACTAATGATTCAGAGTAAAGGATGTTGACCACACAACAAAAATGTGATAAACCAGACAGGAACGTGCCTCATAGTTGCCTTCTTTGCAACTGCAGGTAGAAGGAGATTGCCGCTGGCAGGAAATGCTGTACCGTGTGTTTACTCTGGTACTAGCTATTAGGATACTTCTTTATTTTTTTATAGCGGCTAGATACAAACGTATGCAAATTTTTGGCCTGTGGTCCTGGGGTTTGTAGTTACATTTGCAAGTATTAAAAATTCAAGTATAAATATTTAAAATTATAAAAATATGTATTATTCTGTGGTAACCACAGTTCCCTTGCTTTTGACCACAGTTATTATTACTGTAACGTCTACAAGACTATTTTTTAAACATTTTAATCTTTTTCCAACTGCGGCAGTTTTTATCGCAGAAAATAAATTGGTTCTAACTGTTGGACATTTCAAGCCAGAAGTTATTAAATAAAAACAGAAAAGTATAGCTCATGACTAGTAATTGTAACTGTAGTCAATATATGGCGCCGTTCGTTGTTTATAAAACTTAGACTTAAAAAAATTGGATAGTATAAGCATTACAAACAACTTAATGAAGTTTAAAAAGATGTATGTTAGAAGGAACATGAAAAGAAAATCTTAGATTAGACGTCAGTTGAAAGTTTTAGCTGTCATTCTGCATTTGCATTCACTGATTAAAATGACACGAGCGACTGATTTCGTAATCATAAATAAAAATAAGATTTAAAAAGCGAAAAGAGGGAGACATAATAAACGTATACTAACGATCGTTAACGATCTTTACTAGGGAAATTTTATTTTAGAAAAAAAGAGAGAAACTAATTTTACATTGACGAGCGCGTGGAAAGATTAACGCAAGGAAATGCACGTTATAAATACTCTTTTATTTAAAAAAGTATTTATGCACTTTAAGGATATTCTAAGTTGTAAACAGCTTATTATTTTCACCACAGAAAGTCTTCTATTAATTTTTATGTATTAAAGTATTTAGGTAATTTTTATATATACAAGGATTGGAAATTTAATAATGACGACACTGTTGTAACAACGCTAAGCAACAAAACCAAAGAATATCGCGTATACCACACGTGAGCTACATATCTACCTTACCTCTCAGCAAAAAAGAATCGTCGAACCTATGTCATGCGCATGCTGAGTGACGTGAAGAACTAATCCTTGTATTAGATTGCGGCCTAAAGTGTTGTTAGAATGTTTTCAAAACAAGAACAACAAAGCTGGATAAAAATTCAATATGCCAGAGGTCGTACAGCATGACAATTTCATCTAGGAATTCAAGGGGCTTGAGGGGTATCTGCATTGCCTTACAGAATTGTAGCAGAATGGTTAAAAGCCTTCAATGAAGGACACCAAAATGTGGCAGACATGCATCGGCCAGGTTGTCCTAGTGTCAGCTAAGCAAAAGTGCATGATGTTGTTAATGGAGGGATCGACGCTAAACGATTCACGAGCTGGCCGACAGACAGGATTTGCTCATACACACAATACGCTGCACATTCTGAAGAAACGCCTGTGCATGATAAAAATTCTACACTTTCTCCAGAACACCCCTATCATTTTGCTTGACAATGCTCGGCCGCATGCAGTGGAATCTGTGACTTATTTGTTCAATCGATGGGATTGGGAAGTACTTTATCATCTACTATACTCTCCAGATCTAAGCCCTTGTGAATTTGTCTTAATTAATAAAATGAAGGAACCACTTCGTGGCATTCGCTTCAGAACTGTTCCAAAGATTCTTGCGGCAATAGACCGATCTATTCAAACTAACAACGGAACAGAAGCTGCTACAGGTGTTCTGAGACTTCCTCATCGTTGGAAACAGGTTATACATATTGAAGACGACTATATTGAAAGACTGTAAAACACGGTGACACGAACCACTTTTGTATTCCATGTAAATATATAGTTGCCACCCTCGTAGAAATATCTATACTATTGAGCTGCAATGATCCTTTAAATAGATTATTTTCAGGAAAATCTTAAAAATCCTTAAAGTAAAATTACCATTAAATATAATATTAATGCAATATAATCTATTATTCGTTTGATTGGTTGGTGGGTTGAAGCTTAGTATCACAGTATTTACTTGGGACTTATAATGTCAAAGACAAGATTTATAAATATAAAAACAAAGATATTCTTCCGGAGTTTATTCTGTATGCTTGGAAGATTTAACAAAAAGTACTTAAAAGTACTTAAATTTCAGTAGAAGTTATAATCACAAATGTTACAGAACTTTTTTAAATATATTTAATGATCATTAAAGATTTTCTAAAGAGACAAATATAAAAACATTTGAACAGAAAAATATTTGCTTGACATTCAGTTTAAACAGCTTGTTGAACGGAACATAAGTTTATTACTAATTATCAAATTAACAACTTCTTACTTCATATAAGTATTAAGAATTATTTTAGAGAAGGATAAAACTGGCAAAATTTGCCTATCTATTCGCTAAATTTTTTATACTAATTTCGAGTGTGAAATCTTATCTGATTTCGAAAGACGATAATTAAAGAACTGAGTATTAACAGTTCATGTATGAATTGTACATATTTTTAAAATTCAAAAGTAATGTAAAAAGGTAGGAAATAACGAGTTCGGAAAAAAGATTGAAGCATCAGAAAATGATGCGGGACAAACCGTAGAAAGCTGAATAAATCGACAGACGAACAATAAAGAAGAAAAGACTGAATAAAGTGGAAAAAAGTTTCTAAATGCTATTCTGAGATTAGATAATCATTATCTTCATCCTTACGTTTGAAAACTGGAGTAAAAAATCACAAAAAAAGTTCTGTATATAATGAATTTTGAGGTTTAGGTGTCATAAATCATGCTTTGAAAACGACCAAATAAGTCAGTTCTTCGACAGGAAAAGACACAAAAGAAAAACCTGCAGATAAGTGTCGATACATTTTTTGAAGTTTCATCTTATAATGATGGTGTATACTTTACTGTTAAATAAATAGAAGGTTGTTGTATCTAAAATATCAGCCAGAGGCTATCGTACTGCCAGAAGTGGATTATACCGCGCTTACAAAATAAGGAGTTTCAAATACTGTATAAAGGGTAGATCAAAGGTTATCTATTGAAGTGTTACATTGTTTTTTAAACCAAAATTGCCTATTCTCTTTACAATATCATTTAAAGTGTTGAGGACACATTATAAAGAATGGTGGATAGAATTATTTTAAGTCTAATAATAACTTATTCCAAGAACACTCTCCTATAAATCCTTTCACCGTTTTATAATAGGATGATTACTGATTTTTTTATTATTTAAGAATGTAGAATAAGAATGTAACATTTACTTGATAGCACATTTAGAGGGGTGTCAACATTCTATGAAAGGAAGGTAATCTATTCATTATTTGTTTAGCTAAAGGTAATATTTATTTAAAAGATAAACCTAATAGACTCTTATAGAAATAAGGTTAACAGACATTAAAATAATTATAATTATGTACGAATATTAAAATGTAAAGTAATTTAAGATGTAGTATGGCAGATGAACAAAAATTTGACAATACTTTTCAAAGATCTAGTTGATCAGTAGAAATACGAAGCAAAAACTAGCAATCAGTATTTGTGGATATACAGATGGACCATTTTCTTTTAAAATATTTATTTCAGAAACACAACAACAGTTTTTAACGACAAGGATAAGAATAGTTTGAGCGCAAAAATGTGTAAGCAGCAAATTGCTGCTTACACATTTTTGCTGCCAGCAATGCCCTAAATGATAATGTAGCAATAATTAACCCTCTAAGCGGTTTACACGTACAATTCCGTCGGTTGTCATGTACAGTTGTCGACCTCTAAAAACGTTCCGAAAATAGATGTATTGTACATTTTGACAGTGTTTTCCCCCCATGAAATTATGAGGTAGGAGGGTCAGGTCGATTGTTTAGGAACTTCACCCCTCTTTGACATTTATTGAGGGATGCACCCCTACTCTCTGAGGAACAAAGACGCTGATAGCTTTTCATGGCTTTGTCAATCTCTAGTTCGAAGTATTTCGTTTGCGGTAACAGATATATCTCTAATTGCACCACTTAAATATCTTGGATGACTTTCGTAAAAAAATATAAATAATTCTCTTGAAAAGTATTTTTTTTTCTACTTTTAGAATCCATTATTTCTTATGGGATGATCTTCGAGACTTGACGAGCTTTATGTGTATTAAAAATTAACAATCAATAATGTCTTATTATATATCTATTTATAACCGGAAGTAAAGGGACAATAACGAGGGTAGGGCAAAGGGTGAAGTAAAAAATCATAGAACACTTTGGTCACTGACACAATAAAGCTTTATCGTATTTTTGGAGACTTTTTTCCCCGGTGTATTCCACTCGGAGGGTTAAGAATCGGACACGATGTCACCGAGAGAAACCATTTACGTTCTGTATTACCGCTCGCGATGAGTCATTACAAACGGCGTGTTAATGTTTACAACCTGGAATCTGCCATTATTAAGCATGTTTAGACAAATACAATATATGTGAAGCAATGTAGTAGTTCGTTTGACGTCGTGATATGAGATCAAATCAATTTCTCACAATCAGGTTAAAAACGGAATGAAAATTTCTTTACTTTTTAAGATTTTTAAAGACATACCAACTGAAAAGTTACAAGCAAGACCAGAATAGGGGAATGCAGAAATCTTGGCTTCAAGTTTTGTTTTGTTGATTTTTAAGGACATTTTACTTATCATACTGAATATTCCACATTATGTTAGTCTTCTTTATCTTCCCAGATAACCGATATCATGATCTGCTAAATAACTCAATATTGTTAACTTCAAACTTAATGCTTTTCACGAGAAAGTTGAAATACATAAGCATATTGTTTACTCTGGCAATACTCGTGCTCCAGCTGTTTGATTTGAGAACGTCTGAGTAACAAAGAATTTATATTTTTGATGACTAACGGAAAGCAGCTAGGTAATCTTTTAATCAGTTTGATAAAGATTATACATTAATAGTACAAAACTATCTAGTTAATATTTTTTTCTTCAAGAGTTTAGTCATAGTGGTGTATAATGACTCATGTGGACAAGATAATGGCAAAACAAGTGTAATAATAATTCCTGGTAAGTGCCATTTACTATATGAGAAATCCTTTGAAACTTTATCATAATATTCTCCTTCAGATTTCATATGTAATATCTTGATAGAATTTATGTACTAATATTTATATATCTCAATAGATTTAATTCATATATCTCAATAAGTTCAAACTTTGTGAACAAAAACTACTCCAAATCTTCTTTTACATAATTTATTCTCTCCATTTTATAAAGACAAACATGTGTGGAAGAATACATATAACTGTAACACATGCGTGATAATCTCTTTAATATGCTTGAGGCACGACACAATCACTTTAGTGACTGTCTTGCATTTAGGAAGGATAAATGCAGAATTATTGCTTAGAGACATATTATTCTCTAACGTACACAAACTCCAAGTCTTTATTACATTTCAGGTACAGATGCATCTTCATAATGGTTAATTACGGTCCCACTAAAACTTCCCTTTTCAAGCTCTGCATTTATGGATGCCTCTATTACACGTGTATGTAAATTAATTCAGGTAGAGATTCCTGTTAGTTATGAATTATGCCTTTCATTTAAACAGGATGCGTCACTGCAAAGGTGTACTTCGCAGAAATGAAACGGTCTTTAGCCATGTCACACGCACTCAGAAATGTCATGTATTAGTTATACTATATTAGTTATACGTTGTTAGATGTTTATTTAATACTTCATCGATCGAGCCTCGAAGCTTATGCCATCGGGTGTGCTGTATCTCACATATAGATATTTATTTTATATGATCTCTGTCGATTTGTATTGCATCAAATGTTCTATTCCTGATATTTTTAGGTCAACACTAGTAAAATACAGAATTTTATTTGTTTCTTTTGTCAAAAATTTGTATTTATATATTTATTACTTACAAACTCTGTTACATTCTACATAAAATGCTGTTTTGTAAAATATATAATGAGGCATAGAGTTGAAAATATAAAAAAAGTAATATAGTTGAAAATATAAAAAGACAAATTTTCACAAAATGATATAATACTTAATATAAAATATAGAAATGGCAAAGCAATTCAATTACACTCGAGTTTTATTCTAAATTTTAAGATGAGTCTTCAACTGTTCTGTTCTGTTACTTCATTACTTAACGTTTTAATCAAAAATAGGGATTAAATTTTAGGCAGGAATATTATGTCGATTTATCTTTCTTATATACTTTGCATTTAGGCCTGCACTCGAGTTTGATTCTAAATTTTAGGATCAGTTTCCAACTGTTCATTTCTGTCACATCACTACTTAATGTTTTAAGCAAAAATAGTGATTGAATTTTAGGCAGAAATATTATGTCGATTTATCTTTCTTATATACTTGGCATTTAGCACTGCACTCGAGTTTGATTCTAAATTTGAGATCAACCTTCAACTGTTCTGTTCTGTCACTTCATTACTTAATGTTTTTGGGTAAAAATAGTGATTAAATTTCAGGCAGGAATATTATGTCGATTTATCTTTCTTATATACTTGGCATTTAGCACGGCACTCGAGTTTGATTCTAAATTTTAAGATCCGTCTCCAACTGTTCTGTTCTGTCACTTCTTAATGTTTTAAGCAAAAATAGTGATTGAATTTTAGACAGGAATATTATATCGATTTATCTTTTTTATATTCTTAGCATTTAGCACGGCACTCGAGTTTGATTCTAAATTTTAAGATGAGTCTCCAACTGTTCCGTTCTGTCACATCATTACTTAATGTTTTAAGCAAAAATAGTGATTGAATTTTAGGCAGAAATATTATGTCGATTTATCTTTCCTATATACTTGGCATTTAGCACTGCACTCGAGTTTGAGTCTCCAACTGTTCTGTTCTGTCACTTCATTACTTAACGTTTTAAGCAAAAATGGTGATTGAATTTTAGGCAGAAATATTATGCCGATTTATCTTTCTTATATACTTGGCATTTAGCCCTGCACTCGAGTTTGATTTTAAATTTGAGATCAACCTTCAACTGTTCTGTTCTGTCACTTCATTACTTAATGTTTTTGGGTAAAAATAGTGATTAAATTTCAGGCAGGAATATTATGTCGATTTATCTTTCTTATATACTTGGCATTTAGCGCTGCACTCGAGTTTGATTCTAAATTTTAAGATTAGTCTCCAACTGTTCTGTTCTGTCACATCATTACTTAATGTTTTAAGCAAAAATAGTGATTGAATTTTAGACAGGAATATTATGTCGATTTATCTTTTTTATATTCTTAGCATTTAGCACGGCACTCGAGTTTGATTCTAAATTTTAAGATGAATCTCCAACTGTTCTGTTCTGTCACATCATTATTTAATGTTTTAAGCAAAAATAGTGATTGAATTTTAGACAGTAATATTATGTCGATTTATCTTTCTTACATACTTGGCATTTAGCAGATGTCTTAAGTTAATTTGAATTACTGGCAAAGTTTGTAATTTTTTTCTTGAGTAGTTGGGCATAGGATTAGAGTTTCATCGGCAAATAATTTAGTTCTTCATTTTTATCACTAAACGGAGTATTATGGACTAGTATAAGGTATTTTCAATTCTTCAAATCTACTAAGAGTATATTAATAATCTATGTTCTCGGACGCTTGTATCTCAGAAAAACAAAATTTCAAATAAACTGAAAACCAGGAAAAATTCCTAATTTATACTGTAGTTATGGCATTACGGAGGAGCTAGTGACGAGTTGGAAAGATACTGATGTGTCCATGGTCATTAGAAAGTAACTTTCTGGGTGAAAAACAAACAGATTGACACATGTATGCCTGACAGATTAGCACTCCCAATCAAATGTTTTAACCGTTCATCATAAATACATAGTACAGTAATAGCTCACTTATAGTCCGCGGTCGCGATTTATTATTTAAAAAATTTCATAAATCATCAAATAGTCCGCACCACTAGAAAATCCACTGACTATATGTGCAAAAATATGTATTTTAGTATGAAAATTTTAAATCATTTAAAAACCTAAGTACAATAGAGTGCCGAAAAGTCTGGATTAGACTGAATTAATTGTACCTTTGAAATTTGAAATAATTTCTTCTGCCATAGCCTCGGAGACGAATTTTAACAGACGAAACAGAGAGGCCTATGTATCTCTGTTCAAGAATCCAGCTATGTAAATCGTCTTCTAATGCAGGCCATTGTATTTTTCCACGACGATTGGATAGCTTTCTTCTCATATATTTAATGTTTTGCTTTGCGTACTCCAATTTCTTACTAATTTTCGTCTACCTTCTGAATTACTTTCAGCTTAAAATCAGCAATAAAACTGTTACGATGTTTTGAAATAAATATGAAATCATTTCTTTTTCCATAGGCTCGGAGACGAATTTTAAAGGAAGAAACAGAGCGACCTACATTCCTCTGTTCGAGAACCCAGCTATGTAAAACGTCTTGTAATGCAGGCCATTATATTTTTTCACGAAGATTGGATAGCTTTCTTCTCATATTTTTAATGTTTTTATTTTCGTACGCCAATTTCTGACTACTTTCTCGTCGACCTCAATGTCGACCTTCTGAATTACTTTCAGCTTGAAATCAGCAGTAAAACTGCAACGATGTTTTAAAGACATACTGAATGACTAATATTACTGCAAATCAAAACTTTGAAAACAAAACATTCTGTTACGTGTGATTCTCGTAGTGAAATGGCTTTCGACCCTCAACCTTTGAACCCATCCATTCGGTGTTGTCAATTGGAGCTATAACTAGTAACTATCAATATTTTCCCCTACTCCCGGACACAATTTAAGATTGCTCTACTTGCTACTACTGATTCGTTCTTCTTTATGGGTTGTATTTTTTTTCACGGTTTATTCCCGATACGAAAATATGTTTTCTTGTCTCGTGGATCGTGATTTTGTTTACATTTGATCATCGGCCGTTCGCGCGACGTGCTTTATTTCCATACTTCTTCCGATTTTGATGATTTGATCAATGAACAACCAGCAGATAGTCCGAAATTTGCTTTAAATCACAGATAATCCGCGGAGTATACGTGCAAAATTATGTATTTTAGTATGAGAATATTAAATCATTTAAAAACCTAAGTACAGTAAAGTGCCGAAAAGTCTGGATTAAACTCAATTAATTGCACTTTTGAAATTTGAAATCATTTCTTCTGCCATAGCCTTGGAGACGAATTTTAACAGAAGAAACAGAGCGGTCTACATTTCTCTGTTCGAGAACCCAGGTATGTAAATCGTCTTCTGATGCAACCCATTGTATTTTTCCACGACAATTGGATCGCTTTCTTCTCATATTTTTAATATTTCCTTTTGCGTGCGCTAATTTCTGACTACTTTCTCGTCGACCTCAATGTCGACCTTCTGAATTACTTTCAGCTTGAAATCAGCAATAAAACTGCGACGATGTTTTAAAGATATACTGAATGACCGATATTACTTCAAATCGAAACTTTGAAAACAAAACATTCTGTTACGAGTGATTCTCGTGGTGAAATGGCCTTCAACCCTCAACCTTCGATCTTGAACCCATCCACTTGGTGTTGTCGATTGGAGCTATAACTAATAACCATCAATATTTCCCAGTACTCCGGTACTTTAAGATTGCTCTACTTGCTACAACTGATTCGTTCTGCTTTATGGGTTGTATTTTTTTCATGGTTTATTACCGATACGAAACGATGTTTACTTGTCTCGTGAATCGTGATTTTGTTTACACTTGATCATCGGCCGATCTCACGACTTGCTTTATTCCCCACCTCTTCCGATTTTGATGATTTGAGCAATGAACAACCAGCAGATAGTCCGAAATTTGCTTTTAAACACAGATAATCTGCGGACTATACGTGCAAAAATATGTATTTTAGTATGAGAATAATAAATCCTTTAAAAACCTAAGTACAGTAGAGTGGCGAAAAGTCTGTATACGACTCAAATAATTACACCTTTAAAATTTGAAATTATTTCTTATGCCATAGCCTCGGAGACGAATTTTAACGGAAGAAACAGAGCGGCTTACATTTCTCTGTTCGAGAACCCAGCTCTGTAAATCGTCTTCTGATGCAGGCCATTGTATTTTTTCACGACGATTGGATCGGTTTCTTCTCACACTTTTAATGTTTTCTTTTGCGTGCACCAATTTCTGACTACTTTCTCGTCAACCTAAATGTCGACCTTCTGAATTACTTTCAGCTTGAAATCAGCAGTAAAACTGCGACGATGTTTTAAAGACATAAGGAATGACCAATATTACCGCTAAACAAAACTTTGAAAACAAAACATTCTGTTACGAGTGATTCTCGTGAGGAAATGGCCTTCGACCCTCAACCTTCGATCTTGAACCCATCCACTTGGTATTGTCGATTGGAACTATAACTAATAACTATCGATATTTCCTCCTACTCCGGTACTTAAAGATTGCACTACTTGCTACTACTGATTCGTTCTGCTTTATGGGTTGTATATTTTTCATGGTTTATTACCGATACGAAACGACGTTTTCTTGTCTCGTGAATCGTGATTTTGTTTACATTTGATCATCGGCCGTTCGAGCGACGTGCTTTATTCCCCACTTCTTCCGATTTTGATGATTTGAGTAATGGACCACCACCAGATAGTCCGAAATTTGCTTTTAAACACAGATAGTCAGCAGACTATACGTGCGAAATTACAGTAATATAACTTTTCTTTTAAGGAATTGACTTACTTATTTTATCGAAAATTGAAGATACATTTCCTCCTCTTAATCATTTAGCATTCAGAAGCTATCAAAGAAATAAAAAAGTCATCCAAATAGAAAAGCGTTTACCGTCTGAAGGATCATTTGGTTAGAATTTCTTCGAATAAAATATGTTTCTCTAAGAAATTAGATACTCAGAAAAGGTGGCAATGAGTGAAAGCAAATATTTCCGCAACAGATTTCTCTTCTTTGGATTAAAGCAACCAGTTTAGGTTTCATTAGTAAGAGTAAAACATTTTCCTCTTTCACCTTTCGCAGACTAGAAATTTTATTTTACGTGAATATATAGAATTTAATGCAATGAAATGAAGATCGTTAAACGAAACATAAATTCAGCAAAATTATATGAATTAGAAAAGAAGTTAGTGAAGATAATAAACATGTTTACTAAAATATCGGAAGTAAATATAAAAATGTACTTAAACCATCAGCTGCATAGTTAAAAAGTCCATAATTTCGGGTAATAAAGATGTATTTTGTTTTACTTTTTATCTTAATTTTTGTACCTAATTTTTTCCCACTGTCTTATAAATTTCATCCCATTTCTGTCCCATCAAGGAGCGGATTTCGAACGTTGCTAACTCTAACTCATCAAGAATCCAGTATGGATGCCTCTAACTATTCCAGGCACAACCACTTCATAAATTCGAGGACAGGCGGACAGATTATTTAGGCTATTATTATATAGATGATTTTTGATTTTATTTTTGAACATCCACTCTTAATGTACTGTTGGTGTTGTAATTTTTCACCAGCCAGCAAACACGTTACTTGTTTCTGTGTTTTCAGAGCTTTTCTTGTTTAGATCGTAAGCTAAACCCAAGTGAAACGTTTAATGTAGAATTATCATAGAATTTTCAGCTTAATTGGAGCACTCAGGTTACACTAAGTTATTTGTCTATCTGTTCACACTTGAATAATTTCGTTATGGTAAACTCAGAGTAAAGTTACCAATGCATCGATTTGTAACTAAACTTCGTGGATTTCTTTGTGTTTTTCGGTGATCATCTTCTTTTAAAAGCCACGAGAACTTATCCCCAAGATGCCATGTCAATTCAACCCGTACAAATTCGCATAACTTCGTTAGGGTACGCTCAGTGTAAAGATACCAATGCATAGATTTATAGCTAAATTTCGTGGATTTCTTTATGTTTTTCGATGACCATCTTCTTTTAAAAGCCACTAGAACTTATCCACAAGATGCCATGTTAATTCAACTCGTACAAACTTGCATAACTTCGTTAGGGTAAGCTCAGTGTAAAGTTCCAAATGTATATGTTTCTTTGCTGAACTTAGGATGTATACACCAGGGCATCTTACCTGCCAGAAATTACATAATTTACGAATTACAAGAAATTAAAGTAGTACAAATAAATAAAGTGACCAATAAATAAATCACCAATACATAAGGTAGATTTTAAAATAAAGTAAAATTCTTTAAAATAAACTTGCAGTGACATTACTAAATAAGAGTACATAATTAAAGTGTAAGAAATGATCCAAATTTTTAATGCTTTTAGAATAAACCCTATCTAAAAATAACGAATATTTGAAACAAATATCAAAAAAGTCTTTTGATAAAAACGTTAAAAATATAGATACATATCAATGAGTAGGTAGTAAATTAAGGATGCTTCGGTTGATGCCATCAAAGAGGAGTAGTTTGGTTGCTTTTCAAACAGCTATTTACAAAATATATTGAAAAAAAATAAGTAATTACATTACTATCAAGAACACTTCTTCGATGTTAGTAAATTTTTGGTTTTGTAATATACCTCAAAGTTCGTAGAAATTAAGGCAACTTAATGTTTTTTATCAAAAATTCCTATTTTTAGACACTTTGTGTAACGTTCATCATAAAAATTTATTTTCAAGCATAGATTTGAAACAGAAGATAGAATAAAGTAGCTTTAAAAAAGAGAAAAACTGCATTATATATTCATATGGTTTTATTTTTAACACCAATGGTTTTTTTTCAATATACAATATGATATAAATGCAAAGTAAAAATATATCAATATTTTGTTAAGATAATGATATTATAAATAAAAACAGCAATTATGTGTTCGAAATATTAAATTATAATTTAGTATTTTCGCTTCTTGCTGTAGTAAGTTATCATTTATATTGAAGTATACATAAATATGACCTTCCTTATTTGGATAACACATAAATTAAAATTAAAATAATTGAAAATAGAAATTATCAGTAAATATGATATTATTAAACAGTATAACAGAAATATATTGAACAGTGTGGATACCATCTCTAAATTTAGTTATGTGCTCATTACAAAGCTTATTTCTTGGTATATGACCGATCAATTTCAAATTAAGTTATTAATTTTTAACTCCAGCATGTTTAAAATTTCTCCCTTATGTTACGAATAATTAGAAACATAGATCTTTTCAACTCACTTATTTTTTAACACATGATGCAATGTTTTCTTGGGTGAACAGTAAGGAGTAGATATACATTAGTCTTTGTTTAAAGTTAAAAGAGTTGACCTTTTAAAAACACGAGTAGTATTCTCAGATTTCTTAAAGACGAGAGAAATGATATGAAAACCAAACAGAGACACCTTGTCGCTTTGGCAAAGAATCAAACTCATATGAATTGGGAAATATTTATCGAAAATAGCCTCTTGCAGCTAACCTATATGAACTTATTGTTTCTAAAATAGTACTTATTATTAAGCGATGTTTGATTTAAAAACATTGATACCTGAATTTCAAATTAATTCTAACACTATCGCTTATATTTCGCAACATTAAATCTTAAACCCCTTAACGTGCACACTCGAGTAAATTCGAGCGGCGTTGTATTTTTGTAGATATTGCGCTGTGTGTGATTAAAAATTTCCCCCTTATGTTATGAATAATTAGAAATATAGATCTTTTCAACACACTTATTTTTAACACGTGATGAAATGTTTTCCTGGGTGAACAGTAAGGAGTAGATATACATTAGTCTTTGTTTAAAGTTGAGAGTTGACCCAATAAAAACACGGGTAGTATTCTCAGATTTCTAAAAGACTAGAGAAATGATAGGAAATTCCCACAGAGCCACCCAGTCGATTTGGCAAAGAATCAAACACATATGCAAGTGGAAATATTTATTGAAAACAGCCTTTTGAGTTACTGCAGCTAACCTGTATTAACTTATTGTTTCTAAAATAGTACTTGTAATTAAGCGATGTCTGATCTAAAAACATGGATACCTAATTACAAATCAATTCTAACTCTATCTCGTATAGTTTGCAACGTTAACTCTTTATCCCCTTAGCATGCAGGCTCGAGTTAACTCGAGTGCGCTAAACTGGACAAACTGTGCACACTCGAGATAATTCGAGCGACGTTGTACTTTTGTAGATATTGTGCTGTGCTTAAAGAGATAGCAAAGAAAAAAGGAAAAGAAAAGAGAGTCGTTACATGTGTAATAGTTGCAATGTTCGGCTAAGTGCTGCAAATTGTTTCCAAATATATATCATACAAAAGAAAATTTTGATTAATTTTATAAATAATAGTATTGTTATTATTTATGTTTTAAAAGTATAAATAAACGTTTTTACTGATAATAATGTCTATTCTGAGATGGGAATTCTAAAAGAAAGATAAAAAAAGTCGATGTGTGTAATACTACAATATTCGACTATTTTCTGCAATGATATCAAAATCCAAAATTGCAATAAAAATTTTGATTATTTTTCTATTTTTGTAATTTTCTTGGCAAGACAACGTTCTAAATTGTGTTTTTTACATTAAAAAATTGATTTTTTATGGCCTGCCTTATTTAAAGAAACTGTTCATTAAGTGGTAATAAACATGCTTATCTCTTATAGTTTACGTGTGCGGTCATCAGCACAATTGAATAAATTCTCTTTTCTCATAACTAGAAAATTTAATTTTTTCACACATGTATAAATTTTATTACAGAAACGAAGTATCATTCTAAGGATTGCAAAACAGGTCTACGCTATCATATTTAAAACTTTATCACAACAGAAAAAGTTATTAAATTAAAAAAATAACCCTAGCTATTATTCATGTTGAATAAAAGGAGCTTCGTTTGCAGATGATAGAGCATTAAATGTATAGTTTTTCTCTGTTCCAAAATTACGTAACATTTGAAGTGATTGAATCGAACTTTTTTTTGCCTATCTTTGATGTGCGAGAAAAAAGAAATAAGTTAGATTAAGGCACATCATGTTTAAGGCTTTATCATAAACAGAAAAAGTTATTAAATTAAAAAATAACCATAGCTATTATTAATGTTAAATAAAAGGAGCTTCGTTTGCTGATAATAGTGTATTTAATTCATAGTTTTTCCTCTGTCCCCAAATTGCATAAATTTTGAAGTGATTGTATTGAACCTTTTTCTGCCTATCTTGGATGTGCGAGAAAAAAGAAATATAAGGTAGATTAAGGAATATCATGTTTAAAACTTTATCATAAACAGAAAAAGTTAAAGATATTAAATTAAAAAGTAACCGTAGCCATTATTAATGTTGAATAAAAGGAGCTTTGTTTGCTGATAATAATGTACTTAATGCATATATAGTTTTTCTCTGTCCCAAAATTACATAATATTTCAAATGGTTGCATTTAATCTTTTTTTTTTGCCTGCCTTGGATGTGCGAGAAAAAAGCAATATAAGGTAGATTAAGGTAAATTAATGAACAATTTTATAGTTTGGAAAACTGTTAAATTTATAATGTTTAACATAAAAACTCTATATCTTCCTTAAACGAAATTTTTTAAATGTTTTTGAAAGTTATAACACTATTTCGATAGAATTAATGTTATAACTACTAAAATTATTTAAAAGAAACTTGATAATTGTAGAAAATTTTTTTGTCAAAATTGTGAGATGAATAAATGGTTAATATTAATAAAGAATAAAACATTCATTTAAATTTATTGAATTAATAAAACACTATTAATTGTTGTAAAAGATTTAATTATTGTTAAGTAGCTATGTTGCTTAAATTAGATAAAATTCTTTTATTTGAGAGATAAGAAATAACAGAAAGTAACATAATATCATTTTTGGCAGTTCAAAATATTAAAAAGCAATTAATTCCATTTACCTTCTTTAGTAATTTTTCTTAATGGGATATATCTATGTACTTATCGCTAAATTTATCATACAAGACTCTTCTACAGCAAAGTAATTTTCTTTGAGCTTTATATTTATATCACTCGATATTTACATAAAATAATCAACTTCTTTTCAAAGTGAAAATCGTTTTAATCTCGATATAGAATTTAATGAAAGAGAATGTTTTAAAATGGTTTAAAAAATTTGAATGATTCTTTTGAAATTTGGTTATGCAACTGAATTTAATTTGTTGAAAATGTGCAGTTTATTAAATTTCTGTGCTTTTAAAGTAATTTTCTGCTCTTTGGATACAGAAGATTTTATTAATGCTTTTAAATTCTTAATCTAATTTTTAAACTGTCTGCAAACTTTCATAATAAATACAGAAGAAGGATTTTCTCCAGTTTTTTAGTACGGCAAGTAACAATAGCAGGATGTATTTTTTTTTAAATTACATTTGAGAAAATATTTTAATGTAGTCTCCATAAAATTAACTATTAGTCATAAAACTCAAGTGTTTGTAGTCATTATAACACTTTGTAAAAAAAATTGATATTTTAGGAATTGACATAAAGAATTTACGCCTGTTGTTGTTTGTCATGCCATTTGGACAAACGAAGCATGATTGAGCTTGCAGGTTCTCGTGCGC